>JANSLV010000008.1:0-685760 GCA_029298845.1 Ophiostoma perfectum | reverse complement strand
TTTCAGTACTAAATTAATGATTTATTTGTTATTTTCCCAACCCTGGAAATTACAAAAATCAATATAGGGTTGAATAAGTCTGATCCCAGTCAATTGATGTGGTTTAAATCTATTTCGTATAGCTAAAACATAATCTCAATAGTAGCTGTTTTAAAGTATATTGATTCCCAGGGCTAGACAAATAAAATCTAATCCATCCTAAATATACTGAATGCAATCAATTACTGATAATTCTCGTTTTAAAATTCTCCCGTCAGAAATTATTTTAGTTAGCTTACTCAGCTTTCTAATATTTTAATGTTTCTACCTAGAGAAAGTTTTCTGGTATCAACCGTATAAATTTTAACAAGAGCTAGATATAAAACTTGTATTTATAATATAGGTACAATTGCATGAAGAAAACGCTTGCAACGACTAAAAACGGTTGAAGATCTTACTCCGCTCTACTTCCTCCTCATGATTTGATATATTTTTCACACGCTTATATAAAAACCGCTGTAAGACTTTAGTAGTATTGACTTTATACCGTGTTAGTTGTAAACTTATATTAAGACTTCATAATCACATTACTAGTCGAAAACATACACTCTACGACCGTGGAAGTGGCTAGAATAGCCAAAATACCGTTTAGTAAGCAGTAAGCACTGTCGGTAGGGGATGATTTGTTGCTCTTCTGATAGTCTGACTGGTGTTTTGTAAATTAGCCATGGTTATACGTATTTATTTATCCAAGTTCAAAATAGACGTTCAGTTTATACAGCTAAATAAATTATTACTATTTTAGTTTAGGACATTCATTTAGCTACTACTACTATATATTTCTAATATTCACTATCTATGATAATTAATATTTGAAAGATTTTAATAGTTAACTTTGATTTTTAACATTTGATGATATAGTTTTCACGATTTGGCCTCTCTCCATCCAGTCAAGACACCACCAACATGGAATTTGGCTTACAGGTGTCTTTCAACTAACACGACGTCCATCTCTAGGCATAAGTTTTTACGTAGAAAAATAATCTCATATTTTATTTACTTCCTGACGTGACTTAACGCTTCTTTTCATACTATACTAATTATTAATAAGTAAATATTAAGTATCTAAATAATATATTACGCTATCGTTTTAATATTCAATAAACAAGCAAAAGGAAGATAGAGAAGGCTAATGATTTTTATTATTCATTTTAGTTAGGTTAGACGTTTTGTGTTGGTTTGTCGTATTTCAAATATCGTCATATAAAGGCCATAGGGTTTCAAAATAAGATATCATGTGTTATTTGATATGAAACATATAAATAGGGAAAATGGGGAGATAAAACTGCCCGTTCGAGTATTGTTATTGATCAGACCCCGACTGGACTAGACGACCTTGGGCTGGATAGACACTAGAGCATGTGCCACACTATCTAGCATCTAGCACCTTTGCATACCTTAATGACAGCGCATCTATAAAGTGAGAGTGGCGTATGCCGACGGGCCGGGCCTCGGCAAACGTGCTAATGGCATCACGTAGTGTATAGCCGCAGCGATCAACAAGGTAGCAAACAATAAAGTAGCCCGTCCGATTGAAACCATAGTGGCAGTGCACGCCTATGTAGCCTTGGCTAGGGGAGCCATCGGTGCATTCTGAAGGCTTCTGTTTAGGACGCTTGTGATCGACTCGGATTTTGTCTACAAGAGAGTTGAAGACGTCGACTTCAAAGTCTGTCGGGGGGATCTTGGAGACGGTTGGGAACTTGTGATAATGAATACCGCCCCGTTCTAGATCGCGAGGGTCATACACCGGATTATCATGTGAGATATCGATGACGTCTGTCACGATCCCCGACCAGGCACTGACAAAGACATGTGGACTATGGACGTTGTCAACTTGTCGCAAAGTCTTCATTGCATGGAATACACCCGCAATCGGCTCGGAAACAGGCTGGACCTTGGTCCATTTCTGAAGATTCTTGACGTCCCACTTTCCTTCTCTCGAGAGAAATCTGAGTTGCCAGCCCCTGTCCAGCCGATGCGACACATGGCGTGCGAGGAAGTTTGCAACGATACCAGAGACAACACCCACCGTCGTCGAAACATATAGCAGAGCATGGTTAGCTGGAGCTGGGAGCACATGATATTCGACAAATTTCGGTGGGTGGCGGTGAATAGCGGGGATGTTTATCGTCGTCGATTTTACCGCCGGTGTTGAAGGGGCGCCACCTACAGCTGCCGCCTGGTGTGTAGATGGGCCATCCAACAACTGGCTATTGGTTATATAGCCTGTCGAGCCTGGCCGTGATGCAGCGGTAGCTGAGTCTGGTATGGGAGCAGGCATAGTGGTAGTGGCCTCGGGTGTGGATAGAGATGTAGCGTCGGAGGGAAGCTGGGTGTCATCGTTTTCGGGACCGAAGGTCGCAGATAGCTTTGTGGGACGAGCAGTCTGCAAGAATGATGCGATTTTATGTGTCTGTGATGGGGGCGTTACGTGGTCAGCATCGCCGGCTATGAGGCAGACAGGTAAATCAAGCTGCCTCCAGATATGCTCGCCGGCCAACCCGTCGATTTGACTGCCAGACGCATCGAACACAGGGAGGCACCCCCAGGCCATGCGGCGCCAGACTGGTGTCTTGCTTTGTTTGTTAAACTTGAGCTGCAGAAGTTTGCTGTCTTCGTCGGCTTCCTCCCCAACAAAACGGCAGACACCTGCACTATTTAAACCACCACGGCCGTCCCAGGCACGCATCATATCGAATATCGGAGTGGGAATCCAGAGCAAAGTCCTGAAGAGGGCAGCACGTCCCTTGCCGTGTATACCAGCAGAAGGGCAGATAGCCACAAGGCTAGTATACGGAGAACCGACCCCTGGGCGAGCATCACCACTCTGGCTAGACTGACGACTGACAAGCGAGGCAGCCAGACTACAGCCCATGCTATGGCCGATCAAAACGAGGCCCTGTTCTGGCTGGCGGTACAGAGCAATGACAGACTCTAGCAAGTCAAGCAGGCGGTCAGAGGAGTACGCATCCCAAGCCTGTGGTGCAAAGCTAGAGCGGCCACAGCCGGGGAGGTCGACGGCCAAGCACGAGGCACAGCTGGACAGACGGGTCAAGAGAGGAGTGAACTGCGAGATGGAGCCGCCCAGGCCATGTATGAAGACGAGAAGTGGTAATGGGGCCGGGTCTACCGGCATCTGATCCTGCTGCTCATGGCGCTTGAAAAAGACGCGCACAGAAGGATAGGTGTATGCTTGGGTCTCAACCTTGACAAAAGAGGAGTGCCTTCGCAGCAGCGGCGGATCGCTTGTATGTGAATCTGGGCCGAGTTAGGTAAGGAAGCTAGACAGACGCAAGCCGAAGAGTGATGAGTTACGAACCATAAGGGTCGGACGCCATTGCGATGGATGCGATGGATTTCTGCTCCGTCTGTGAACGGCACTGGCACCAGCGCGCAGTTGGATTCCACCTAGTTATAAGAAAGGTTCACCGCCCACCTGGACGACTGAGGAGTAGATGTGTGGCCAATATGGCCAAGAGTTGGGGGAGATATGAGGGAAAATATCGAGAAGTAAGGTTGGTAAGTGATATAAGAAGAGGGATGCGAGAAAGAAAGGAGTGGCGGAGAGAAAGAAGCGCATAGCACAAATCAAAACGGTGACAAGCAACGAGCTACACAGTTGACCGTGATAAGTTGCTGGGTGAGTTGTGCTACGCAGGCATTGGCTGGGTGGCTGGCTCACGTCAGTCGTTCCGTCGACCAGTAAGATTATGTACCAGCCACTCACAATGGTGACATCACACACATGTGCACAGATATCAGGCTGGGTTTTGACGTCTTAGGGCGCCTCCAAATAGGATATCTTATCTTAGTTTCCATTGCCGGCGGACACCCTAGTTAATAGTCAACACGCAAATAGTAAAAAGTCTACGAAAGCCACTAAACAGCGGATTGGGACACTCTGGCATGAGGTTGAATATTAAGGCTCTTTAGTTTAAGTAATAGCAAAAATAGCTGCGCAAAGTAAAATTATTATTGGCCTGTACGTTTCGCATCGTTCAGCCCTGTTTGAGTCAGGCGGGCCTTGGAACGGAAACGGGACTTGGAAACGGGACTTGGAAACGGGCCTGGAAACGGGACTTGGAAACGGGCCTGGAAACGGGACTGGAAACGGGCCTGGAAACGGGCCTGGAAACGGGCCTGGAAACGGGCCTTGGCTCTTATTGCATAATTACAGTATACCGGTTTGACGCATATACAGTCCACCTCTGCAATCGACCACCTCAGCATATGCCAGCCCATGTTATTGGGCTCCGTCAAGAGGGCGCATATTTTGCGACGATACCAAACGGATTCCAAGGATATATCATAGGCGCTATGTAGAATACGAGAAGCAATAGTTGTCTTGGTTCACGCTGTATCGGTGCATGTTGCTGATGGGGATATACACATCCATAACAGCATTTGGTGTGCAGTATTGGGCGCTCTCTGGCCACAAGCATGCACAGCTTGTAGCAAAAGCAGCAAAATCGCGTCGGAGCTACTTGCGAACTTCATCTTTCCACCCAATCGGAATAAGTGCAGCTGCAACATCATCCACGCCTCGCTCCGTGGCAAGGAGATTGAATTGTGATGCGGCATTCCTCGTGTCGAGAACCTCCACCCGCATGCCGAGCGCAGTGATGCATCGTCTGGTTTCCGGGCTTAGTGGCCGGATCTCAGGCCCAAGGCCGAGAATGAGAAGGTCTGTGCTGATTAGCCTTGGCCGTGCCCGATGTTAGGCTAGACCTTCCGTCACCGGCTGGCCGATAGAGCTGGATCTAATGTTATGACCTACCTGGCCTTGGCCACACCAGCCCGAGAAGTTCGAAAGCGCTGCTGTCAACCTCCCACTGTCCTTTGGCGTTGACAAGCCTTTTTTCGCGATGGGTCCATGGTCGCCACGAAAATGCTTCGCCACCGACCAGGAGTATTCCATCGCCGTTTGACACCTGCACACCATTGTTAAGTCGGAACCCGTTCGACATGCACATATCGACCGACGTCGACGGCGCCGGAGTGTCGCCAAATATATCAAGGCTACTAAAATCGGTCCCTCTCGACGTGGCTGCTGAGTCTTTGCCACTAGACTTGTGCTGCACCGTTTGTCGTCTCATGTTCTGGGTGGGAGGCGAGGTGTGGAAACGGGCCGTATGAAAGACGGTGGGAGCCGGACCACGCGCTACTGCCGGTAGCCGCCGGAACGCGGCTCGGAGTGCTGGATGCACTGACATGCTCTTTTGATGCCGCGTGTTGCTGTCATGTGGCTGGGAAACAGACTGCCGATAACTGGGCCAGGACACAACGTGCTTGAGGTACCAATGTTGTGTGAGCGGTAGTGCATGTAGTATTTCGTGGGCATGCAGTATTTGCTATATATCTTGTGCGTGCTTCGTTTCGGCTAGTTGTATATAGCATATGTACTCGCTGGGCTTGACTGACTGTCGTTATAAGTAGCCTGGTAGCCTGAGAGGTGATCACCACATGGTAAGAATCTTTTATTATGTAATACTCTAATCATCTATCCTTCATGGGTCCACCTCACGCACTACCCCGCGAGAATGATATCTAAATCCATGTCCGCATGTTTTCTTAGTAAGCCGGCCCAGAAATTCCTATCGTTTATGTTCGACAACGCATACATCGTTCTCGCTGCATGAGTCTGTACTATGATAGTCGACTAACGTAACGTACTTGATGCTGGCGATTTCACATTATTAGGCTGCTCCTCTGATAAGTTAAAGTCATGGGCCGCCGCACAGGATACCACCAACACTGATAACATGACACAACAGCACAGCACGGTTTAAAATGATTATTTTTCGTAATTTTTTTTCCAGTTACCGAGAAGTATGCCTACGTGAATCGGCAAGTGTGTAGGGGCATGGCTGCTATAAAGAAGAAAAAAGCAGCCAGCTCATCCCGTCGCATCGTTCCCTTTTTGAATTTTGAACACCGTGAAATCCATGAATTTGTCCGGTCCACGCACTCCTTAGGTAGCCGACCTCCGAAAATTCTTTTTGCAAAACAAAAAAATACATCTGGTACCGCTTACTTCTTCTTGTCACCCTGGCTCTGCTCCTTGAGAACCTTCTTCACGATCTTCTGCTCCTCAATGAGGAATGCCCGGACAACACGGTCCTGGACGCAGTTGGCGCATCTTGAGCCACCGTACGCACGCTGGACAGTCTTCTTGGGCTTGGAGATCTGGGCATACTCGCGGGGGCGGAGGGCGGGGATCTAAGCAAGGAAAACATGTTAGCAAAGGCTGCAGACTATAAACAGTCCTGACAAAGCGAGAAGCTATGCCATCCGTAGTAAACTGAAATGCCCGACGAGAACCGCAGACGGCAGCCGAGAACTCGGGCGAAGGATCGATCGTGCGGTCGGGATACGTGGTAGAGACAAGAGTGCACAGGCCTAGCTGCAAGATGCTAGGAGGCGACGGGAAGCGGCAGGCAAAATGGGTGAATCGTATACAAAGCCACGCCGCGCGAAGACTTGAAACCCCATATGCCACCACATGTCTCCTGATTTGTGTAGCCCGGCCATTGTGTCGTGTCTTTGCCAATCGTCGGGTTCGAATTCGTTTGGTGGTGGGCTTGATAATTTGGATCATGGTAGGGGGAGACTCACGCCGGGGAGCTTGATGCCACAGTCGCCGCACTTGGGGGCAGTGCCGCGCTTCTTGATGTGAAGGACTCTGATCTCACCACCGGGGGTCTTGATCACCCGCGTCTTGTTCGACGTGGTGTTGTAACTGGAATATGTTGTCAGCCTATTTGTCCCATCTCCCGAGACCTTCTCTCGCGGCCAAAGAGGCACATGGGCTGTCCAGCAAACTCGATCAACGGAGAAATTAAAATCGAGGCTATCGTGGAGGGATTCATGGTGGCATACCCGTTGCGACGGCGGTAGACAACTCTGTTGTTGGCCATTGTTGCTGTTCGATGTGGTTGGGTTTGGTGAGGAATCGATAACTCGTTGTCTGGAGTGAAATTTCGGGGCTGCTTGTATGAGGAAGAGGGAGGGAAGAAAAAATTGGAATTTTTTTGGTGCGTTATTGAGAGGGGGGCTGCATCACATGACCCGGACAAAGTGAGAAAAAATTACCAAGGACAAGAGCGTGGCGCAGGCCGTGGCTAATACAGGCCCATAATTATTATGACGAGCAAAACTTGTGGAACTCGCATCTCGTTGCCCTCAGATATGCTAGTGAACGGTCGAGAATACCAAGATGATCAAGTCACTATTACCAGAGATTTGGTAGCCCACACAAACTATTCATGACGCTGAGATAGGTCACCGATCATTTCATACCCCATGCCATGTCCCTTATTCCCTGTCTCATGATTGCGTCGTTGATGCCCAGCTCGGATCGTCCCTGGGCTTCCACGGCTTGATGTTTTTACTATTTCTCCTCCGGCTCGATGCTGCGTGGTCAATAACCTTGCGGAAGTCGTCGCTGGACACTGCCTCCTTGAACGCTCGGACTTCCTCAACTCCTGCCACGAGCGATGATGTGCATTTAGCGTGTAATATTTCTGCTGTGGTGTCCAAGAATCAGTGAGTATGACAGATCGATGCCGGTCTTGTCGGATGCTGCCGTTCGGCATCGCCAGTGCTATACTTACGTGGCTGCGTGGGCTCGCTCGCCAACGGTTGCACCATTCGTGGAATTGTGCTGCGAAGGCTGCGAAGCTGCGAGATGTGGCTCGTGTTAGCAAACCCAGAACAGTTCTCAACTGGGGCAGGCGTTATCTGCCATGACAGTACGGCTCTGCGGTGTTGGTATTTATATTTACTTTAAGGTGCGTGTCCTTCAGTTTGGCCAGCGCTCCCTCGAGCTGCTCCTCACTCCATTCCTCGTAGTTCATATCATGGGCCGACCGGAGAGGCACTTTGTTCGATGCCTTGCTTGATGCCATTGTGATGCTGTTCTGGAGGCGTCTGTGCCGTTGCGGTAGCAGTTGCGGTTGCGGTTGCGGTTGCGGTTGATGGTGCTCTTCAGGTCCTGGACGCTGCTGAACGCGACTGATAAATAGGACAATGTGGAGTGTCGCTTTGGAGGACCTCTGTTGTTGTGGCTAGCGCCGCACGTGATCTGACAGTGCGCGCAAGCCACGTCCTTTGTTTCAACAGGCGTAGGCCGAGTGATATATATTGGCGGCTAGACCGTATGTTCTCGTCAGGCCACACTGTCCAACCTCCCTCGCTCCATCTTCTTGCGCCGACTCTGGCTCTATTGCATCCAAACATCATCGCTTCGCGTGTGCGCTCAATTCTCTCACAGCTGGCTCCATCCAAACCGACGTTGGACATTTAGCATACGTTAGATACACAACCATATCCATTTTGAGATAGCCGTCTGACAACAACTGTCGCGATCTTAATCCACAGCCAGGCATCCTGTTCATAAACATCTCGCGTCTCCCAATTACTTTTGCCTTTTGTTTATTCCCTTGCATACCTCTTGTGTTGCCCACTATCCCAGCCCTTATTTCAAGCCTCTACACCCAGGGACGCAGGACCCTCTTCCCTCTCACTGTCCCGCGTCACCCACAACCCTACGCCGGCTTTCGAAAGCTTCAGTGGCAGCAAAGCCTTGCTGTCCCTGAGCTTCCACTTTCACCATCACGGAGAAATCACCTGTTTTCTTTTCGGCGGGTTTTTCTCCCCAGGATATCCCAGTCGTCGGCTCCAACGTGTCTCCGGGCTTGACGGACTCTGAGTCTGCAGTTGATACCATTGCTTCCCACGACACCATTGTCGACGCCAACTCTAGCAACAATAATAACAACTCCAACGCGCTTCCCTCGGCCACCGACGCTCTTCACCAAACCAACGCATCGTTTGCAGCGCCTGCTCTGCTTCTGCAGGCCCCGTCTTTCAACCTGGCTTCCTCTGCCCCTTCACAACCTCCGGCCTGGAGCCTTGGTCCTGGCTCCGTGTCTGCTGTCCCCCCCCCGCAGCCCCAGGCCACGCCAACGCGTGTCAATGGCAATGTCGCAAATGCTGCCGCCCTGTCAAATGCACACGCAAACATAACGCCCGCCCGTTCGATGGCGTCGGGTCTCTCCCCTATGGCCTCGCCGGTGGTGACCAATCTAGCGCCTCCCCCGGAGGGCATATACCGTTCTTTTGATGACCTTCTCTCTGCTGTCCAGCGGGTTGCCAAGGATAATGGCTACGGAATTGTCAAGCTTCGGGCGTCAAACTACCGCGATGCCAAGCCCACGCGCTACGATCTTGTCTGTGACCGTGGCGGTGTCAAATACAGTAGTACGGCCAAGAAGCGGAACCCGTCTACTCGCAAAGTCGATTGCCCGTTCCGTGCCAAGGCTGTATGCGAAGTATCGCTTTCTAACCAGTGGCGCTTTGTCGTCCAAGAAGCTCGCCACAATCACGAAGCGCGTGTGCCTGCCGCCACTCCAGGCCAGGAAAGTACTCCCATGGTTCAGAACCTGAGGAACATGAGCAGCAAGATGGATCGTGTCGCCCTTGATGTCAGCCAAGGCTTCCAGGAACTGAACTCGCGTTTTACTGAGCTTATTGAGAAGATGGAGGCTCGCCTAAGCGCCCTTGAAGAGCGAACCAAAGGCATCCATAATATGGAAAACAGGCTCAACAATGTTGAGGCTCGGATGGGCGCTATCGAGGCTCGCGGGCTTGACATGCCTTTGGTAGATGACGTTGATTCACGCATGTTATCGTCTGGGGTTATGTAGGCCACTTGAGCCCGTCATCCACTGCCACGATGTACGGTTTCTCTCTTATGGTCTTCTCCTCATCTTTGACATCGATTCCTATTTTCGTTGATCATTCCTGGCTGACCATACAAGACCGCCACAACACCTTTATGCCGGTATGGTTTGTGTTCAATGCCGGCAAAATCCCATTATGTTACTTTGTTAGCCTGGGGGCAGGGCGGGCCAAAGGGTACGACTGCTTCTAGCTTACCAGGTGCATCTATTTGTTTCTTGTATTGTTACGCTTTGTTACTATTTCTCTCTCTTTTCGGATGCTTTTACCAACGGTTTCGTGTTTCTGTTTGCTTGGGCCTGGCACCCGTTCGTTTCTGGTCGCTGCTTTGTGCTACTTACTATCTGGGACTTGAGTTTTTATTATTGGGATACATGGGGTATTTTGTTCGGATACCCTTGGGGCTTTTGTTCGCTGAATATATATCGCGTATTCAATTTATTGCTTGCATTTTTGTTTCCATACTCTATCCACTTGCTCCCATAATCTCTGGCTCTGAACAACACAGCTACATGCGTGTACACTGAACTACGTATTGATTGTATTGACTGTGGTTGGTGGTGCGTAGATGACGTAGCACAAAGCTACTGCTGAAAAGCGTAGGTCTTGTAGCACAACCGTTGGTGATGCCGATGATAGCAAAAAAGTGAACAGCAAATATTACAATAAATTTTATAGATAAAATCAAGTAGAATAAGAAAACACAGTGACAGATATGACGATGCATGACCAAACCATTATAGCATGGTAACATTGCAACATAAAATTGACGGGCTTTCTAGCCGCACAGAACGCAGGGACAACCGAAGAGGGAAGAAACCCAGTGGAGGGAAACAATATAAACGCCAAGCACCCGAAATCCCAAGACAGAACCAACAAGAAGACTATATATAAAATAAGAAAACATATTGTGCTTCACGATGCCGTGAAGCCTGATCGTGATAAATAAAACAAATTTAGGGAAAGCCCTGGTGGCTGGGGTATCAGTGTCTCCGTCAAAACCCCCCTTCTAGATTATGGTATTTCGTTGCCGGCACGTTTTACATTTCCTGGATCCAGATCTATGAGAAACCCGTGTTAGTAAATGCGTAGATGGCATCGTGACGACTGTTAACGGGCTTGAACTTACCTCCATCTTCCCAGTGTCTAGCCGCTGCTTGCGAGCTTGCGACTTGGCTGTCATGACGGCCATGTCGAGGTCATCCTGGTCGCCCATGGTGACCATGTCGCCATCGGGGCCATCATCGTCGCGAATTTTGATCTTGAAGCGACGGCGGATACCAAATTTGTCGCGGATACGGTCCACGAGGTCTGGAAACTCGACAGCAGCCCCGATCATGATGTAGCGAACATCATCGGTAGCATGCACCTTGACACGAATCTTTCTGATTTCCGGCCGCCGGGACTGCCCACGCGAGCCGCCCGACACGGAGCCTGTTCCTGGGCGGCGGCTTGAAACCATTTCAAAGTCTCCCTCGTCGACAGAGCCATCATCATAGTCGCTGCCGCCTTCGTCTTCTTCCTCAATGTACCTCGGAGCAGGGCGTCTTCCTTGCTGTGAGCCTTGTGACCGACTCCCTCTGGCACCGCCGTTACCTTGGTACATATCGTAGAGCTCGTCTGGGTATGCGTCTTCGTCTTCGGGCGACCTTCTGCTTTGGCCACCGCGCTGGGAATCGGCACGCTGGGAGTAGCCACGCGAGGGAGTTGCAGAGTTTGAGCGCTGGGGTCTGGCACGATTATCTTGAGGGGAGCCAGCCTTTTCGTAGCGGTCGTTGGGACGGGCTCTTTCGATGTTGAGCTTTGCAGGCATGGGCTTCGGACCGTTCCTGACGGATGCGCCTCTGCTAACACCCCCAGTTTTGTCGGACTCGGGTGGCGGAGTTGGAGGGAAGACGTTGCGGCCTGCTGGTGGCTCAGACTGAAGCCTCCGGCTCTGGATGTCGGTCTTGACGAGGTTGGTAGCGGCAAATGAAATGTTGTCGGCAGGCCGATCGTCCTTGACTTCTATTTTCCCAGCCTAAGCAGAAGGGCAACGAGCAGTGGTTAGTAAGGGATCCGAGACCCATCGAGCAAGCGCCCAGCGCACTCCGGCCACCAAGGGAATGTCAAGGTGAAACGTACATTTTTGATTTCCGAGCCTGCAAAGCCTGTAAAGGCATTGGCACGGTCTGATGCGGCCACGAGACGTGCCTTTCCAAGATAGTCCTTGGTTTTGAGATTGCGAACCTTTGCTTCGTTGGGCCGATACACGACGCCGACGGGGATAGAAAAGACGGTATAGCCCTGTACCAGTGTTAGCCTATGTGCATATTGCCATGTGGAGGGTCAAGGGCCGCTGGGACGGGGCGAGCCTACCTCTGCCTCCTCGCGGATGGCTTCGTCGATGACGTTGTGGTCTTCGACGACCTTTTCCTTGACGGCATACGACAAGTCCTGCATGCCGGCATCCTTTTGCTGCAGGTAGATGTAACACAAGCCACGGTTGAAGAGGACTTCGCAGGAGTAGAGTTTGAACAAGAGGCCGAGCTGGGCGTAGTCGATCATGGTGTTGCCCCGGAGATAGAGCAGGGTGTCGTTGAAGTTGGCCAGAGCCTCTTCGAAGTCACCGAGTAGAAAGTTGGATACACCCTGCTGGAAGTAGGCGACAGCAAGATACTGGTCTAAGCGGACAGCACGTTGGTAGCATTCGACCTAGAAAGAAGCCAGAAACGATTAGCAAAGATGATGGGCAAACGAGAAGAAAGGGCGCTGGTAGGTGGAAGGTGAGACGTACGGCTTTCTCATGCTCGCCTAGGGTTGCGTGGATGACGCCCATGTTGAAAAGGATCTTGGATGTGTCCGAGACTTTCTCGAACTCGCCAAGAGCCTCATCGAACTCGTTGTTGTCATAGCTAGACAGAGCTGCTACCCATGTCTCGATTTCCTGTATGTGGTGAAGAGGACCGCGATTAGCAAGACGTCACAGCTGGGCCCCAAGATATGGGGACTATGGGATGGTAAGACGGGATGCACTAGAGCTATAGAGACATACCTGTTTGAGAGACATAGCTGTGCGAGTGACGACCAGAAGCTACCGAAGCTTGGTCAGTGCCGAAGAGAAAATTGAAAATGTTGAGGCTTTCCCGCGCCCTTGCCGAAGACGGCCTTTCGAGAGGCAAGGCAGTAGGAGTCAAGGTCGACGTGTTGCCTCCCTTTTCGTTGTGTGACAAGAGGCTGGC
This sequence comes from Ophiostoma perfectum, assembly GCA_029298845.1. Taxonomy (NCBI): domain Eukaryota; kingdom Fungi; phylum Ascomycota; class Sordariomycetes; order Ophiostomatales; family Ophiostomataceae; genus Ophiostoma; species Ophiostoma perfectum. The sequence continues at coordinate 672,756 of JANSLV010000008.1, read as the reverse complement.
CGGTCGGTGACGCTCTGGCATGCAGATACCACTGCTTGCTGGGCAGGTCACAGTTATATAATTATTGCTGAAGTGGAAGACAATGCGATAGTAGTGCGATAGTAGTGGTGGCAGCCGGTGTTACTGAAGTGATGCAGATATCGTGATGTCGGGGCTCTGGATGAGGCGGTAGCGGCAAAGAAGCAATGGAATGATGGGAAAAGGAAGAAGATTGAAGAATAGAGAGAGAGACGGGAGGGAAAAGTGAGACGAAGTGGGAGAGGGAGGGGGTAGATGGGTGTAGAAGAAGAGTAACAGAATGTGAGAATGGAGGTGATTGGAAACAAGGGTAAGACAGGAACGGCGAAATAACATAAGAGGAAAAGCAGGGGTCGGCGAGGATGGGACGGGAAGGTAAAAATGGTGGATAGATATGTCTCGAAGGTGGACTGTTTGAGACGAGGGGGGAGGGGAGGGCAAATGGAAGAGGAGAGCGACAAGAGGAGGAATAAATGAATCGAGAAGAAAGCTACTAAGATAATAATAGAACGTGATAGGCAATAGCAGACTGCAATATTGGGAACCGATTAAGGTCTACGGTGGAATCTCGACGATGAGAGAAGAGAAGAGAAGAGAGGAGAGAAAAGAAGAAAAAAAAAGAAAAAAGGAGAGAGGAGGGTGAGTGGAGGTATTCTATTTTACTTGGGCGAATAGTGCACCGAAGATGGTTAATTGTTTCCAAGAGACAGCGTACTATGGAGGAGTTGATGATTCTAGACATTGACGATAATAGCTACGTAGATTGAACGAGATGATAACTCCCCAGAACGACAAGAAGAATGTGCAATATCAAGAGTCCCGAGGGCAGGTTGGAGAAGAAGAGCGGACGACGATCCCAGGCACGGAATGGGGGCAAACAGAGCGGATTGGACAGAGGTGGGTGCTTGGGGTGCATATGATGGGATGTGAGGGACGGCGATTGGGCGTGGGTGAAGGTTGTGCAAGAGTGCGTGCAGACAGAACGGCCCTACGATGCCGGCGAGAAGGGGACAGGTAAAACAGGAGTACGACGTTGGGAGGCTGGGACAAGCTGGTTGGCTGCACAAGGAGGAGTGGATCGGACAGGACAGGGGTAGCAAGCGGCATGGCGCCGGGATGCGGTGTGATTGCTCTTTCGTTTTCAATACTTGAAGCTAGTGAAGAGTGGAAGATTGGAAGGATGACTGAGGTATGGATGTTTTGAGATGAGATGCCGGAGGAGACTGTAGGATAGGATATCTCAAGATATTGCGCAGAGGGCGGCACGTACTGTTGCGGTTGGGCAGTTGGGCAGCTGGGCAGCTGGGTCGAGTAGGATACCTGCAAGAGTGGGATTCTAGCTACGTGGTATACAGAACTGCCAGTTGGACGGCGAGCTGATAGATGGCGGGAAGAGTGGTGGCGCAGAGAGGCGCCGTGATGAAGGGCAAGGTGACGAGTTGGAGGGGTGACGAGAAGGGTTGAGAGTGACGGTGATAGTTATGGGCTGAGATGGGTTCTGCGGTGGTGAGGTGGTGAGACGGTGAGTTGGTGAGTGGTGAGTTGGTGAGATGAGTTGGTGAGATGGTGAGTGGTGATGAAATGTTGACGATAATGTTGGCCACTACGAATTAATAGGATGGATATCAGATGCAGACAAAGACTCCGCACCTGCCATTGGCAACTAGTGATGGCCTAACAATAGCAGCGATGCACATGCAGACACTTCGGATGGGCGGCGTAGGTGTAGGTGTCGTGTATGCTTAGGTGTCGTGTAAGTGTTGTATAGGTGTTATGTAGGTGTCGTATAGGTGTCGTGTAGGTGTCGTGTAGGTGTCGTGTAGGTGTTGTGCAGGCGTCGTGCAGGCGTCGTGCGGGCGTCGTCCGGCCGTCGTGCGAGCGTCGTGCCATTGGCGCCGCGCAATCGAACCATGAGTAAACGAGACGACGAAGGCTGTGCAGATTGCTAGCAGATCCAAACAAGCCCTCCCTGTCCACAGTCTCCCCTTCCGTACTGTCCGCATTGCCTCAACGATGCTGTGCGCTTTGCTCTTGGCTCCCTGGTGCGACGGCCGGCCTCTTTCGTCTCGCGGCGCCCAGCCTGGGCATCTCGACGCTGCATGTATCTTATTTGCTCCGCACAACATACCTGTAAACTACTTGTAAACTACTGAGATATCGTAAGCATAATACTTGACCCAGAATCACCACTGCCTATGATAAAGCCCGGCTTGCCGCCCAGCCAGCCGCCGTCGTGACGAGATGGCGTGAACGGGCCGGCCATGTGACCGAGACCAAAGCGTGCAAATACAGGAATATTGGCTATGCGGTGTGCTCATGAGATTAAGTTGGCATACCCTACTCCGTATACATCGAATTGGCGTGCAGCCTTGGCCTCGCCGCCGCCCATCATGCAAAGCCAGGGGCTGGCCCATCCTGGGCTCCCCCTTCTGGGCCTCCCCCCTCTGGGCCTCATGCAACAAGAGTGTTCCAAGAGTTCCAGGACTTGATCTAGCCATTTGATTGGTGATGCCCCATCACATGTCCCACCCAAACGGTTCCATCTCGAGCACCCGGCGTTTCCAAGGGCGCGTAAAACTAATAAGAGTTGATTAACACAACCTACGAGAAAGCACGGAAAGCTAAGATAAGATACATCAGCCATATGCAAATGCTGCTGCTGCCAGCAACACCCCACTGCCCAAACGCCAAGACCTCTGATCACTCACGGCCAGTCTGGGTTCCCGAGTTTTGAGTTCTTGCCCTCTGTCCTGTGTCATGCTCGTCATTATGCGTCTTGTCGAAGTAGTACGGTGTAAGCATAGATAGAACTGCATGTATTGTAGGCTGAAGTGGAAGTATTAGACCTAGAATCAAATGATCAAGACGTGGAAGGTCCCCAGTCAATAGGCCACGCGAGGCAGTCGGCAGTTCTCGTCTTCGGTCGGTGCCTCGTCTCCGGTCGGCGCCGCGTCTCCCTCATCTTCATCTGCAATTATCTACTCGTACAAGCGGCATCCAGACATGAAAACATCATAGCTTTATATAAACGTCACCTCTATCCTGAGCCCGGCACCCAAAACACAAACGTCGTATATCCCACGCTATCCCGCAAAGTTTCCGCGCGCGCGCGCACCTTGACTGCTCTCAACACCCCCGAACCCCCGTGCCTTGTGCCTCGAAACTTTACGCTGTACTCCCATCACAGCATGCCCTTCTTCACTTCGTCGCTCCTCTCCTGCCACAGCGTCTTGCCGGAGCACGAGCATACTGTCTTGTCGTTGTCCCATACGCCCGCGCTTCTTGCAATCACGCCCACCACCGTGTTCTTGTCGTTTTGCAGCTCCGTCCCCGCCCGTGATTCATCCGACGGGGTCACCACTAGTGCGTGTCCGATAACCTCCCACACCTGAAGTTCACGGTCCAGGAATACAGCGCCCTTGCCGTCTGCCCCAATCTCCACTGTCCCCAGGTCACCGCGCCGTGCCCGCGTCTCCCCAGTCCCCTCCCCAGAGGCCTTGTCGTCCCAGCCGCGCCACACGGGCCCCGCCGAAACCACGCCGTCCTTCAAGTCGCCAAACTCCCGGATGCTCGCAAAGTACTTGCCAGGTGCAACACCAAGCATTGTAAGGTCGATAACTGTAACACCGGAAGACACCTGCACCATCCGTGCAAGGCCCCGCACGTACCGGTCCTTGTGGTCCTTGTCGTCTGAATCTGCTGCGTCCCTGTCTTTCGCATGCTTGTAGTATGTTTCTAGAATACTTACAGCTGCATCTGTATAAGGAGGAAGGGGGAGAAGCGGAAAAGGAGAAAGAGTTCGTCAGCCTCCGTTTCAGATATCGAGACATGTATCCCCGACCGGTCACCTTGTGGCACACTCACTATTTGACGTCCCGGACCCGCGTAGAATTGCATCTCTTCCGGTAGCTTGGATTGCCTGTACTATTGCAGATGGGGGTGCCGTTCCTTCAACGGTGATCAGCTGCTCTTTGAGATCTCCCTCCACCGAGGCGATGCCCGGCACTTTGTGCAAAACAGTGGAAATGTCCGCGATACACCCGTCGCATGATAGGGGCACTGCAAAGAGTGTCTGGGTGGCATGGTTAGCATCACCAGAACTGCAGAACAGCATGAGGTACACCGCACGCCTGGCAGCACCTCAGCCGCGCTTGGCCAACGTACCTGGAAAGACTGCGTGACGGTCATCCTGATTCGTGGGTCTTGTCTGGTTTCGGGATGCAATGCCTTTGCTGCCTCTCGTGTTTCCCGCTGCTGAAGAATACAGGTAGCTGTGCCGGCTATGAGGCCAAAGCTTGTTATTTTCGTAGCAAGCTGTCGGTGTACGCGGCTCATGGATCTCTGTGTGTCGTTCGTGGCAAGTGCTCTAATCTATTTATCAGCAGGCGTAGACTGGCTTTGCGAATTCGTTGCTGTCAGTGAGGGGCTCCCCAGAACACTTGCTTTGAAATCATTTGCGACTCCGGCTGGCATAGCTCTTATCGCACCACCCACTAACAAGGCTAATCGCACTAGGCCTCAATTGCGCTTCTACGATACAATTGCGCCATGTGCACGACACGGGAGGGTGGTCAGTTAGATGGCGGGGCACGTGACTAGTCAGCACACCACCGCGCCGCCCATCGATTTTTTTTTCTAGGCAATTGGTCACGAACTTCCGCATGGATATCGGACGACAGCTTCCAGCATAACTATCGGAACACACGTCGGCGGCCTTCTACCCTCCCCCTCCCACCCCCAGCGCACGATTACTTCCTCCTGTGCACATATTCCTACAATGTCTCAAACTCTCGGCCTGGTAAGTCAACCAAGGCGCCGGATCTAAACCCCTACCTACCTCCGTCTATTAACGGGAGCTCCGGGGTGAGGCCGCGGCCATACACTGGCGGCAACGGGCTCGGGCCTATTGCACATATGGAGCTTTTCTTCTGGACAACCGATTCATATTGGCTAACATGTTGTGATAATTCTAGACAAGACTGGCTTACTCTAGAACATGGCACCATGTTTCGGCCTCGAAGCCGCATGTTGAGCTCTCGACTGTCAAGGCTCCTGCTTCAGACGTCACACCACCATCGCTCGGCCGGCTTGCATCGAGGATCGCCGTCATCTTGATGGGCAAGCACAAGCCAATATGGGATCCGTCCACCGACTGCGGCGACTATGTCGTGGTCACAAACTGCGCAGCACTCTACACAACCGGCCTGAAGAAGTGGCGCAAACAATACTACCGACACAATACCCGCCCGGGCTCTCTCAAGAGTGTCACAATGGACGTGTTGATGGAGAAGTTTGGCGGTGCAGAGGTTTTGCGTAAGGCGGTCAGTGGCATGCTGCCCAAGAACCGGCTGCGAGATAAGCGTCTAGCACGCTTAAAGGCATTCGAAGGCGATGCGCACCCTTACAAAGAGAATCTCGTCCGGTTTGGCGGAACGGTTGTTGGTGCTGAGGGCTGGGAAGTGGCCGTTCAAGCGATACGAGACGCCGACAAGGCGCGGGTCTAGTCTTTCGGAGTTGGGTTCCTGTTCGAATTTTGTTGCATTAATCTATAGTCTACTTTCGCATGGAACTGGACAAAGAACAGCGTGTACTTGTTGTGTGGATGGAAAATCTTCTCTATATGTTCATGTTCATAGCCTAAATCTTGGCTCTATGATACTCTGCTACTATACTGTGACCCCCCTCAAGACTTTTCAAGTGCGAGTTAGCGGTTATCGTCGAAGAAAGTCGTGTATTGTATACCTATGTACCAAGAAAAGCGCCAGACTAAACAATGATGTGTGCATGCGGTTTGCCGCTGCGGTGAACCTGGTAGAAAGCATGCAAGCCGATAAAGAATGTAGGTAAACAAATAAAGGAAAGGCACAATAAGAATTGGTGCTAGAGCAAGAACAAGTATAAAGAGACCAAAAACAAAACACAACGAAGCAACAAAACATGCTGCCCCCAAAAAGGTTATAAGCAAAATGGGGCCAGGACGCTCTTTTAGGAGCCCGACACTATGATGCCGCCGCCGTCATTGTCGCCACCATTGTTGTCCTAGCGGGACACCTCGCACTTAATCAGGCCATTGGGGCCGGACTGCGGTGCGTACACCTCGGCGTCCTTGCCAGTGTTCTTCGTGTCCTTGTACCAAGACAAGTCAATCTCAAAGTAGTGCTTGTTGGGTAGGGAGTAGGTGACGGTCGCAACACCAGGGGCAGCCTCGAGGATCTGCTCGCTCATCTTGTACATGGTATTCTGGACAGACGCGCTGGCATCGGTAGCAAATGTGGTGGTGGTGATGGTGCGCGCATCCTCCCAGGCCTTGTCAAACTGGGGCAGATCTGCTTTGACGGCAGCCAGATCAGCAAAAGAGGCCCAGCGCCAGCCGCAATCAACGTCGGTGCTAAGGATGCGGTCCCATGTCTCCGCTAGAGTGGTGAACTCGTCCTGTACATAGCCGTGGAAAGCCGAGCCGGTGCTCTTGAGGACAGTGAGACCAGTGATGCTGCTCTTGATGGATATGCCGTCGTGGCGCACGACGGCCTCAACGTTGCGGGTCTCATCGCTGTCGCGCACGAAGCTGTGGGGGTGGGGGGCGCCGTTGACGCTGAGGCGCGTCCAGCGGTGCACCTTGACGGAGACGTTTGCGACGGAGATATGGGCGTACTTTTCGAGGAAGTGGGAGCCCAAGATGCTGGCATAGAGCTCGGGGGGGTTGACGGGGTTCTCCTTTGCGGTGATATAGATTGTGTTCTTGATGGTGTCTGTTGCGACGACAACGCTGTTGTCGGCGTCGGTGTACCTGGCGCGGGTTAGCGACCAGCAACGAACAATGGAAAGCAATGACGAGCAGTAGTATGGGAAGTAAAAAACTTACGACGAGTCGATCTCGCCCTCGAGGAGACAGCAGACGGTCATCTCAGTGACGGTCTGGACGCCAGTCTCCTGGTCTCTGTGGACCTTGTAGACACGGACATTGTCCTTTCCGTAGCGGGCAGCAGTCAGGCGAGGCATGGCGGGTTTGGTGGCAAGATGGAGGTTCTTGAGAGAGGCAGAAATGTCTTGCACGACGAGGGGCATCGGGGTGTAGGTTGGCGAGGGAGAGGGGAAGAATATGCTATGATGTCTTTCGAGGGTGGGGTATCAAGGACTGAATAAGCGACAAGAGGAGGATGGAGAAGATAAGAGAACAAATAAAAGATAAGAGCAAGAGGATGATGTGCGAAGGATCAAGAGTAGAGAGGAGAGCGAAGGGAAAAGAGAGACAAGCGGATGACCAGAGGCACACAAAAAAGAAGCAGGGCGGGCAGAATATGTATGCGATTGAGGACGGGTGAGATGGAGATGGAATGGAAATGGAATGGAGATGATATGGAGATGGGAGGGCCTTGTAAGAGCCTAAAGTGGAAGAAGTACTGCAGGTCAAAGACGTAGACAAGCCAGAAGAAGGGCCAAATAAGACCAGCAGGAAGAAGTCTATCGGGGCGGGCTGAGAAAGGAAGCTGCACGGAGTAAAGCAAGTAGCAAGTTGGTGAAGCTAAGGAGCTAGAGTCGAGGTGGCCATGATGCTGACGGGGCCGATGCCGTATAAGTAGGTGTCTGGACAGGACGCTCGTGCCTCATCCGTCCACGCATCCTGATGCCTGGTAGGCACTATCAGTCAACACCCGCTCTGTCTCTGTCTCTGTGTCCGTCTCTGTCCCTGTCTGTCCATCTGCATCTCCCCCTCTCCCACGCGGAGGGAGACAGCCGGACATGGCCATGCCCATCACCGCCGGGCACACATATCTGGGCGGCGAGCTAAATTCCGATAAAATAAAGCAGGTCGTATCGTATCGGGTCGATAACTACGATAACGCTGCAACGCCCAGCTAGCAGCCAGTGACGCAACAGCAGCCAAGAACAGCACGCGGCTGGTCGTTGCAGCCAGTGCCTCGCGTGCCTTGCCGAACACTGTTTGCCGCCGACCTCACACGTACGACGTAGCCCGCATCCTCATCCCACCCTCCCTCCCTCCCTCTCCCATCCCCGGCTGGTCGTCGGAAAACGCCATTTGAACCACTTCACCCTTTTCGATCGGGCCAGGATCACAGATTATGGCGCGGTGCACGCGGCGCGGGTCTCCCATCAGATGGTCTTTCTACACCTTTGTTCTCCAGTCGCTGGGCCTGCTACTGTGCTCGGCGGGGCTGTCCCATTTCCTACGCTCCTGAGAGGCTGGAGACACTTGCCCCAGCTCCGAGCCTGGTGCTAACTGTGATTCTATGACGGATGCCCGCAGGGTGGAAAGCCCCCAAAGTGCTGTGTGGGGCTCCGGAGCTCGCCGATAGCCACCCTCCACGGTTCATGCCAGGCCGCTGCACCAAGGCTGCGCGGGATTTAAGCATTTGGCGGTGGGCCGCCCGTGCAGGCAGACAATATCACCCTGTGGAGCACTGCACTCCAGTGTCGCTGGCGACACGCATCGACGCCCTTCTCCCATCCCAATGTCCTTGATATCTTGAGACTTCTCAGCCACCAGCCCTCCTGGTTCGCTGCTTCGTCGTTATATCTTTTTGTGAGCATGTCGACGTCATTTTGCCCTCCACACTTTTGGTAAAAGTTCTGTCATGTCCAATTGCCTTGCTTTTCTTATCTTGTGCAGTTCTTGTCTTTCTTGTGTCTATGTGCTTTTCCTGTGCAATTTTTCTTTTTCTTTGCTTCTCTTGGTCTTCGGCCATTCCTCCTGACGTTCTTCTATTCTGTCATTTTGCCAATTCTGTCGTTCTTGGTTTGTCGTGTCTTCGCTGCCTGCCGCCGTCGTCCGGTCCCTTGGCTTTCTACACCCTGCTTTGGCTTTGACATGTGTCTCCTGTGAGCCTTGCTTGTTCCTCCTAAACATCCACTCCGTCAAGGACACGGCCTCTGCTGTGGATCTTGGCCGGCCTTCTCCCGTTCTTAGGGCTTCTCATAGTATCTTATATCTCATAGTATCTTATATCTCATAGTATCTTATATCTCATAGTATCCTAGTGTATCATTATCTATGTCGTAGACATGCTTCAACATCTCGCCTGTACGCAGCGGCTGTGCATGGAGCTTAGTAACAAACTGTGCCATCTCGGCCCCTTGGCCCTTTGCCGTTTCATCGCCTTGCTGCGCATTGCAGTCCCCTTCGTATATCTTTCTACGATATGTGAGGCTCGGCAACTATATCGTGATTATGTAATAACTCAGCCACCAATATCGCGGCCGATTTTAATATCTTACCTAATAATACTAATCGTAGTATCAGTGCAATATGCACTAAAACAGTCCTCCCACTTCCTCTCCACATCTACGACAGCTTCATAGCCCACATCGGAAAGCCACCACCGTGTTGATCCCAACGACAATACATCGACGCCCACCCTTTGGTGTCCCTCCTCACAATCTCTACGCAAAGGAAACTCGACATAACAGCCTGCAGCCCCTTCGTTCTTCCTACCATACAACGGCCACCTCTGCACTAGCCTAGCACAAGCACCACACCGCCGATCACCTCGACACTCTTTCCCTCCTCCAGTCTCAAATCACGAACCACATCCATATCGACAGCTGTTCCACCTCCCCCGGGCCAGTACCAAACCACTGGCAGCTTTCGCACAGGCTGCTTTGAACGTCAATCTCATCGGTCTCCTGCCAGCAAATCCCGCCTTCTCACACCCTCTTCTTGCTCTCCGTATCCCCGCGTGTCCTTTAGCCCCCCCCTTCTTCCCCCCTCTCTCAAACACGGCCGCCCAAATCCTGCTTCTTCAGCGCGCTACTCGACGCTCTTCTTCTCGCTCCTCTCCACCGCTTTGGATTCCCTATCCCGGACGCCTCGCGGGCCCACCCGACTCGAAAGAGAGACTATCGATACCGATCTCACACTTTGCTTATTTCGTTTCACGTCGACAACTCTTTATCCTTCTCCCCTTAAATCCGTCTTCGGCCTGCTCCTCTTCGTCATTCACTAGCCCAACGCCCTGCCCATTGCCTCCTCGAATGTAAGACCCGGTCGGATGCGTGCGTCTACGAGCCCCGTCTCGAGCTAGAGGCTGATGGCCGGACCTGCCCCCGTGCTGAGCTCCTCGGCAACCCCCACCCAAAGATCATTCGCTTCTCAGCAGCCCACTGGCACCGCACCTGCAAACCCTCCCAGACCCAGTCTTGATCGTGATGGCCTCCAAATACCTATGGCCGCTGGCAATGTCCCGGCATCTGCCGCAGGTGGCCGTAGCCTGGCTGCTTCCTCTGTCATGTTTGCCCCCCGCGGCTCATCCTTGAATCCCTCGCCTGCTCCGACTAGCTTCGCTCCCGACCCCCGCAACCAACTTCCACTGTCTCGCGGCGCCTCACGTCTTGATGCGTACAACGCCGACAGGCTCCCCGATGCTAGCAGCAACAATGACGACGACGACGACGACGGCGACGATACCGTCAACGAGCGGGCTCTCGCCTCCTTACGTGACAATCTCAACCGTGAAATGAAGATCAAGGAAGGCAGTGAAAATATGCTCGAAGCTCTCAATAGCAAGAAGGCTAAGCAATACAAAGACCAGCGTCAACGTGTCGAGGCTGAGCTCTACTCCTCCAACCAGCGCATCAAAGACCTACGACTCAGAATCAGCGAGTTCCAGCGCCCCCGGCCTGCTCCCACTACGCCCACTCGCCCCCGTGTCGATCCTGCACTACCATTACCAAGTGCCTCTCGTTCACCCCAGGATACTTCTCGCAGCGGTGCCGGGTCCGATGTCGAAGAGCCCTCCGAGTCGCCTACCTACGTCTTGGCTGAGATTCTGCAGGCTCTCGAGATCGAGGGTATGCCGCCAGAGTACTATGTCGCGCGTGCCAACAGCCTCGTGGATTTGTTCAAGCGCCATCCTACCCTCAAATACGACCTCGTCTGGTCTGTTTTTGGCCTGCGCATCCAAAGCATGCTCCTCAGTGACAGCAGAGAGATTGTCGCTGCCGCATATCGCATGACCCGCTACTCTATATCAGACATCACCTCCCTCAAGAAGATTCGTGCCCTCAATACTGATTATCTTGTTGTGTTGTCTCTCATCAAGGACCGTAAGGCTGATGTCGAGCGCGAACAGGCGCTCAAGTTCGTGCGTGCCTTTCTAGACACCAAAGATGGCGTTCGCGAACTATCGAGGGCCGTCGTCCGCACCATCGCCGCTGTCGCCGAACATGCCGAAGACAGGCTGCGACCTATCTGTCTAGAGACTCTGGCGGAGATCCTGGTTCGTGATCCAGCTCTCCTCATTGCCTCTGGTGGCTTGTCCTCGCTCTCAGATGCCCTGGCTGAAGGTGTGTACAAGGCGCCTGAAAGTTTGACCTCAGCCATTCTCTTCCTCCTGGATGCCCCGCAAGGTAGGAAATACTTGCGCGCCGGACACGAGCTTGAGGTTCTTTTCACTGCGTTCACAGACCAGTTTTTTGGTACGGAGGCCATACTCAAACAGAATGCAAAAGCCATCACCTCCGCTCTGAGAACCTGGTCCGGTATCATGACACTGTCCATGTACGACTTTCGCGCTATACGTTCACTTGTTGCGAGCCTTGCGCTTCCGAGCGCTTCAATCCGAGATACTGTCATCGAACTCATCTATACGCTGCTGCGCATAAAGTCACCTGCATGGGCAACATCCTTTCTAGCCGGTCGCCGCCTGACCACCTATGGTCGTGTTGCAAGTCTGAAAGCATCCACCCCGAAACCCACCACACTCGCCTACTCTGAAGATGACGGCGGGGAACAAAACTTTGTCGAGCACTACACTGCCCTACTTTTGGCAGTCTTTATCAAAGCAGATCTACTTCCCCATCTCCTCCACCTCACCCAGGAGACGGATAATTCCATGCTGAAAAGAAAGTCAACTCTTCTCATCGGCGAAGTCCTCAGGTTGTCCAGTCGGCTTCTTCCCCCATCCTGGAGCGATGACCTCCAGCTTTTGCCAGAGCTTTTTGCCGCAGCTACGCGGTTCCAGGACGAGTCTCACTTTATCGCCACAGGTACTGTTTATCAGATCAGTAGCGTCAGCCGGACTCTATATCGATCGTCACCGTCGTACTGGACCTCGGGGGGTGAAGTTTCCCACAACAGTCTCGATTTCTCTCTCCTAGACGAGCAGCCCAAGGCTGGAGCCAACATGAGCTTCGATGAGGCTACATTTCGCCAGCTACAGCTCGATTCTGGAGTTGTGAGCAGCTCAAACTTCCTCAAGTGGAATTGGGATATAATCCTAAAGATCATCGAAGGGCCTCTCACGAGTGGCAAGCGCCTCGAGGAGGCGATACGTGCCTCAAAGTTTGTGAAGCGCCTTATGAGCTTCTACCGGCCCTTCAAGTTCAAATTCTCCGATATCAAAAGCACAAAGGGCACCCAGAAATATGTCCGTGTTGGATGTGCATTGCTACACACCTTGCTTCAGACGCCTGAGGGATTCCGATATCTGGGCGACAGCAAACTTCTCAGGCAGATAGCCGAGTGTCTAGCTCAATGTGACCCGGTATGTTACGCTTGCTTGTACACCCTACCCATTCAACACCTTTCTGCTCCCTTGTATTGTTAGTCCTCGATGACTAATCAGAATTCTGACTGCTTTAGACGAGTGGTATCACTGCACAGTATCCAATGTTTGCCCGGGATCGGCTCACGGACACCCTCTGTGGAGGCTATCTTCCAATGATTGGCGTGCTGAGCAGCGACCCTAGAGGCCTTCAAATGCTGGAGCGCTGGAGAATGTTCAATATGATGTACCACATCGTTGACCTGAAGCAACGCCCTGATCTCATCAAGCTCCTCCTATCCAACTTTGACTACACCCTCAACGGGCATCACCGTGTGCTCCTGTCCAAGGCTCTTACAGCTGGCACCAAAGACATCCGCATCCACGCAACAAATGTGCTCCGAAAGTATGTTGTGCGGCCAACACCCACCATGCTCGGCCACGGTGTTGGAGACTCGAAATGGGCCATTCAACTTCTCGTAACCCAGTTGTATGATCCAGAGGTCGAGGTATGTGCTACAGCTGTCAAGATCCTGGAGAAGGCCTGCAACAACAAGAGTTCTCTTGAGTTTATCGTTGAGTGCAGGCCCGCGCTCGATCACCTGGGCGAAATTGGTGCGCCACTATTGCTACGCTTTCTGTCGACTTCGATTGGCTACCACTATCTCGACGGCCTTGACTACATTAGCAATGAAATGGATGACTGGTTTCTCGGTCGGAATGATGCATATGTCGATTTGATCGAGGCTAGCCTGGCACGGGCCTTCGTTGAAAGCTCAGATGAGCAGGTCGGTCGGATCCCGGTGTTTGCTGATGAGGGCGATGCGGATACCGATGCACATATACCCCCCCACTTCTATCGTGAACTTACACGGACCGAAGAGGGCTGCAGGCTGCTTCGCGAAAAAGGCCATTTCGATGAATTTGCCTTGACAATTCGCGATTTTGGAATGCAAACGTCGGATCCAGAACTTATCACCAAAGTCAAGGGCTGTCTCTGGGCTGTCGGCAATGTTGGTGCTATGGAGCTTGGAGCCCCGTTTTTAGAGAGCTGTGATGTTGTCCAGCAGGTGGTCAACATTGCCCAGCGCCAGGAGGTTTTGAGCTTACGAGGCACGGCATTTTTTGTCCTCGGACTGATTTCACGTTCCTTGCACGGTCTCGAAATCCTGTCCGAATTCGGTTGGGACTCGAGCACCAACAGTCTCGGCATGTCCCTTGGTTTCTGTATTCCAACGGATCTATCACAGCTGTTCTCACTCAGCCCGTGGAAGCACAAGGCTGCTGCTGCGATCCAACTCTCAGCCTCGCAAAAAACCGAAAAGTGGGAACTGCCAGCGATGCCTTTCCGTCCAAGACTTGACTCGATGCCAGGCAGTGATGGGCTTGTACACACTTCCGAAGTCACAAAGCCCGAGGGTGGGGTTGTATTAGATGCAGATCCTACCAATCAACGCATCTTGGAGCTTGTTGTTGACATGGGAAACATGGTCATATTCAAGCGTGCAGCAGGCGAACTACTGCAAATCAAGCAAAAGGGCGGCTATGCATCTTTCACCCAGCCTCGCCTCTTCCGAAAAGTACTGTCGTTACTAGAATGCCGGCATTACCGACTACCCATACGGCGCATGGTATTGGAGCTTTTCGACAAAAGTGTACTGAGAAGCATCGTCTTTGATGAGGAGGATGGGGATGATGAAAGCGACGACAGCGATGGAGGTGGTGATGAGGGGATGATCCTTAGGAGAGATGGGAATACCAAAAAGGATGACGATGGCGTTGACGACGACGACGCTGACGAATACCAGGCAGCCGGGGGAGGTGGGGATGGCGAAAGCGATGACAGCGATGAGGGTGTTGAGGGCGATGAGGACGATGAGGAGGAAGAGGCCAGTTCGGACGAAGAGGTTGGGGATGGTGACGAGGCTGGAAATGAAGCAAGGATGGACTCTGGAGTAAGCGGAGACGAGAGCTCTGGTGATGAGCAGAGGACAGAGAGACAACGAAGCATTAGCGACCCCGTCAAGCTCCAACGACGAGGCACAGCAAGAAGACTAGCTGCATGATGCCGGTTCATCGACAGCCTGCCCACGCCTGCATTGAGACTACTCTTCTTATCCCGCCAGGTTCTCTAGGAGCAGGCCCTGGACTGCTCTTCTTCCCAGACTTTCATGCATTTAGGATTGTTTTTGTGTTATGGTTTCGGTATACTCTGGTATATAAAGCGGCACGGTGTGCGATATATTGCATCTACAGATTTTGGGTACATCTAGAGACTTCTAGTGTTATGTGGCCCTTTTTTGCATAAGAATGGATGTTCCCCTATTGATTCTTGACTACCAAATCTTACCAGTCTCTCGAAGCCGTCACTCCCAACGCCGTAAAAGCCCTGTTTCTATTGCTGAGGCTAAGCTTAAAGTCCGACGTGACATGCAATTATTCATGGTTCCGATGACGGGAGATCCACCCCCACTATCTGCCTGAAATCTCGAGTCATACGAAGCTGCCCATATCATACTGCATCGCCGAGAATCATCGTTGTCAAGCTCTGCGTCGCTCTCGGATTATTGCCAGCCTCTCGAAAAGATGACAAACGGCCGAGTGCTTGTGATTGCCGGCTCGGACAGCTCCGGCGGAGCGTAAGTGGCATACCTTGACAGAAAAAAGGCACAGACTCGTTATCTTCTCCGTTGTCTAGCCCCCCTTCTTTTGTTCGATCGACTTGTACAATGCATGCTTTGCGATGCTTTGCGAGGCTCTGCGAGGCTCTGCGAGGATCTTGTCACCTGGCCTAGATTGCTAACTCGACCACTGCTAAACAGAGGTCTCGAGGCTGACCAGAAAGTGATTGCCGCCCATGGCTGTTATGCGATGACAGCAACAGCGGCTTTGACAGCCCAGAATACCCAGGGGGTGTACGGCATTCACTCGGTGCCGCCCGCGTTTCTCAAGCAGCAGATCGATGCCTGCCTTGACGATATCGGGGCGGATGTGGTGAAGACGGGTGCGTTCGAGCTTCTTTATAGGCATCATCGCTACGGCACAGGGCTGAAGCTGACACGGTAAATATTGTTGTGATTCCTAGGTATGCTTGCTTCATCCGAAACTATCAAGTTGGTAGCCGACCTATTAGAGGAGCGTGCAATCTCCAAGATCGTCGTCGACCCAGTAAGTTGACCCTATATGAGCCTCAGCATAGCGGTGAATACTGGCTGGAAGGTCTTTGCTGACGGGCAACACGTTCTGGGCAGGTCATGGTTGCTACGACAGGAGCATCTCTACTGCCGCAGGAAGCAATGGCGGATTTTGGGAAACTTGCACGCCTCGCCTATGTCCTCACACCCAATATCCCCGAACTCAAGATTCTTCTGGGGTGCGCCGACCAAAAGATCGAAACAGTCAAGGACTTGGAAGATCTCGCCCAACAGGCATGTCGCGATCTAGGCTCGGTGTGGGTTCTTGCGAAAGGCGGCCACGTTCCGTTCCAAGAGGATCATACCGCAGCCACGACGCCTGAGCAGCGCAAGGTGATCGTCAACGTCCTGGCCGGGCCGGATGGGCAGCTGGTGAATATGCAAAGCGAATATCAAGACTCGAAGAACACACACGGCACGGGATGCTCCTTAGCATGTAAGTCTCGGAGAATATGGTTTTCTTGTGGGGCTGCGGCGGTTCTGTTATGGTGAACGCCACGATACAAGGCTGAATGTTAACGATGCCCTGACCAGCCGCCATCGCATCCAACCTGGCAAAGGGCATGGAAGTTGTTCCTGCCGTCAAGGCTGCCTGTCGATACGTTGAAGCCGCCATCCGGTATGCCCCCGGCCTCGGCAAGGGGCATGGGCCTCTCGGGCATTTCCATTCTGTATCAAGCCTGCCCTTTTCACGCGGCCATTTTCTGGAGTATGTGCTCGAGCATCCAAGTGTGGCTGAAGTCTGGCACCGGTTCATTCACCACCCGTTTGTGAAGGCTTTAGGCAACGGCAGTCTGCCGAGAGAGTCGTTCAAGGGATATCTTATCCAAGACTACCTCTACCTGGTACGTTGTTGGCTCTTTAGTCCTTTAATGTCTTCTGACGAGCGATTCTGACCGTTCACTAGATTCACTTTGCCCGAGCCAGTGCACTGGCAGCTTACAAAGCTAAAAACATGCAAGATATAACCAGCGTTCGTCTGCTTTTCTCCCTGTCTCTCTTCGACGAATTTCCATGGCAAGAAAACTAATCATGGATAACACCTGTTCCCGGTACTCACACTCGCAACAGGCTACTGCAATGGTCCAAAGCCTTGGCGAGGAGATGAAGCTGCACGTTCAGTACTGTGCCAAGTTCGGCATCTCGCAAGCTGACATGGAAGCGGCAGAAGAGAAGACTGGTGTGTATGCCCTTACGGCTTGGGTGGCCCGCAAGGCTAGCCGTGCACCCTACTCACGTGTTTCCATGTTTCTGACAATCCATCTGGCGAACAGCATGCACTGCATACAGCCGATACATCTTGGACGTTGGCCAGTCAGAGGACTGGTTTGCACTACAAGTTTCATTGACGCCCTGCATCATCGGGTACGGCTTTGCTGCGCGGGCTCTTCACAAAGAGTACGCCGTAACCAAGGCCGATGATCACCCGTACTGGAACTGGGTAGAGAACTACGCCAACGACGCGTACAAGGCCGTAGCCAAAAGCACAACTGGTGAGCGCCATACAGCCCAGCCCCTCACAGAGGAGACCGGATAACTAACGACCCCTGCTCACCATGTACACAGATCGGATTGAACAACATGCCGCTCTGCAATCCCCATCGAGAATCGAAGCATTGGTCAAGATCTTCCGGCAATCCGTCGTGGTAAGCAGCCTTTCTTGTGCAATCCTGCAACCAGAAGACAACCGATACTGGCCAGCACATGCATGAAGTCCGGACATTTTGTGTTTTTTTCTAACATTCTTCGTTGTCTAGAGTGAGATAGCCTTCTGGGAGATGCATAGCTCCGAGTAGCGTCAGAGAATAAGAAAGCACATGTACAAAGTTGCGTCTTGATGCATCTTGACATGCCATGAAATGAGACAAGAAGTTGAAGCACACCGCATGGTCACGTGATGTGGCGACAGTAAAAGGACGGGCCAAACAAAGCTAATGCGTAAAGTGGGTCCCTGGCGAGATCCCCTTGTTGTTGCCCGAAATTTTCGAAGGCGACTAGCTAAAAAGGAAGAAAAAGTTTGTAGATAAAAAAAACCTAATCTCCTTCCTCTTCCCTTTTCCCTCTACCCTCTTCCCCTTTCTCTCGCTCTTCCATCTCCCATCCTCGCATCTTCTCCTCCTTTTTCATCCTCGCACCTCTCCAAGATACGCGCGCTCTGTTCAATCACAGCGTTCATCTCGACATCCTCGCAACCGGTAGATCCCAACTTTCATCGACATCGCCTTCATCCGCGCTCGCTTATCAGAAGTTATCTTCGCTCCTACACATTCACAACACAACAACAAAACCAACCACCAGCCTCTCAAGATGTCTCACGGCGGCGGTTACGGCGGCGGCTCTCGCGGTTACCAAAATGGCAACGACCGCGGTAACTCTGGGTATGTTGAGTTCGGCAGGCCTCGCGACTGGCTTCCTACCATCGCGTCGTGTGACCCCTTCCCTTTGTTTACCTTTACTAACCTGACTTCAACTATAGATCTGGCGGCTATGGCGGCGGCAGCTACGGCGGTGGCGGCGGCGGCGGCTATGGTGGCGGCAGCTACGGCGGTGGTGGCGGCTACGGCGGCGGTGGTGGTGGCGGCTATGGTGGCGGCGGTGGTGGTGACCGCATGTCCAACCTCGGTGCCGGCCTGCAAAAGCAGGACTGGGGTAAGTCCTTTTACATTTCCATCAGCACATCCCTCTTTGAATGCGCATATGTCTAACATTCTCTTTTCCTCATTCGCAGACCTGGACTCCCTCCCCAAGTTCGAGAAGTCTTTCTACAAGGAGCACCCCTCTGTCACGGCGCGCTCGGCTGGTGAGATTGAGAAGTTCCGCAAGGAGCACAGTATGGCCGTTACTGGCTCAGATGTGCCCAAGCCTGTCGAGACCTTTGACGAGGCCGGCTTCCCTCGCTATGTGATTGACGAGGTCAAGGCCCAGGGCTTCCCTGCTCCTACCGCCATTCAGTCTCAGGGCTGGCCCATGGCCCTCTCCGGTCGCGACGTCGTCGGTATTGCAGAGACTGGTTCCGGCAAGACCCTTACGTACTGTCTGCCCTCCATTGTCCACATCAACGCCCAGCCCCTGTTGGCACCTGGTGATGGCCCCATTGTTCTTGTGCTTGCTCCTACTCGTGAGCTTGCCGTTCAGATCCAGCAGGAGATCACCAAGTTTGGCAGATCTTCCCGCATCCGCAACACTTGCGTTTACGGCGGTGTCCCCAAGGGCCCCCAGATCCGCGATCTCTCCCGTGGTAGCGAGGTCTGCATTGCCACTCCTGGCCGTCTGATTGACATGCTGGAGTCTGGCCGCACCAACCTGCGCCGTGTCACCTACCTGGTCCTGGATGAGGCTGACCGCATGCTTGACATGGGTTTCGAGCCCCAGATTCGCAAGATCATCTCCCAGATTCGCCCCGACCGTCAGACTCTGATGTGGTCCGCAACCTGGCCCAAGGAGGTCCGCAACCTGGCATCTGACTTTTTGACCAACTTCATCCAGGTCAATATCGGTTCCCTGGAGCTGTCGGCCAACCACCGCATCACCCAGATTGTTGAAGTTGTGTCGGAGAGTGAGAAGCGCGAGCGCATGACCAAGCACTTGGAGGCTGCTCTTGAGGACAAGGACAAGGGCAACAAGGTCCTCATTTTCACCGGCACCAAGCGTGTTGCCGACGATATTACCCGCCTTCTGCGCCAGGATGGCTGGCCGGCTCTGTCCATCCACGGTGACAAGCAGCAGAACGAGCGCGATTGGGTCTTGGATCAGTTCAAGACCGGCAAGTCTCCTATCATGGTTGCTACCGACGTGGCCTCCCGTGGTATTGGTATGTTTACCCCCCCCCCCCAAAAAGTCAACTAAGCCCTCCTTTTCCCTCCCTACCCTTACATTACGCAACGATGTCCCCTTCATCTGTTCCTAGCCCCAATACCCCTAAATCTCCTCCGTCTCTACTATATCTCGTCAATCTCGTTTGATTTCTTCAAATTCTGCAGCGTCGATTCAGCTCTTGAGCTTTCTCGCGCTTTACTCTTATGTCTAGGGGCTTTCTTGATTGCGCGAACTTTTGCACTGGTCTGTCACAGTGCCAACTCGGTGACAGGCCAGTGCCATTCCAGTCTTTGTTAAAGACGATGTTTGGGACGTAGGCGTGGCACAGCTCTCGTCTTCACGCGCTTGTGTCACACGCTCGTGATTCTATGCTTGTACCTCTCAGATCTCTCCCAGGTCCCTTAATGGTGCAAGTATAGAGTCGGCATGTCTTGACTCCCTGATTCTGTACAATCAGGTAGTCTCATCCCCCCCCAAGCATCAAACAGCCTGGAAAGGTTCCAAGGACTCTGCACCACCG
This sequence comes from Ophiostoma perfectum, assembly GCA_029298845.1. Classification (NCBI taxonomy): domain Eukaryota; kingdom Fungi; phylum Ascomycota; class Sordariomycetes; order Ophiostomatales; family Ophiostomataceae; genus Ophiostoma; species Ophiostoma perfectum. The sequence goes on along the minus strand of JANSLV010000008.1, from coordinate 652,708 downwards.
CGTCATATCCTCAGGTGTACCTATTTTCCGCAACGGACAGCCCATAAACCCAGGAGCAAAGTGCCAAAAGGACTTCAGTAAACAAATGTCGCTGTAATGGCACATGTGTATTGGCTGGAGCGTCTCGGTTGGAGCGTCGCAATGATTTGAAATTGCTGCCTCTCTGCTTTCTCGTATGCTAACCCGTATTCTTCTCACTGAAAAGACGTGCGCAACATCACTCACGTTATCAACTATGATTACCCCAACAACTCGGAGGATTACATCCATCGTATTGGTCGTACTGGTCGTGCTGGTGCAAACGGAACTGCCATCACGCTCTTTACTACTGACAGTAAGTTTTCTTTCCCCTCCTCTCGACAATTGTTCTTTCACGCAGTGTACGCTAACAGCTTTTCCCTCTCCAGACTCGAAGCAGGCCCGTGATCTTGTGAATGTTCTGCAGGAGGCTAAGCAGACCATCGATCCCCGTCTGGCCGAGATGGTTAGATACGGTGGCGGCGGTGGCGGCGGTCACGGCCGTTGGGGTGGCTACCGCGGCCGCGGCGGCGGCGGCCACCGTGGCAACCACAGAGGTAGGTTCTAGTCGCCTGTCAACTCGGTATATCAGCAGAAGCACTCCTTGTGGGTGCTAGTCTTGTTGTTTACGTGTTGCTAACCCACGGTCCAGGTGGTGGCGGCGGCGGTGCTAACGCTATGCCTCTGAACAACCGTCGTTGGTAGATGATACCAGGCGGTGCATGCCGGCATAATGGTGGCATTGTTTAAAGAACATTGTGTACCTCATGCTGCGTTCATCGATGTGTATTCGGCTTCGTATCCGATCTCACCGTGCTGCATCTTCTTTTCTTTTTATGTCCTGTTATCTTTTTCGTGTGCTTAATGTCTGCATCTTTCTGTTGTTATTTCTCTGCTTTGCCCGGTCTGCTTCTGTCTGCAATCGGTTGGCGTTATATGTAGAACGAGAGGGAAACAAAACTCGGAACTCTTAGACTCGACCAAAAGTTAATGTTTGGCAAATTTACTTTTCTTATCATACTGAGAGTCTCTGGTGCCTTGGGTGATGGTGTGGGTGATGGTGTGTTACAGTTCAAAAATTCCACCATTGCCAAAGCTTTGTACCTACATGAATTACAGTCCAACACCGCACTACTATATATGTTCGGGTCTCTTATGCGTATCTGCGTCTGTGGCATGCTGCCCTTAAATGCTTTGGATGCTTGATAGTAGGAATACGCAAGCCTGGACTTCGTCAGGCATGCGAGCCGCCCTGTTCTGAATCCACCCTCGTAGGTAATAGTAAATAATAACTATGTGATTATGGTCTTGTTCGTCGTGGTCTGTAGTATGTTTGGATATCATCTTTGTGCACATTTAATCGTAGGTATTTCCTGCGAGGAAAAAAAAACTCCAAAAATAAGACCAGAACATAAGCAGAGTCTCGACACCGCCTCGATCAACGGTAAAATCGACTGACGGGTAAAGGTATGGTGTTAGCTAGCAATGTATTGTGCCCTGGCGATGACTTAAGAGGACTTGTCGGTTACGGCGGGTAATAAGAGCGCAGACCCTGGCATACGCACAGCGAGCCACATGCAGAGGATGTGCACATAGGTGATGAGGTGATATAGCATTTCGTCATGCATACCACCCCATATGCAGCAACAGCACATCCAGAGCTAGTGTAAGCATATAGCAGCATGAATGGAGACACCAACAACAGGCAGATTTACTCGCGCGGCCAAACAGGCCACAAGGGTGTTCAGACCGGTGCCCCATTCGCCCTCCAACAGTGTATGCGTATGGGACACGGGCTGAAGCACAAAGGGGGGAAAGAGAAAGGTAGGGGAGTGCTGACTGCCTCTATATGTATGGGCGCTCGTGGAATGTGCTCTTCCACGGACGGGTAGAACAATGTGTGCCACGATTTGCCGCAGGTTGCCATCACAGTAGAGATGACACTGGTACCTCCGGCGCACCTCGTTACGCGTCCGCTGGAGCCGGTAAGCTATCCAATGGATAGAGACAGCCATCAGAACGAGCCAAACAAGGCCCTTGTCTACATGTTGCCACTCCGATGACGCCCATATATGACAGCGGCCAACGCACCGCAGGCGTGAGATCCATCAGCCTCAGTTCCCTTTCTCTACCATAGTAGATACTCGGTCCAACGAGGCTGGCATCGCGCCTCGGGGTTGTGCTCCCTCTCGCTCCGTAGATCTGGTTATGTGTGCCAATAGACGTCCTACTGTCTTCCCGGCGGCTTGGGTCAGATTAAATGCCTGGTGGCAACCCGGTCGCGACCAAGCATGATCGAGGCTACGCCATTCAGTCGTAGATAACAGACCATAGGAATTAAATGAAACTGGGTCAAGTCTGACTTCTGAAGCGTGCCGACGAAATACACATGCTTTATCGTGATCCCTAGATGGATGGTTCGATTCGGGGCTGGCTATCTTCACCGTGTTCGTTTCATCACTAAGTCGTTTTGATATAGTCGGCCGCACTAGGCTGCAGAGTACAGATGCACCAGCGCCAATGTCAACGCCAGCGCCAGCGCCGACCAGAAAAAGTAGCAAGCGCCATACTATGCCAACTACTGTTCGATAGTCCGGGGGGGACCAACCCAATACTCTTGGGTCATGCCTGTTGGCAGTTTAGTTCCCGCCGAATAAGACGTAACGGCGTCAGGACGCCCATGTGGAATAACATACAGCACCAGGCACCGTGGCAAAGGGCTCCGTATGCGGGCTTCCTGTACTCGAACAAAGATCTTAAGATACAAATATAGACACCTCATAATGTGAAGGTATATTTCTAATCCCATCACAGTCATTACTGGTAACTATACTAGATACAGGTGTGCATTCAATACATTGTAAGATATCTTATACTTTATGTAAATACTAAGCAATTCCGCTGTATCCTCATGAGAAGGGTTTGAGACGTAGCTGTTCACTTTGTGGATGGGTTCCAGCTTTGCTCACTATATTGTCAAATGCTATTATACGCTCCGATAATGTCCACACATCAAGACCGGCTTGTGCGACGTTCATCATGCATGGGATTGTAAGATATATCTTATCGTATGTCAGTTACGTAGGCCTTGGGGGCAATGGAACAAGTATTAAGACCTAAGATATCTTTACGAAGCAGCACACCTGCTGTGCTTGGTTGTTTGAAATGAGAGGGGGGGGGGTGATTCTTACGAGTACGTTTTATTTCATACTTAGCTTTGTTATATATTACTTGATAATTATTCCTCTTCAGCTGGATACGATTGTGTCTATTGTGTCTTCTGTTCTCTGATTGGATGGGATTCGAGTTTTGACGGTATCTTCTTTTTCTACTTCGTAGAGAGACTCGTACAGTCAACAGCCATTGGCCACCGCTCTCCGTGCCAGATACCTGGTCCGTATGTATTACTCCGTACATTGCATGTTCATTGTAGGTTCATACCAAACATCGTCGGGGCTCAGGCGTGACACAGAAGGATTACAGTATCGGAGATTCGTCGAGTTGCTCCAAGAGACTGGTCGGCATTCCTACTGTTGCAGAAGAAGATGCGCCCTCAACAGGACGGAGATACGGAGATATGCCTCTAGACGTTCTGCTTTTGCGGGTACCAATGTCGAACAACGCCCATGATGCCAGCCGATCCTGCTCCGTGGCTGTCCGTAATAATCGGATGGGTTGTTCCGCTTTGAGGGCCACCACGGAGTATTTAACGCAATTTCGGGCAAGCTCTCACCTTAGCCCAAGCAGCCAGGCCGTTTTACTGCCACCCTCTTGAATACCGTGGGTACCCTGGACTTAAGCTGGGTTTGCCAACACGCCCAGGCTTTGTTCTCCTTGTCTCCCTTCCAATACAGCATGTGAGCATGCATCCCGACGCACTGCTCCGGCAGGCAATTAAGGCCTCCACATACCACCTCTTGAGGCGTCGAGCAATCTTACACATTATATCAGAAGACATCGTCTACAAATCGTCAAGAGTCTATTCATGTCACACGACTTGCAGTGGCAATGCTAGATAACGGAATGAGAAGCTGCTTGCTCTGACGCGCTGCTTGTACGGAGTATGCGAGAGCTTTTTCGTCGGTGTGGTTCTTCTACTTCCCTCTTTGCGTCTCATCATTATCCCTACCGATTAGCAATCTGTGCCTCGCCCCCGCTGTGCTAGCTACCGTAGTTGTGCCATGGTCTTGCACTGTGACATGGGGCGAGAATTAGCATTCGCAAGATAAGATACGTACTCCGTCACTCCGTACTGAGCACACGTACGGAGTAGGCGAGACCTCGCGGTCGACGCTCTCCGCGATTCATTCGTTTAGCCGACTACTCCTGCACTCAACCCCATTGGCATAGTCTACGCCGTAGGCCCGCGGGAACACTGCCAGGGTTCGAGTAAAAGGCCTTCTTATTAGCCATAGCCATACCCGGTACGGAGTATCACATACGCTTGTCACATTGTACGATACAATGACCACATAGAGCCAGGTGGCCCGCACCGCCCTGGTAGCAGGAATATCATATATCTACATGCGATTCGGATGTCGGTTGATATGTGACTGGAAGTCGGTCAATAGCCTAAGCATATATGTAGCAAATACCTTACTTACAATGCATATCGTGCACAGGCGGAGGCTACATATCTGGTTCAGGGTTTTTTTTTTTACAGATAATACGCGTTCGGGACAAGGAGAGTATGGAATAGCTGATGTCATGGCAGTCGACGATCAATCGACGCTGGAAATGTGTACGACGAGTATGTGTGAGACTGGCAGTGCCATGCTGTACGGCGGACGTGCCAGGGAGCCTTTCGGCCTCGGGCCCCATCATCCCTAGAAATAAAGTGAATGGAGTATGAAGTATCCCAGGCGCGATGATCTTGATGATACCACGCTTTTCGTAGTCCACCAACCCCGGACCCAACGCACCAACTAACCACCAGACACCGAAAGATGGACCCTGTGCAACGTAGATTGGGCGAGCTAGCATTAAGATTCGCATTTTGGCGCTTCTGTTAGTGCACCCAGCTGCCAGTCCTGGTGAGCACGGAGCACGATGCGTGGCACAAGCATACATGTATATGACTAGTAGGCTCCGTATATCCTGCTACTCCGTACCCGGTAAAGTTAAAGCATCACACTATGCGTGATTTGGCCTAATGTACGACGCATCTTAGTTAAATTCATAGTGGGCGTGCTAATGCCACGAGCCGCAGGGTAGTAGGGCGACTATGAGTACGGAGCACCGCATCGTAAGATACAACACACATGGCGATGTACTCGTATGCCTGTACCCGTATCTATCTTATGGTATCGGTTTGTAAAGAGGTAAAAGGTGTAGTATCTTATCATACGCACAATACATCATGCGAGCAAGACCTGGTCCAGTATCGTAACTCATCATAGCACACTGAAATTAGACAACCCACTGCCCCAGGTAGCTATCAGGGTTGCAACTTTGCACTTGCAGATGGCTAAATCGGGCCATCCAGGCCGGGCCACGAACTCAGGTCTCGGCTTTATGGTGTGGTGCCCTTGTCGTTGGCGTGATTCAAGGGCACGTTTCCCATCGGAAGGTCTACGTGTTTGGACCGTTTTGTTTCCACTATATTAACACTTGTATCGTATTCATATCCTGTCCGTTGATTATTTCTGTCTTCCTCTGCGTCTTCTTCTGTGTCCTCTTCGTACTCTCGCTCCGCTGTGCTCCGTGGGCATTGCCCTTCCGCTGTGCTCCGTCCCAAAGTCAGCATCTTGGCTGATTGATTCCTTGCCCTCTTCCGCTATGTACACGTAAGATGTCGCCTTTGTCCTCTGCCGTAGACTCTCGTTCCGCTCTTCAATGCCCCATATATACATGACAACGGGGTAGACTTCGATTCCGAGCTTCTCCACTCGTACGCCCTCTCACCGCGTCCATCTTATCATTCCTACGGAGGATATCGTCGCAGTACATAGCCAGACAGCCTGTATTTTTACACTTTGTCTTTGTCTGCCCTCTTCCTGTCTCCTTTTTACCTTGTGTTGTCCTATTGGCGTCCTTGGGAAGCGAGGCCACTACATTCCTTTTGGCATAGGCCGAGTTGATAACCCTGTCGTCTCATGGTCGTGGTCCACCATGCTGTCTCTCCTCCTTGTCCTCTTTGTCACCTCTGTCGATATATTCCTTGCCTGCCTTTTTACCTTCTTGCCAGGATGGGACACACCCCATACCCAATATGGGCACGGACAGCCATCACTTGTATTGATTACGAACCGAAAATAATGGGAAATTTGTGGGAACAGTGTGTGCGAACTGTGCGTTCGTATCAGCAGTCTCGGTCCACTGCTTTTGATAAATGACTCTTGCCCCATTGTGTAGGGAATATAATGAGTTCTACGGCACTTTTGCATTCCCGATTATACTTTTGCAGAGGAACAAAGGAGAGGGAGAGGAAGAGGAAGAGAGAGGCGGAGGGAGAGAGTGAGAGGAAGAGAGAGAAGAGACAAAGAAAACAAGACGTGGTAGCGACTGATTGGCACATGTGAGCGACACTGATCAATGCTGCTGAGCAAGAGCACGCATTAATACATGCACATTACTACCGCAAGATATATATTCATGCTCCGTATTTTACAGACTTGGAGTTGCATCTGACATTACTCCGTCTGTACACGTATCGGAGTACATCTATCTGCCCAGCTGCTCCGCGTTCTCCCTTCAGCCCGTCGAATAAGCACGCAGTTGTCATTTGCAAATATCTCTGATGCCTGCAATGACTCCACACATCCATCCGAAGACCAAGAACCTCTCGATCTGGAATGGTTTCCAGTATCCATCATGCCCTCACATAGCCCTCCTTTTTGGGTGTTCCCTCCTCGGCATCCGTGAAGATACGGAAGCGTTGGTACGCTCCGCCGTGTTTGGAGATAGTGAAATAAATGGCGATACTCATAGCACAAGCAGAAAGACGCTGGGTTGATGACATGAACGATGCAAACCGGTTGAATGCGTAAATGATCGAGTGTGTGCATCTGATGTCTCACAATGCATTCGATGTCTCGTGTCCGTGGCTTATTAACCATGCCGTTTTCACCAGCTGCGTTTGCTTCTGTGCTCTGGACAGCCGATGCCTATTACGCATGATCTTTTTGGCTTACGGAGTACAGTGAGCCATGATTGTTATGGCTTGTCTCTTGCTTTTTTCTGGCAATATCCCTGCATGCCTTTCGTTCCTCCGGACTGTGTATATGCGGCGTACTCCGAGCATTTTTTAGATAGCAGCTTTATCTCGGTATCTTGGTCCAGATCCACAAGCCGACCTTTCTTTGTCCTTGTGTTTTCCGTGCCTATCGGCCGGTAATTATTATCGTGCACGGTATACATTCAACAGGTATTGAATAACCTAAGATATCGAACAAGTATATCAGTTAGAAGAGGGAAGAGAAGCAGTGCATGAGCTCGGCATGCTCTTATAGGCACAGGGACATGAAATGCCAACTGCCCGGTCTGGCCAAAATAAAAAGTAAATAAGAATAAGAATAACTGGAATTAACTTGAATACAAAAGGAAAATAAAATAAATGGAAGAATTAGAAGGAAATAAAGGAAATCATCGACAGAAAATACACAAAATAAGAATGACCAGTTTCAAAAGAAAAAACAAGTTAAAAGCACACATCCGCCCCCTCCGTCTTGCCACCGTATACCAGACATGTGACTCTGATCCCACCCTGTCTTTCCTGGGTTCTTTGTGATGCAGCTCTCACTCATCATGCATACGCATATACTGACTTTTATATACCAGGTGGCCACAGACGTGACATAAACGACACGAGAATGGTGCACATATTACTGATTGCAAGACTACCATAAGAAACCATCACGAGCATACGAGTACGCCGTTCTCCCAGGCACCGTGAAAAGCGACCCTGGCCGATCGTCGACGCTCCATTGAGAAAGGCAAAGCGGAAGGCAAAAGAGGTAGAATAAGCAAAGACACAAGCAAATGAACTATGACGAGAGGGGCTAAGATGGCCCGGAGAAGAGGTGCGACAGTCTACGGGCATTAAATTGACAAATACTAACAGATAGCAGCCGAGAACGGCCAGGGTCAGCTAAGACAGGGCCAGGACTAGGAAGCAACCATCTTCTCGGGGGCTCGCACTAAGAAAACACTCGCATGCGCTACTGCGTCGTGATGTCTTTAGGGCGTGCGCGGGTAATGGTCTGTTGCACTTTGCGATCTGTGCGAGTAGCACTCCACACCCTCGGGATGCCTACTCTGCTACGGTGGTGGCTGCTGTGACTATAATTACATAATGATCGGGAAGCAGCATCGTTGTGTTGCCGCCGTTGAACGCTCGAGTCCAAAGACATGGGATTTTTCTGAGGCCTACATAGTAGAATATAGTCCCGTGGATTAGCAGGCCAGGCCAGGATACAGCGACGAGTCAAGCTGTGGTATTGCTCTTGTGCCAAATATACGTAATCATGGGCCGCCTGCGAGGATGGATCAGACGCATAAGATACGATAGAGCGGCATCCCACTGGCGTCTTGTTCCAGCTAAGATACTAGGCCACGAGGGTGCTTTGACAGGCGGAGACGGCGTCAGATCTGGCAGTTCATTCGGCCGTCTTTTGCTTTTAGGCGTGTTTCTAGGGCAAAGTGGGTTCTGTACCCGAACAGAGGATCAGCAGGCATAGGGCCACAGCAGGATGGGCAGGCTCGGGGGGTAAAGAGTGGCGGGTGGCGTGACAGGCGTGCTGTCGAGTTGGCACTGGCTGTTGATGGCCGCCATCAATGGGGAAACACGCCAGAAGCGCCCGAACCCAGCTGGCGTCTTAGTATGCTAGATGGCGCCGATGTGTTTGGGATGATGTCTTGTCTCCTTGTCTAGTTCAGTCCGGGTCAAGATCTTGGAGTGAGTGGTGATGGATCTGACCGGCCGCTTTCGAGATGTCGCACCGACTGGATGGCGGCGGTGTCTAGTGGCTGAAATCCCAAACACGATGGCGTAGAGCTGTTGGGTGAGCACGACCGCGTGATTTAGCTGTCATTTGTGTCTGTTCAAGCATGTCCTCGTATGAAAATAAAGCAAGATGCATGAGCAAGAGTTTGCGTTGTTTGTCTTCGACTATAAAAGAGTGCCATCTAGCTTTCTATATCATCTAGCTTTGCACATTATTGAAAAGCAAATTGTATTCCACAAAACAACATGCTTATCGAGCCCAGCCCATGTTATGTTTGCTCCTCGAGCCAATGCACAGAATAAGAACACCTGAAGACCCGGCCACCCAAGCTGGTCGACGAAGAAACACACACCACTGCCACGCGCAGACGGGCACTCGGCTATGCGACGGACGGAGCTGTCGTCTCGTCACCCTGCGCAATTTCAATACTTCCCCAACCGAGTGCCACGCCCGCACTGCCCCTTTCTCCCACATCATCACGTATCTTACCTTATGCATCTTATCTTACTCCGTACAGAGTACTGGAAAACGAACTGCTGCCGTGACCGGCTGCCATCTGTCACATTCGATCCCTGCCCACTCTGACTCTGTTCGTGGCGACATGTTCAGCTCGCGCACCTGTTCTTTTCTCACACTGCCGCCGTCCGACCCCCTACCTGGTGATGCGCTGCATTCAGCTGCCATCCGTCGTGCCATGACTCATCACAATATCTTACAAATACTCAGTTGTCGCAGAGCTCACCGGCTGCGTCCAGACGGCCTCAGCACGCGCCAGCTTGATGTCTACAAGTACTCCTCCGTACCGTAGCATCGTTTCCAGCTGCTCGTTCTCGGCTTGGCGGCATACTTCAGTATGATACATAGAGGTTAGTGCAATCTAGCGACAGCGTCCGGCCTAAACCCCGCGTAAACGATTGAGCCATTGTGCTTATATACTGCGTCTGCACATGAGTGGCCAGGATCCTCCGCTTACTTTTACCTGGTCAGGTTCTCTTGCTCCTGCAGTTCTCGCCATCCTCATTCGTGCACAGCCATGCAACCCACAACACGTACCCACACAGTGTGGATCCCACTCGCACGCAACACCCCATCCCCACTCTTTGAAGAGGAGAAAAAGAGAAGAGAGAAAGAGAAAAAGAGAAAAAGAGAAAAAGAGAAAAAGAGAAAGAGAAAGAGAGAAAGAGAAAGAGAGAGAGAAGAGGAAGGATAGACAAGAGAAGAAAGAACCGGAAGACAAGCAAGAAGTAGAATCATACTCTGTACTCCGTACGAACAAATAGAAACCCGGCGAGGCAAAAAGGCAAAAAGTGACGCTGCAGGCGAAAGACATGGAAAATACTTCTTTCCTGCCGGGATTCAACCACACAGACCTCGGCCATCGACAATGTGCTGTACACGGCCATGCACATATCACAGCGTCAATGGCTGTCTGCCCCTTCTTCCACGTTCACGAAGCACCTTTTCATCTTCGTTTCGCTACATGGCAGCGACTCGTTCTTGCCTATCTGACTCGTGCCTGCCCTTCGCCGCTCGTCCCCACCAAGGATTTGTTGCCTTTTCAGGAAGGGGCCATCGGAAAATAGCCACTGCTGGACTGCGAGACTGCGAGACTGCCTCGACTGCTCTTGCTGTTTTCGCTTGCCACAGCGCACGCCCGCCCTCCCAGAAAAAAGGCAAGCTAGCGAAACTGCAGGTCGACCCCAAAAGAAAGAAAGTCGCTCCTTCCATTCTTCCATCCACTCGATAGGCCCACCCCACCCACTCTCTCCACCAGCACACACTGCGCACGCCCCTGCTCCACGCTTGCATACCCCCCATGCACACGCGCAAACATATTTCCCAATTTAAGACCCACTCTCCCATCGCATTCGCGCAATTCCACCGCAAACCGCAAACCTTCACCTCTTGTCTCACAAGCGACAGAAAGTCACAAGCCCTCGCTGACTCGATCTGATCTTTGCACCTCTGCGCTGCGAACGTCGCTGTGTCTTGCACGTCTTCGGTCCCAGCTGTCCCAACGCTGCCTCTCTTGTCGCATCCTTCTCCGTTTTGGTGCGTGCCCGTCCTGTCGTCGCTGCTGCTTTGAGCCGTCCTCTGGAGATCGCGGTCGAGGCTTGCCAAAACAACACCCCCCCTCGCTCTTTCCCTCCTCGCTCTTCCCTTTCCCTTCTTCCCTCTTTCCCTCTTTCCCTCCTCCCCCCCCCCCCATTCGCTCCTTCCCTCTTTTGCTCTGTCGTCTTCCCTCTTTCCTCTCTCCTGCCCTCTTCCGCCCTTCCCTCCTTCCTCTTTTCCGCTTTTCACCTCTGCTCTTTCCTCCCAATTGACAGGCCATCGTCTTCGCCCGGAATTGATATCCCAATCGCCGCCTCTGTCCTTCTTTCAACCATCTCCGCCTCCTTCCTTTGTCTCACTCTCTGCGACCTGGACCGCAGGCCAATTCAGTCGTATCTACTTGAACACCGTCTCCAGCTTACTGGGCTGTATTTTCCTTGACTCTACCGTAAGATACATCTTCACTTCCGTTTTCTGCTGTCTACTTGTCTTGTCTTGTCTTGTATTCTTTCCGGTCTTTCTTTCTTTTTCTGGTCACTTGTATTTTCTTCATTTTATCATTTATCTTTTTCTTTTATTATTTATTATTACTGCTCTTCTTTTTTCTTCCATTCTTTTTTCTTTTTTTTTAATTCTTTTTTCTTCTTTTTTCTTTCTTCTTTCTTTCTCTGTTCCTTCCTCTTCTGTTCCTTCCTTTTTCTATTTCTTCGCTACCTCGCTACCTATCTACACCTCTACCTTGCGCCCCTCCTTCCGTCTCTTCATTTTATATCCCCCCCCCCCTCCCCCCGTCTCTTCACCTTCCATTTCATCATCGTTGATTACATGTTTTGATTTTCTCCATCTACCTACTCCGTACCCGTCTCTCCCAAACTCTTCTCCTCTCCTCCTCTTCTCTCGCCTTTCCTCTTCTCTTCTCTCCCAATCTTGTCGAAGCCTCCCCCATTCACACCTAGGGATTTACCAAGTCTATCGCTACCCCCGTCCTTCCGCCCATCACTAGCTCTTCGACTAACTCTCGCCGGTGCGTCCGTCTCCATTAGCCAATTCGTGCGTCCCCCGTCTCTCGTGTCGCGCGCATATCCTTTTGTCTTTTTTGTCTTTTTGTCTTTTTTGTCTTTTCCTTCTTCTCATACGCTTCCTCAGACTTCCTTCCTTCTTCTCCTCCCAAACCCGCCATCTCGTTTCCTCCCTCGATCTTCTCTGTCCTCCCGAGAATAGATAAACTAATACTCTATGGATCGTAGCAGCGCCTCCGAGTACACGCAGCCAGGTTTGATTACGCCCTTTCCCACTCACGCGGACTCAATCCACTCTCCCGACAACACGCGTGCTGAAGCGTCGTCTCTAGATCACGCGTCTGGTGCGCAGTACGTCACTCAGCAAGAAGTGCGTCCCAGCAACTACTCGACCACCGCAACTCCAACTTCCGAGTACGGTGTCTACCCATCTTCCGCCCGCTCTGGTTCCTTTGCCGAACACATCCAACGCCCCTACCAAGCCTCGCCTAGCCACCCCGGTAACGCAGCAGCAATGGCCCAGAACCCAGGAAGTCCGTACTGCTCGTTCTCCCCATCCCGACCCCGCATCCCTCCGTCCTCTGTCCCGTTACTGACTGTCTTCCACAGACCCTTCCATCGCGGCCTCGAGCCCGACATATGCGACGCACGGCCAGTACTCGCCGTATGCCCCCCCGTCCCAGGATATGCAGCACGGCTACCCCCACAGCGGTGGCCTTTACGCACAGCCCCGTCCCGACTGGACTGGCTATAGTGCTCAGCCAACCCCGATGACTCCCGGCCACCATGTGTTCCCTCAGACTCCCAACTCGGCGCCGCCGCAGCCTCGCCCCAACCAGGTACGCCTTTCTTTGCAGTTTGCGGGTGTCGCTTAACACTGAGAAACTGACATTGGCCAACTAGGTGTACTCGTTCGTGCCAATCCCCGGTGCGCAACAGCACAAGCGCCCTCGTCGTCGTTACGAGGAAATCGAGCGCATGTACAAGTGCGGCTGGAACGGCTGCGAGAAAGCATACGGTACACTGAACCACCTCAACGCTCACGTGACAATGCAGTCGCATGGCCAAAAGCGCACACCAGAAGGTAAATTCCACGTCCGCCCCCCTTGGTTGATTTGTTCGATTATCAATCACTTTGCGCATCTTTGTTTGCTATGCTTTGGCTCCAGTCCGAATCGAGACCCGCGCGTGCACACACATGCCCACTCTAGTGCAGCGCAAGGCCCAAAAACGCGCTACCCACGTTGCAATTTGGTTGCATCCGTCTGTTCTTGTAACAGTCATGAACTAGTCTTCTAGTCGCGGACGAACCATAGCACCGGGCGCAAGGCTATCGTAGCCTAGACAAGGGCTAACCACACTGCTGGGTCAAACTATCAAAATAAACGTGTTAAGAACCAAAGCCAGCTTGAGATGCTCGACATGGGCCCAACCACACGAAACAAGACACAATTGAAAGACGTTAGCTAACCACGGCTGTTTTCTAGAGTTCAAGGAAATCCGCAAAGAGTGGAAGGCTCGTAAGAAGGAAGAAGATGCCCAGCGCAAGGCCGAGGATGAGCGCCAACGCCAGGCTGCTGTCGCCAATGCTGCTTCCGCAGGTGGTGACCCCAACGGTGGCCCTGCCCCTGACGGCGCCCCGGCTTCGTCATATGCCGGAAGCCGCCAGCTTCCCCCTCTCGGCTACCAGCCCAACCAGTACCCCGCCCCGCCGGCATCGGGTGTTGCACCCCCCTCGATTCCTGCTGAATACAACAACAGCTATATGCACCAGAGCTATCCCCCGAGCTCTCCATATGGCCCGCCCCAAGGCCAAGGTGGCATGTATGGCCCTCCTCGTTAATATATATCACGTGACGCATCACCTGGAACACACCTGCCGTTTGCCGTCAGGTATCCAGTAGGTGATGGAAAGAAATTATACATCATCCCCCCAAAAACAAAACAAAACAAAACACACAAAAAACACAAAACATACAAGGGGGTTGGAATACTGGCTGTACTATATTCATTACGGGGCTGGGTAGTGCTTGTTCGGCATACCGTATCAACACATCGGCTCGCGTCCAACGGCGACCGGCGATGTGTTATACCGGGCCTATTCTGGGGTGTCGAGTCAAGCATCCCTCGGTAATAGCACATGCACACAACGTGCAATCCTCTTTGGGCACCGGGGTTTGGTCGGTGGGCGGGTTTTTGTCTCATGCTTTTGCTTTCTCTCTTTCTTCTTTGCTTGGTTGTGTTTCCCCTTCTTTTCACTGTCTAGTATTTGGTCTGTTTTACGATTCCACGCTCCTTTATTTTCTTCACACGACTTTTCATCAGTCTTTTCATAAGACAGGGGTTGTTTCTTCTTTTTGCTCTCTCTGGTTTCTCTGTCTTGGTCCTCACCCACATCGCCATCTTTTTGCTCGATTTGTTGCCGTTTGGACGCATTTTACCTTTCTCACTTGCCTTTGGTTTTCCAAAGCCCCGGGCGGCTATGTCACTTCACTTACTGCATTCTTGGGTGGTTCAAGTGGTGTTCAGGTTGGCGGGGGATCTGTTTTTGAAATTTCAACATTATTGCCTCGATGTATACGTTTTCCCACGTGCCCTGGTTCACAGCTTACTTTGGTGGTTAATGTCCCACGGCTAGTCCCAGAGAAAGATCTTTGGACGCAAGCCGGGAGCTACACCGAGGGCGTGCCCAGACGCATGTTCGTTTGTCTGATTTGGCTTCTCTGCAACTTTCTGTTTTCTTACCTTTCCTTGTTTAGAGCTAGGCTGGCTGTGCACGGCGACCGGCCACAAACATACTTTAGATCGCTCACGCGGTTTGTATGTAATTTTGGCACATTGAGAGAAGTAGAGAGATTGCGAGACAGCTTGTACGTTTTCTGGCTAATAAAAACATTCCACAAATTGCTGCTGTTCGTGTATATGACGGAGTTGTGCACGCCCATGCTTATTTATATGATATAGATAGCCAGTCTATTAAGGCCTCCCACGTGTCGTTGCCTAGTGTTGTCTATCTCGATATATTCGATGAATAATAGTCTCGAGTAACAGGCGGCAGCTTGTAGCTTTGAAGGACGTCCGTGTGCATCTTTATGCCTCAGATAGTGCGCGTGGTGTCTGGAGCATGGCGTCTAGTGCGGCTGCATGTGCACACCAACCCGGACGCTGGGAGGGACTACGCGAGACACGGCAGCTTGACTTGGTTAACCCCGAGTAGGTTCTTTTGTTTCCTCTCTGCGTTCGGACATCAGAACGATGTATATTGTATCTGTGCACAAGCTACTGCATGCTGCCGCTTCTGTTTAGACTCGTCGTAGAATCACACCCCTATGCGAGATTGCCGGGAAGAGGTGTATGTGTGATACCGACCGGGTAACACGCGCTGCAGTAGTATATGTTGGTATGTTCGTCCCATGTTCGAATCATCTGTTCCGATAAACAGTAAATTCGATATAAGAAATAAATGCGCAGATGCTCGCCAATAAAATAGGGATGGCTGTCAATATAAACCCCGCAAGCCCACAGCAAGGCTAGGCGCGGGATGCACCCAGATCGACCAACGGCACAGATCTGGTTCTTTGAAGATGCTCGGTTTGATGGCTACTGGTGTCGACATATCTTGCACCTTGCATTTATGGGCTGCACATGGTGGACGTGTATTTGTACCGTATTACGAGACAGGCCGAACAAGACGGCCGGGAGACCGGGCGTTTCAAGACATATAAGATACCCGCGCGCGATGATCGATTCTGGCACGATACTACCGAGACTCCGTACATCTTGCCATGCTTGTGCATTACTATGAATGGAGACCGCTCAGCTCAGGGGTACGCAACGTGCCATCACTGATTTAGTCTTGCGAATATTAATACATTGACTTTACTAAGCTGGGCAGAAGCGAGTCTTTGCTCTCGTACTAACTAAGCCCTACGCCACTAAGCATACGCCTGCATTAACTAACACGGAGGCGGGCGCTATGGCCAGGCTATGGCTAGCGGCGGTCTGCAGCGTGACGGGACTGTGGTACAGTACAGAGCACACTGTATGGCCTAGCCATAGGGCCGCGTGGAACGTGCTGCCCTGGTCGTGCTCCGTACCAGACCTTAGCGGTGCAGCGGTGCAGTTAGGTGCCGTTGGTGCGTCTTAGCTGCATTCTAGTTGCATTCTAGCTGGCACCGGGGCGCTGCTTTAGAGCAGTGGTTAGCGCCTACAGGGGGTGTTTTTACGGGCAGTCTTACTATCTGACAAGCAGGTATCTTGGTCGTATCTTACTCCAGCGCCGGCCCTGCGCTAGGCTTATGTAAGTAAGACGCAGGCCGACCTGCAAAAGAAACATCCGGCCGAGCATAGCGTGCGACTGGAGGAGCTACGCCCCCCCCTTATTTACTTTTTGATTGTATTTTTGATAGTTTCTTCTTCAGTCCCGGCAGCCTGGTTAAGGCTTCGTTCTTGGAACCGCTAGTGCTGCGGCGGCCCATGGCTACGGCGATCTAGCATTGTAACACACGGCCGGTCCGTGGCCTCGCGATGTAATGTGTCTACTGGCTATCCTGGCAGTCTAGGTATGCACGTGTATATAGAGTGTAGATTGTACCGAGTACACATGCTCGACCCGAGAAGCGCACAGAGCTAACATCTGACCTGCAGATGCACACGGTAATACACAGTGAGACGGGTAGCGCAGACACAGTTGGCCTGGCTGCTCGGGACCTTGCCACCCTATTGTAGGGCTTAGTCTGAGACAGCCACGTCGTGGTTTGTATTATCCTGTCACTATGTGCTAGTGTTCCTAGTATCTTGCTAGGTTGCTCTTGGTTGGGTTTCGTCACGATCTATCTTTTATGTATCTTAGGTTGTCGTTTTGATTGACTTGTTTCACAACTACTTTAGGGCGACCACTGGGACTGGGCTTGCATCGCGGCCACCCCTCTCTCTTTGCATTAGCTAGTCTTTTTGCACTATGCACTATGCACTATGCATTGTGTATTATGCTTTATGCTTATGCTTTATGTTTTGTGCTCCAGGATCCTGCTATTTCTTCCGCGTGCTGTACTAGTTTAGCTGCAGCCCTGGCTCGCCGGCTGCGACTTAACCTCAAGGCACAATATAGATCAGATGGTTCAGATGCATCCGATGGATCTGATGGATCAGATGGATCAGATAGATTAAGCATATATCAGACAGATTGCATCAGACACCCGATGATAGCTGCATCTGACCAAGCTAATGCCGACAAAAAGGGCGTGATGTGCACGCTACACTAAGCTGTGCGCGAGACTGACTGGTCCATAGACCGAGCAGCAAGACTTGCAGAGGAGGCACATGGAATTTGCAGGTGTGCAAGCGTTTCGCTCCGTGCTTTTGAAACACCAGACACCGCCAGTCGTACCCCGCTGGCTTGCAGAGTCGTGATGAGAAGCAGAGATCGGCGTCTTCCACTAGCAACAGTCCGCACGAGACAGCCACATGATGGCAGCAAAACAGCGCCTGGGCCAGCTATACCCATACCGAGTCCAATGATCAATAGGGTATTGTGTGTCCCATACGGAGTTCTCCAAGGCCGGCTTTCAAGATACACAGGCTCCTCGTCTGTCTCTCTGACATAAGAGCGGACGGGTTATCGTCGAGGCAAATTGTGAATTTGTGAAAACCGTTATCTCACATACATATCAAGGAAACGAGACAAACAAAACAGAGAAGAGCTTGTAGATATTGCTAAAGCGGCGTGATTGATATCAAGACATCTCACATCGTTCTGTCAGTCCAGTATCAAAAAAGTAAGCACGTTTGGGCCGCTGATACCACAGCGCTCTCACTAGGGTGTATCTCCTGTGTGCTAGCCCGCCTGCATCTTACGTCATCAAGAAAATTCACTACTTCCAACCGGCAACATCCAACAACATACATGTCGCTGCCATATCATTGCCAACTCCCGCGCATCTAAACGGAGGGATAGACACAAGAACACGGCTACTCTCAAGAGTGCTACTGGGCATTTTGGAAGCCCTTGTCGCAGCGCATTGAATCTGACGCCACGGGCTGCCACCCGTCTCCTCTCATCACCATGTCTTCACAAGTGCCTATTCCCTTTGCAAGCGACCGGACTGCTGCCATATCGGGCCCTGGCACACGAGAACCAACTAGCCGTCAGCCTGAAACATCGGGAACCAGATCGCAAGCGCACTCTGGTCTCTCAAGACGATCCCAGAAGGGCGATGCCTTTGTCTTCCTTGACCTCCCACCAGGCGCCCATGTGGGCTGCGACACATTGGTCGGCACCACCAACCAGCGCTCTACAGAGCCTGCAGATGCTGCAGAACCAAGGAACTCGTCTGATGCACAAGAGCCAACAGGCATTTGCGGCTTCCGGGACATACCGCCAGGAACCCATTTTGCCTGGATATCTGCCCCCGGTGCCATGTCTCGGCAGGGCTGGTGGTTTATTGCAAAACAGCAAAGCACTGAAACTGGCACCGACACTGGCACCGACACTGGCACCGACACTGGCACCGACACTGGCACCGACACTGGTGCTGGAGCTGACACTGGATTGCCACAAGGAATCACCCGCTTGAAAAAATGGGATCCCTTTCACGAAGCTCTTGCTGACTTTGAATACCCCGAGCAGGGAACTTCTGCCTGTGATGACATCGCCAAGGTCTACTCCCAGCTGATCCCATATAGCACGGGCAGTGACAAAAAGGCAGCATCTGGATCAATACCAGATCATGAAAGCCATGGCGGGGCAAACAACGATGTCGAGCTCTGGCGACAACTCACATCGTACGTCACGGTGTCGGTTCTCCGTCGGATCGCTGGTTCCCCGGCTTCGACCACAACCGTGCCAGATGAATGGGAATTTGCTACGACCGACACTTCAAAGAACGAAGTGGCTATGCCAGGAGGCTCGCGCAACGATACAGGCACAGGCGCTAGTAGAAGCACGGGATATTCCGAGTTTTCTTTCTTATTCGCCAAGGACGACCTCGACGCATACCGCCTCATAGCCTCCCAGGAGAAGAAAAAAGACGGCACGGACAAGGAATGTCAACCAGACTCTTACTCGAACGACACAACGGAGCGTATTCTGGCATTGCTAGAGCACCCGGAAAGCCAGCTGACCGAAGCTGATATTATTGGCGAGTTGCAGTTTGCCTTTCTAACAGGCATCGTGCTGAGCAACTTGTCGTGTCTCGAACAGTGGTGGCACTTTCTCCTGCGCGTCTTGTTACGCGCATGCCATCTCGTGGACCGTCGTCCAAGTCTTTGCCGTGCCTTTCTGGAGACTCTGCATGCCCAGCTCACCTATCTCGAGCGCTTCACGACTGGCAAGATCACTCGCTTGTCCGCACGGAACGGTCTGATTGGAGAAGTCAATGACGGTGAGAATAGCGACAGCGGCACAAGCATATTTGACGCCAAACCACAGGGTGCAGCTCGCCTGCGGGCCTCGCTCGCCGTCTTCAGGCGGCAGTTCAAGTTCAGCAAGAACGACGGCAAGGCCGACAGCCAGAATGCCCAAGTCGACGAGAAGTCAATTCTCACCACATCACTAGCCGAGGCATCGGCGGCGGAGGCATTTATGGACCTCGAGGCACTGCTGTGGAAGTACGGCTGGGACCTGAGTGCTAGCGGAGACAGAGACGAAGGCGACCAAGCTGCTGGCAACCGCAACGACTACCACGAGGACAACGACGATGACGAGCTTGAACTCTATGATACACCTCTTCAGGAGGGAGCACAGGTGGGCACACGCCACAGCAAGATCCATACGGCCTTGTCCGACTCGGACGACGATGACGACGACTATCAGCCGGTTATTGTCGAGATGGACGAGGACGGCAAGGAGGTTGGGCTTGTGTCGTGGAACTAGAATCATTTACACTTAATACTGTCCACTCAATAGTACATACATATATGGTTATTTAATTTTTTTATTAAATTGGCGGCGAGACAAGAAAAAGAGATCCTATCTATGGCGACGACTATGGCCGCCCGCCCTCTTTTGTTTTTTCCCTTCTGATTTCCGAACTCCAAGGTCAACAAGTAATAAAACCAAGTACGCAACTGTTTTGACTTTGTCTTTTTGTTTTGCTGCACACGTGAAAAAAATACATGCTGATATCCGTAGACATCGTTGTTTCCCCACCCGTTTTTTTCCCTACTTCCTGTCCTGACCTACCCCATCGTCTTCCCTATCGATGCCTCATTTGCCAGTGTGCCTCTTTGCTTGTTGTCGTTGACTGGCCTCGGCGTGCCCAAGTTCGAGTTGAACTCGTCCCAAAACACGCACGAAAGAGATAGCCAGCAGCAAATATGATTGAAGGCATAGGAAAACATAGGGGTAAGATCCAGTATAGTATTCCTCGAGACGCGGCACAGCTCTTGTCCGCTCTCTCGCTCTCTCCTCCCAGCAACCGTTTTGTTTAACGGTAAGACTTCTGGAAGCGAGATCTGGCACCCTTACCACCGAACTTCTTGGGCTCGCAGCGACGGTTGTCGGCGACAAGGAGGGTACGGTCGACTGAATGATGTTAGTGCCTGCTTGTCGTTTGTGTGCTTGCGGTGGATGTTTTGGGGTGCAACTTACAGGAGACAAGGGCCTGCTTCAGCTGGGCCTTGGAGTGCTCATCCTTGTACTGAGTCATTGGTTAGCATGTACAGCGACGATGCAGATGTGGGAGTAGAAGAGCAACTTACGCGCTGGTAGAAGGCGATCAGGCTCTTGCTGATGGCTTGACGGATGGCGTAGATTTGCTTTTAAACTGTTAGCTCAGTTGTCCCCTTAAAAGAATTCTTATACTCCAGCCCGATGCATACAATGCAAGCACTGTATAACATGGACTGTAGCAGTTGGACAATGTTTAGGTAGTGCATACCGAAGTGTGACCACCTGTAGACGACAGAAAGAATCTGCGTTAGAAAATGGTTCTCATGTCTCATGTTATCGTATTGTGTTCGATGTTATTCATACCTCCGGAGACACGGACACGGATCTAATACTGTTAGCAGGTGTAACTAGGGACAGCAGGTGGGTGAGAGAATGCCTGGGACTGTGACCGTCGACATGACATATAACTTACGTCCAGGCCGGCAAACTTGTCAAGACCGACAACCAGAAGCTGTTTTGGTTAGTATTTCGTCTTCTTTCGTTCTTTTCACACACCGGCCGAAGCGAGTCGAGATCCCAAGACTGCCCAGCAACAGCCCAAGACTGTGCTGTCCATTCCATCTTCTATCTCGATCGTTCGGCCGCGCGGTTGGGACAGCTGGATTGTCGAGGTAAACATACAGGCTCGTACAGCTTGGCGCGCAGAGTCTGGGGCTGAACCAGCTGCAGGGGGCGGCCGTTGACCTTGATCAGACCCTGACCAGGCTCGCAGCGAGCGACAGCAGTCGCGGTCTTCTGTTTTGAGTTAGAACGCTGTCCTTGGAGACTATAGTTTGTGCTTGCTCGTCAATGTCGAGATTTCCCTCGGAATGGACATCGATTGGCTATGGCAAAGGCGCCGACGTTGGCGAGAATCGTTGACGGCCGACATTGGAGGTCTGGCATTGTCGTCGGATCAGGATCAAAGTTCGGGACCGAGTTCCAAGTCTTCGTCTCCGTCATCGCTGCTGCTGTCGTGATATCACCATCGTCAACGCCGTTGCCATCGCCCGGTTCCTAGACAGAGAAAAATCGACACCGGGAGTTTCGCCGCAGGAAAAAAGAAACATCGTTGCCAACATGCCTTCTTGCCGAAGCAAATGGTCCGTTGCTTTGTTGCCATTTTTGCTGATTTGTGGTTGTGTTGGGGGTTGTCGAAAAATGTCGAAAGTCGTCGGTCGTCGGAAGTCGTCGCTTTTGCAAAAGGTTTTCGAGATTCGTCGATGTGAGAACTTTTGGGGGGGGGGCGGGAGAGCACAAAAAAAAGTTGCTTCTGGAGCGTGCAAACCTTTCTCACTGTTCTTAGGGTTTGTGGGATATTTTCACACACTAGTCCATATTCAGTACGACTTGGTCAGGTGACCAAACCGAGATGGAAAATATGCAAGGGGCTAGATTCACGTGCAGTGTCACGCTTCTAGAGAAGATGTGGATGCGTGGCATACGAGTAGTATCTGCTGACTAAGACAAGCTGGCCGATAAGGACCCACGTCACCATTACACTACTAGCCTTCTGATAACGACCAACGACTGACCAGCTCGCGCCTCGTGGTTGATGTGATGAGGTCGATAGCCGCAGAGCGATTTAAAAGACCATTTCATACTGCAGAAAAGAGCACTCCCCTCCCTTGACTGTAGAAAAGAAACTAATACAGCAAATCTCATGTCTCGGAAAGGCGTCGGCCTGGCGGCATTTGACCGTTCGCGCATCACATCGGCCCAGTATGCTTCTCACGGCTCCAACCTCCGGTCGTCCAACGCACAGGCGCTCGAGACTCAGATCGCTGTTTTCAGATCACTTTTGCAGCAGTTTGCACAGTCACACGGCAAGGAGATCCGCTCCAACCCGACCTTCCGTGCCCAGTTTGCCCGCATGTGCTCGGCAATCGGCGTGGACCCGCTGGCCAGCAGCAACAGCGCTTCAGGCGGGTCCATATGGGCACAGCTGCTCGGCCGGTCCGTCAACGACTTCTACTTTGAGCTTGCCGTGCGTGTCGTGGAGGTATGTGCGGCCACGAGAGCGGAGAATGGCGGGCTGATTGAGGTACGCAAGGTCCGTGACCGGATCGCCCTCGCCCGTATGGAAGGCGCACCGGAAGTCACAGAGTAGGTTTCTCCTTCATCGATGCTCCTTGGACACCCACCCTCTGAATCGAATCTAACAGCCTAGAGATGATATTTTACGAGCTGTGGCTACACTAGAGCCCCTTGGATCATCATACTCGGTCATCAAAGTGGGTAGCAAGCCGTACATCCGCTCGGTGCCGCGCGAGTTGAACACAGACCAGAGTGCCGTCCTGGAAGCCGTGCAGATGCTGGGATATGTCAGCGTGTCTATGCTCATGGTCAACCTGAAGTGGGCACGACCGCGGGCACAGACCGTACTGGACGACCTTGTCGGCGACAGCATGCTATGGGTTGATAAACAGTCGCCCGAGATTGAGTATTGGAGCCCGGGCTTCATGCTGGAGGGCCATGACGCCATTCTCGACGTTTGAAAAGAGCATGGAATTGGCGCATCATATAATCGCAATCAAGACCTCTGACTAGTCTACGGGTTGTTGTTCAGCATGAGAGACTAGGGTCAGGCGGTTGACGGCATACCGGGATGACGACTAGCCCTACATGTCGACCACTCACCGCGCCTGGCGCCTTATTGTGCCTGTATCAAGGCATACCATTACTCTCCTGGACAGCCGAATCAAACGTCGTGCCCGTCGAGAGGCCCGCCGAGAGGGATGTCTTGATAGTGTCCACCACTACGAACAAGACACATGAGACGGAAAACAGAAAACAGTGAAACCGAGTGATTGGCAAAACAGGCACACCTCGTTATCAGCTGGCATGCAACGATCTCAAAAGCTATCGATTCAGTTTGGCATAGCAAGCGTATTAACTTCGAACATAGGATACATATTTAAAGACGATGAAAACAATCAATCGCAAGGCTGAACTTACAGAAAAACATCCTACATATTGAAATACGGAAAGAAATAAAAAAACAATAGTATCCAACATTCAAACAAATGAAATGAGATCCCACCCTGATACAAGACTCAAGACACAAGACACAAGACACAAGACGTCTCCCAAAGAGTTTGCCCACTCGTCTAAAAACGCTAGTTTCACCTCCATGTGGAGCGACCCCCTGTTTGTTGACATTGGCTGTGTTTGCGAGCTAGAGCGTTAACCTCCACGCACTAAAACGCTCGACGACGACCAATTCGTTTTTAAGAAAGTGTGATTTTGCGGTGCTGGCGGCGGCTGCGTTTAGTAGGGAGGGTTAGGGCCACCCATCGGAGGCGGAGGCGGGTAATCCTCACCGCGGCCACCGATAGAGCCGCCACGGCCGGAGCCGTCACCGAAGTGCTTCTTGCGCAGGGCCGCAAGCCGTCTCTTCTTGGTGACGGTGTTGATGTAGGTGCCGATGATGAAGGACACCAGGTTGAAGAAGGGCACCCAGGCCTGCTCAGGGAGGAACTTCTGGGCAAAGGCCAGGCAGATGGGGCTGGTGATCCACGACACGCGCATGACCTTCCAGAAGCCGACGCGAACAGTGGCACGAACCTGGTGGTATGTGCGAGCACCGGCAATCAGAGCCATGGCGGTCAGGTAGACAGTGTTCTGGATGGGAGCAACCTGTTGGGCAATGGTGAGTACGATGGGCCGAGTCAACAGGCGAGGGTTTGCACACGTAGTGGCCACTTACAATAAGGTTGCTGACAAGAATCTGCATGATCTTGGCCTTCAGGCTGGTGCGGCCGTGGAAGATTTTCTGCAGGATCCAGATGAGGAAATGGCCGAGGGGGGCGCTGACGAGAGCACCATAGGCGGCCATCTTAGGCACACGGGACGTGAAGTAGTTGCCGTGCTTGTTGCGGTCCTTGGCGAGCCACGAGGCGAGGAGCTCCTGGGTGCCGGCCAGAGTACCGGCCGTGAGCATCTTGGTGCGAAGGGGGTTCTCCTCCAGCTGCTTGATGTAGGCCTGGCGAGTGTTAGCAGCTTCATACATGGCAAATTAGCCCTACTCCCACATACTCGAACAACACGTACAGCTAGGTAGCCCTTGGTGCCGGCATTCTTGCGGCCACCGGTCAGTGCAGTGCCGACGACCTCGGCAATGGGGTGCTTGCCGCTGGTACCAGCAATCGGGGGGCCGGCAATAGCGGCCTGGATGGGGTGGCGCTGGTGGTTCTGGACGGTCTGCTGGGAAGGAACAGCAGCTCCAGCAGCAGCAGCGCCGGCGCCGGCGGCATAAGCAGCAGGCGACGGGCCTTGGTAGGAGGTTGTCTGGGAGTAGCTGGCGCTGCTGCGGGGAGCGTTGGACGGGGGGCCGTAGTTGGAGCTGGGGCCGCCACGAGGAATGTTGGAGACGGGGCCCTGAGCGTAGCTGGAGCTGGCGTAGTTGGAGCTGGGGCCGCCACGAGGAATGTTGGAGACGGGGCTCTGCGTGTAGCTGGAGCTGGCGTAGTTGGAGCTGGGGCCGCCACGGGGGAAGTTAGGCGAGCCCTGGGGGTAGCCGACAGGACCCGACTGCTGGTAGGCGGAGGGGCTCGGGCCCTGCTGCTGGAAAGTGTCCCGCTCGATCTTGAACGACATGGTGGCGATGGTTTCAAATCTGCATCTGAGGAAGGAAGTCTAGAGCTGTTGGGCGGGTAGGTGTTAGTTGGAGATGGATGCAAGATGACAGCAAGGCAACGAGCACGCGAGGACAGGTAAAAAGCCGGCTATGTCGCCGACGACGACGGCGAGACGAGGCACAAACAATAAGTGAGGCTGGACTGGGCTGGACAGGGCTGGGATGAACGGGGCTGGACGGGGATGGAGATGCGCCGTTTATGAGACGACAGCAGGGGAAAAGGACGGAGAGAGCCGAGGAATGCGGGCAGACGGGAATGTGACGGGCGGTGAACGGGCGACGGCGACAGCTGTCGTCGGCGATGTTGAAGGCGATGCTGTGAAGAGGATGGATGGCCAATGGGTCTGCGATTATCTACAGCGGTGGATGTGGCAGCAGGAAGAGACGAACATTTAAGGGGGTGAGACGATGGGCCTAGGAATGCGAGCTATCGGGCATCGAGGAATGTCGACGACGCCGTGAGAGGATGGATGAGATGACGATGCGGATGCAGAAGTGAGGGTATTCCAGATGAGATTTACTTACGGAGTACAACAACAGGGTGCGATGGTGAAAGGATATAAAAAATGGAGGCCGTGAGCAGCAGGCGGAGTTGGGATAGAGCGATGGATGGGGAGACAGGAAGGACAACAAGAAAGAGAGGAGACAACAGAGAGGGTTTGTTGTTTTGGTGAAATTGGCGTCGTCGCGCTTGGTCTTGCCGGGCGCCCGGGTGACGAGCAGGCGACTTAACGTTGGTCTAGGCACTGGAGCTAGGGTAGGCTAGGGTAGGCTAGGAGAGGTTACTAGCTCGGAAAGGGGAGAGAGGTTGGCTGGGGATGGAAATGAGAGCAGAAGAGCAGGAGAGCAGGAGAGACCAAGAGAGAGCAGAGAGCAGGACGAGACCAAGCAGAGCGACGAGGTTGGGTGAAGCTGGGCTGATGCGCGTTAGTGGGCAGGCCAGCGGGATGTGATTGGGCGACACGGACCCCTGCAGATGCACGATGGCTGGAGGTACCGGTACCAGGACGAGCCGGGCCCAGAGTGGAGAAACGGCTCCCATGGGGTACAGGTACATGGTGTTTACTCCAGCTGGGCACGCCGGCGCTGCACGATCCCAGCTGGAAAGCTGCGCGTAATGAGAGGACAAATTCTGGCGAGCGTGTCCGAGTGCTAATGCTGGCACGCACCACGGCTGGATATACTCCGTCGCATCGTGGTGTCTTGTTCTAGTCCTGTTTTCTAGTCTAGACTATGGAGCCCATACGGCGTGCTATCGTGCTACATTGAAAAGGTAAACAAGCGAATGGGAGGTCGACTGGCGAGGACAACGCATCGCGTCACGGCCGATGGTGATTGGGCTGCAGCTCTGCGTCGCATCGAGAGCAAAGCGACACTACGCAAGTACAAGAAAGAGGTATCTGGAGGGCCGTATGCATCCCGTCGACCTTGTTTTGTCTGTGCCTTGATTCATGCTGCAGCGATGGCAGTGATGGCCGCGATGGCAGCTCGAGGTGAGATTCTACCGTTGTGTTTTGCTATTGCCTACCCCATAATTGTAAAGTCTCTTATGATACGAAAACAAGCTCGTAAACAACGTCCCGTCTGGCTGCTCCGTACAACCCCATCTTTTATCCGAGGCCCACACGCGTGCTTTTGTGCTGGATACTGCCTCGGTATCACGATGGCCTAATCTCGAAAGGTACGATACAATCCCGGCGCATGGAGAAGTCGTGCACGGAGAACGGGGTGAGAACAGAACAAGCACATGTGGAAACACACGTGATCTGCGTGGTCTTTTGTTTTGGTCTTGTCTTTGGTCTTGTCTTTGATCTTTGATCTTGTCTTTGGTCTTTGATCTTGTCACTGAACCTGACTAAACTGTGAATGCAGCCATGAACCAAGAACGTATCAACGGCCCTCTGCTCCATGATCTCCCTCATCACATCCGCATCCGACGCACCTCCTCAATGGTCCAATGCTTGCGCATGTTCTCTGCGCCCAGGGCAGCCACCTCCTCGTCCAGATGCTGCCACAGCACCGTGCCCCACGTGTCCATCTGCGTCTTGAGCACCGACATCTCCAGCTCCGTCTCGCTGTTCCGGCACCGCCGCAGGTAGTCCTCAAACGCATCCATGCCCTTGTGGATGTCCCGGTGCTGTCGCACGAGCGCGGCCGCCTTGGCGCTGCCCTTGGTCGCGGGCCCCGACAGCTTGCCTCTCTTGTCTGGCTGCTGGAACTCGGGCATGCGCTTGGCCAGCATGGGGAACACGTGCGCCTCCTCGATCGAGTGGTGTGTGGTCAGCATGCTGATAAACTGCAGGCCCTCGTCCAGGAACCGGCGGATCGACATGCCGGCTGGCCGCTTCTTGTTTTCACACGCCGTGTACATCATGGTCCAGATCTGGCGGAAGTGGTTGTGCTGGGGTTGTTAGTCGCATCCCGCAGGATATGTGCACGGCGGAGACCAAGACTCACAAAGTAGTCCATATGGTCGGCCATACGGTTGAACTCGCGGAACTGCTGCGCCGTCAATGGCGGCAGCTTCGGCTCGTCCTCGTCGTCCTCGTCCTTTGACTCATCGTCCTTTGGCTCCTCCTCCTTCTCGACGACCGGCTCTGCGACGACGGTGGGCTTGGCTTCACACTCACCAGCCTCCACCTTCCCGCTCGGGATCTCTGCGGCCGACGACGACATGGCCCTCGTGTTTGTGAGACGTAGTGGTCGCGGTGCTGTGGCCGAAGAAGAGGCGTATGCCCTCACGTGAGACGGCGCGAACAGGCTCTGACAACGAGCACCTGTAGACACAGACGTAATCGTAGATGATCGCTTGGCGGCGGCGCTCTCACAGACGAGGATTCTCAGTGACGACAGAAACGGGCGCATCGGGCAGCAAGACGGCCTTGAGAAAGTAGAATGAAGAGAGAACAAAACAGGTAGACACGGCTGGCAAACTCAAGGGGACTACTCTTCACCTTCTTTTTACAGTCTACAGATCGTAACCTCGCATGCTTTGCATCGGGGGTGTCTGCCACCCGCAGACTCTGCCCCAGAGAAATCTTCCCGAATGCCACCAAATGCCACCAAATGCCACCAAATGCCACCAGAAGGCCACCAGAATGCCTCTTCACTAGCACCGCTGCCGCTTTGTCAGATCAGACTAACAGCACCGTCGAGTCTTGCCAGGCGCTACAACCCAAGATAGCCCACAGGAGTGACAAACGGGGACCGCTGATTGGCTGCTGCTGGCCCGGTGCGGAGACTCCCTCACAGTAGCTGCTGTCTGTAATATCTGACACAGCATGACTCGACGGACTGCCTCAACTGGTCCGAGCCGTCGGCCGACTGACTTTCGTTTGAAAACTGTCGAGGCTCTAACAACTATGCGTACCTATTAAGATTGCTCGCAGTAATACAGCAGTGACGGTGTGCGAGTGCTGGCCAGGCCATGTGATGTCATTAGTGGCAGAGCAGGCGCCTAGATAGGAAGCTGCGACAGCCTGCACTATCTTACGGAGTACAGTGGCAGCTAGATCCTCTATCAGAGCCCTATCGAGATCTTATCGTTCCCCGACCCGGCTCCCTTGCACTACGCCCAGAACACGTCGACCTCGTAAAACGAGTAGAACACCCTCGACTCTCGAAACAACCGAAACCCTCATATTGTTGTCCCAACATTCGTCCTGCATCCAATCTACACCATCTCCCTATCCCCTCTCCACAGTTGGCTCTGTCTCTGGCATCCGCTGTTATCTTCTCCTCCTCCTCGCCCTCCTCTCCCTCCTCCTCCTCTCCATCACCTCCCACCTCGCCGTCACAATGGTGCGTATTGCCTCATTCGAGCTACCCACACTTCGCGCCGAACCCATCGCCATCTAACCTTTTAGCTTTCCGACAGAACACCGCTCCTTGCTGGGCCGAGGCCATCGGGCGAGTCCCAACGGTCTGACGACCTTGCCGAACAGGAAGATGCTGCACTCCACGGAACCAGTGCCGGTGCTGTTAACGGCAGCCCTGCAAAGGCGGCCCGCTTGCGCGAGATCGTCTTGTTCCTCTGGGCCCTCGTTGCGACTGCTGCCGTCATTGTCCTCGCAGTCTGGGCCCAGCACGGACACCACAGCGACAACCGGTCTCCCGACTCTCCCAGACCGCGCCCGCACGGCAAGCGCAACCTCATCTTCATGGTCTCCGACGGCATGGGCCCTGCGTCGCTCTCGCTCACTCGCTCGTTCCGCCAGCTCGTCGACGACATCCCAATCAACGACACTCTAGCCCTCGACCGCCACTTCTGGGGCACCAGCCGCACCCGCTCCAGCAACAGCCTCGTCACCGACTCCGCCGCGGGTGCCACCGCATTCTCCTGCGGCCGCAAGTCGTACAACGGCGCCATCAGCATGTTGCCCGACTTCACGCCCTGCGGCACGGTGCTCGAAGCTGCCAAACGCGCCGGCTACCACACCGGCCTGGTCGTCACCACCGACATCACCGACGCAACACCCGCTTGCTTCGCTAGTCACGTCAACATGCGCACACAAATGGACGAGATTGCCCTGCACGAAATCGGCGAGGGTCCCTTGGGGCACGTCGTCGACCTGATGCTCGGTGGCGGCCGCTGCCACTTCTTGGCCAACTCGTCCGAGGGCAGCTGCCGGGAAGACGATGTCGATGTTGCCGGTATTGCTTCCAAGAAAGGCTGGACGTACGTCGACAGCCGTGCCGGCTTCGACAGCTTGAAGCTGGGCAAGGACGTCAAGCTGCCCACATTGGGCCTGTTCGCACGAAACGATATCCCCTTTGAGCTCGACCGCCGGAACATGGCTGACGTGTACCCGAGCTTGAGCGAAATGGCCACGACAGCCCTGGCGGCCCTCGAAAAGGCAACGCGCGACACCGATGAGGGCTTCTTTCTGATGATCGAAGGCAGCCGCATCGACCACGCTGGCCACTTCAACGACCCTGCCGCCCAGGTGCGCGAGGTCCTCGAGTTCGACAAGACCTTCCAAATCGTGCTCGATTTCTTGGAGAAGAGCGACACCGAGGGTGTTCTTGTGTCAACGAGCGACCACGAAACCGGTGGCCTTTCCACCGCCCTCCGTACGTTGTAGCCCTAGCTTGTTCTCTCTGCTAACATCGTCGTTAACATCGTCGTTCGCCAATACTAACAATTCATCACAGAAGAGCCTGGTCACCTTCCCGTCTACAACTGGTACCCTTCGTTCCTGGCCAACGCCAAGTCCTCCGCCGAGTACCTCGCCTACCTCTTGCGCCAGCACGTTGCTTCCAAGGAGGCTTCTCTCAGCAAGCAGTCTCTGAAAGAGTGGATCAACACCAACCTGGTCATTGAAGGCCTCGGCATAACTGATGCACTAGATGGGGAGCTCTCACTCGTCGCTGCCAACGCCGCCGATGCCACCACCGCATTTGCCGCCATCATCAGCCTGCGTGCCCACGTCGGCTGGAGCTCACATGGCCACTCCGCCGTCGACGTCAACATCTACAGCTCTGGCGGCCCAGCTGCCGAGGCCCTGCACGGAAACCGCGAGAACACCGACGTTGGCAAATTCTTGCGCGACTACCTTGGCCTCGACCTCGACGACATCACGGCTGAGCTCAACGAAAAGCTCATCCCCACCACCGCCATCAACAACCAAGCCATGCCAATGGCCGCTGCTGAAGTTGAGGGCAGCCGACCAGGATGGACCGGTGCATAGGCGCGCGATCTATATATATGATGTGTGTGGATGTAATACTAATAATCTGTTTCACTGTTTGTTTTGGTAGTTGTAAGGTTTTGTCGTCTATGTTGTTCTCATTGCTGTTCATACTATTGATAGTCTAGTTATTTCGTACAAGTTCGTATGATGTTATATACCATGAGCAATTTCACCGGTTCTTAACCCGCCAACGCCTTTGGCAAGATGTCTGCCAGGCTATCGAAAGGCGTACAAAACACCCGGCCCCTGGTCTAGTCTGAAAAGTCGCTCTCGTGCTCTTCTTCCGGATGTGCAATCTCGATCTTGCCGACGCGTGTTGACTGCGCGTGCTCAGAGAGGAACTGCACCTCGCTCGCTGATATCTGCGCCTGCAGCAGCTGGTTCATGATGACCAAGTTCACGCCCGAGTGAGACGATGAAGCTAGTGCCGACTCTAGAGGCCGTGCTGCCACCCTCGTTTTGCTCATAACGCCAAGCTGATTTATAAATGCAAGAAGGCCCTCCACTGTGAACACCGTGCCCGCCGTGATGTTGACGGTCTTGAGCTTCCGCATCTTGAGCAGCGACTCGAGCACAGAGTCCCCCATCAGATCACCGTCAAAGCTGATCTCTTCCAAGTTCTCCAGCGACGCTGCCAGCACCTCCAAGTCCCCTTCTAACAAATTTGTCTGCATAACGTCTAATACTTTGAGATCCCGCCACTTGGACATCGAGTTGATCAGCTGTGTGTGCTCTACCGAGGCGTAGTCTAGCATCACGTCGTCGCTGCGCAGAATAAACGTTTCTAGCTTCTCCTGCTTGCCGAGTGACTTGTAAAAGCTGATTTTGGCATCGTCTTCTTCATCAGCATCAATCAGTGTCAGATCCAGGGCCTTGAGCTGTACATTGGCAGACCTGAACACGCGCTCCAGCAGACGTGATGCGCCCGGGACGTTCCGCAGCTTCAGATCTGTCAGCTCCTTGCAATCACCGAGCCACACTACCGTGTCTGCAAACGACTCGGGGTAGTCATGCAGCCAGTCGACGACGGCCGTCCGCTCCGCCTCGAGCTCCAGCTGCGCCAGGGCCGTACAAGGCCGCAGTGCCCCGACATGCTCAAACGCAATGCCCTGAAGATCCGACAAAACCAGCTTCTTCAAAGACGATGCGTGTAGAGACAGTGCCCCAAGCGCTTCGCGGCCCAGACGGTTTTTGCTGCTTACGCTAAACACCTCGAGCGAGTTGGGACGAACGGTGCGGAAAAAGGACGCCAGGTCCTCATCCACCGATGGGCCGTCACAGTAGAAACACGTCAGCTCACGGAACTTGGGGCAGTTGTCGCGAATAGACACGGCGACCTGCTCGCCAATCACCGAGCCGTCCTGGATGTGCAGCGACATGAGGGTTGCTAGGCGCGACGTCCACGCCGGCAGCACATCCATGGGGATATACTGGCCCTCGAGATGCGTGAGCGCGACGGCGCGGTTGTCCCGCTCGGCAGACTCCTTGACAAACAGAGTGACGTCCTCGCCGACCTTGTTGCTGATGCCTTGAAGGTCAAGTCGAGGGCGGTTGCGCCGCGTGGAGCGGTTGTGCGTTGTTGTTTTGCCGGACCCTGTTGCCGCCGGGTCAAGCTGCAGCACCATCTCATACGGCGCCATGCACCCGTGGAAGAAGGATGCACGCAGGCCTGCATTCGGTGCAATGTCTGTGAGCAGCTCTTTCAGGTCGCCGAGCTTGAGGTTTTGGATCCACAAGCAGTACGGGAACGCAGTCTCTCCCACACTCGACAGAATGATTGCACGCCACAGCGTAGCCAGCTTCTGCTTGCCAATAATAGAGGCGTCTTCTGCGCTCGCCGAGGCAAGCTCATGTATACTAGAGACGTGAATTAGCGGGTCGTCCAGTCCTTCCACCCGTTTCCTAAGATAACTCCAAGTCACACAGGTACACACCTATAGAGGCTTGGAAGAGCAAAGTTGGCCATGGTTCGGCATGTTCGTGCAAAGTTATACAGCCCGTCAAAGTCGAGGCCGGCCGTCAGCTCCTCGCAGACAAGCCACCATATGTCCAGAGGCAATGTTCCAGCCATTGTCCGTATATATTCTTCAGTGTCTGTTCCAGACTACCATAGAGTCGTTGCGTACACCAGGCGGTACGGAACGCGTCTAGTGGGCTTTATCAGACGCGACAAGTCGATAGATGCTGATATCGAGTCTCTTGGGAGCTACCACGGCTGGTTGCTGTTGTGGCGACGGCTCAGCAGCGCGATTGGAAGGGAGATGCAGCTTGGTTAGAGATCCAACATTGAAGATCGGTTGAAGAAATGGCAAAGTATAAAGAGAAAGCAAGGCGTAGTTATATATATTATTAGTATGGATTACTTTCACATTGTGTCGACAGGCCGGCGTTGATTGGAATGACGCGGGGAAACAAGACGCGAGCTACCGCCTGATGGTTATCATGTCTATGCTAACTAATTAGGCTACAGCTCCAAATATGGGGCATTAATACAGAGCTCGGGTGCTAAAAACGTCATACGGCAGAAGATAGCTCAACACCTGCAGATTCACGCGCTGCGCTTTCTTGTGAGCTGTTTAAAACTGGGCACATACTCCGTATATTCTAGTATTTAGATAATTATCTTACTTGAGATAGTAGATACTGGGCTCTTCTTCGTGATCAGGGACTGCACTTGAGTGTTTGGTGCACTTGCAGAAATCTTACATAATCTCTACATCTCACGAGTGGCTGCTCTTTCCCAATTCACGCTCCTTCCAGCTTGCTCTTTTTGGGAAGGCCCACTGGGACATCGAGGACAACCGTCGTAAAGCACGCCCACTCCGCGGCCAGGCATCTTATGACATCCGCCATGCACGCATCTATCCACAGGCAGCATATTCACTCGCCACCAAAGGGAAATAGCACGGAGCGCATCTGTGCACTGAAGGTGCTCTAGAGCAAAACCACCGGCTGCCATCATGTCTATCGTCTCGTTCACGCTGTCCGACGAGGGCGTGGTGTCCTTCCAGAACGCGTTGGCATGCATCTTGCGCTTCAGCGAGAACGTCTCCCTCGATGCGAGGCGTGACAAGGTATGTGCCCGGCCGGCGAGGTATCGGCTATGCTCTAGACTGGGCAGCTCTAGCTATATGGGAAAGACAATTGCTAACCAGTTCACAGCTCATGCTAAGCGCACTCAACGACACCAAGTCAGCTTTTGCGTCACTCACATTTGCGGCATCGCACTTCTTCCGCTACAACTACGAGGGGGACGAATCCTCACCAGAGAAGTTCTACTGCTCTATACTGATCCGGGTATGCGTTGCTCACGTACTCTGTAACCTGGCCATACATCTGGTTAACGTCGTTGCAGGCTCTCTTGTCCATCTTCCGCAGCAGGACCGGCGACGCGAACAAGGGTGGCAACTCCGACTCTAGCATCGAGAGATGCGACGTCTCTATTGAGGATGGCCCCAACAAGAAAAGCCGATTCGTCGCCAAGATTGCGTGGCGCAACGGTAAGCTTTGCCATGCATATACTTCCGCATAAACGAGCAGCCTGCTGAGACGACCCAGGAATCACGGCGACGCATGCCATCCCGTTCGAGGCAAAGGCACCCACAGTTGCCAAATTTGACGAGTCCAAGGCCGACAATCACTGGTCAATCTCTGCCCACACTCTGCGGCGCCTGATGGACCACTTTGGCCCCAAGGTCGAGCTGCTTGATATAAACACCGAGGGCAGCAGCGTTCTAAACCTCACCTGCTTCACAGAAAAGCAATACACCAAGACGGAAGGCATCCTGAACATGAACTTGCACACCTCCATTGCGGTCAAGATGGACGACTTTGACACCATTGATATCGAGGACAAGCATCACATCATTATTAATGTCAAGGACTTCAGAGCCATTCTGCAACATGCCTGCACCACAACCGGTAACCTGGCCGCTCACTACTCACAGCCGTGGTCTCCGTTACGCTTTTCTTACGTCGACAATGGGCTGTACTGCCAGTTTGTCCTCATGACCCTGGGGGAGAGAACCGACGATGCCTCCAAGAAGGCAAAATCAAGGATGCGAAACACTCCCGGGGCGCGTCCAGGCCTTTCTGCCAGGTCTGGCACCACCGCTCCAGCACCTATGGTTGTCGACTCGACGCTGGCCATCAATAACAGAACCTCGGCCACACCTTTCCCCAGGGACGATCCCCCACCGGGTAGCCGCCCTGTACTGATGCCTGCCTCTGATACCCCTTCCGCTTTCGAAATACGGCCACAGCCCACAGCTCCATCAACCATACGAATGGAGGCTCTGCTCGACGATGACAGCCAGTGGGAGCCAGTCAACCCCGATGAAGACAACCCAGGATTTGTCCAGATTGAATGGGATGAGAGCTTACAGCCTGTATGTCTTCCTCGTCTTCCATCTTAGTTTGACCTGAATCTTAACACTAACACACTTTCATAGGAATTGACCTTTGTGCCTATCAACAATGGCCAAGAGGCGCAAGATGATGACGACGATACGGCTCCTCCAGGAGCCGCTGGTGGTCTAGAACCGACACAGCGTCTCACACAGGTAAATGATCTCTGCGTGGTAATTATTGGCTATTGTTGATCTAGTCTAACATTCTAAAGGTTCGCAAATTCGGCCTGTTCGACTGATTAGTACATGGTGGGACAAATCATGCGCCTTCTGATTCTCCTATTATGACCCAACTCGTTGCGCACCCGGCCCCGATGGCCAGGATACCGGCTCCCGCAGGAAGAAACTTGGACGACGCAACAATCTTCCGTTGCCCCTTCTTGTCGGTGTTCTCTTGCTTCGATATAGGCCCGCAGTTGCCGTGTTCTCCCCAACCCCACGCAAGCACGTCTCCCGTTTCCAGGAGCGCCAGGACATGCTCGCTGCCGACTGCAATCTTTGATGCCTTCTGTCCATCTGGTGGAGTGCTTTGGGTGTAGTCATTCCTCCCCCACGACAAAATACGACCGTTGTCCTTTAGAATACAGACGTTTCCCCAGCCTGCGCCGATGTCAACCCAGCCGGGGACGGCGGGCGGAGCGTCGCTTTGAATTTCCCATTTGTCTTGACCAATCACAAGCAATTTTCCGTCGTCACTCTCTCCTATGAGGCAGGTGAAATCTTTGCCACAAGCCGCCCGTTTCACCAGAAACTTGATGTCCTCTATTTTTCGCGGTGAGAAGACGTTGGCCTCTGGACTGCCGATCTGACCCTTTCGCCCGTTTCCCCAACCGTACACGTCACCATTATCCAAGACGGCGACAGCATGGCTCATACACGCCGACAAGTCGACAATTTCAGTGCCTATGGGGGGGAAGTCTTTGATTTGCGATACTTTTGGGTCGCGAACAATCAGTGGCCCTTGTCCGAGCTCACCCTTCTGGCCCAACCCGCAGCTGTAGAGCTTGGTGTTCTTTCCTTGGTCGTCGAGCACGGTGAATAGAGACGCCTCCCACGTGGCAGCAATCAAGCCAGCATGGCCTGGTATGTCAACGCGGTTGCCCCCACTGTTGACCTTCAAACGTGCGAAGCGAGGCTGACTAGGCCGGCTGTCCGGTGCTTGGCTTCCGCAGGCGCCCGTTGATGCATCTCCACTCCAGAAGAGCTCTCCTTCGCCGCTCAATATTAACGAGTGGTTGCCGCCGGCAGCTATCTTGGTGATTGAAGCAGGAGGTTCTGCTTCCCAAAGGGCGTTTCTCGGGATAGAGACATCTTCAGAATGGCCGATGCCCAGCTGCCCGGACCCGTTGGAACCAAGGGCATAAACGGTGGTCATCGGAAGCGGGATATTGGGCTATGTAACGAAAAGGTTGACTAGCGACGGGGAATGTGCGAATTAAAATAAGATCGATAATGGAATATAAAAGTGAATACCCAATTTGTATGTGAGGAAGCTGGGATATTGAATGTTAGGCGACGTAGCTTACACGCCCTGGCGCATTTTGCTATGAGTAGCAACTGACATAGCCAGGCGTATTAAGATTACATAACCCACTGTTGAACGGAGATCAGGCCTGGCCATGACGGATCAAACTAACGCCGAAATGTAGTCCCATCTTCCTCCCATACAAATTTTCGCGGAGGTCCACTTAAAAACAGTTTAAAGCGTCTTTGCTCTGCCGCGACTTCTTTGCGACTTTTCTTCCTTCATATCTTTTTTTTTCTTCAGTCCGAAAAGTATACAAGAAACGCGTCTGCATTCTCTGTCTTCTTCGTCGACAGGCAGACAAAGCGATCTTCGCGTCCACCGACCCGTGGGAGATGTGAAGCTGAGAGAGATATCAGCCGAACGGAAGAGAAAGAATCAAGAGCTGGGAGCAAGAAAGCATGGCAGAGGTTGAGCCAACAACATCGGCCGTGCCGTCCAGCATGAAAGGGTTCACAGTTGGCCTGATCGGCATGGGCGACATGGGCCGGATGTACGCCATTCGTCTCGGCGAAGCAGGCTGGAGGTAAGAATGACTGCTGACAATGAAACACCGTCGCCATTCTCCTTCACCACAAAGAGTGAGTCATACCTTTCCCCTTGTTTGATCCCTACCTCTCCCTTCCCACGACGTTTGCAATGATGACTTGAGTGCATTTGGCTCGAGCATTGTCCTCGGCGCGCTGCGCGGCAATTCTTGTCGACAGATGTCGCTGTTGACTTTCCTTGATGAAACATCTCAGCTACCTTAATAACACTGTCTGATGCAAACACAACACCTTCACCCTTTGTCCCACTACCTCTCACCCATCACTTCTGACGTCTTCACGTCCTTGATTCATCCGTTGCATAATGCTAACTGGAGTCCAACTAGGCAAACGAAAAGCTCCGATTTTCCCGCTCGTGGTTCACAACGCCGCCCGTATAATAGCAGACGATAAACCGGATCCACGGATCGGCCAAGTTAGTCGGTGTACAAGATGTGCTGACGACGGGCTCTCGTATTCGATTGGGAACTATAGGATCAATGCCTGTGATAGAGAAGACAAGTACGAAAGTCTCCAAGAAGAATTCTCCGGCAAAGTATGGCATCCCACCAGTTCCGAGTTGCATTCCGTGTTTAGTCAAGAGGAGGAGGGAAGAAGAGGAAGAGGAAGCCTGCTGGAGTAGAAGTGCTTATGCTGGCTCACAACCATTGCTTTATGATCCTATGCTGAGACGTGTCTCTCTCAGAAAAACATAACAATCCTGCGCAACGGCCACCTGGTCTCCCGAGCAAGCGATTATATCATCTACAGCGTCGAAGCTGCGGCCATCGGCCATGTCGTAAAAGAATACGGTCCCTGTATGCTTGACCCTCACTCCCGTCTGCTGCTTTATTTGCTTTTGGTTTGGTCCAGCCGCATGGTTCCAGGCTGTTGGATCTGCGATTGGGCTAGCATTATTGTTCCGCATAGCCTCGCGTTGCCTCCTCGTATTGTTCTGAACGTTCAGTTTCTTACCCACGTGCCTCGTCTTAGCCACCAAGCAGAACGCCATTGTCGGCGGCCAGACGTCGTGCAAAGATCCCGAGATCAAGGCGTTTGAAAAGTACCTTCCGGACGACGTCAACATTGTTTCATGCCACTCCCTCCACGGCCCAAGCGTCGACACACACGGCCAGCCGCTCGTAAGTCTTTGCTAATAGTCCCACGAGACCCTAATGATCCTGGAGAGCGAGATGATGGCCGACTCACACATCCCCCTGCCGTATAGGTCCTGATCAAGCACCGTGCCTCCGATGAGGCGTTTGCCAAGGTTGAGACCGTGCTGAGCTGCCTAGGCAGCAAGCACGTCTACCTGACTGCGGAGATGCACGACCGCATCACTGCCGATACCCAGGCCGTCACGCACGTTGCCTTCTTGTCCATGGGCAAGGCATGGCATGCTACCCAACAGTTCCCCTGGGAGGGTGCACGCTACGTCGGTGGCATTGAAAATGTCAAGATCAACCTGATGTTGCGTATCTACGCGCAGAAGTGGCACGTCTACGCTGGGCTTGCAATCATGAACCCGGAGGCGCGCAAGCAGATTGCCCAGTACGCCGCGAGCACGACCGAGCTCTACAAGCTGATGTTGGAGGGCCGTACGGAGGAGCTTCGGCGGCGCGTGTACGCAGCACGCGACCGGGTGTTTGGCACAGCCGAGAACCCCATGTGGGAAGAGACGCCGATGGTCGACGACGGGTTGCTTGACCGGTTTGGCCTTGGCGAGAAGCCCGAGCACATTCTGGCCAACAACCACCTGAGTTTGTTGGCCATGGTCGACTGCTGGAGCGAGCTGGGCATCGTTCCCTACGACCACATGCTGTGTTCGACGCCGCTGTTCCGCCTGCGGCTGGGTGTGACCGAGAATGTGTTTCGGGACACGGCAAAGCTAGACGAGACGCTACGCGTTGCCATTGAAGACAACACGTTCCGGTCCGACGACCTCGAGTTTACATTTGCAGCACGGGGATGGGCTGAGTGCGTCAACCTAGGGCACTTTGATACATGGAAGGAGCGGTTTGTAGTGACACAGAATTTCTTCAAGCCGCGGTTCGCGGAGGCCAACCAAGTCGGCAACGCCATGATGAAGGCTCTGCTGGAGAGCCGGACGAGGTAACATCGCGAGGAGGATGGATGATCAACGAGGCTGCGAGTCAGCCGAGACACTGTCTGTGGACTACGGGCATCCGGAGATAGGCTGTTTCACTGTTTTGCGACAGCGCCGAGAAAGCAGTCTTACTTATCTATCGTGTGTATACTTAATATACTCCTTCATATTATAGACAATCCCGATGTCACTGCTGTACGATGAAAACCGAGTTCGAGTCCGCTGCGAATTACGTGTAATGCGTGTGCCTGCAAATGTACCTCCAGAGGCGGGGCGGGGCGTAGGAAGTTCTAAAGGCAATAGCCGGGTTCCTGAGAAACTTAGTTTATTGATCTAGAAAAACTCTAAGTACGAATAGAGAAGAGGGGAAAAGATAATCCCACAGAAGGTGGGGTTATGTGTGCCTGAGGCACACAATAGTTCCCTAACGTTATGCGACGGTTCCTCTCTAGCGGGGCACTCTAATACCTATCTCACCGTCAGGGCAGGGTCGCCAGCCAAAGTACCGCACACGTAATTTAAGCGCGGAAATACATGGCACTGTACGCGTGCGCGTTAGCTAGTCTCTAGCCAGACAGAGGCGACCTCGAGTGGGCTATTGTGTAATTCTACAGACGACCGAGTGCGACCGGCTAGTGGCTCGTAGTGGGTTTTTCTCTTTATCGCCATCGGATTCTTTGGTCCCTTCGTCTCGTTTCTGCGCACAACTACGAGTGCTCACCACGCCCTCACTTTGGCATTGTTTCCCTCCATCTGGCAGATCTTGACCGGTCCGTTTGCTCAGCATATCCTTTAGCGATCCAGGTTGTTTGTTTTGGCACTCTTTTTGGCATCGTCTTTTTTGTTATAGTGCATCCATATGACGTACATCTACGTCTCGTCTCGCCAGCATTGCATCCGAAACACGCGCGACGACACCGACGACACCGACGGCACCGACGGCGGACGCCGACGACTCGACGACTGTACGGCGGCAATCGAACCTACAGATCCCCGGACAACCAGGATCTAGCAGCCAGCAGACAAATACCCTCCTACCATCTATTGCGATCACACCCGGCGGCAAGGCTGTCCCTCAAGCAAGCAAGATGGGCCTCTTCGACCAAAAGTCCAAGTTCAAGGTCGAGACGACGATTAGAAGAGTCAAAGTCGAGCCTGAGAAGCTAGCGACAAACAAGAAGTCA
Organism: Ophiostoma perfectum; assembly: GCA_029298845.1. NCBI lineage: Eukaryota > Fungi > Ascomycota > Sordariomycetes > Ophiostomatales > Ophiostomataceae > Ophiostoma > Ophiostoma perfectum. The sequence goes on along the minus strand of JANSLV010000008.1, from coordinate 611,940 downwards.
CATTTGCCAGGCTCCCAGGGCCCTAGGAGCTCTGCGCCACCGACCATCAGCCGAAGCACAAACCGCAGTATCGTCAGCAGCGACCGCGACAGAAGCAACACCTTGTCCGAGTCGCCGCGCCAGTCTACCTCGCCACCAAGCCTCATCAGCCAAGGCCAGGCCCGGGCCCGGAAGCACCTGACCGTTCCTGTGCGCTCAAGTAGCCACAGCGGGACCGTCAGCGACCGTAAGCGCAAACTGGTCCTAGGGTCGACCGCGCGCGCATCGCCAGCCAGCGACCGCGCCAGCTTTGCCAACGACTCGGACTCGGGCGACGAGGAAGACTGGGAGGCAACAATCAACGAACAGAAGCGGCAGCGGCTCAGCCACGACGACCCCGACCGACAGCTCGCGCACCCTGTGCTCCTCGAGACGCTGCCTCGCACGACCGACGACGCCAAGAAGGCAGAGGAGGGCGCCGTGAAGCCCAAGGAAGACAGCGCAAGACCTGTGCGCAAGGACGACTATAAGCTGAAGTTGATCCATGCCAAGGACGTTGCGTCGCTCGCGCTCAAGTGCAAGCCCGTCCTCGGCGCCGCAAAGGATGAAGTCGTGACCGAGCTGCAGTACCCAGGATCACGGCACAGGGAGAGGTATGTCAGCCGACGCATTCTTTTTTGCGCAAATGTTGCGTGTTGCTATACTAACGCATGCCTTTGCAGCTACGAACTTGTTGAAGGCAAAGATAAGATCGATGCCGTTAAGGACATCAAGGCCGCCATCTCGCACATTGCCCATTTCTACCTCACCGCAGAGCAAGCAGAGCCGTTTGTCAACTCGGCTACGGGCATCAAACGCCAACTCGACCGCGCATCCAGCGACACGATCAAGGACGCCGGCATGTTCAAAGCGGCCGTCAAGGAATCAAACAGCCGCCTCGGCAAGCTGCACAAAGACGGCACCCTCGCGCGCAACCTTGCGCTGAAGCACGGCCTTCCTAGCGATCTGGTCGCCTTCATCCTCAGACAAGTCTACGACCGCACCGTAGCGCCCAACGTCGAACTCCTGCGCAAGTACCAGAACGGCTCCGACAATGTGTACGGCGAGCTGCTCCACCCCTTCATCACCAACATTCTTGTGGAGAGACTGCACATGACGTCGGGCCAGGTGTTTGTCGACCTCGGCTCGGGTGTTGGAAACGTCGTGCTCCAGGCCGCACTTGAGATCGGCTGTGAGAGCTGGGGCTGCGAGATGATGGAAAACGCTTGCAACCTGGCCGACGACCAGAAGAAGGAGTTTTCGGCACGCTGCCGTCTATGGGGCGTGAAGCCGGGCCCGGTGCATCTTGAACGGGGCGACTTCCGCGCAAATCATCGCATTCAGGAAGCGCTGAAGCGTGCAGACGTTGTTCTCGTCAACAACCAGGCGTTCACCTCGCAGCTCAACGACGATCTGGTGCGCATGTTCCTCGACTTCAAGAAGGGCTGCAAGATCGTGTCGCTCAAGAGCTTTGTGCACGACCACAAGAGCGCCTCCCACAACGTCAATGATGTCGGAAGTACGATTCTCGACGTCAAGACCCTGAGCTACCCGGAAGAGTACGTCAGCTGGACTGGCGCCGGCGGTAACTTTTGTATCTCGACAAGGAAGTGAAGAGTCCTCGACAGGTGATGGCGATGTCCCTTTGTCTCACTCGTCTCTATATCTCTCTTCCTCTTTTCTTCACATTTTTACATTTTACCTTTTACCTTTTACCTCGTACCTCTTACCTCTTACCTTTTGGCTTCTTGTATATTATTGTTAGACCTTCGTTTCTTGTTTATATGTATCATCACGGCGAGCCGCTTTGTCTTTCATATCTTTATTTCCCCTTTTTGGTTGTTATTTTGAATTATGGGTGGTGCTTTTGGATATCCTACGCGGAAACAGGGACAGTTTTGGGTATCGGTGTTGGTCTCTTAGGTTCCGACTTATGCGAGGGTGTGCGTGTCTGTTTTTCTAATAAGAGCCGCGGTATGGACACTATTAGATGTCTTTTTCAACAAGATACAAAATGAAGCGTTTGTTTGTACCAACTGCTTGCGTGGACTGCCAACATCAAGTGACAACCTGCTCAGCGTGTTTTCCGAGACGGGTACAAGGTGACCGCATCAGATATATTCATTGGGTATCATGCTATTCCAAGGCTTAGTCTGTTTCATACATCGTGATAATAGCCATCACACTGATGCCATCGAACAGGTCGCGCCTCTATCTCACCCTCCTCGCGACGACCGCTTCGCAATAAATGGCTCGTTGGCCAGGTTCATAGCCTCTGCCTCCTGTCCCATCCGCTGCATCCACCGGTCTACCAGATCCTTGTTCTCCTTCTTGATCTTGTCTCGCTGCTGCTCGGCAATGTTGAGCTGGAGATTCAAGGCAATCAGTTCGTCCTGCACGTCTTCGACAAGTTTAGCCTTGCCACGCAGCTCGGCGTCTCGGTCGCCCACTTTCACTGCCAGGCCATTGCGCTCTGCTGTCAAAGATCGGATTGTGCGTGAGTCGTTACGCGTCTTCGTGCGCAGAGTCTCCAGCTCATCCTCCACCACCTTGAGCCGGGTCTGGAACTTGCCCTGTGAGCGCAATGCCTCGGCCAGATCCACGCGCATCTGGGCCGTCGATGCCGCACTATCACCGGAAGCTTGCTCACCAGCGGTGATGCCACCTCCAATATTTCCACTGCTATTGCCGCCCGAACTCGCATTGTTCCTGCTCCGCTGCTCCTCGCTGCCCGGGGACGATCGCAACAGGGCGTTCTCAGCCTGCAGCGTGGCAACCTGGTCTTGCAATGCCGAGCCTAGAATATCAGTCTCGCGATCCCTCTGTATGGCATTTCTCTACACAAACAAAGCAAACAACACACAGCCTTAATACATACATGCTGCTATCAAAAGGCTGCTGGCCGGATCAGCCTCGTCAGCCGCCTTGATCGAGGCAAGGTATTCGTCGCGCCAGTTGGGCATTTCGGATGCAGGCTTTCTTGCGGATTTATCTCATAGGTAGAATCATGTGAACCCGGTTGTATCTTTCAGAAATAAACCGTTGAGGATAAGCTCCTACATTGTCGTTTCTGGCGTTGTCAATTAGTGAAAGCCACGCGATGTCTTGTATCTTATCTAGCAGTTCAGTGGATCAGGCTGACGCTATAGCACCGAGGGGCTGCTTCAATGCGCGGCTGACGCCTGCACGTGCCACTGACGTCTGCCTTTTCTGCTAGTAGGTCATATTACTGTACCACTAGCTCAGCAGCTTGGCCTAGCTCCGCGCGCCATGGTCTCTCAATACGTACTTATCTTACCTACTCCTATCAATTCGCCTTCGCATCGTTCAGTCACCAACCCCCGACGACATCGCCGCATCCCACTATGGGACCATGAGCTGAGCTACCATGGACACGTCACACCCTACTGCCGGCTGGGAAGAGATTGGCGACAGCTACTATCGCAAGGTGCAGCTGTACACCGCCGTCTTCGACCACACCCTCGACCTCGACAACTATGCCGTCGCCGGCGCGCCGTATTCTGGAGCAATAGGTGAGCACCCGGAGATCCAGGTCGATAGCACCGGCAAAGCTAACAATGCAGCCCTCTGCCGTGACGAAAACAAAATCCTCGCTTACCGCGGCGGCCCGGTCTCGAAGCCCAGCATCCAGATCTACAGCTTGGCTGGCAAGCTCATTCGCACCATCAGCTGGGAGAAGGTTTCGGAGATCCGTGGGCTCGGCTGGTCCGACGACGAGAAGCTGCTGATTGTTACGAAGGATGGTATTGTGCGCTGCTACAATGACCTTCAGGGCGACTTTTCGCAGTTCTCGCTCGGCAACGGCGCCGAGGAATTTGGCGTCGACTCGTGTCGGTAGGTCCCCTTCTCTTCTCTCGCTTCCCTGCCGCTACATCGTACTGACGAGCCAGCTTCTACGATTCCGGCCTTGTTGCCCTTCTCTCGAACAACACCCTCATTACTGTGAGCTCCTATGTTGAGCCGCGCCCGAGAGTACTCGCCGCCTGTCCCGAAGGCAAGGTCCACGCCTGGGCGATCATCCCACCCAACCATACACTGTCACGATCTGTCGAGGCCCTGCTCAGCATTGATCAGACCGTCTACGTCGTCGATGCAACTGAATACGAGGACCGGTTCCTCGATGTCGGGCCGTTTGCGCACATCGGCGTCTCGCCCAACGGCAAGTTCGTGGCGCTGTACACCGAATCCGCTGTCTTGCACGTCGTGACAAGCGATTTTCAGACCCGGCTCAGCGAGCACCGTGCAAAGTCCAAGATCATACCAAAATACCTACAGTGGTGCGGCAACGATGCCGTGGTATTGGCTTGGGAGGACGAGGTGCACATCGTCGGTCCTGGCGGCGCGCTCGCAAAGTTCTACTATGACTCGCGAATTCATATCGCTCAAGGTAAGCTTTTCTAAGCGCCTTGGTTAGAGGTGGTTTGTACAGCTGTGGTTTTTCTAACATCCTAGATATTGATGGCGTTCGAGTAATTGCAAACAGTGTTTGTGACTTTCTACAAAAGGTGCCGGATGTGACTGAGGAGGTGTTCCGGTTCGGCGCAGAGTCACCAGCGTCAATCCTACTCGATGCTATTGAGCAGCTTGAGATGCAGTCTCCCAAGGCAGACGACAACATACAGCTCATCCGCCCGAATCTCACAGAAGCGGTCGATACTTGCGTATGTCCATTGATCTGTTTACTTTCCTCCCCCTCTTTTTTCTCTCTGTTTTTTCTGGCGTGCTTCACTAGGATCCTCTAACATAAAACAGGTAAACGCATCTGGTCAAGAGTATAATGTACACTGGCAGAAGCAGCTCCTCAAGGCTGCGTCCTTTGGCAAGTCTGTCCTGGATATCTACAACAGCGACGACTTTGTCGACATGTGCGATACCCTGCGCGTGCTTAACGCCGTGCGCTTCTACGAAATCGGTCTACCCCTTTCATACGACCAGTACCAGCGACTTGGACCAGAGAGCTTGATTGCGCGACTGTTGAACCGGCACGAGTACTTGCTGGCGTTGCGTATTGCCGGGTATCTTCACCTGCCCACAGACAAGATCTACGTGCATTGGGCATGCACCAAGGTGCGAACGGGATCTGAGCCTGACGAGGTGCTGTGCCAGCTTGTCGTCGACAGGCTTGCGGGCAAGCCGGGTATTTCTTTCGAAGAGATCGCCCGCGCTGCGTACGACGAGGGCCGCGGCCGGCTTGCGACGGAGCTTCTCAACCACGAACCACGTGCGGGTCGTCAAGTACCCCTACTTCTGAGTATGGAGGAAGACGAGCTGGCGCTAGACAAGGCCATTGAGTCCGGCGACACCGACCTTGTCTACTATGTCATTGACCAGCTGCGCCGCAAGCTGCCCCTTGCAGCCTTCTTCCAAACAGTCAACAGCCGTCCCGTCGCCACGGCGCTGGTCGAGTCTGCGGCGATCCGGGAGGGCGATAACACACTTCTCAAGGATATGTACTACCAGGACGACCGGCGACAGAGTGGTGCATCGGTATTTATTCGCGAGGCACTGCGGCAGCCCGACAGCCGTACAGCGTCGGACAAGCTCGTTCTAGCGGCCAAGCTGCTGTCCGATAACCAAAAGGAGAGCGCATTCGAGCTGGGTACGCTCAAGGAGGCGACGACACTGCTGCGCATGCAGGAGGCATTTGATCGCGATCTGACAGACACATTCACTGGGCTGAGCGTCAACGAGACCATGTTCAAGCTCATCCGGCTCGGATACCACGGGCGGGCGAAGAAGCTGCAGAGCGAGTTCCATGTCCCGGAGCGCGTTGCGTGGTGGATCCGTCTTCGTGCACTGGTGGCAAAGCGCGACTGGAACGAGATTGAAGAGATCTCCAAGATCAAGAAGAGCCCTATCGGCTGGGAGGTAAGCGTCAACACCGTCAAGCGCGATCGTATTGATACCAGAAACTCTACTAATATGACAGCCGTTCTTCAATCTTATCTTGCAGGCAGGCAACTCCCGTCTTGCGGCAGTGTTTGTGCCAAAGTGCACTGGCCTCGAGCCCGGCGCCGCCATTACGATGTACGAGAAATGCGGGCTCCGCGTCAAGGCTGCACAAGAAGCCGTCAAGTTGAGGGACGTCGATGCGTGGACACGGCTGCTGGAGGCTGCAGGACGAGGTACGAGCGAGGGCCGCGAGATCGCACAGCTGGGACAGGTCGTGTTTAAGAAATAAGAGCGCAGTTCTAGTTAGGGCAGTCGGCGGTAAGGTGTAAATATGTTGTGCGTTCTATTTATTTGATTTGATAATACCATTGTTTTGTTTTTGTTTTGTTTTATATGCAGCCCCGTTCACTTTGTACAGCTCAAATTAATTATGCTTACGGATTTTGTATTGCTTTTCTGTTGAACTTATAATATAAATTGTTGAATATTCAGGATTTGTATAAATATAGTATATTTATTATACTGGCACTTGAGTATATAGAATAAAGTAGAGCAAGTAGAAAAGCAGAATAAAAGTCATCGATGCAGGAGAAAAAACATAACATTAATTAGTCTGCTGAAGCAAACGATACGAAAGAAAATATACGATAAAGACAGGACACATGGTATTTACACGAGAACGCCGGGTAAGATGCGAAATGAAGAAGCCAAAAAAAACACAAAAAAACATGAAGAATGAGTGAGGAGCAAGAAACCAACATAAGGGGTGATGATGAAAATAACGGACAGATGAGAAAGCAGTAACGCGGCAGAATAATATAAGAAACTATGGTACGGTAAGCGAGCGATCTAGCTGTATCACGCGCCTCTCGCTTTGCCGTCCCTGGGCTGTCCTTGACAGCTCTTTGTCCCGTCTACTCATAAGATATACGTGCCAAAGAGTGGTGATCGTGCTGCCAAAACGAAAGTGAAGTATGCCCAAGAAGAACGTAAGCCAAACGATGCAAGCGTGGTAAACAAATATCATGCAAAAAAAAGAGTGCTCTAGTTGTTGGATTGGCTGGCCAGTTCGGCCGTCGCCATATCTAGACTGCGCATCTCTCCGTGGTGGCTGTCGGTACTGGCCCTGCCGCTGGTGATGCGGATTCCACTACCGTCAAACACCCACGGGCCATGGTCATTGCGCGGGGTGATGGGGCCTTCGGCTTGGGGAGCGGCAAGATGATCGCTGGGCGAAGGTGTGCGTGCTTGGCGGATGGCAGCACCGCCGTCTGCACTGGCACCAGCGCCGATTGGGAGTGTGGCACCGTTGATTCCGGCTCTGCTGGTGATCCCTGCCGCAGTCCGGCTTGGGCTGGGAATGCTGACGGGGTTGACGGTCGCGTGTGAGACGACGGGCTCTGCGTCATCGTCTGAGCGGTCTTGAGGCGAATCGCTCTGATGCTGCTCCGGAATAGGTGGCACTGGTGGCCGGTCGGCATCCTCCATGACCGAGTCAATAAACGCCGTCTCTTCACCAAAGTCAGGCTCCCGCTCCAAGTCTACCTCTTCTGGTATGGAGTTGCTGCTGCTCCCGATGGCGAGTGGCGGCACGGGAGCTGGTGCGTCGGGATTCACGCCAGAAGACTCGATAGCCGCAAGGTTGGTCTCTGTGATGCTGGCGTTGATCTGGCTAGGGGATGGCTCCTCCGTGGCGCCTACCGGGGACTCTTCGACCTCCATGTCATCCCACTCCTCTGGCGGATCTTCGACATCGGCTTCGAGGTCGACGGCGGCACGACAGTTGGGGCAGATAAAGCTCGGGTACTGGGGCGAGTCGAGCAGGGCACGGATGCACTTGTAATGCCATGTGTGGGAGCATGGGGCGACGAACAGACTCTGGCAAGGCTACATGGGCATTAGACATTGGCATGGGGAGAATGTGGAGAAATAGGCGACAGTGAACATACAGCAATCGAGTTCAAGCATATTGAGCAGTCCTGGGAAGACTGCCCCGAGGCATCGGTGTCAGTCGGCTTGGTCATGTTGCGAAGACGCTTGTGGGTGTTAACGCTGCAGAGAGAGAGAGTGGTTAGCATGGGCATATCACACAGGGTGGTAGGCTGTATGAGATGGGAAAATAGCAGTGCTGGGGGTGCTTGGGGAGCCTTACTTGAAAGCGTTCAACTTGTTTTGCCAGCCGCGGTTGAGCTCAATACGCATCTTGACACAGCGGAAAATCATTTCCTCACCGCCCTTGAAGTCGATACCTAGCTGAACAATGTCTCCGTCGTTCACGGCATAGGGCTTGCTCTCGGTGCCGGGCTGGCTGAGGCGGATGTGGTTCAGGAACGTGCCACTAGAGCTTTTGACGTCCTTGATGTACCATCTGTTGTTCTCGTACCAGAACTCGCAGTGGCGGCGGCTCACGACCTTGGACTTGAAGCCAACATGGGACGCCGAGGGCTCGTTGAGTTTGGCACTCGGCTGGCTGTCACGCTCCGAGTAGCGGCCGACGCGGATGACCTCCTTGCCGGTAGGCAATGTACGCGACATGGGCGAGAACTTGAGCGAGGGCCGAGTTGCGCGGGGGTCGTAGAAGGTAGAGAAGCGGATCGACGGCAGGTTCTCGACGGCACCAACAGAGCTGGCGCCCGGCTCGGTGGCCGATCGTGACCGCGTCATGCTGGCAGTGGCTGGGGTCGCGCTTGCTGCGGACGAGGTGGCCGTGGCGGCTGTTGTGATTCCGGTAGTGATGATGGCAGCGGTGGCAGCCAGCGCGTTCACGGCAAGAGATGGCGCGGTGCTGCTCGTGGTCTGAAGAAGAGATGTAGAATGTGTTGGTGTCGAGGACAGGGGCGGCGTAGACTGGCTATCGAGACCGTATGCTTGGAGGGGAGACACGGCAAGGCTAGCAGATGCGGGTGGTGAGAGACCCGTAGTGTGTCTTGGTGACCGCGAGCGAGATGGTGTGCTGTTGTCGGTAGTGAGAAGAGACTGTGAAGAGGTAGTCGTGGCTGACGGATGGGACAGGACGGGAGCGAGAGCAAGACTAGTGTTGGGGGCTGAAGTAGGGCTGTGAAAGGAAGACGCAGCGGCAGCCGACTGGGTCTGGCGGAGCGGATATGTTGTATTGTCGGCGTCCAGTTGGGTGGCTTGTCTGGTGCTGTTATTGGCAGAGGGGCTCGAGGCGGCAGTGGGCGAGGTCGAGGCTGCGCTGGTGCTGCTGTGTTCACGGTTGAGGATGTGGCTCTGTGTGTAATTGCGGAGGTAACTGAGACCCCTTAGGCGGCTGCGCGAGGTTGGCGATGCCGGCGAGGTGGACGAGGAGACGTGAATGCCCGAAGACGAGGGCGCAGGCGCGGGCGCAGGTAATGATTGAGTGAACATGGAGGAGGGCGGAGAGCGAAGCAGGGGAGACTGGGAGAAGATGAGAGGAGAGGAGAGGAGGTGAGGTGAGGAGAGGAGGAGAGGAGAGGAGGAGAGAAGGAGGAAAAGGGAAATGAAGAAGAAGGGAGGAGATGGAGAGGGAGAGAGGGGGGAGTAAGGGACGATCGGAGAATTTGCAGAGACGGAAGAGCAATGGAGACGGGTCAAGAAAAAGGGAGTGTAGAGAGAGCGAGAGAGCAAGAGAGCGACGAAAGACCAGAGACACGGCTGCACGGTGAGATCGAAAAAGGTCAAAGATGTGAAGAGATGGGCCAGGCGCTGAAGGATGGCACCGTATCGACAGATGACAGCGACAACGGTCAGAGCAACAGGCGACGGCAGCAGCGGTAAGAACGAAGTCTAGTGGCGGCAAGGGATCGTTTCGAGAGCGAGACGGATCACGTGATCACAACGTGTAGTTGTGTAGGCTGTTGAGGAGGGAAAGTAGAAAAAGACGACGATGAAGGTTGGCAAAAGGAAACAGAGATAATAACTGAAACAAATGAGGAATGCAAAGAGGAGCCCGGGGCGGCCGACAATAGAAGTGATGGGATATAGAACAATGAAAGAAGACGGCGAAGAAGTGGTGCAGAGTGGGAGGAATGAGAAGAAGAAGAAGGAAAGAAGAAAGAAAGAAAGAAGAAAAAAGGAAGAAAGAAAGAAGAAAAAAGGAAGAAGAAAAAAGGAAGGAAGACAGAAAATAGAAGAAAGACAGAAGAGTGATGGAAGGGTGAGGGAAGGGTGAGGGAAGGGTGAGGGAAGGGTGAGGGAAGGGTGAGGGAAGCGTGAAGACAGTCCGAACAAAGAATAAGGGGAGGATGAATAAGAGGTCAGAGGAGCGTAAGCAAAGCAGTCTTGGACGGTCTATCAGATCGATGCTTGCCAGGACGAGTGCAGTAATACGCAGTCAGATACGACAGGCGTGTGTAGGCGGCAGGGCTGAGTCGCAGAAAGACAGAGGAGGGCAAGGAGGAGCAGACAGGCAGTGCCAGTCACAGGGATCGAGTCGAGTCGCGAGTGATCTTGTGTGTGAGAGTGAGAGTGAGATCGAGACGAGGTGTGGTCATGACATCGACAGTGGCGTGTGTGGAACGGACTGGCGATGTAAAGACGCCGGATGATGGTGACGGATGGACAGATGGGTGTCGGGCACGGAACGGACTATATGCGAATATATGATGGATGGAGGGAGTCCGGAGGGAGGGAGTCGGGACGCCGAGTACATTCATATAATACTGTAGATGTTATATTGCACCATGCAAGTCATAGTGAGATACGAGTACGGGGACAATGGGATACAGAGTACTCGTACATCGAGCACGCATCCAGGGTCTGGCTCGAGGTGGACCAAGGCGAGACTACCTAGACTACCTTGACTACGACTACGCAACGACTTCAGGCCAAGTACACTACCCTTGGCCGATGGCAGGATGGCACTATCATATGGCCGTCAAAGGAAGAGCGTGGCTACGACATCAGAGCGGAGCAAGAGGAGCCCAAATAGAAACCGGACAGGCAGTGGAGTCACGCGATGCTATCAAACCACCTGGGCGCTGGAGGAGGAGAGTGAGTGAAAGGGGGGTCGGTGGTGTCCAGGTGCGGCTTAGCTGGACGGAGAAGATGGATCACAAGGCAAGTGGATGCGTAGCGGTAGGCATGGCAGAAGACAGAATATGCATACTCAGGAATATGAAAAGAAAGATGAAAAGAAAGATGAAAAGAAAAGAGGGAAAAGAAAAGGGAAAAAGGGTCAGAAAGCGAGGAGTTGAGTGGGTGGGAAAGCTGAAGAATGCAACGAAATGGGTGAGGAATCACGGATAATGAGAGGGGCTGGGCCGGCAGGCTCGAGCTGATAGGCCGACTGAGCAAAGAGGGACCGGAGAGGCTCGACAGGCTACAGGTAATGGCTGGGCTGGCAGACTGGACTGGCGCTGGATCTGGCTAGGTGCATGTAGTGGGTAGTTGGGCCTGTTTCGAGGAAACGGGGAGGCAAGAGGCGAATATGAGGCGGATACAGCCAAGAGAGAAACGGAGACGGCGAAGAGGACTGGGACAGCGGGAGAAGAAGGACGTAGCATGAGCAGAAGGTATCTTGTGTCAGTTCAAATCAAATCAAACCAAACCAAATCAAATCAAATCAAATCAAATCAAATCAAATCAAATCAAATCAAACCAAATCAAAATACAAAAGGAAGAGAACGGCGCTCAAGCGTTATGCTCTGGTGACCATGGCAGAAGAGATGCCCACGTGCGCACACAGCTATCTTACTACGGGGCGTTCTATGCACGCTAATTCCATCTCGTAGATAATACATGCATACTCGTAGTCTTGCCTTTAGCTGCATCCCAGGCTCGAGTGGCCGGCACGCGACGGGCTGGGGCTCTGATGCAACAGCTGACCCTGATACCCTGTGCCTTGAGCCGTGCCGGTGATATAATATCTACTCGTACACCTTACCATCTCACGCAGCTGACTGTCCGCCTGTAGTATGATGTCAACGCTGCATGTTTCTTGTCTGGTGTTGTCACCGGCCTTTGCGGTGGCGGCAGCCCTTGATTACGTAATACGCATTTACTACTCGTAGCTGGCCGTCTCCCGCAACCCACGCTTCCACTTTATTCTTATCGCTTATCGCTGCGGGCCTAGCCTCGCGCGTGCACGGAGAGGAAATTTTATAGCGCCTAGTCCCGCGATGACTGGCTGCTGCTGCCGTTGACGTACGATCCAATGGCTGACGGTGACTGTGACTGTGACTGACGCCTGCTACGCTCCAATCCGACAACCACGACTCATACGTGCAACCACCGGCCTCCCGAGATCGCTCCCCTGCCAAACATGGTGCACATCTAACACCAAGCACCCCTCTCGTCCAACTTGACCTCTCTGCTCTCCCTCGACCTCGACCTCGGCCTCTTCCTCTTTGGCCTCTTCTTCTTCGGCTCTTTCTCTTCGTCCTCAGTCTCTGCTCCCACACTCACATCGCCCACCATGCTGCGGTCCTCAATACCACGCCTCGTCGGCCGCCGTGCCCGGCCCTTCTCGACCACCTCGCTGCTCAGCCGCTTCGCTCCCCCCTCAGCCTCTGCACCCGCAACCCCCTTCAGGCCAGCCGACGCTGCCCCCGTCGTCGTCCCCAAAGCACAGGACCCAACACAACTCAACAAGGTCACCACCCTCTCCAACGGTGTCCGTGTCGCCTCCGAAGCCCTCCCCGATGCCTTTTCCGGTGTTGGCGTCTACATCGATGCTGGCTCGCGCTTCGAGAATGACTACCTGCGCGGTGCCAGCCACATCATGGACCGTCTTGCCTTCAAGTCCACCAGCAACCGCTCCGCCGACGACATGCTCGAGGCCGTCGAGAACCTCGGCGGCAACATCCAGTGCGCCTCGTCCCGCGAGTCTATGATGTACCAGGCCGCTACCTTCAACTCCGCCATCCCCACCGCCACCGAGCTGCTTGCCGAGACCATCTGCGACCCCCAGCTCACGGACGACGAGATTGCCCAGCAGATCGACACGGCCGCCTACGAGATCAAGGAGATCTGGGCCAAGCCCGAGCTCATCCTCCCCGAGCTCGTCCACATGGCTGCCTTCAAGGACAATACTCTCGGCAACCCCCTGCTGTGTCCCGAGGAGCGCCTGGCTGCCATCGACGGCGACGTCATCCGCGCCTACCGCAAAGCCTTCTTCCGCCCGGACCGTATTGTCGTCGCCTTTGCTGGTATCCCGCACAGCGAGTCTGTCCAGCTTGCCGAGCAGTACTTTGGCAGCATGAAGCCTGTCGCAGACACCGACATCCCGGCCGCTGACCTGGACGCCGATGCCTCTTCGTCACCTTCCTCCACGCCCTCATCGCTAGCAGACGACGCAAGCGACCTCGCCTCCACCACCTCCTCTAATACCACATCCACATCAGCTTCCTCTGACGCAAGCCAACAACTATCCAGCAAACTCTTCTCCAAAATCCCCTTCTTCAAGAACATTGCGACTTCCACACCACGAAGCTCGCCTATTCTCCCCTCCATCCCGACATCTGGCGAGGCCAGCCAGTATGCCCGCTACACCGGCGGCTTCCTCGCCTTGCCGTCCCAGCCGCCGTCGCTGAACCCCAACATGCCCACCTTTACACACATCCAGCTCGCCTTTGAGGGCCTGCCCATCTCGTCCGACGACATCTACGCCCTGGCCACGCTGCAGACCCTCCTGGGCGGTGGCGGCTCCTTCTCGGCCGGCGGTCCCGGCAAGGGCATGTACAGCCGTCTGTACACCAACGTGCTCAACCAGTACGGCTGGGTCGAGTCGTGCATCGCCTTCAACCACTCCTACATCGACAGCGGCCTCTTTGGCATTGCCGCCTCCTGCTACCCCGGCCAGACCGCCAAGATGCTCGAGGTCATGTGCCGCGAGCTGCGGTCGCTCGCCATGGACCACGGCTACAGCGCCCTGGGCCAGGCAGAGGTCAGCCGCGCCAAGAACCAGCTGCGCTCGAGCCTGCTGATGAACCTCGAGAGCCGCATGGTCGAGCTCGAGGACCTCGGCCGCCAGGTCCAGGTCCACGGCCACAAGATCCCCGTCCACGAGATGGTCAAGCGCATCAACAGCCTGACCGTCCAGGACCTGCGCCGTGTCGCGCGCATTGTTGTGCAGGGCATGGTTGAGAACCCGGGCCAGGGCAGCGGCGCACCAACAGTCGTGCTGCAGGAAGCCCAGGTTCCCGGTCTCAGCGCGAAGCAGCTGCAATGGGATGAGATCCAGGACATCATCTACAAGTGGCAGCTCGGCAAGAGATGAGGCCCAAAATCCAATCAAAACTAAAGAATAATGAAAGCCAGAATATAGAGAACTCTCAACTAGATATAGCAAACGAAACGCGCAATGTATTCAAACAAACACGAGTTGGGGACTATGTTTAATGATGACAGGGGTCCTTGGATGTGTTCTTCTTTTACTTTTCATCTCATGACGTATCCTTTATATCTCTCACGCCTCTGCTTATAGACTGCACGTTTACAGGCTCTTCTTCTTGGAGAAATACGGTACAACTTAAGCTTTATTGACTAGTAATAATTAGACGAACACGCAATATGACGCCGCCCTCGTGTTGTTCTATCAGATAGGTAGCTAGGATGCTGCTCCTTGACATGCGTGCGGATCTGTAGTTCTTATTCTAAAGCGTTGAGGCAGAGGAGATAGAAGGGTGCAGACATAATAACGACAAATAAAGACAAATTAAGACAAATTAAGACAATTAAAGACAAATGAAAGAAAAATAAAATATAAATAAAAGACCAATAGGAAAAAGACATGATATAGAATGAGAGATAAAACAACCAAAAACACCATACTGAAAACCGCAAATGATATAATGATAATAAGAAAATCCTCACCGGTGCGCCCTCGCTGCTTACAGTCGCATACACCCAGCCCCGGCTAGAGCTTTGACTGTACTGCTTCGAGCCGGTACTTGACATCCTTGAGTGCCTTGGTTACCGGCTTCCATTCGTCAAACTGCCGGACCAGCTCGGCCGTCTCGGAATGCAGCTCCGTCTTGACAAAGTCTTCCTCTAAAAGGCCTCGCATGATCCACGGGAGCACGTATGGGTTCGGGCTCGTCAGCCCCTCATGCTTCTTGATCTCGCACGACATCGACGCTTTGGTGCTGCTGTCGAGATCCGCCGTCTCGAGAGTGTGCGAGAGAGCGAGGTCGTACACCTGGGTTTCATCGTAAAGGCGCGAGTGTCCTTCGCCCGAGTACAGGCTGCCGGCCAGGGGCACTGACAGCTCGCGAACCAAGCCGTGGTCGGAGACGCCCAGGTTGCGTAGTTTACACGCAAAGCCAATCAGATGGGCAATACTAGAGAGGTCAGTTTTCAGCCAGAGATAGATGCAAAGAGCATGACAACTCACAAGTCCGGTGCGTGGATACGACCGTCGACAAACACGGCGCGGTAGACGTAAGGATGGTGTACAGGCGAGTAGATGGCAGACTGGCGCTGTTAGTGAGGTTGCATGCGATTCAGATGACGAGACATATCCAAGACTTACCTCCAAGGGCACAACTTGGTCATCAATGCTGCCGACAAACGTGACTCGCACGCCATAGTTTAGTGCCGTCTTGAGGGCGTGTGCGTAGCGCTTCGAAACCTCGCTCTCGGGGTTGCCGAAATCCCATAGCTCGCCTGCAGAGCCCATGAGAATGCCGAGACCAGACTTGTAGTCAGGGAACGGTCCGAGTGAAACGCCGGCTAATACATGGTCAGCATATACAGCATATACAGCATACATAAACCTCTAGAAACAGAGAGACTTACCCATAGCGCAAACACCGATGCGCGCAGTCGTCACGATGCCCAGATCAATCAGCTTTGCCAGCAGCATAAAGCCGACGGGCACGCCCTGCGAGTGGCACGCAAGCACAACCAGGTCGGCGCCCCGGATATGGTCGATCCAGTTCAGCATCAGCTTCCACAGGTTGTCCACGCGGTCCGCGATCTTGCCCTCGCCCTCCAGCGCAATCTTTTCTATTTCACAGTCCTCATATCCATGGCTGTCGGCCCACCGCCGTGTCGCCTCGGCCGCATGGTTGGCAAACCGGATAGACGTGCCGGTAGGCTGCCCGATCATGGGTCGCAGATACGCTGCCGGGAACAGCCCGTGGACGCCAATGGCAACCGCCTTTCTTACGCGTGGCGGCTCTTTGGCCAAAAAGAGGTGGGTTGGCTTTGCGTTTTCCTGGATTGGCAGCAAATACTGCGTAATCTGCCGCAGGATCGACGGGTTCTCTTTCATACGGTATGTGCTTCGAAATGACGGTAGCAGCATGTTGGGTGGCCCTGCCCTGCTGGGATTCTGCTGGCCTTTTACTGACCCTACTACTGAAGCATTGGTGTTGTATGCTCCTTTAGCGCTAGGTGCCTGAGCCTCAGGAGGGGGTGTGCCAGGACCTGGGGCAATGTCATCGATCTCCATTGATTTTGGCCGCAGTCGCTTGCTCTTCTTTGCAGATGCTGTCGTTCCTGCTTCCTTCATGTTGACATCCTTCATAGAGGATGCCTTGGAGGAGGGCTGGTCGCTCATCTTGACACCAGCTGCCGGCGTAGGGTGGGCCTCGGATTGATCACCGATTACAGCAATCTCACCAGGCTCCGACGAGCTGGGCGATTTGCCGGTAACAGTAGTGTTCTTCCTCGAGTCGCGGGACCAGAAAGCCCATGTTGACCCAGCAGATGCTGTGGCGGTTGCCGGAGGTGCTGGTGAGTTGGACACGCTTGTGGTGGTATTTGGCACACTAGCCGTGACCGGCACTGGTATCGGGGCCGACGGTGCGTCCTGCATGGCAACATCTTTGGATGTGCTATCCTCTGGGCGTGCTTCAGCTATGGCTGATGGGGTAGCCTGCTCGGACCCTCCCCAGAAATATGACCACATACCGCTGGATGTTGTAGGCCGTTCCGGTGCAGATTCGTCCGGGGCGACCTTGGTTTGTTCTTCGGAGGCGATCGTGATGTGCTGGGGTTCCTCAGTCTTCTGCTGTTCGGGTGATTCCGGGGCCGCGTCTTCCGGTACCGGCTGTTTTGGCACCGGCGTTTCCTTGCGAGACACCCACGAGAGCCACCCCTGGGATGGGGCTGCTTCCCGTGCAGTTGGCACAGACGGCGTGGATGGAGCTGCGCCGTCCCCTGTAGTGCTTAGAGCCTTGGATGGGGTTTGTGGTGATGCGCTTGCCACTGCCATCGTAGTCGCGTTCGCAGGAGATGTTGATATAGACACTGCAGCGATTGCTTTGTCTGCTGCGGCGGCGGCGGCGTTGGCTAGAGCGGCAGCTTTAGACTCGGGCTTCGGCTTTGTCCCGGGTAGCGGTGGCAAGCCCACGGGCGGCCCAAGTTTCACATCCGGAATACTGGGCTTGCCTTTGAGAGTCCCCTTGGTCGGTGTTGCTGCTTCTACTGCAATCGTTGGTGTGTTAACGGAGGTGGTGCTGCTGTTCTGTGTGCTCGCATGTTTGAGTGCTGATCCGGTGCTCTTATTGCTCTTGGGGCCGCCTAGTGTCAAAGTGGAAGACTTCCGTGACAGCGTCAGACTCCCGACGTCTAGCGTATCGCCGTCTGCTCCGTCTGGCTTTCGTGATTCGTATCGACTAAAGTTGGCGGCCGTGTTGGGCTTTGATGTGCCGCCTAAGATTGTCTCCCGGGCCACCTGCGTCGATGCCGAGGACTTGGGTGCCCGTGGCCAGGATCCGTACCAGCTGCGGGTTTTCTATATAGTTAGTAACCACTAACTGACCCAAAGAACCAAACGCGCTCTTGAAGCTATAAGCTTTTCAAGTAATCGGAGCTGTTGGGCTGCACTGACTGTCTTTGACTCTTTGAGAGAGGCGTATCGGCTCGCGGTGCTGTCGATGCTGGGGGCAACCGAGCTGGTCGGGCTGTGGGCTACCAAGGAGTCGGTAGACGCATCGTTATTTGAGGACGCTGTGCTGTTTTCTTGTGAGGGGATCGGTGTCGGCACGGCGGTGGTCGAGGATGAGGGAGCCGGAGGGGGAGGAGCGTCGGACGGGGTGGCTCGGGGCCGTTTCCGCGGACTCATATTGAGGACGATGCTGACCGACACTGACAGGGATGGCAGGTATAAACAGATAGGGTGTTGTAGTGCTCGTGATGGCTGTCGTCGAAGATGGCAGTGCTGATGCTGCCGCCGCCGATGTCGTCAACCGGAATCACAGGCCAGCAGTCTGCAGATCGCCGGCGTGTGCTTGTTTGTTGTGATGGATCGGCCGCTTATGAAAGTGTCTGGCTATCACACAGGCGCTGAACAGTCGCTGGGATGTCAGTGGTGAGTTGTCTGAGCCATCTGGCATTTGGGAGCAATGTTGCTGTTGGCATGGCTGCCTTGCCGTGTTCAGCCGCCAGACCACATTACGTAGTGGGAATGGGCTATCACGGGCAAATGCTGTACGTATCTTATCTTAATTACAGGCCGCCAGAGGCAACTGCAGGCACTAGCTAGGCACTATCAGCCTGCCGCGCTGTCTCCATAGGCTTATCTTACTGCATGCCGGTCGCCCCAGTGGCATGCCCAACGGGCCACTATCGCTGCAAGGCCCCATAACATAGGGCACTTGCTTATCAGCCTGAGCCGTGCCCGTACTCCGCATATTCGCACGGTCGCACTGTGTCTAGACCGGTATCCACTATAATCAGCAGTCTTATCGATAAGAAACCTCAATCTTATCGCACCGCTAAGATTTTTTATGGCAGTTTTTTTTTTCTGCCATCTGAAGCCGTCTGAAGTGTTTCTCCAGCCAATCCAGCCGATCCGCTCTTCTCACGAGCCTCAACCGCGAACGCAGCACCGTCCCAACTGCTCGACACACCACCCAACCGTGGCCCACGAGCATCATACGGCTGCAACAATGAGCTCTCTCAAGCGTAAAGAGTCCTCTTCGGGCGGCGGTCCCTCCAAGTCTGCCAGAACCAGCGCCCCCAACAAGAACCACAAAGACAGCAGCACCGACGGCGCCCGTCCCTCAAAACGGGCCAAGGCCGACAAGTCTGACAGCAAGAAGCCCACCGAGCCTGCTGCTCCTTCTGCCGTCACTGCGCCCCTTGTCTCCCGCCTCAAGGAGGACGAGCCGCTCTTCCCCCGTGGTGGTGGCAGCGTCCTGACCCCCCTCGAGGTCAAGCAGATCCAGGTCCAGGCGAAACGGGATGCCCTCCTCGACCAGGAGACCCAGGGCGACGACAAGGCCGAAAAGACAAAGAAGAAGTCCAAGTCAAAGCGCAAGGCCGAAGACCCTGCCCTGCCAGAAGCGGATGGCGTCAAGATCGAGAGTCTGAACTTCAAGGTATGCCTCAATCCCTTCATTCATGCAGTGCGTCTCAGCCTTTGCCCTCCCCTACTAACAGCTGCAGCGTCTCATCAAAGGCTCGCTTGTCCTCGGCCAGGTCGCCACTATCACGCCCCTCGAAGTCACTGTCACCTTGCCCAACAACCTGGTGGGCCACCTCGCCCTCACCTCCATCTCCCAGACTCTCAACGAGCGCCTCGAGGCCGAAGCCAAGGAGGACAGCGACAATGAAGACGCCGACAACAACGACGACAGCGATAAGGAGGAGGTCGATCTCAGCGCCCTCTTTTCCATTGGCGAATACATCCGTGTCTCTGTCCTGTCCACCGAAGACACCGACCCCAACTCCAAGATCAAGCGCCGGATAGAGCTTTCCGTGCGCCCCGAGCAGGCCAACGCCGGCCTCACCGACCAGGATGTCGTCCGGAACAACACCGTTATGGCCTCTATTGTCAGCGAGGAGGATCGTGGCTACGTTATGGACCTCGGCCTCGAGAACTCGGACCTGCGCGGTTTCCTGCCCAAGAAGGAGCTCGACTCGTCCATCCCCGAGTCACGCATGCAGCCTGGCGCTGTCCTGCTGTGTCTCGTCACCAGCAAAGCCGGCAAGAGCAAGGTCGCCCAGCTCACCACACTGAAGAAGCAGATCGGCAACATAAAGCATACCGCTGCTGAGGCCGTCACCATCACCGCTTTCCTTCCCGGTACCGCCGTCGACATCCTCGTTTCCGACGTCTCCTCCAAGGGTCTTGCCGGCAAGGTCCTAGGCCACCTTGACGCCACGGCCGACGTGATCCACTCTGGCGCTGGTGCCAGCGAGACTGACCTTGACGACAAGTACAAGATCTCTTCCAAGGTCAAGGCCCGTGTCATCTGCACTTTCCCTGCCTCTGACTCGCCCAAGATCGGCGTGTCGCTTCTGCCTCACATCACCGCCCTGGAGCCTCAGACCGTCGCGTCCGACAAGAAGGGCGCCGAACAAAAGACGCCCCTCGAGGAGCTGCCACTATCTTCAACTGTGGAAAAGTGCACTGTCCGCCGTGTTGAGCCTACCGTGGGCCTCTGGGTCGATGTCGGTGTCAATGGTGTGTCTGGCTTCGTCCACATCTCCCGCGTCAAGGACGGCAAGGTCGATGCCCTCTACGAGTCGTCCGGCCCCTACAAGGTCGGCTCCGTCCACCCCGGTCGTGTCGTCGGCTACAACTCCATCGACGGCACATACCTCCTCTCCTTTGAGCAGACAGTCCTCGACCAGCCCTACCTCCGCATCGAGGATATCCCCGTTGGCAAGGTCGTTCACGGCACAGTTCAGAAGATGCTTATCAGCCCCGATGGTGTCTCTGGCCTCATCGTCCAAATCGCCGAGGGTGTTACTGGCCTGGTTCCCGAGATGCACCTGGCTGATGTCAAGCTCCAGCACCCCGAGAAGAAGTTCCGCGAGGGCATGAAGGTCAAGGCTCGCGTCCTGTCCACCAACCCCAGCAAGAAGCAGCTCCGCCTCACCCTGAAGAAGTCGCTCGTCAACTCTGATCTGCCCATCATCCAGTCTTTCAACGATGTGTCCCGCGGCCTTAAGTGCGTTGGTACCATCATCAACGTCACCCCCACTGGTGCTTTCGTGCAGTTCTACGGCGAACTGCGTGGCTTCTTGCCCGTCGAGGACATGAGCGAGGCCCCGATCACCAACCCCGAGGACCACTTCCGCGCCGGCCAGGTTGTCAGCGTCAACGTTCGCAAGTTCAACGAGGAGCGCAACCACCTCTTCGTCTCTTGCAAGGACCCCTCCGCATTTGGCGTCGACAAAAAGCTGGCACTCCAGGGTCTGGAGCCCGGTACTCTGGTCTCCGGCAAGGTTACTGCCCAGCACGACGATGGTCTCCAGATCGAGCTCGAAAGCGGCCTCAAGGCGTTTTTGCCCGTTGGCCACCTTTCCGACCGCTCGCCCGCCAAGAACGTTGCCTCTCTCAAGCGTTTCCGTGTCGGCCAGGCTCTTACTGAGCTTCTCGTCCTGGACAAGCACGAGGGCCGCCGCGCCGTGACCCTGTCGCGCAAGGAGAGCCTGGTTGCTGCTAGCAAGGATGGCAAGCTTCTGTCTCACATCGACAAGGCCAACGTTGACGACATCGTTCCCTGCTTTGTCCGTAACATCACGCCCTCTGCTGTCTTCGTCCAGTTCGCCGCCCACCTTGTGGCCCTGCTACCCAAGCAGCTGATGCCTCTCAACACCCAGACCAAGGTGAACTTTGGCATGCACCTGCTCCAGAGTCTTTCCGTCCGCATCATCTCCGCCGACAATGAGAGACTGGTCGTGTCTCTCTTTTCCGAGGAGAAGAAGAAGCCCGCCAAGGAGGAGACCTCATCGCTGGTGAAGCCAGTTGACAGCTCCCTCAAGACGTTTGACGACATCCGTGTCGGAATCCTGACCAAGGCCAAGGTCACCGGTGTCAAGGCCACGCAGCTAAACGTCCAGCTGGCTGATAATGTTGTTGGTCGTGTCGACATGACCGAGGTGTTTGACAACTGGTCCGACATCCCCGACCCCAAGAACCCCCTAAAGCACTTCCTTCTCGGCCAGGTCCTGAGCGTGCGTGTTCTCGGTGTTCACGATGCGAGAAAGCGCGTCTACCTTCCGGTCACCCAGAACAACAGCCGCACAGTGTTTGAGCTGTCGGCAAAGCCCAGCAACGTCAAGGCCAGCTCTGCCCCTGAGGCGCTTGCTATCGAGAAGATTGAGCCTGAGTCCACTTGGATCGGCTTCGTCAACAACCGCAAGTCCAACTGCCTGTGGGTCAGCCTGTCGCCCAATGTCCGTGGCCGGCTGTACGGCATGGAGGCGTCGAACGACATGTCGCTGATCAAGGATCTGACCGGCAACTTCCCTATCGGCACTGCTATGCAGGTCAGAGTACTACGCGTCGATGCTGACAGAGGCCGTATCGATCTGTCGGCTAAGTCGGCCGATGCCAAGGACGAGATTGATTGGGACACGATTGGCAAGAACATGGTTCTGCCCGCCAAGGTCACCAGAGTCAGCGACCGCCAGGTCGTTGTCCAGATCAGCAATACCGTCTCTGGTCCTATTCACCTGATTGATATCTCCGACGACTACGACCAGGGCGTTACCACCCCATTCTTCAAGAACGACATCATCCGCGTGTCGGTCGTCTCTGTTGAGGGCGACATCAAGAAGGTCCGCCTCTCGACTCGTCCCTCGCGTGTCCTGAACTCTTCCCTCAAGGTAGAGGACCGTGAGATCACCGGTATCACCGACGTCAAGCCCGGCAAGATTATTCGTGGTTTTGTCCGTAGCGTCGCTGACAAGGGTCTGTTTGTGAACCTGGGTGGCGATGTGACTGCTATGGTTCGCATTTCGGACCTGTCCGACAGCTACATCAAGGATTGGAAGGCACACTTCCAGGTCGATCAGCTGGTGCGCGGCCGCGTTGTCTCGGTTAACGAGGAACTGAACCAGGTCCAGATGACCTTGAAAGCGTCTGTTGTCGATGACAACTACGTTCCTCTCCGCACTCTGGCCGACCTTAAGAAGGACCAGATTGTCAAGGGTCGCGTCCGCAAGGTCGAGGAGTTTGGTGCCTTTATTGTGCTTGACAACACGGCCAATGTCAGTGGTCTGTGTCATCGTACTGAGATGGCTGACAAATCGGTCCGTGATGCTCGCAAGCTGTACAAGGAGGGCGATGTTGTCAAAGCCAAGATTCTGGGCATCAACGCCGAGAATGGCCGTATCAACCTAAGCCTGAAGCCCGCGTACTTTGATAACGATGATGAGGAAGAGGAGGATGCTGCCGCTATGAGCGTTGACGAGGACGAGTCTGACGACGGTGCTCGCCTTGACGATGACTCTGATGTGCTCGACTCCGACATCGACTCTGACTCTGATATGCTCGACGCTGGTGACGATATCCTCATCAAGGGTACCGATAACGACCTGGACATGATCGATGAGGACGAGTCCGAGGACGACGAGGATGAGGGTGGTGTTACAGCTGGTGCTATTGCCGGCCTATCAACGGGCGGCTTCGATTGGTCTGGTGCCGATTTGGACAAGGACATGAACGGCGCGGACTCTGACGACGATGAGGATGCGGACAGCGGCAAGAAGGCCAAGGGCAAGAAGAAGAAGTCGGCACAGGTGGACGTTGACCGCACTGCCGAGCTGGATATCAGTGGACCCCAGAACGCCAGCGACTTTGAGCGTCTGCTGCTGGGTCAGCCTGACTCGTCTGCCCTGTGGATTGCCTACATGGCGTTCCAGCTGCAGGTCAGTGAGCTGGCCAAGGCCCGCGAGGTCGCCGAGCGTGCTATTAAGACTATCAATGTGCGCGAGGAGACTGAGCGCCTGAACGTCTGGGTGGCCTTCCTCAACTTGGAGGTTGCGTACGGCACCGACGAGACGGCCGACGAGGTGTTCAAGCGTGCTTGCCAGTACAACGACCAGCGCGAGGTCTTTGAGCGCACGGCCAGTATCTACATCCAGTCGAACAAGCACGGCAAGGCCGACGAGGTCTTCCAGACCATGACCAAGAAGTTCGGTGCCCAGTCTCCCCAGATCTGGATCAACTACGCCCACTTCCTGCACCACAGTCTCCAGGACGCCGAGCGCGCGCGCGCGCTGCTGCCGCGTGCTATGCAGATGCTCGACAGCAAGCAGCACATCAACCTGATGGCACGTATTGCGGCGCTCGAGTTCCGGTCGCCCGTGGGCAGCCAGGAGCGTGGCCGCACCGTGTTTGAGAGCCTGCTGGCCAAGTCGCCCAAGAAGTTTGACCTGTGGGACCAGCTTCTCGATCTGGAGACATCCGTCTTTGCTGCTGAGAAGGCCAAGGCCACCAAGGCCGGCAAGTCTGCCAAGACGAGCAAAGCCGATGCGTCCGTTGTGCGCGACGTGTTTGAGCGCGGTACCAAGATCAAGGGCATCAAGCCCCGGCGTGCCAAGACGTGGTTCCAGCGGTGGGCCAAGTGGGAGGAGCAGCACGGCGACGCCAAGAGCCGTGAGAAGGTGTCGACCAAGGCCAAGGACTGGGCCATCGAGGCCGAGAAGAAGAAGGCCGAGGCCGAGGCCGAGGACAGCGAATAGGAGGGTTCTTTGTATTCTCGGAGTTTGCGCTGCCTGCTTTGTTGTTTACTGTGTACTGAAAAGTCTTATTAACATATTTTTTTTTTTTCGGGCGAAAAAAGAAGAATAAATGGCATTTTTGATCTCATTGGCATTTGTTTTTTCTGTTCTTATTCTTGTTTCTTTGTTTGATGTTTTCGTTTTTTTGTCTCGTTTTCTGTTCATCATGTTCTGTATATAGAAAACCACCATGGCTTTGCATATTCATATAATCATCTACTTTACGTCTGCCTCACAATGAGTGTGACTGATACGAACCATGCGTACCCGGCGTTGACGACCGGCTCGTCTTGAGGGGTGCTGGCGACTGTTCTTACCTTTGATGTTGGCTTCGCGGCATCGACATCGAGACCAACCTGGCCCTGGTTGCAGCATCTACACCGGTCCTGTGACCATTCCTGCGAGCGAAAGACCGGGGAGGCTGGCTGCCTTGTTTCGATAGGATCTCCCAGGAGAGACAGCTGGGCCGCACTGGCAATACTATCGTGTACATGCCACGGACATCTACAGCGGCAATGGTGGCCAAAAGGCCAACAACATCCGCGACAGCAGCAGGGGCCAACGAGGCCAAGCTGGAGCGGCCGCCGGATGTCTACAGGCCAGGCTCACAGTCGGCACCGTACGGCCTCACTGGCCGGGCAGCCGGGACGGGGAAATAGCCGATGACTTGCAAGATATCGCAGATGGCTAGCCATTACATCTTAGTTCACAGCGGCGCAGATGCATATCTCTTCCACACTCCATTCTTCTTTACGCGTTAGTTGACGGCTAAAGTCTTTTTGCTTTCACATGCTTTAGCTTCACGAGCTTGAGCAGTGCCAACATTTGACTTTTCTCTCACCTTTCTTGCTATGGTGTCCTCTTTTCAACTTTCTCTTCATTCAGTTCATCTTAAAGCATTTTTCGAGTAAGATTCGATGTCTATACACCGAAGCGAGCCTTGACTAGGCAGGTGGTATATGGGGCGCGTACGGAGACAAGAGATAGTATCTTACAATACTGTCTATGATTACCATGGGAGCTCGCCTAGCACAGAGGAGCCACTGCAGATTCAAAGTACGGGAGGATGCAAATCTTGCGACGTTGGTACTCCGTAAGATACTGGACACGCAATTGCCTATTCGGGGAAGTGGAAGCAGACCGCCTCATCTTATTCTGTTGACCGATTGTGTGGTTTTGATTTTTTCAACGTCTGATCTCCCCTGTGTAATTATGACTCGAGCACAATATGAACTACTACCATAATGTAAGATAGCATATGATATTTAGGTGAGAAGAGCTTGTTCATCACAACTCGGGTGATGTTGAATTTTTAGAGTTTTTATTATATAGACAGTCCATAGATAAAATACTCTGACTGAACAACGTTGATATAAGATACACAATTCGTGACACGCCATGCCGGGTGCAACTATGTAGCTAGTAATACCCTTAGTAGACGGAAACGGATACGGAAGAGGAAAAAGAAGACATACGGAGTCGGTCCCGTAGACAAGATAGACTGTATGATTATCAGATAGACTACAGACAACCGAAAGCCAACGAATAAAAGGCAGCGGCCATTGTGCCGACGGCGAAGCGAGATGGCAAGGAGAAAAACAAAATAAAGAGGAGAAAAGAAGAAATAGAAAAGAGCAACAGGCGTGTTACCATCGTGGGTGCATCCGCTGGCTCAGCCAGACGAAAGGCAGTAGTTAGGAAGTAGGGATGGCACTGAAGAGACTATGGAGCAACACACAAGGAGATATCACGCATATGAAAGCAAATCGGGAAGATGGGCCAGGTGTACAACATACGACGTTAAGAAGGACGGCATGGGGGAAAGGAAGACGAGAGCGGGATGAGAGGCGGGATACAACAGGCGAGCACGGGAAAAACCAGGGGAAAACAAGGCCAAGATGATAAGAGACGGGAAGGGGATGGGCGAATGAAGAAAACCAATATCTCGCAAAGGATCAGAGGAAGAATCCCACATTGGGCAGCAACATGGTGATGTGGTCGATGCGGGCTGATTGATATTTTCTCTGTGACGCAGATGCTGCAGTAGCCACGCGCCTGTTGATTTGCTGCTCGGCTCTCACAAGCATGTGCAGCGTCGTCGAGCGGACTGTCTCGCAATCCTTCTCAGTCCTCTTCTTTATTTCTCCTTCTTTTGTCTCTTTCTTTTTGTCTAGCACACTTATCCTTTGTCACCCGCTGCTAGCCTCTGGGGTCGTCTGCACAATCACATCACGAGGACACCTTAGCTTGGTGTCTGCTTTAGCCTGCATCTTGTTTTGTTGAGACGAAACTAAAACGGCCGCCTGGAGGATCGCAGGTGCCCGTACGACTTGCTCTTGGCTACTACTTTATGAGTCCCAATGCCCTCTGTTGTGACCAGCCCCAAATCCGATCGGCATGCATTTTATCATCTTTTATGTCTTTTCCTGTTCTCGGCCTTTGCTTCCTGTTCATGACATTTGCCATGCCTGCACCCCCGCAATCCTACGACGTAGGAGTATGGGATCGGGGTATCAACAATGGGGGTTCACGATGGTGCCCTGGTCGTGCGCCTGCTCAGGGCACACGATGGTACTTTAGGTATTACGGAGTAGTCGTGTGTGCTTAGGCGCGTGGTTAGTTGCGTGCGCAGCGTGACACGACGGCGGCTGACAGGTGGCAAAGCAAGTCCTGATGACAAGCATGACTCTGCCAGGTGAGACACACTACACTGCCCATCCCGAGAGACAAAGGCGATGGCCATAGGCCACAATAGAAATTGCAAAGCGAGGCATGTTGAGAGGCAGTTCTACGACGTGGTCAATAGCGTCGAGCAGTACTCGGAAAAGCAATGGGCATGCTTTGAAACTAGAGAAAACAAATGCATCGTGCGTAGCCGACCGGACGCGGCGTGGGACTGGCGTGGGACTGGAGTGGGATTGTCGTCGAGTGTAACTCCTATACGCCTATTTTGTTATTTTGTTGGAGCGACATACTCCGTACACGTTCATTGCAGTTCGGAAGAGTGCGTCGTGTGTCATGTCGTGATCTGCTCTCAAGCTGCTTTCAACCTCTCAAGAAACGAAGGATCCCAGGCGTTGGAGGAGCAGTAGAAAAAGCAGATATCCTAGGGGGGGATGTGCTGGCCCATATTGCATACCGACAACGGCGGCTTGGAAGTGGTTTTTGCATTTCCGGCCAAACCCCATTTCAAAGCACGAACGGTAGAAGTGTAGTGTAGTCTGTTGTCTGTGGTCTGTCCTGTCCTACGGAGTATATGCAAAGCGCGTGGAACCGTCAGCATTGTTGTTCCTGTCCATCACGCAGTTTGATTGATGTTCATCTCTTTGATTTTGACATCTCCATTTCACATTTCTACTTGGCCAACCTGTCCATGTCTCTACGGAGCGCGCTTCTTTCTTATTTTCTTCGCCGCTTCTTTTTCCCTTTCTTTGGCTGGGCCCGAAATCGCGACTCTCGGCGGCACTAGGATCTGGCTTGTTGCCTTTGTGATACTAGCCCCTTTACGCTGTGCTCCTCTTCGTTCTTTTTGCACACATTTCTACAAATCCCTTCGTCGGCTGGTCGCCATTACTACCTATCCTGTCTGTTTTTCCTCTTGCTGGATCGATTAATTTTTGACCTCCCACTTTCTGCCTGTCCCTAGTCTCTTCGGAGAACGCTCACCACTTTCTTCCACACGCGGAGACCCTGCGCATAAAGCGGTATGTAGGATGACGTGGGACTTTGGCGACGAATGGTGGAGGAGGCACGGGATGGTGTAGAAGAAGAAAATAAGGAAAAAGAAAAAAGAAAAGAGAATATGAGGAGCTCCATACCGACCGTTGAAAAGACAAGTGTGAAGAAAACTAGAGACAGAGATGAATGAAAAGTGGTAATTTAACAACGAGAGGAAAAACAAAAGACGGAGAGACAAAGAGAACGGAGCGACACCGAAATGAGGTCTGCAGATGCGCCGAGCAGATTTTGATTTTCTTGATGACATACGACCCTTGTCCTGACCGTACGGAGTATCTCTGTCGATAAGCCGTCGGCCTTTCGCTATCTCGGAGTGTCCTGCCCTATATTTTGTTATATTCTCTCTGATATTCCACATTGCTCGTCTTGGGTATTTGTTGAGCTGGCTGTCGAATGTACGTAAGTACGGAGTATGGAGGCGCGGTGTTGTCGTATGCTCATAGCTAGTGATGTGTCTTGGGTTAGTAACCAGGCGTTATGCAAACCTGCGCGTTGCCGTATATTTGGGCTGATGTGTTGGCTGCGATGCGAAGATGACATGTGGTGATCCAGTTGTCAACGCGAGTAATGACTAATGCTTGCCTGCCGCTCTTACCTCCAAGAGCAGTTCGATGCGACCCGCCCTGCACAGTAGAAAGGACCACAGCCACAGTGCATATTCCGCCTACAAAGGGCTGAAACAGGGAAGGTGCGCGCCACAGGGATACAACGCACACTGTGTGCAATACGGAGAGATTGCTCTGGGGATTGCCTTTATGAGGAAGGAGCGGCGGCTTTGCCTGCTTCCTAATTGGGCAAGCCCCCAATGGATTTGTGGGATGGAAGGAAAGAACGACGGGAGAAGCGGCCAGCGCCCCAAATTACCAAGACAGAAAAGATACTTAAGATACATCGTGCTTGGACCGGAACGTGTGAAACGCAAAAGAAAGAAGGAGCGATGGGCAGAGAGGGGCGGCTGGCCTATCTGTGGGAGACTGGAGGCAGGAGCCTAGGATGATCTGAGAAGGAGCAAAGGCGCGGAGGAAGGGCGCCGGGAAGGTGCAATGGACGCGACGGGCTCATTCGGGAAGGCACGATAGACAAATGGGCAAACACCGCACGTGCTGCGATTGTAGGACACTCCGTCGTAATGGCAATGAATAAGGACTGCCAAGAGCTTATCTCGCGAGTCTCCAGCTGCCTACTATATGCCCCGAAATAAGATACACCTCAACAGACGGGCCGCTCCCAATTAGAAAACAGCGAGATAATCACAGCAGATCAGCAAGACAACGACCGTCGGACACTGTGACAAAAGGACATGACACGTCGGCCTAGTGCTTAGTGGCCGCCAGCACGACAGCGCATAAGGGATAACCCGGCCACCACTTGGCACGAACCGTGGCTTCTTGGGCTATCAGCAGCTATCAGCCGGCCGCTGGCCAGTGTGCCACTCGTATCGCTTCTAGCGACGCCGGCGCACAGTCGCACTACCAGCGACGCTACGCGCACTCGTCCAGTAGGCCATGCTCCGTATTGCTGCGACCGCCGCTCGACTTTCTCTACTCGCGATTGTCTAGTCGCCCCGTCCTCGCTCGCAGTTTGCTGCTATCAGTTTCTCCTCTTCTCGGCCTTGACCGGCCCACGATAAGCAGTGCTGTGTCGACTTGAGAGAGGGGAGTGGGAGTTGCGTGGAGGGGCTGGGCGCTCTTGTCCAAGGCTGGCGGGATGGATACAGGCGCCCAAGCACTGTGCATTGCGTCGCAGTGGGCATCCACTGCTGCCAGACCGAAAGACTGTCTGAGTCGCCGTCACTGAGACACGTCTGTGGTGATCAAGGGCTGCCCCTCGCACAGGACAGGACCCCTACGGGCTGTGAACGAAGAATGCGTCTGCTTGTGCCCTGGTACCCCCCATTCATCCCTCGTTCCTCATCCCATCCAACGGATTTGCGGGCTCTGCTGTGGTGTGCTTTGGTCACTGATCTGCCCTGATCCACGCCCGGTTGGTCAGCTATTCTGTTATCTTGCGGGCTGAGCCAGTCAGGCTTTCGGCCGTGGGGGGGTGGAAGATATCTCACTATCCTGGAAGCACAGGCACTTTACCGCCAGATGGTGTGGTGCCAGGTGGTCTGGAAGACGCAGCGCGAGTCAGACTGATAAAGATATAGAAAGGGTTGGCTGCTGTCTGGCTACTGATATGCGTCTGCTTTGCTTTTGCACCTGCTCTTGCTCCTGCTATCTTGTTGATTACTTTTGTCGACAGCTTTTGTCGACAGCTTTTGTTCATCTCAGCCGAGTTGACTTTACAACCGCAGCTGCAGTTGACAACTCTCCCACGCGACACACGACTATATTCCCAGTTCGGCGGCATCGCCTGAGCAAACCAAACACTGTCTACGCACTGTCTCGTCACGGCCACACACCGACCTCTCCGTCTGCAAAATCACTGCATCGTCGCAGCCGAGCGAGAAGTCAACGTGTCTTGTCCATACAGATACATCAAGTCAGCCGTATTTGCAATACACAGTCAAACACGAATATAGTCGCCGACGATAACACACTGTGCCCAACTCACCGAGCCCTCCGACCCAAGCTATCTCCGTCTTCATCAAAGAGACCCATCGTCAAAGAATACAGCACAGACAAACAAAGAACCAAAGGGAAAAACAACCTGTCTCCAACGGCCTGTCCGGTGCTGCTCTGCCGCATCCAGCTCCCAACTCCAACAAGCGACAACCCCCTTCAACGCATTCCACGTGCCGAGTTCTCGCCTGACCTCGCCCTGCTTTGCGTTCAGCTGGTCCCCTTCCAATAGCATCGCGCCCATTTCTTGCATCGCCCTTCTTCATCCACTCAGACACTGTACCGGACTCTGGCCCGCTTCGCAGTTTTTGCAGCTCGTTCAAGGCTGCTCCCAGGCTCTTGCGACGCTCTCCGGTCGTTCCTGTTACGTACTCTGGCATCCAGGTGGCCTTCGTTTACGTACAAGTTGTGTCTTTACGTACTAGATTCGCTGCCGCGCTACTTCGGCCAGCTCTCTTTCAGGCTACTTATTTGCCCAGCCCAGCCCAGGCCTAGCCTGCTATTTCGGCCGACTCTCTCGCCGCCCTACAACGCCCCCCCTCCCATTATCGACGCCAGCGACTCAGCACACCTGCCTTGGCTTGGCACCCTACCCTTGGTAATACACACCCCCCCGGTCATGTCCCGTCGTGCAGCCGGCACAGCAATCTGGCGGAAAGTGGATAAGGAGGCCGCTGATTAGGATTGGCGCCTCTCCCATCTCATACCATACTAAGAGACTCGCGCTTTACAAGTACGACTGATACACTGTTACATCTGTGTCATACAAAGCCCCAGTCTCCATACTTGCTACAGCTGCGACAGACGGTACATCCCTCTTGTACCCGTTGTCCTTCGACCCTGTCACTCGGTTCCCTGGTACTTGTATCTCAATACGATATCAGCGGCCTTTGACTCGCTTACTCCCTCCTTCCTTTTTCGATTTTCCGCTCTGCTTTTCCTTCCTCTCTTTTAAAAAGGACCTCTCTTCTTCTTCTCTTGACGATGATGTCCCCCCGTTCCTTTCTGGTCACTCGCCAGCAAGATCGGTTTTCTCGTTCGCCCTCACCATCTCCAGCACAGTCACCCTCACAGTCACCACGCCACTCACCACGGCCTTCGCCGAGACCCTCTCCACGGCCCTCTCCAAGACCATCGCCTCTACACTCGCCAGCACAGTCACCGCCAACGCCCTCCCCATTCTCTTCTCTCAGACGTAGGGATGACGACCCGTCTTCGTGGGAATCTCTTACAGCAAACACTCCACTCAAACAACATTCCAACTACACAACAACGGCCCCTCTTACCCCGGCGCCCATGAGTGTCACAGCCACTATGCCGCCGAGGAGCGGCGGCCACGCCGGTGTTCGCAAACCCGCCAAAGAAAGCAAGGCTTTATACATGCCTATAACACCGGAAAAGACACCAAGATCATCTCCGGCTACATCTGCTTCCACACTCGCTCATGAAGGGCGCCCAACAACCCCCACAAGCCCCGTGCAGATTCCCGTAAAGGCAGCAAGGCACGAGACTGCCCACGCACACAAAACTAAGCACCGCCACCACCAAAATGCCGACTCAAGACGCGGCCCTCGCAACGGCCAACCACAGCCATGGAGCACTGGCCCCTCACGCCGTGCGTCTCGCGACATCCACAGTCCCGATGCTATTCCGCCGTCTGTTGCCGCTCTCCTCGCCGTCACCAGCATCCCTCCGCCGCGGCCATACCGGAGCCTGCGCCAGAGCCGCAATAATAGCGGCGACCACCTCAGTGAAAAGCGCATGACCGTCAACTCTATTATCGAGCGTGCCCAGGAGGCGGAGCAGGAGTTCAGCCTCTCGCTCAGCAAGAGCCCTCTTGATGTTTTGCTAACGGCTCCCGAGGACCTCGAGGACGAGGATGACATGTCTATTGTCAGCGACAGCACCATGGAGCCCGGGCTGTCGACGCGCGCTGTTTCTCTCGAGTCTATGCCTTCTCTTTCGGACTCTTTCGCCACCGGCACAATCTCGTCTTGTGACTCGCCCTTTACTCCCGTTCGCAACCTCCGTGGTCTCAAGGCCCGCCCTACACGCAAGTCGATGACTCCCATCTCCTCTCCTCCGGGCGAGCGCTGCAACAGCGATCCCCTTTCTGTGCCGAGCATCGACGGCGACAGCGACAGCGACGCAGAACTCGACGGCCTGGATTTCCGTGTTTTCCAGTCCCCCGACCCTCTGGCCAAGACCACCGAAGCTCGGTTCCCACTGCAGCCACTCAAGTCAGCCTTTAAGTCGAACCTGACGGCCTCGCTGCGTGCTCTGCGTAATGCAGCCCGTTCCTTTTCCAACCTCAACCTCACTTCCTCTATCCCACCCGAGGACTTCCTGACACGCTCTATTCTCACGATCGATCCCCGCATTCCTTACACCGACGAGCGCCGGCCACCTCCGCTTGAAGAGGAACCTAGTGCCGCGCTTCGCCGGTACCTGAACCCCACCGCTGGCGTGCACATCGACCCTCGCACCTCTGCTGCACAGCTGCTATCCTCAGCCATGGCTTCTGCATCCCTTGCCCCGTTCCCACCCAATGCAGCATCTGCTAATGGGGGTGGCAATGGTGGTGCGGCCGCTGGATCCACTTCCTCGTCCCGCTCGGCCTTTACTGCCTCTATCCAGATGCAGACGTACCGGGTGCACCGCTCCAAGAACGCGCCTTCGTCTCGCTCGCCTGGTTCCCCGGGCAGCAGCAGTGCCTCGTCTGGAAACGGCACTGGAAAATCTGCGCCTGTCTGTGGCAACATCGACGACCGCCAGTTCCCAGGTCCGCGCCAGCGTGAGTTGCGCGAGAACTCGGACTTTATCCGCATCGCCGTCATGGAGATGGCCATGCGCCGCGTCGGCAAGCTGGATGACCGCAAGCCAGGCCGTGCCCGTCTCGCACTGCCGCCTCGCAAGATGGCAGGCAAGCCTTATGTCGTTGGTTTGGACGGCGTTCCCGCTCGTTGGATCGGCGTCATCAGCGACTAATCCACATACATACCGACTACGTTATATCATGATACCACTACATCACTTTCTACACCACTTAATTTCCTACGTCTTCAGCACACATCTAGCATCGATTCCCCGGCGTTTAGCTTTCATTTTCTTTCTCACTTTTCTCTTTCCTCTTCTTTTCATCACGAAGCATGCATAGCGGCATGAGCCATATCCCTTTTGTATTCCCTTTCTTGTCCTTTTCATGATATCAAGCATTGGTGGAGCAACGGTTAGCACGGCTGCGATATACCTTTTTGTTTCCCTGTCTTTTGGTGTTTCTCAAAAAGTCTTTTAGCACTATGCATTTGGTACAGCGCAAAATACCTACACCGTTTCCGTTTCACAGCAATTCACAATTTTCTAGTTTACAATACTTTCCTATTTCACTGTACTTGTATGGCACATTCACTACTATCTCTGTATTTTACCACATAATCCTGCTAGGACTAGTCAATCTGCGGTCGATCCGCGCATTCAACTCCGACTTGCAACTTTGGGTTACACTTGACTTGACGCGCATTCGTGCTCTCCATTTCAGATCCTCGCGATCGGCGCTCGTAGAGAAGTGGCTATCTTACTAGATTCAGACAAAATATCCGACCTCCCACGAGTCAGTTAGAGTCAGGGTTGCTCATGGCACTGGAACCATGGTCGAGTGTTGATGAAAATAACTCACGAAAACGAAGCATTTGACAGTCACACGAGATATGACTCGCTTGCGACTAGAACGGCGTACAGGCTTTGCCATGCAACTACGGACACATAAATAAACCCCAACTAATCAAACGCAGGGATGCTCTCGGTTCGGCGGGGGGGAAGAGGGGGCGGCTGAATATTGGACGAGCCCTATTGTGAGCGCAGACGCGGATGCGGCCGAGTTCCGGGGTCGTCGTGACTTTTGTTTGCAGCCGCCACCAGACGTAGAGCAATCAACACAAGACACGTGCAGTATTGGCACAAGCCACCACACAACATATATTACAAGACCACAGCAAAAACAAAGCAAGGTCCAGGGTCTAAAGCAGGGCGAACAGAGCGGTGTGCTGGTGTAGTATGCAGGGTGCTCTTGCACACTAATGCCCAATCAGACAAGACGGAACTTGTGATATGTAGGCGGAAAGATGGAGGGCTGAAAGGCGGGCTGGGAAAAAGAAAAAAAGAAAAAAGAAAAAAGAAAAGAGAAAAAGAAACTGACGGGCTCAAGACCCAAGGACCCAAAGACTCAAAAGGCTCACTACGCATGCAGTCACAGAGTTTTCAGGGCCGTGGGGGTTTGGCCCGAGGAGAGGGCGTCCGATGCGAAATATAGGATCAAGTGTAGGATAAGATGTATAGCATTGTGTCATCACTCTGCTTTCTATTATTCGATCGCATTAGCACTTTGCGTCTGTGCTTACGGGCACGGCATTTCCTAGCATGCTGTCGAGCAGACGCTTGCAGGAGGAGCACATACAAAGCGAATCAGAGGAGCAGGGGGAGAAGAGGGAAGAGAACCGAAAGCACAAGCAGACGGCACCTCAGACATCTAGGATGGGCTCTACACGCGAGGTATATGCACGAGCAGCTTGAGGTCTATATTGGGCACTGCTATCTAGTGCTTGGTATCATAGCTCACGCCATGTATTGATGATTATTTAAGCTATAGTAAAGACAAGGAAATATGAAGAGAGAAGGTGAAATATAGTAAAACAAAAAACAGTATAGAAGAGAAGACAAAAAGAGAAAAGAAAACGCAAACCCCATTCTATGCCTGACATGTCCTGGCATGTCTTGTGTGCCCCATGGCTTTATGTGTTTCGGCCATGTCGCTGTCTTTTTTTTCTATTCCTTCTAGTACACCCCCAACCCCGATATGTGAACGTGCACGCTATGCATGCGAAATCAAGAATCCGCGCCCGCCTATAACAAGGCCCCTCATATCCAACTCGCTCTCTCCGATCCGTGGGGGACAAGTGCTTGTGAGTTAGGCACAGGGGTGGTGATCCATGCCCTCACGTAGTCTTGGTTCGCTGGCCACGCTGGAGCGACGTCTTTGGCACGTCCGTATCGGCGTCGTCTCCGTCATCATTGTCGTCCGCGTCGACGTTGCTGGGCATAGGCTGGGCCACAAAAGCAGTGTCACGCCGGCGCACCGGTGTAAGGTCACCGCCGCCTCTCCATGGCTCAGTGTCGTATTCGCTGTCGGTCGATGGCCCACCGCTGCTGTGGACGCCCATTCTCTGTCCAGACAAGCCGCCGCTGGTGTTGCTGTTGTTGTGGCTGCTGTGGTGGTGGTGGTTGCTGCCATCCTTGACTCTGGACGCTAGCGCGCTAAGCTTGTTACGCACGCCGCCAAATGCTGATCGCTTCTTGTCGCCCGAGTCGCCACCTCCTCCACCGTTGTTGCTGCCGCTGCCGCCGCCAATGAAGTTTTTAGTGCTGCTTCGGCTGGCAGGGCGGAGGTAGTCGCCATAGTTGCTGCCTCGGCTGGGTGGCGGCGGCACGCCAGACGTATAGCTCTGGTTGTACTCCTGAGGTGTCGGCGGCGTCATGGTCATAAACTTGGGAACAGGGCCTGCATTCGTGTTGACCAGAGCGGCCTTGTTGTCGTTGCTGCCGCTGCTGCCCGGGATGCTGATGGCACCTCCACGGTATGACCGATGGGTTGACGATGCAATGCTCGATCCCCGGCTACCTGGCCGGGGTACTGGGATCGATGTCTGCGATCCGCGTAGAGACCGTGGCGGCGACCGAGAGTAGTCAACGGGTGACGTGCCGAACATGGACGACGAATCATCGCCGCTGTTCTCGCGCGACTCGTGCGCCGGCGTCGACAAAAGGACGGAGCTCGTCGCGAGCTCGCGCAGCTTGGACTGCTGCGCCGTGTTGGGCCGGTGCTTGCTGAGCTTGTTGCCGATGATGGCGCCAGTGTGGGAAATGAGGGCCTTGATTACACGGCTCTTGAGTGCCAGCGCAAGGTCTAGGTTCGACCACACCTTGTTGCGGTACTCAATTGTTGGCAGACGGAACACAAAGTCGTGCACGTCCTCAATGTTGCGCTCGCCCTTGCCCTTGTAGCTGAGGCACAGCACCACAGACGGCATGCGAATGTACGAGAACGTCTTGTAGTTATTGGCACGCGTGATCATCTTGGTCAGGTCGTCTGACTGTGTTGTGTTCTGCTTGTCGTCTGTGGTCTTGCTGCT
Source organism: Ophiostoma perfectum (assembly GCA_029298845.1). NCBI lineage: Eukaryota > Fungi > Ascomycota > Sordariomycetes > Ophiostomatales > Ophiostomataceae > Ophiostoma > Ophiostoma perfectum. The sequence continues at coordinate 575,129 of JANSLV010000008.1, read as the reverse complement.
GCGAAGCGTAAACCGGCTCCTCTTGTTTGTCTCGCTGTTGACCGAAGATATTCCCGTAGAAGAACGTCCGACGCCGATGCGCATTGGCCCCATGCCCTGCAGCGACTCGTGCGATGGCTTCTTTGCGATGGATTTGCCCACGCCGCCCATTGTCGGCTGGCGCAGGAAGCGGAACGAATGCCCGTCGCCAGAATGCACGCTCGGCGCGATTTGCTTCTCGGCAATCACCTTGTGCGCTTGGTTCGACGTGAGCGTAGGCTGCAGGCGCAGTTCGAGAGATCCGGGGCGCGTATTGAAATTGATAGACGTACCGTCCCGCTCCGACACCGTTGACCCGTTCCGGTTTTGCCTGGCTGTCTGCAAATTGAACACCATCTCTTCGTCCTCGGTGTCTTCGTCACCCGACGGTGCAGATTGCTTGAGCATGAACGATGAATCGTTGCTGTTTCCATTTCCACCATTTCCAGCAGTGCCACCATTGCCAGCAGTGCCGGCTTTGTCCCCCGTACTAGGGAAGATGTACTCGAACAGTTTCTTGCCCACTTCGTGCTCAAGTTGGATTTTCATCGGGAACAGCGTCACCTCAAAGTGGTCCATTACCGTGATGCCAGCAATTGCCTCCATCATGTACCAGTACACACGCACCATCGGCTCCGTCGTGACGTCCTGCGCACCACGCTCATCGAGATATGGCACGATCATCTCGGGGTAGGTCGCATCGGGCAACAGGTTCAGGCCGAGAATCTTGCCCACCTGGATCAGGTTGATGTGCGATCCGTCTGCATTGTCCGTTCGGTCGTATTCGACGTCCTTGAGCTGGAACTCGGCCAGTGGCTCATTGTTGTCGCGGATCAAGTGCCACACAATCTCCCGTGCGGAAATGCTCCATTTCAAGAGCGCGTTGCTCTGCGACGACTCGTTGCGGTCCTGTGACGTGGTGATGGCCTTCATGATAAAGAAGAGCTCATCCTCGCATGCCGCAAGATCTCGTTCCAAAAGCAGCCGCTCCTCCCAGCCGCGCTCGTCAAGAGACTTTGAATGGATCTGGAAGTGCGTTTTGATGTCCTCGAGCTGCCGCACGCGCTCCTGTAGCCGGATGACCATCTCAGGCGCGCCTCTCAGATCACTAAAGTCGGACGCTAGCATAATCTTCTCCAGCCGCTCGCTCCGCGTCTTTTCGAGCGGCTCGCTGTACATGAGCAGGTCGAGCACAATGACGTAGATGGCATAGTACTGGGACGAGTTGCACAGCGCCCGAGCCTGCGGGAACTCGACCCACAGGTTGTCCATACGGCTGTCGATGTTTTCTGATGCCGTTGTGCCGGGACCTCCCTCGCCAGTGTTGACACCGTCAGTGTATTTGAGGCGCAGGTTGTTGTACTTGTCGTAGCGCAGCATGGCCGACGTCTTCTGGACCACGCGCTTGAAACCGAATGGGTCTGTCTGGAAATCAAACATGACCTCCATCGGAACCCACGGTGGCCAGCTCGAACCCCGCGGCGAGCCGTAGCTCGTGCCCGAGTACGCCGACAGCAGGCGTGTCGAAAACCACTTGCGGTGTGCCACAAAGAACTGCGTGCTATCCATACCGACAAGGAAGCGGCGCTGAACAAGACCACTCACGTTGTCAGACAGGCGTGCCTTGTCCATCACCTCCACAATTTTGAGCTCCATGCCCTTGGCCGTCACAAGCAACACGTGCTTCTTGTTTTTGTCGCTCTGTAGCTGGATCTGTGGCGCAATCAGGCGCACATGGTAGCTGTTCTGCGGCGTGAAATCGGTAGCAATGCCACCCGTCAGGTCCTCCATAGGGGTACAGTAGACGGTGCCTTCCTTTTTGCCGCCCTCGGTGTCGTCGCTCTCATCCGTGACAAATTTGCGGCCATCTTGCAGGATCTTGCGGATCCTATCCTCGATATCCTTGCTCGATGTCCGATCTAGCTTATTGGTTGTACCAAGGTCGGGAGTTGGAGCGATACCTGACACGCCGCTCGCGCCAGCTATTGAAGACGAGTCACCAGTGGCCGGCGATGCGGCGGCCGCTGCCTTGAGCTTGACCTGTTCCTCGACGATGTCAAGGATAAATTTGACAGCCGGCCGGGACAAGTAGTAGACGAAGCCTCGCCGCTGGCTGACCTGGTGGATGTACCGCAGAATGATGTTGCGGAGCATGTTGTTCCATTTTAGCTTCATATTGTGCACAACGAAGCGGTTGGTGAACTCGCTGGCAAACTCAGAACCCTCGCCCTCTTCCCTAGCTGCTTGCTGTTCGTCGGCGGCGGCGTTAACATCTTGTGTCTTCTTGTTGGCCGCTGGCGACTTTCGTGCCCGGCCTGCCGCTGCCGCTGCCGCGTCTTCGGAGAGCTGGTTGACGAATGTCTCCAAGAACAGCTTCTTCTCTTGCAGTACATTGGCCTGTCTCGAAAGCGTCTCAATCTCGCCTGCAACAACCGCGTTGTTCTCGCCGTTCATCTTCTTGGCAGCCTCACTGATGTCCCGGATATGGCTCTCGATTTGTTCTTCAAGTTGCTCGAGCCGCGACCGGATGAGGTGCATCTGCACCGACCGAGGATCATCGAGTGCCATAATGCACAGGTTGGTTGACTCATGGCCAAAGGGGCTGGTGCGGTCGGGGTCGCCAGAAATGACGCCGCCAATATCGGTCTGCCGGAAGTATGTCACTCGTGGCGCAAAAGCGAGGGGAAGAATCTTGGTGTCGGGGTTTGGTTCCGTGGGAATAATCCAGTCAAGCTCAACAAAGTCGTCCATGTCGATCCAGCTAAAGTCATCGTCCGGGATCGTGAAGCGGCTAATATCGGCTGCTTCTTCTTCGTGGTGATGACCATAGCTTGGCATTGACGTCCGTACGCTCTCAGGTGAGATGCCACGAATGCTGGCCGATACAGCCCGGATATCGGCAGACGCAAGGTCGAGCTGGCATGCATGGATCTTCATGCCCGATGTGCGGCTCTGTGTCTTACGACCCTTGTCGCGCGTGTTGAACTCTTCACGCCGCTGATGCAAGTCAAGCATGAAGCTGTCAAACCGGACCTTGATGCCCGTGGCGGAAATGGCGTTGATGTCGTGGTCTTCGGGGTCCTTGTGTTTGTACATGTGGCTGAGGAACAGGGGCGCCAAGAACAGGTTGTATTTGATTGTTGCCAGATGCCGCCCAAACTTCTTGCTATTCTTCTCGCAGCCAGGCCACAGCTTTCCTTGCCGAATGGGGAGCGACATCGGCCCGCTGAACAGAGACCACCAGGCAAAGAAGTGCGTGAAGAATCGCGGCGACAAGTGGACGGTGTTGTAGCTTCGTGAAGGCTCTGTGTTTGAGACTGTCCAGTCGCGGTCGACAGGTGCACGAACAGCAAGAGACATGTGGATGTGCTGGCTGCGGAAGCCACGGAACGCATCGTAGGGCACGCCGTTCTGGGACTTTGCGTATTGTGGTGCTTTGAGGAAGATGCTGTAGTGCGGCTCAAAGTCAAAGCTACGCTTGCCGTCTTCGATGGCCCGCTCAAACACCAGGCCCGCAAGCCACTGCACCCTGCCAGACAGCTTCATGACCACCTTTTTGAAAGCGGCGCCAGAACGGAGCGAGTCGTCGCTGCTCACGCTGTCGTTGTCGGCACTTTGTCGGTTGGCCTCGCGTGCGTGGTGGCTGTAGTCGGGAATAGCGAGAACATACTCGCCGCTATCAACTGTCATGAGCTTCTTTGGATCATCGTCCACGTGGATGTTCCAGCGCACGTCGTTGCGCCAGCACATGAGGAATCCTGCACCGTTGCCGGTAACCTGATAGGGATCGCGTGTTCCCTTGAGAGCAAAATGAACATTACCATCTGCTTTCCAAGCAACGCGCATCCGCGAGTGGAAGCTCAGGCGGATCTTGTCCCAGAAGCCAACATTCTCAGAGGGGTCGAGCTGTGGCTTGGTGAAAGATTCAAGCACCATCATCATGTCCTGGATGGCCGGCTGGTATGAAGGGCCCCAGGTGATTTTAGTGGGAAGGGAGGTGTTGATGTCGATGTTCATGTCAGAGTACGTCTTGACTTGACTTGTTGTGCGCATCACATCAATGGCAAAGTTGCCCTCTTTGGATGCGCCAGGCTCTGTGCTCTTTGGAGGCAGGATGTCCACCTTGATATGCCGTATGGATTCCGGGCCCTGGAACTCCTCGGCAATGACAAAGTCGGACGATAGAACAAGTGCATGCTGCTTTGACCCCTGGCTCGATGCGAGGCCCGGGACATGCAGCAGAGGCAGGGGATAGTCGCGGAGTGCCACTTTGGCTTCGCCCATCCGTATCTGGAGGTTCAGTGGCACAAGCAACGAGTAGAGCATATCTTTAGGCATGCCCTTGCCCACTTTGTGAAGGAAATCAGGGAGATCCTTCATAGGGAAACTAGGCTTGTCGATAATGACATGCAAATCGTCAATGATTGTCGACATGAGAGCAGGGCGGTTGGGGACATCCAGGATTGTCTCCTGTTCATTGGCGTCATCTTCCGCCGTATGCATGCCCCAGAACATGCTGCGGATGTCACGCATGCCGTTCTTCGCCATCAGATACGACCGGTCGATCCGTTGCTTCCAGCCACGCGAGTTGTGCAGGTTGAGCTTCTGTCGCGCTTCGGTGATGGTCACATAGGCGCTGCCAGTCATGCCTAGCGAGCTTCCTTCGGGATCGTAGCGGGGCGTGCGGCCTGCGGTTGCCCGCAAGTTGGGGTTTCGGTCCGCACTCTGGCTTCTAGCTTCACCAGCCGTTCCAAATAGGCCGTTTGAGTGCCGGCCACGCGGAGCAGTGGACCGAGCTCTGTACTTGCTTGACGCGCGGCGCTGGTCATCGTCTTGTTGGATCTTCTTGACCTTGACACGGAATGCCTCTTCCCGCGCCAGGCGCTGCATCTGCTCAACACGACCGGCTCGGTAGATCATGCCCAGCTTCCACTCGAAGCCACCGTCTTCAAGCTCAAAGGCAAACGTGCGGCAGTGGATCGCTATTTGCGGCACCGTCTTGGGGCCCTCGGGCTCTTTGCCTAGAATGTACTCGTCGGTGCCCGTTCTGAACCGGTGGTGTAATTGCTGTACAGACTTGAGTGTGTTGACCAAGTTGTCCACAATCTTGTAGAGGATGAGCTCGTGTGGTATGGCAAAGCGGATGACTTCGGTGTTGATCTCAAATGCGCGCTCTGTCTTGAGTTTTGTTTGTGTCTCTTTGCAGGTTAGCCGGCCGTTCTTGATACTGAGCACTCGTGCCCAGACCTTGGGCATGCGTGGCGCCTCGGCATGGAACCGGATAAGCTTCCAGTAAACAAACGGAGGTGATCGGCGATGGCGGCCCGTCTCGAGGGTGTGAATCTGGAGCATGACTGGCGGGTCGGAGGGCAGTTCGGCTTTGATTTGGACCAAGGCAATCTTGATATCTATGGCAACAAACTCGCGTGATGGGCTGTCGTGAGTGTCTTGGCCATATGCTGTGGTAGGCGACATCGGGACTTGAAGGGAGGGCCCCATTGTGCCAGTTGGCTTCTCTGGTTCTGCAACACCGTGCTGCTTTGTAGCCACCTCAAGGCTAGGGTGAGCAAACGCCTTCTTGAGAACCATAACAGCCACGCCGACCGAGTAGTGCCTCTGCAGGGAGTAGTGGGCGTGAAGTGTCCGGATATGAGAGTGGACGTGGAGCACGGGGCCCTGGTTGTCGCTGAGGGTTGAAAAAGCAATCTCAAATCTGGGAATGCTGACAAAGGGATCGATCTCCCATTTCTCGGTCGACTCGACAATGAACGCCTCGAAGCCACGGCCGTGGATAGCAATGCGGCGTCCATCACCGGTATGGTAGTGCTTCTTTCTAGGTGATGCAGGGACAGATGCCAAGAGGTCAGTGTCTGGCAGGAGAATCGAGCGACTGACAGTCCGCCTCCGAGCTGGCTTGCGTTTGATATTATCAAGACGCTGCGCGCGGTACTCTACGCTCCACGACTCCAGCTGAACAGCCACACCCCTGGAGTCTCCAGACACGCGCTTGTCGACGCCTGCAACTTCCATACCAAAGTCAGACGACTGCATGTGGAAGTGCAGGAGCCAATGCGGCATGCCGCGCAAGAAGTTGACGTTTTGTTTCGGCTCGGAATGGTTCGAAAACCGTTTCTTATCTGGCACAACATTGGGCCGAAGCTGCCGCACGATTTGGCGTAGGCCGTCAATGATTTCTGGGCGCACCAGTTTGACGGAGAAGGTCTGCAGGTTGCCACTCGCGACGACATGGACATCGGGGGAAGCGCTCAGCTGGGTCTTCAGATCAAACGATTCGGTTGTTAGGAGGTCAAACCGATCTCCGCCCGATGTCTGGTAGAAGAGGTGGTGTGTTTGTAGCCGCATTGCGGATGCGAGGGAGTAGTGGAGTTTCTCAACAGCAGAGTGGAAGGATTCGATATCGAGAGAGATGGAAGAGATGGAGGAGATGATAAGGTCGAAGTCGTCTGGGTCGGCGGTTGGGCTCACGGGTGGAAGAGCAATTCGGATTACGGGTTCGTGCATGGAGAACTTGATATTTGCCTTGGGAAGAAGCCGGGAGATCAAGAAGTGCTGGTGGTGCTTGGGAGGAACCTTGCGGGAACGGGGTTTCTTTGGCCGGCTCAGTATGGCAATAAGTAGTGGCAGATGCCTGGGGTCGAGATCTACAGATGGCGACGTCACGACTGAGTTGGCGAAGAGAATGTTGGCGTTTTTCTCCTCGGCAGTGATGTCCTTTGTGATCTCGACCGACTTCGATGGCAAAGTTGTCTTGACAGTCGTTGTGGCCATGGGAATGTACATGATACGCTGCGGCTTTCCGTGGCCATCGTCGACGCTCACCGAGATTGACAAAGCGGCGGCCAACGCCTCGTGGGCAATGTCCTTGGGCGAGAAGTACATGCGGTGGGCGGGCGACTTGTGGTCGAGACGATGAAGATCGATGCCCATCTCCTTCATGGATGCGTTCATGAGCAGAACCGGGGCACCAGTCGCCTTGACCGTCTGCACCTTTTTAGCGATACCGAGGTAGCTGACAGCGAACTGTACCTCCTTGATGCCTCTGAGGATAGAGCTGACAAATTCCTTAGAGTCAGCAGCTGTCTTCATGAGGCCGTCTTCGTCTGCGTTGTCAGCGACGCTAGGAGGAGCCGACAGGTCGGCAGCGTCTGAGAAGCTATGCTCGTCTGAAAAAGGGTCGTCCTCGAGGATGGGCAACATAGGACTCGAGGGCTCGGCGTCCGGCGTTGATGCAGGGTCCACGGGCGAGATCGACTTTTTGATCTCACGATAGAGGCCTGCACAGTAGAGAAGATCGTCGTACGGGAGGTGCACGCGGCCCAGCTTCAGAGCCACCGCAGAGTCGCGGAGGCCGTCAAGAGCCTCGTACAGGAAGCCGTGGATGTTGAGCGTAGCGTTGTCGACAATCTCCATGGACTCGCGGCCCTCTGGGGTGAAGAGGGCGCTGCGAAGGCTTATGATCCACTCGGCCTGCCTGGTTTCGGGGTGGGCAGCATCCTGGCCGCCTTGGAAGAGGAACCGGTCACGATCGACCATCTTGTGGCGGGTGTCGACAGCCATCGCTACGCTGCCAAACTGGACATTGCCGACGCCCACAATATTGATGGCCGAGTTTGTGGCGACAATATCGACCATGCGCAGCCAATTGACGTTGCGGTGCAGGCGCTTGATGCGCTCCTTCAGCTTCATGAGCTGGACCCAGGTCTTGCTCCGTTCTTTCTCATCATCGCACGTGGCCTTTTGGCGTGCTGAGCGCTTAGCCTTGCCAGTCGCGGCAGATGCACTGCGACGGGGACGTGCAGCCTTCTCGTTCTTGCCTCCATCTTCGGTTCCGGTAGTCTGTTCGCTGCTGCCGTCGTCAAAGGCCGAGGTGTCACGACCATCGCAGATGCCACCCTTCTCGTCGGTGGCGTGCGGGCCCTCGAGCTCGCCGATGTCGACTGTGACGACGAGCTCACTGACTACAATGCTGAGCCACGTAGGCTGGGAAAAGGTCGGGCGGTGGATGTTGAGGCCAAGACCACGAATCTCGATTTTGAAGCCATCGCGGGGGACGTAGGCGAGTCGGCGCAGTGAAAAGTAGCCAATGCGCTGGATAGAGAGGCCGGTCACGATTCGTATTATGGCGAAGATGACAAAGGAAAAGAGGTAGAGGAGAACGACAACGCCGAACACAAAGGTTGGGCTGAAGAGCGCCATGGTGGGCGAGTTCGTTGCGTCGCAGCGTTAGGGGGAGTTGTCTACCCGGCGAGCTGCAAGTTAGCGTGGCACGCAGAGGTACACAAAGTATAGTGCACGTAGGGCGTGTATCATAGAGACGCACCTGTGAGTCTGCCAATGTTGTAATATGGCATTCTCTAGAACTTGTTCGGGCCAAGCACCCAGGACGCCATATCGCTGCTCGATGTCCGGTGTTCGATGCTCGATGTACCGGCGGCGCTAAGGAGGTGCCGCGAAGGTGGGGATGCTCTCAGATGATCAGAGGTGCCCTGCCGGAGCTGCGGGAATGGCGTACAGGGCCGCACTGCCAAGGACTGTGAGCTGCGCGGAGCCGGGGAGTCGGGTCGGGGGCTGGCCGGAGTGACACGGGATCGAGTGCGTGCTCGTCGGCGTACCGCACGGTGGATGCGCCTGGACGGGAACAGGTGCTGGGGTGTTATGCGACGGCCCGGACGAGATGGCAGCTGTGCGATTGTGTGCACGAGGAGCCGTGCTTGTGCTGTAGAAGGGGCAGCGAGTTGATGCAATGGAAATGTCCAGCTCGGAGGGTGGCAGCTCCAAAGTAGCAAGGGGCGTGGTGCGCTGCAGATGCAGACAATACAGGATGAGATAATGTAATGTTATATTATGGATGGGGCATGTGCTTGGTGGGTTGCTCCTTCCCCTAATTAGTAGGAAATAACACTGCTGGGCCCAAGCCCACAAAAACCACGGCTCGTCCGGGGTAGCTTCAAAGCTTAGTCATTCGCTTAAGAGCTGACGCCAGATCCAGCTTGGCGGCCGAACACATCGATTGCCATACCAGCTAGATACGCCACACTACTTGCGACACGATGGACTGGCATGGCCATAGTAAGATACAGCAGGTACTTGCGGACTGGTGTCCAAAAACGACTCGCGGACGTCAGCATATATGATGTAGAATTGCTTATGTAATCGAATATCAACATGACGGCCCATGCTTTGTTCAGGGTGTCTCAGTGAGAGGAATTTGGTGATTTTATCTTGCCCTTGGCGTGACGAGTTGCTTCGGGTCATCTACGTCCGTTCCGTATGCCGCGTATTGATCGCGTCACCGGTTGGGGCGAGCCAGAATCGTGGGTTTGTTTGAGATTTGCAGTGTCTCTCTCAGGCATTCTTAAATGTGCTGGTGTTTTGAGTTATCCTTAGATATGTCGGTATGTACATGTATCTTATCTTATCTTATAAACATAGGTCAGGTGCGTGTTGCATTCAAGGCGCTGCTATAAATCATCCTTGGGGCTCCTCCCTGCCTCGCGGGCCGCCTTGGCCGCTCTCAGCTCAGCGAGCTTGTCGTCGACGAGGGAAATCTCCACGTCGATTTTGAGGATCTTCTCATCAATGAACTCTGTGTATTCATCGTCAGTCAGTGGCTTGACAGGGCTCCATTTGGAGTCGAGCCAGCTCTTCGTGGTGTCGGGCTCTGCCGCCGCTTCTGAAGGCATGCGGTTGAAAATGACCTGTCCACCGGCGCCCACGAGCGAGAAGACGGCTATGGCAGGCAGAATGTTCCTTGGGCCACCTGTCCCGTTAGTCTGTGTTGCTCTGGTGCACGACCGCGCATGGACGATCTGGCAGGGGAAAACTTACGGAGTGCACCGCCGACAGCGCCTGCTGTAGCCCCGGCAAGGGCGCTGGCCTTGATCTTGTCCGAGGACGTGATCGTCTTCTGACGGCCCATCTCTTGGAGCACAGTCATACGTGCCGCTATGTGTGTTAGTGGCGGGGACGACTACCAAACGGACAAGACACGGCTTACCATAGTAGCTGCTGCTGAGGGCAAACCACTGTGCACCCGTCACCAATGAGAATAGCACCGGAGCGGCGGACCGTATGATGCCTGATGCTGCACCCACAAAGAGGCCAACAGTGCCTGTACAGTGTTAGTCTACAGTCAATATGCACGGATGGAAGCAGAATGCTGAGCTTACCCGCTCCCAGGCCGACCTGGAGACTTGGGGCAAGGATCTCGGCAACGTGGGCCGGGACCTGAACCTTTGGGGCCGGGGCCCGCTGGGGCGGCGGCGTTGGCTCAGGCTGCGACATGGCAGACAACGGTGCCGAGAGTGCGCAATAGTTCTAAGGGTATCGGGTTTCCTTTCAACTCAATCGACCGTCCTTGTAGTGAAGCCGGTGAGCCGAGCTGCTTCAGGAAAACTCAGTTCAGTGTGGCCTGTTCATGGGTTAGGGAGCCATGCGGGAAATCGGGCCATTCAAAGACAGGGCTGACGGACCGTGAAGACGCTTCATTCATTGTCGTCTATTGCAGCTGTTGTTGCTGCAGCCTCGTCGCATTCAGAAAGGCGTGGTGGTTGGCGGTTGGCGGCTGGTGAGGCTCTGGATCTGTAGAGCGGCTTTGCTATGGCACAGTGTGGGGACTGTGGCGCTGGGGCGCACGCCTGTGCATGCTGTAGATGCGGTACTCAGCAAGGTGCATTACTTGCATCAAAACAGCTGGCTATCTACATAGTTACAAGACATATGTTTTCCGTGGCAAAACAGTTGGCTATCTACATGGTTACAAGACATATATTTTCCGTTGCAAGCCCCTTGAATGTATGCTGGATAGAGACTGTCGTATCGCGTCGTCCGCCATAGCTGCGTCACAGCCACTCTCTGGCATTCTGACATCAAAGTACTGCTTATGTCATCACTGTGGTTTGCAAATGCCGACTTTCTCTGGCAATTTTTATGGCAAAACAAACGTTCTATCCCAGTCGCCATACAATCCAGATGCTCATCGTATCACACAACCTGGGCCACCCGATATGCAGGCATCGTGTGGCCTTGCAAAGCCATGACGTCGAGGCCGCAGCCTGCACAGTCGCGACACAGTGCGCGCACCCGGCGCGAAAAAATAAAATAAAATAAAATAATAAGAGACTTATGTGGGGGCTATCCCAATGGGGCCTAGCTGGCAGCCTACCTCGCAGCCCACTCACGCATAAATGGTTTTCGCACAGCCAATCTAGACATCCTAATTTTTTTTCCTCCCCATGGGCCACCAAAAAACCACCATCGCCAAACCACCACCACCGTTCTCACCACAAACCACCCACAAACCACCCTCAACCACACAGCCCATTCGCACCCTCCCGGCCCACCGATCTGTGCCAGTCGTCCCCCGTTCGATTGTGCGCAGCTCAGTACCGTCCCCTTGCCTGGACCGCCCGCCGATTTTGCCCGGCCCCGACCACCACATCCACCCCTCTTTTCTTCTTTTTTTTTCTTTTTTCTTTCTTTCTTGGTCCTTCGCTGCTCCGGCCCCGATCGTCAAGACTGCACACGAACCCTCCGACACCGCAACCACCACCACCATCACCCGAACGTTGTCTACGTGCCTATCGCAACGAAGCGTGTCGCCCGTAGCCTACGTTTAACCACCCCCCCTTTCATCCATCATGGGTAAGCCGCCAGCCAGCATCGTCGCCATCGCCGTCGACTTCAGCCTTCTCGTCGTCCAGCCGCGTCCGGCCAGTCCACTACCATCAGCTGCATCACCTCTCCCTCACCCTCCCTCTTCTTCCTCTCTCTCCTCTCTTGCTCCCTCCCCTCTCTTCCTCCCTCCCCTCTCTTCCACTCTCTTCCTCCCCCTACTCAAACACCCTCATCGCCCTCACCTATCCCCTCACCCCTCCCCTCCTTGACGCGGCTCTGGACATCGCCATCCCCCCTGCTTGATACCGTGCCATGATGCTAACGTCCCCCAGCTCCCAAGAAGAAGGAGGTTCAGAAGCTCTCCTACGGAGAGTTTATGTCCAACGATGGTATGTCTATGCACCCAATACTGCCCCCCGTCGACGACCCTTGCTAACTCTACATCAGCCTTTGGTGGCTCTTGGGCAGACGAAGTCGAAGAGACTGTCGGTAAGTGCCCCTCGCCCGATGCGACTATTCCCTCAGCATGGCTCCCGATGCATGCCACATAACTCGATCATGTCGACAACACCCGGCTCCCGACCCGACATCCAGCTACTTTCAACATCTACTGACACCATGCTCAGGTACCCAGGCTCTCCCCGCTCCGGAACGCCGTGGCGGCGGCGGCAGCGGTTTCTACAGCTCGTCAAACAACGACCGTGGCGGTAAGTCTCACATTAACTGTTTCAGAACGTGTGATCTGAACCCGATTTGCTAACTGCGTCCCCATACAGGCTACAGCTCGTACCGCTCTGACGTTCCCCAGCGCATCCCGGACAAGCCGCCCTACCTTGCCCACCTGGGCAACCTCGACTACGACATTGAGGAGGACCACATCCGCGAGCTGCTCGAGGGCTGCGACGTCACCAGCATCCGTCTGATTGAGGACCGTGACACCAAGCGCCCCAAGGGCTTTGGCTACGCCGAGTTTGCCGAGGTCGAGGGCCTGAAGAAGGCTCTTACCCTCGACGGCGTTTCTTTCCGTGGCCGCAACGTCAAGGTCAAGATCGCAGATCCTCGTATGTCCCCAAGTCTCAACTCTGTTTTGTTATGAAAATATATACTAACACCCAGCAGCCAAGGAGCGTGAGTTCCGTGGTGGCGAGTCTTCGCGCGACCTCAGCGAGTGGACCCGTAAGGGCCCCCTGCCTGACCTCCCGGGCCGCACCGCCGAGCGCCGCCCGGCCCCCGACTTCTCCGAGCGTCGTGCTCCTCGTGACGCCGCCCCCGAGGAGAAGGCCCGCGATATCACATGGGAGCGCAAGGGTCCCCTGGCCCCTCTGCCGCCCTCTGAGCGCCCCGCCGAGGCTGCTGCCGGCGGCGAGGCTGGCCGCACCGACTCGTTCCGTGCCCCCCGCAAGACCCCTGCCCAGTGGGGTGAGGCTCGCAACGAGAACACCCCTGCCGCTCCCGGTTCCGATTCCGGAAGCGGTACCCGCGCCCCCCGTCGCGAGTTCACCGAGCGCCCTGACCGCCCTGAGCGTGCCGAGCGCCCCGAGCGCCCCGAGCGTGCTCCCACCGCCGCCGAGCGCGACATGCAGTGGCGCACTAGCATGCGCCCTGACGCCCCCGCCCAGTCTTCTGCCCCTTCGCGCAGCGGCAGCGAGGCCCCCACGTCGCCTGCTCCCGCCGCCGCTACTCTTGCATCTCGGCCAAAACTGAACCTGACCAAGAGAACCGTCTCCGAGGCCACTGACGCCGCTACCGCCGCTGCTGCTGGCGACTCCAAGGCCAGCCCCTTCGGTGCTGCCCGTCCTATTGACACCGCTACCCGCGAGCGCGAGGTTGAGGAGAAGAGACAGATTGCTATTCGCGAGAAGAAGGAGGCCGACGACAAGGCCAAGGAGGAGGCCCGGAAAGCTAAGGAGGCCGCCACCCAGGAGGCTGCTGCCAAGTCCACTGAGGAGGCCAAGGACGCCGAGGCTCCTGCTGCCGAGGCCCCTGCTGCCGTCGAGGCCCCTGCCGCCGAGACTGCTCCCGCTGAGGCCGAGGCCGCTGAGCCTGCCACAGCTGCTGAGCCCGCTCCCCCTGCTGAGCGTCCCGCCACGGCTGCTGCCGCTCTGGCTGCCGGCCTTCCCCCCACGCCTACCACGCCTACTGCTACTGGCGATGCTAAGCCCGCCCAGAACGGTACCCCCAACAGCCGCGGTCCCCGCACAAGAGAGCCGCGTGAGCCGCGTGAGCCGCGTGAGCCCCGCGAGCCCCGCGACCAGGTCCAAAACGCCAAGTCGCGCGCCAACGACAGTGGCAACTGGAGAAACCCCTCGGGCAGTGCCCGCGGTGGTGCCCGCGGCGAGAACGGCCAGCGCCGCGGCAGCGGTGCCCCAAGAGGCGGCGCTCGCAACAGCGAGGGTCCTCGCCCTCCCCGTGCAAACGGCGGCCAGGGCAGCGCCCCCCAGCAGGCACAGCAGCCCCCCACGCCCCGGACTGCCACCGCACCCGAGGAGGCCGGTGCTGCCCCTGAGGCTGCTGCAAGTGCCGACAACGATGGTTGGGAGACTGTCCCTAACAAGAGCCGCCGCAACCAGAGACCCCGTGGCCAATGAGCGCGCAATCTCTCTTGATCGTTTCGTCCTTGCGTTTTATCCGTTTCTCTCACATTGTGGAATGAGCAAGGCGCTGGTGGGTTTGGTATAAAAGAAGAGTGTGGGCGGAAGAAGACGAGATGAGCGAAGAAGGAGGTGCCGTCTGCCATCGGCAGCGGGAAGGGAAACCTAGCCCGGCCCCTTTTTTCTTTTCTTGTCTTTCTGCATCTTTGCGATCTTTCAGTGTCCCCGGATGCCATCTTCTCCTTTCTTACCACCCCGTGTCTCTGCCTGTCTCTCTGCCTGTCTCTCTCCCTTTCTCTCTTATACCCACCAATATTGACTCTGTCTTCATGTTTGTGTCGTTTCTTCCCACAGCGTATGCGGCCACGAAATCCTATTCAGTTCTTTTGTCCGCCTTGGGCCTTTTCCGGCCCGGGGAAGATTGCAAGCATACCAGGATAAGCGTCGTGTTGGATATGTTGTTTTCTCTCTGCATTATATACACGACTGTCTGCAGCCTTGGGAAACAGGAAGCATCATCACGACAAGAGGCCGCCCATGTCCGCTGGCGTTGTACGAGACCGAAGCCCGAGAGACAACCACCAGGACAGGAACGGCGGCAGCCAAGGAACGGAGACGAGCAGCAGCGGCAGCTATGAGAGGAGGAGAAAAGAGAGGAAAGACTGGATTCATCAAGGAGGACGCGGAACAACGACAGGGATGTTAGAGGGGAAAAGGGTGTTTTGTTCATTGTTCTTCGTTCATCGTTCCTTGTTCTTTCGAGGGCCTTTACGTTTTCTTTTTTTTTTATGACGAAGCAAACAAAAGTCTCATGTTTCTTTTTTTTATGTCTTGTTATTTTCTGTTTTTTTTCTGTATCTTTTTTTTTTGTCAAGACCAAAACTGGCGGGCCCGTTTATAGCCTCGCCTACCCCTTTCTATCTTTTATTTATTATTTTCTGTTTCTTTTCCCGGTTACGTTACCGCTGCTTCTTCCCATCTTCCATTGAAAAAAACGGGTCTTTTGATTTCTTCATGGATCGATTTTGTGTGGTATTCGAAATCCCTTCCCTCATCTTTCTTCTTTATCCCTCTCCTCTTCTATTTTATCTTTTCATTCCCATTCTGCACCTCTTCATCTTGTCTTTCTTTTCTTCCTCTCTGTTGCCACCCTTTATGTTATTTTTGTTTGTTTTCGGGTTCAGGTTCGGAAGATCAAAAGTGCCCTCTGTATGCTTTAGTTATTCTTCTATTTCATTATTTTCATCTAATATCATTGACTTCATGCTGTTGTGTTTCATCAAAACCTACTTGGTACAAACATTATTTTCTTCTACTAGTAGCCTGATTAACGCAAGGGTGTAAAGTGATACAAGTAAAACCAAGATCAGGTTGACCATTTAAAAGGTAAATGGATAAAACAAATGCACGAAAAAGAAATAGTTGTTATATAATTAGAAAACATTTGTTGATTTCTAGTCATACAAGAGCAGGATCTCAACATTATACGTCAAGTGCTAGCATCAAATTTACACATTCAGACTATTGAAAGAAGAAAGTCGTTCGAATCTAGATAGGTATCACTATATTAAAATCACACACGCTCAGCCCTATGTTTACATCACCCTCGATATGCTGGACTTCTACCTCCGCTTCGGCTGCATTCCTCGTGCACTCGCCCAGACACTCTCGCTGACGCGCGCCGGAATCTTTCGTCCTCGCAACCGCTGATCAATGAGCCACAGGCCGACGACGAAGCCCATCTTGGACAGCCCCCCTGATGCTGTATCATCCACCAGGTCCCAGACCTCGGCCAGCTCGTCGGCCGGCAGCCGGCTGCGCCTCCAGATATCGCGCACGACGACATTGGGCACCATCTCGTCGTCCAAACTGTAGTCCGTCTTCGTCTCCAGCCCCCGCTGTCCGCGGTTGCTGGCCCATACGGCCTCGTACCGCCGACGTTGGCGTTCCGTAATGGCCTCGCGCCACCGCTTGCGGGAACCCTCGTGGTGGTGGTTGTGCTTGTGGCGCGCAGCCGTGCCCGTGGCATGCGAGAAGTGAAGCTTGCCTTGGCGCAGCCGGCCGTCGCGGTGGTAATGGCTGCGCTTGTAGTGACTCTCGTATATCTCATCGCCGTCTGAGTGTGGCGACCGATCGCGCCGCAGCGTGTGCAGCATCGTCGTTGTGCGCTTTGTGGGCGACGCGGGCCGCGATACCGCCGACGACGATGTGGGTTGTGGGCTCATCTTTGCAGCAGCAGCCGCTGCGAGTGAGCCTGCCATGATGGCGCTCGCAAGCCCGTCGACGGCCGTGGCGCTCCGGCGTGGCGGTGGGGGTGTTGGCACACCCGATACAGAAGCCCGTCTATGGCGGTGGCTTGCTGTACTGGCTGCTCTTCCTACTGATGAAGACGACGTCGCCGTAGAATGCGCCCTGCTTGCGGCACTGACGGCACTCACGCCGCTGGCCACACTAGGGTCGCGTACACGTGGCCTGGGAGGCGTCGGGACCTGGATTGGAGTCGGAGACGGCCTGTCCATGACATCAGCCTCGTTGTTGAGGCCCCGCAGTGGCAGTCTGTGCTGCCGAAGAGTATTGCCCGTGGTTGACCTCTCTAGTTTTGGTGGCTTCACCGCTGTCCTAGACTTCTCCGCCTTGAATGGCTGCTCTGTTTTCGTGATATTGTCTGTTGGCCGTTTTGGTTTTGGCTTGGGTGCAGGCGCTGGCTTAGCTGGCTGCTGTTTGGTCTCAGGTTCGGGGGCAGGCGCAGTGGTTGCCGTCGGCTTCGGCGTTGGTGCCGGCTTCTGTTCGGCTTTGGGACTCGGCGGTGGCTTTGGCTTCACTTTGGAGACTGGCTTCGGTGCTTGTTTCGTCGTCTTGGCCTTTGGCGTCCGCTCCTGGTCGTCTGTCGCGCCCGAGTCTTCTTTTGCAGGGCTGACGGACCGCGGGGGTGTGAATGCCTTCAAGGCCGTTGTGTTTGCAGCCGGATCGTCCGCCTTTGCTGCTGCGCTCTTGGCCATCTGCGGGTTCTTCGGCTTCTTCGGTCTAGGCTTAGGCGCGGGCTTATTGATAGACTCTTCAAACATGGATATGAGCGAGGATGTGGGCGGGATCGCGGATGTGTCCGGATCTGTGGTGGATGTCAGCGCCAGGCTGCTCGCCGAGTAGCTGTTGCCCGTATACGCCGCACTCAAGCGGCCCAGACTATCGGTCGACCGAGAAGCCGTCGCACTATTGGCTGCCACGGCCGCCGCAGCCGCTCGCCGCCGCTCGTCGCCCGCTGCAGAAGCAGATAGCGCTGCTGATAGATGGGCTGGTGGAGGGCCACCATTGCTTCCGAGGGTTCCGTGGCCGGTATGGCTGGGTGTCAGGCCGGGACTAGCGGCCTGGCTGGCCGTGCGGTTGGCTGCCCGCGTTGCCGCTAAGAACGATGCTGAGAGCGCGGACACTGGGGCTCCGGATCCACCACCCCCGAGTGCTACCGTGCCTCCCGGCCGACTAGGGCTCCGACTGTGACTTGTGCGCGCGGCGGCTGTTGCTACACGCTGGGGACTGGGTGAGCGGACGGGCGAGGTGGGCCGGAGGAGCTGCTGTTGTGGTGTATGGGCGGTCGGTATGTGTCGCGTGCTGCCGGTGTGGCTGGCGGCCGAGGTGGCGGCCGAGGTGGCGGCAAGGAGGGCGCTGTTGGAAACGGTGCTGCGGCCGGTATCCTGGCGATTGAGACTCAGAGACGGGATGCTGGAGCTGCTATTGTAGCTGCTGCTGTGTGGAGGTCGTGACGGCGACGCAGAGGGTGCGCGGTGTTGGACGGGTATAGAGAGTTGTTGCTGCTGCTGCTGCTGCTGCTGTTGTTTTTGATGGCTGAAGGCGATAGAGGCGCCACGAAGGGCTGCAGCTGCCGCAGCAGCGTCACTGTCGGGGGCCATGGCCGGTGTCGAGAGAGATGCCGCTGTCGTCGTCGAGGCCGTTCTGTCCGGAGGCGACCCTGAGCCGGGAAGAGGCCGCGGTCAGGGACGCAGTGTGGGGGACATGTATGGGGGAAGGGCGGCGATGTTTGGAAAATGTACGATGTAGGAGACAGATGCTGAGTGTCGAGGCAGGTCATGGGGTTGCTTGCTGTTGTCGTTGATGCAGTCGATGTTGACATTGGGTACTTCTATCCTGCAAGGCTGACACCTTATTAACGGGCACAACGGACACTACGGCCACTGCGGACTCGTGCATTAATGGCGAGTTAGTGAATTAGTGCACGCAGAATGGACCCTGCTTTGGAGCTTCCAGTGGAGCTTCCCCCCTATTACGAGCGACAGCTCTACCAGGAGAAGGCTAAGACCCACATTAATCAACGCGCCAAGTAGCATTGCTGCGTCTTCAACTCTGTGCATATATCCTGCAGCATGTAAGTGACGCAATTACACGCTTGAGTGAGACCTGTTGATCAGGATGGTCTGAAGTGAGTAAGAGAGAAAGGCATAGCATTTGTAGGCTTCTGAAACAAGAGTCGCACTCCAGCAACTGCAATTCAAGCAGTGTCACGACGAGCTGCATTTAGATTGAGAATTTCATTGTGAAGGAAAGGAGAGAGAGTAGAAAGATAGAAAGATAGAAAGACAGAAAGAAAAGAAAACAACAATAGAGAGAGGAACCAAAACCAAAACCAACAGCTTCTCCAAGAGCTGACAAAACTATAAGCACAGAACGCCGGCCGTTGAGTATTACACAGATAGGAAATATTGGAGAAGATCCAAGAGAGAGAAGAAAGGAAGCGAGTAAAAGGAAAACAGCGGCGGCGACGTACGCAGAACCAAGAGAGAAGAAAAGAGACAGAAGGAAAGAGACAGGATAATGAGACAAGATAATGAGACAAGAGACAAGAGAATGAAAGTCAAACTGTCCTCGCCGAGCATCCAGAGAAGATGGGCTCCCAGGCCACAAGTCGTCTTCGAGTAAAGTGAAAAGGCAATGTAGCTCTCTCGAGAAGTAATAGGTACAGAAGAAGCGAATGGAGCGGCTTTGCGAGACATAGGAAAAGATAAGCAGAATCATCTCGTCGTTAGACACAACGCTGAAAGGATGCGCAAAATGAAACGGGTCTTGAGAGTGGGCTGTGAGTTGGAATCCATCACTCAAGACGTGGGCATTACAACGACGAGAAAGAAAAGGAGAGGAAGGAGGAAGCCGAAAACAAAGTCCGTTTCTTCGTTTGTCATGACGAAAGCAGGCTAGAAACCAACGCAAAAAGGTAGACGTGGTCATGAGGGCGTAAGGGTTGAGGTGGGAACGGAATCGAGCGGCGGGCGGCTGAAAGAGGCGCGCCGAGTGACCTAGAAGGCGTCCTCGTCCGTCCATTCGCTGCCAGAGATGATGCGGTTGCCCTCAGCATCCACTGTCACATGGCCTGCATATGGCGTGGACGGCGGGGGCAAGCCGCGTTGCCGCTTGGCCATGCTGGACTGTGGCCGGCCGTGGGCGCCGTTGGTCTCGGGCGACATGCGCTTGCCACGTGCCGCGCGCATCTTGGCGTAGTACGCCTCAGATGCGTCCGGCTCTGGTTCCAGCTCCGAGTTGTCGTCGTACGTCTCCCAGTTCTCCGACCCTGAAACAGCTGTCGACGTGTTGGAGATGTGTCTCACTGATCCCGCGTACTGCTTCTGCTGTTGCAGCTGCTGTAGCTGCTGCTGCTGCTGGCGGTATTGTTGTGATGAGTACGACTGCGACGACGGCGGGCGGGTGCTGTGCGTCTGGCTGCTCTGGCTGCGCTCGTCGTAGCGCTCGTCGTATCTGTCGTCGAAGCGGTCATCGTAGCGCTCGTCGTACTGCTCATCATACTGCTCGTCGTCGTCGTAGTGGTCCTCGTACACATCCTCGGGATCAACATGGCGCACATTGGCACTGGACTCGAGGTTGGTGCCCCGGTACGGGTTATTTGGCGTCCGCAGCTCGGGCGCGCGCACAAGCTCCCGCATCTTGGGGGGAGGGGCTCTCATCAGCACAGGCGCCGACCGCAGTAGACCATTGTTGCCGTCGGGGCCGCAGCGTTGGCCGTTGTTGGAAGCGCCCGTCAATGCAGCAGCTCCCACACGCGGCCGTTCTGGTGAGTTGGTGCCGTGCTTGAGCGTACCCAATGGTGCACGAGACGACGTGGCTGCGGGGATCCGTGACGGGCTTGTCCTGCCGCTGGGGATTGCAGACGCTGCTGGCTGACTGCGCTTGACCATACTGGCGCTACCAGCCGATGCCATAGAGACGGTAGGTGTTTTTGCGCCAGCGCGGGAGGGAACATTGCGTGTTGCCGTACCAGCAGCCGAGACCCCCGCAGTCATGCCAGGCGTTCGCTTTACTGTGTTAAGCGCAGACGCCGGTGGACCAGCAGGTGTCTTGGAGCGTGGACCAGGAATTGACGAAGCTGGCTTTCTGCCACCGCCGCCCTCGTACACAGTATCGAGGTACCGTTCGCCGTGCACTAAGAAGGGACGACCGTACTCGTCCTCCCATGTCTCGAGTGACTTTTTGAGGTCGGCCGTAACCTTGGGCAGCTCTTTGGCAATACGCTTGCGCATCTTTTCTTCGCGCAGCAGCTTGCCCGGGTCGCGTCTCTCGCCCTTTTGGCCGCGCATCATGAGACGCGAGGCGTCCTGGCTTGACGCCGCGAGGTCGTCGCGCTCACGAATCAAAGACTGGTGCCTGTCGACCATCGCGAGGGTAGGTGCGCGCTGCTCCTTGAGGGCCTCGAGGCGCGCAATCTCCCGTTCGTGTGCCTCGAGCAGGGCATCGCTGTAGACATCCGAAAAGGCAGGCGTGAACTCGAGCATCTCATCTTCCGACAGGTAGAGCACATCCCACAGCTCCTGGAGGCGGCAGCGGGCATCTTCGACAAAGGTGGGTAGGTTCTGGCGCTTGAGCTCGTTGAGGCGGGCCAGCTCGTCCTCAAACTCGTTGATCTGCCGGATTCCACAGCCACGGTTGCCGTTAAGGAAGGCCTTCTTTTCGTGCTCCTCAACACCGAGCTTGCTCCAAAGCCCGTCGACTGCAACCTTGAGGTCCTTGAGGCGCTTTTCGCGCGCCTTCTTCTCATCGGAGAGCTTGTCGCGCCGGTTGCGCAGCCGAGCAAGGTCGTCTTCGTGCAGACCAAGCTGCTCGGGAGCATCGCGGTAGTGCTTGACAATAGCGGCGTCAGTCTGTGCCTGTGGTGTGCCTAGCTCAGCCCACAGCTGGATGATGTTCTCAGAGAGGGCCTTGACGGTAGCTACGCGGCGCGTGTACTCCTCGTAGACGCGTGTGAATTCGGTGTCAAGCTTGTCGACGTATGAGGGTGACAGGTCAAAGTTGATGGGGATAGACTGGTTAGGGCCGGTTGGTGGCAGAGCAATGCGCACAAACGAACTTTCGAGGTGTGACGAGTACGACTCGAGGGCGTCGACGAGTTCTAGAGGAGTTAGTCTGGCATGTCTACGAGAAGTGGACGAGAGAGACCGAGGCCAAGATGCACTTACTCCGCACTTGCTCGAAGCGTTCGCGGTGGATCTTGCTGATCTGAAGATGCTTTTCCTTGAGCCCCTGGAGGCAGCGCGTGAGGGGATAGGTGACCTGGACATCCTCGTCGGCGTCATAGTCGCGGCGCGAACGGGTGTCGTCGAGCGATGCTTCCATCTGGCGGATGGCGCTGATGGTGCGCTGGGCATCGTCGACCATGCTCTTCTTTTCGGCCGTTACGAGGCGGACCTGGTTGTTGAGGGCCTCGGAGAGAGCATCGAAGAGCTGACTGTTAGAGAATGGGATGCGAGATAGCAGACTTGTGAAGATGGGCTTACCTCTGCCTCGCGAGTTTCCTGTTCGTGGGGGGAGACACCGATCTCGTCAAAGAGGCCATGCAGCTGATCGATGATAGCATTGACCTGCTGAGACAGGTAGCTTGCGTCCATGATGGCGGCTGTGAGTGTGTGCGTATGGATATGCGTGTGTATGTGTCTTTGTGCCTGATAATGATGCAGTGGTGACAGTGCAGTCGTATGTCTGTGTCAAATGCGTCTTTTCGCGTGTCGTTGCAAGTCGTTCAAAGGGGTCAGTCGAGCCGGGAGCGGCGTGCCTCGTGAGAGCAGAGCATCTCAGGTCGCTGGTCACAAGGGGAGAGCGCCGTCCAAGGACAATGCCGAGGAGCGAGAGGGATATGTCGAGCGAGTATGTGAGAGGCGGGGATAACAAGTGAGGAGGAGGAGGAGGAGTAGGAGGATGATGACGAGTGAAGAGGAGGAGGACGACGACGACGACGAGGGGATGCGCGTGGGCGTGAGGGCGTGAAGAAGACGTGAAGAGGCGTGACGACAGAGAGAAGGAGAAAGAACAAGCAAAGAATGAGAAAGACGATCGTGTTCCGCTTCGAGAAATGGGCGAGCGTGTCGCAAAGGGAGAGAGCGTGTGGGTGGGCACAGAAGAGAGCCAGACGAACCGGTGGACGTGGGACGTCGAGGGCGCGAGGGAGTGCTCGTAGTGGCTGCTTAGTGTACGATGGCTATTTACTATGATAACAGTAATACAAAGTAAACACTATGCCCCATATCAATATGGCAGGCGTCGTGCAACGTCCGGCCGCAGCTGCGTGCCCCACCCTTTAGCGCTGTTGTGGTTATTGGGCGCCCGGTGCACATGGCGGTCGTCCCGGCAACATGATGACTCAGCAAGGGCGCGAGAAGATGAAACACCCGCATCCAATCTGTTTTTCGGTGTATTGATCCGTCGGAGTGTTCTCATTTCGTTTGTTTTCTTTTTCGCTTCTAATTAAAGAGCAGCTGTATTCGGCAGAAAGAGCAACGATCAGCAGCGGGCTCGACAAGCGAGGAAAGACACGGGTACTTGTTGAAATCAACGAGACATTCCGTAAGATCTTCGTCTTTCGACGCGTCAAGTATTCGAGTCGAACAGGGCAAGATGAAGCGCCGTGCGTGTGTCTGGCTGATCTGATAGCTACTGTACTCTGAGAGCCGTTGGTTTAACGCTATTGAATCCCGAGTGTGGCCATTACTCGGGCAGCCTTTACATGTCGAGGCCTGGCATCGAACTCAAGCTAAATTCACTTTCATAAAGAACCCATGACGCCGGCCGCCCTTGTGCTTTTAGTGATAGCCTCTGCGTAATATTGCACGTGGTGGCAGCATGATGAAAATCAGGGTCTTTTCATATTTGGTGTGGTTGCAATTGTGATGCTTAGCAGCCTCGATAGTCAGACTAAGGGCTTCAATGATGACATCTACTATCGTCAAGGATGTCGACGAACTATTATTGGCCATGGATGGCTCGCTAATCAAAGGAAAAGCAACACCGTTTGATTGATTGCATCCGTGGAAAGGGGAGGCTCCGTATGGTGAATGGTGGTGTCAGCGGATGAATCTGAGAAGATGAAGACCACCCACCAGAATTCAAATCATAGCAAAAATAGACCAGCCAGGACACCGAACTAATATAAGATAACAGCAATAGCGAGCGGCACGTCGTTATGCGAAAGCAGGAGTGGGAAGTCGAAAGATAAAGAAAAGCTAGGTCAATCAACTATAAAACTACACTAATCACCCCGAGACGCCGTGCACAAAGTCACAAGAGACCGAGACCGATATTAGAAACAGGCAAACAGACTCAAAATAAACAGACATACAGACTCAAACTATCATAGAAATAGCAACACCAACCACCAACGGCACTCCTACCATTGAGCTGCTCGAACGTTGAGCAGCGCTGTTGACCACGGCTGCGTCGAAGGGGCTTCCTCCGCCACGGACCTCGCCGCTATCTGCACTGTTGCTACTAGACGACGACTGCGTTTTCTTGGGGACTGCCTCGGTTGCAATCGTCGGAGACGGCGGCGCTGCATTGCCGCTTCTGCTGGCCTCTGTTGTAGGCCCGGCGCTTTGACCGAAAGACTGTCCGGGCGGCACTGTTGATGCCGCGGCTGCCCCTTGTGCAGTAGTGTTTGCTTGCGAGACAAAAGACAGCGACGACGTTGGCGACTCTTCTGGAGTGGCCGTCGGTTGCTGCACCTCATTGCTAGTAGTTGCTGCCGCATTCGGGACAAATGTGGTCAGAAAGAACGTGTTTGTATTCGCAAGTGTGGCAGATGTTGTCGAGGCTGCGCTGGCGCTAATACTGTTGGCATTGCTATTGCTGTTCACTGCTGTTGGTGCTGCTGCCGTAGACGTTGCCGATTCGGTCGCTGTATCATTTGTACCCCCACACAGCAAGCCAACAAGGTCGCCAGTCAGAGCTACACCGAGCACCGACGATGAAATGCCCGTGCTACTGCTACTGCCTGCTCCGCTCACAAGGTCGCCGCAGGACGTCTTGATTGTCTGCTGTGCAAGCGCGATGCTCGACTGGCATGCTGCCGAACAGGTGTTGCCCGTGACTTGTTGGCTGCTCTGCTGCTGAGTTTGTTGTGTGAAGTCACTCAAGGCACAGTTAGATAGCTGCTGGTCGTAGGCCAGGATGCAGCTGAAAGGCACCGATGATGCGGTTATGAGCTGGAAGTTGGACATGGATAGGGCAGAGACCGGTGCAACAACGGCTGCCAGCACCAAGCACATGTGCTTACGTCGTGATGTTGCTGTTTTCATCGTGATATGAGCGCTGCAGAAGCAAGCAAAGATGCTCTGAAATGGCCGAACGAGGGCGACTTAGATACAGCGCCGGCTATATAATTCTCAGCTGCTCCCTACTCTCTTCATGTTCATTTACGTTTGTGTAAATGCCGGACAACTGGTGTTGAGACGGCGATCAGGGGCAGAGACTCGTTGTGAAATGTGACAGCAAAGCGAACCGAGTGCAAAACACGGTGCGTCTCACAACGTCCAAACTCAGCACACCAACAGACGCGAGGTAATATATATACAGTGGGTTGAACTATCTCGACCCGACCCTCGGACGCCTGGGTAGCCGAACAGTAGTTAGTATTTGGCGTCAAACATCTAGAGTAGCAACCATACTGTGTCCATGTGGCGATCTCACTCACGATAGTATGAAGATGCTAGGAATATGATATGCCTCTACCATAGAGGGGGGATAAGTGAGCTGATGGTGTAAGACTAACGTATTAATATTTATTGAGAGCTCTGCACACTAGGCAATGAGTCTAACAAGAAAAGTTGTGCATTGGAGAACTGTATCCAAACGCTATAAATCGGTATAGAGCACAACCTATATGGCCCCGGCATGCATAAACTGATGGCCCAAGAGAAATAAAACTGTAGAAAAGTAATGGATAGGGAGCAAAAAAACGCCGCAACGAACGGAGCCCAAGTCCGTCAATGATGCCCTATCTATGCGCCTCAAGCCATGCTAGAATCCAAGATGGCCGCATGCGATATAAAGAAGAATCCCAGCTTCAGAGACACACCGACAAGGAATAAGTAACAACAAGAAGAAAACACGAAATTTACAGGAAGAAAAATGTAGAGTAGTAACATTGAATAGAAAAAATGAATGTGTCCAAAGATAAAGGGGGAATCAAAACAAATGGACTGAAAATCGGAATAACCAGCAAATGAAATAGAACTCGATTAAAAAGAAAAGAAGCGTCAGAATATTCAGAAGATATTCTCGTAGTACACAGAGAGAAAAGAGAAATCAGTCAAGAGACCGCTTCGTGCCCATCTCTTCCATGCCATACTCGTCGTAGCCATCCAGGATATCGCCCGCCGAGATCTTGCGCCCGACATAGAGACCGAAGGCTGTCAACACGCTGGCCAGCAGGAACCACCCCTCGAACCACCGGTCCACAAACCCCGGCTCGAGTGCACTCTCCAGTGCATCGCTTACGGCACTGCCCATCTCCTTGGGCAGGTTCGACCGCAGCAGCAGTGCCGAGCTGATCACGTACGTCGCCGCAATCTGTCCGATCATGAGCGCCAGGTTTGCCTGCGCCTGGTGCAGCAGCTTCGGCGTCCACCTGACAAAGAGGTTAAAGGTCTGCAGCACCGAGTTGGCCGACGCAAGCAGGATCACGCCGCTCAGCAAGAACGAGATCTGGCGCCCCCATGCGTTCTGGTCCAGCTTCGGGTCCCAGTAGTGGGCCACCACGCCCAATACGCGGCTAACTGGGTCCGACGACGTGTATGTAGCCCCGGGGTAGAACAGCCGGTTCAGCATCGTCAGCGACGTGGCCACTATCCGGTACACGCAGTATGCGCCGAAAATGTACTGTGGTATGAGAAGCAGACGGCCGAGCGGCGTACCAGCACGCGCTTCTGTCGCACGCTTCGAGCGCAGTGCAGCCAAAGACGTGATCAAGCCCGCTTCCATCACCTCAAGACCATTGATTTCCATCTCCAGGTTCTTGATCTCCGCGGCATCGCCTGTGTCGCCGCTGACCACGCTCTTGATCGAGCCTACCAGCTTGCCAAACATGCCTGGCTGCTGTGCCTGTGCCTGGTTTGCTTGTGAGTGCTGGCCGGCAGCACTGGCACCCCGGCTTGGATCCGCCAAGACCATCGCTTTGAGCTGCAGTGACTGCAGTCGGTGGCGTTTGGTCATAAGCATGTCCGACGTCATGCTGAGACTGACTTCTTTGCGCGACACGTCAGACTCTGTTATAGGCCGTCTCCTGCTGCTGCGCCGCTCGTTGTACGTCTGCCACGGCGATGACACACTGGCAAACCCGGACAGCAGCGCCATGAGCGAGATGCCAATAACACCGATACGCTCAAGACAGGCACGTGCCAGCCCCCTGGGGCCGGCACTGCGCAGGCTCTGCAAATCGAGCGGGTCGTCGTTTGTCGCATCCCACCGCGATGCCATGGCAATACCCGTGCTATCAAAGCCAGCTTGTGCATCGTGTGAGTACATGTAGCTCTGGACGGGGCCCGGAACTGCAACGCCCAACGACCAAAAGAGCACCAGCCAAGCACCAAAAGCCACGAGTTGGACTGTCCATGTTATGCGCGGGATCTTGCCTCGTGAAGTGCGCTGAAATGACAAGCCCGAGCCAGTGACAACGGACTGCAGCTCGAGAAAGGGAATCAATATGACGAGGAGGAAGAGGAGAGACGGCACTGTGATGCGTAGTGCGGCGTTACGAGCTGTCGGGTCGATAACTTCGGACATCTCTGCTAGGATGAGCTCGGCCAGAACGGTGGCCAAAGCGGTTGTGGTAGAAAAGGTAGCCGAGGCAAGCCGCCGGCGCAGGGAACGGGAGCCGCGGTCGGCATGTGCGAGCCGTAGGGCTGCCGGGGCGGTTGGTGGTAGATAGTGGTCTTCGCCATCGTCTTGTTGTATTCTAGAGAGGAGCGGGAAGACTTTCTTGGAGATGACCATAAATACAACGACAAAGGTCGCGATGAAAGGCGTGAGAGAGAATATCATGGCCATCGAGAGGCCCGGAGGCGTAGCCGCGCACCCATCGTCGTCGCAGCCTTCGTC
Source organism: Ophiostoma perfectum (assembly GCA_029298845.1). NCBI lineage: Eukaryota > Fungi > Ascomycota > Sordariomycetes > Ophiostomatales > Ophiostomataceae > Ophiostoma > Ophiostoma perfectum. The sequence continues at coordinate 547,503 of JANSLV010000008.1, read as the reverse complement.
GAAGCCGGGAAGCGCCATCGTGGGTGTGGAAGGTAGAGGCTGAAGTGGAGGTCCTTGTGTGGTGTGTCGCGACTATTGTTATCGGAGCGACGTAGCGGAATCGATAAGAGCGCAACCAGATGAGCTGCTTCCCAAGCGCATCTCTGGTCCCGGCAGGGTGGACCGCTGAAGAAACGAAAGCGCTATTCCGTGGACGGAGTGGGATTGGCTCGACGATGGAGGGTAAACAAGAGGTGAGACGGGCCAAGGCGACGGCAGCTCGTCGACAAGTCAGGTGTAGTAGTTATCGCGATGTTTGATATCCACGATTGAGATGAAGAAAGATCGAAAGATCTTCAGGGACGCGGGCGCATGGAAGAGAAAGACGGCGCAAGCGAATCAATGCATAAGAAGCAGAGCAGATCCAAGCCGACAGCAATGATGGTTGCCGGTAGCAGTTATGGATAAAGTCGTGGTTGGTTGTCGTGGCCGTAGTGGTGGTGTCGCTGCAGGAATGTGGAGGTAGGCGATGACATACGTCGGACGGAGAAGGCGCAAGGCCAACGGTGACGACAGCTATGCTCTGCCGTTTCCGCTTTTAGCAGCAGCAGCAAGATACAGGTATGGCGCTAGCGGGGTGTCATTGGGAGGTCATCGGGGTGGCGCTAGCTCAAATGAGGCAAGCGTATCTCGAGCTCGAGGTGCAATGAAACGGCACGGATGTAAGATTCTCCGTGACCCACCTGTACATGGTCCCAGTTATTTTGCGTCCAGGCGGGCGCTATCCCTCACCTTGCAAAGCCCTAAGAATAATGCATAGCGTCAAGTATGCTGTGGCTTGGACACCATGTGGCTGGAGTCCGTATGACTAAGCAGGAGCTCGACCGCCAGGACTGAGGGACCCCACGAAAATTTGGCCTAGCCCCGCCAGTGAACGAAAACGGCCAGCAAAATAATTTTCGATTCTTCCATTCAGTGATTTTTCAGGATCCCCTCCCCTCTGCCTCTCTGCACCCCTTGTTCACATATCTCGGACACCGCATCCACCCTTTTCTACATCACCTTACCACCGCCGCCACCACCACTCACCACGGCACAACTCTAATTCGGGTCTCGATCGACAAGGATAGAGAACACCGGACTGCCTCACCTTTTCCACAACCCAGGTCTCTTTTTGACCACCGCCCTTTTCATCACACCCACCCATTATGAGCGGACTTCAGAACGGCGCGGCTCCGGCACGCGCCCTCGACGACGACAGCGATGTCGAGGAGGAGGCCCTCGTCAACGACTACCGCGAGCAGGTCGACTTTGAGGATGGTCTGGAGGAGCTCGAGCAGGTCAACTCCCTGACGCTGGCTCAGCAGAACGACGACATCCAGGCACGTCTTGCCGCCGCCGCCCAGCCGCTCGACTTCTCGGCACCGCTCGAGGTCAAGTTCCAGAGCTACGACGCCTACTGCAGTCTCTTCCACTTCATCCTCAACTCCGAGGGCCCCGTCGACCTTGAGCCCCCATCTGTATGTGCAGCATCCATCCTTCAAGCTTCGACATCGAAGAGGGGCCGATTTCGATATTAGTTTATATCAGTTTCGAGTTGAGCCCTGTATATGGATATCTACTAACCTTCTCTAGTACTACTGGGCTTGGGATGTCATCGACGAGTTCATCTACCAGTTCAACTCCTTCTCTTCTTACCGCATGCGCATCGCCCGCCAGAACAACAACGCGGAAGAGATTGCCATCCTGCGCGAGAACCCCAACACCTGGGGCTGCTACAGCGTTCTCAACGTCCTGTACTCGCTGATCCAGCGCTCCCAGATCGCCGAGCAGCTGGCTGCCCAGAAGCGCAACGAGGACCCCACCGCGGTTGCCGGCGAGTACGGTTCCAAGAACCTGTACCGCATGCTGGGCTACTTCTCCATTATTGGACTGCTGCGCGTGCACTGTCTGCTGGGTGACTTCAGCCTGGCGCTCAAGACCATGGACGACATTGAGCTCAACAAGAAGGCCATGTTTGCGCGCGTGATGGCTGCCCACTTCACGACGTACTACTACATCGGCTTCTCGTACATGATGATGCGCCGCTACGCCGACGCCATCCGCATGTTCAGCCACATCCTGGTGTACGTGTCGCGCACCAAGAACTTCCAGAAGAACGCGCAGTACGACTCGATCACCAAGAAGAACGACCAGATGTACGCACTGATCGCCATCTGCGTCGCCTTCCACCCCACCCGCCTGGATGACGCGATCCACACCCAGATCCGCGAGAAGTACGGCGAGCAGCTGCTGAAGCTGCAGCGCGGCGGCCCCGAGTCGCTGCCCATCTTTGAGGAGCTGTTCCGCGCAGCATGCCCCAAGTTCATCTCGCCCGTGCCCCCAGACTTTGACAACCCGGAGGCCAACGTCGACCCCATCGAGCACCACCTGGCCGTCTTCATGGACGAGGTCAAGACCAACATGTGGAGCCCCACTGTCAAGTCGTACCTGCGCCTGTACACGACGATGGACCTGAAGAAGCTAGCTGGCTTCCTGGATGTGCGGCCCGAGGAGCTGCGTTCGTGGTTGATCGTTAACAAGGAGCGCACCAAGCAGCTGCGGTGGAACGACCAGAAGCTGCTGGACGGCGAGTGGACCAACGTCAGCGATCTGGACTACGCGATGCAGGGCGACTTGATCCATGTGTCCGAGGCCAAGGTCGGCCGCAAGCTTGTCGACTGGTACCTGCGCAACCTCTCGCGGACCTACGCTTAGACAGCGACGCCGCAGAGACGGGCCGAGCAGGTCTCGCGAAACCAGCAACTGTTCCAGCTGTGGGACCACAAGGACCAGCAGAGGAAGCAGATCCGCCGGCCGCAACATGTCTAGTGCAAAGGATATCCGCTGTGCTATTAGAGACACTTACGAAATTACACACCACCACCACCACCACCACCACCATTGTCACCAACAAACACTACCGCCACCGCCGCCGCCGCCTTCGCAACCACTACCACCACCACGCACACCAACACAACTCTTACAACCGATTCCTACCCTCCCACAAATGAAAATCCATTCGTCGGCCCTGTTCTTCAAGATCGCAAGAGGTCTTGTTCCATGGCCGATACGGACTTGCGAGACCAGCGAGCGAGTCGAATTTATGTATGATGAGGGATGCTTATGAGATATCCTCTTTTCCATTTCGAGAACTCGATGTCGCAGACGTCTTTTTATGTTTTGTCGAAAGGCACACGGCACAAAAGCACAAAAGGACAAAAGGAGCATGCTATTTATTTTTCTGTGGAGGCGGGACACCCATGGGGCTAAAAAAAAAGAGGAGGATAGGAGTTTCCGGGAAAGGCAAAAGGAACAAGAAGAAGAAAAAAGGAAAGGAATAGAAAAAAAGCCCCCTTTGCATTCATGTCTGTTTTAAAACTAGGTTCCTGTCATTGTCATTTGATACATTTTAATTGTTTACTGTTTTTACTTTCATCCTAGCTTGGGATCAATGAACTGCTGGATTTTGAGTATCGTGATGACTTGTGATTTTGATGCAATCCATCTTATAAATAGACGTAAAGGATAGCAAATCAAAGGAGCGAAATATACACCTAGCCTGACACACGTTCGTACGTAGATGGATATTACTACAGTGTTGCAGCGTATTCTGAGTCAAATATTATGTTCTTGGATTCACTTTACAAGGTTTCGGATGGTGCAATTACTGTCCGCCTGCGACCAGCCCTGCCCGCGGTCCATCTCATGCATGTTTTGCTTTTATTTTTGATTGATCTGTGAAGAACCTTCCGATAAACTGTATTTTTACGACTTGCGTTCATTCATACCACCCATCTGTCTTGGCACGTTGGCACTTGATTCGACGTCTGTATTCTTCCGCTTCTTGGCGGGCTGTCAGACATACATGAGTCAAAGTAAATCAAAGAGGCGGGAGATGACAAGGGAAGGGAGTTTCTGGAGTGTGTAAAAGACTGGGGAGAGAGAAGGTGTGTCTAGATAAGATGTTTATTTCGCTGAGCGCTCGGTTGGATGGTGTGATATCAGATATCAGATCAGCCAACATACGCCGACGGGAGGAGACGGGAGGAACAGCAAAGGAGAAAAGAACGGAGAAAAGAACGGAACGGGGAGGTTGATTAATAACTATTATTAACTACAAAGTACAAAAGTACAAAGTACTGATCAGACATGATCTCAAAAGCAGGCGACCATTTGCAACATCCGAAGACTGCGCCAGAATACGACGCTCTGCCGACCAATACGCACGGAGGAAATAAGCAGATTCGGCATTCTGGATGCCTTTGTTTGTGTATATTCAGACAATACCATCATGATATGTCGATGTGCCAAGTGGTGGTATGCGCCTGGAACACCTACATAGTACATCACACACAGGATGCCATCTGCCAGATTTGGAATACGAGGTAGCTGAAACCACGAAAACGACAGGCAGGCAACCCGAAGAAAATGGTGGTAGGATGAAGGCTCGGGTGTCCAGCATGGCCAAGACACACAGCGCGCACGTGTGCATATAGAATCAAGTTGGTGACAAGCGACAGGGCTAGGTCACATATTGGGACGAGGCCCACGGAGGCAGTCTACGGAGCAAGTAGTGGTCAAAATTAGAAGCATATCATGAAATTGCACTGTTGCAATTTGAGTCGAGATTGTTCAGCCAGGGCGGGCTAGAGCCTTGATAAATTTTGCTACTTCTGTGAGGGTCGGAGGTTCCGAGGTTGAGGAAAAGATGAGCGTGCCATTAGGGGTTGGGCTCTGGCGAGAAAATATTGAATAAGTAATAAGAGCAGACGGGGTCTGGCTCCTGGGACCTGGTCCTGGCTGCTCCTAGCTGGGTCTGGGGGAAAGGTTCCGGAGAGCGGGCCGGCATATCTTTTAGGGATATTGGCTTGGAGCTGGAGTCTTGGGTTTTAGTTAGGGACGCGGACGGGAGAGACGGAGATGAGAGAAAGAAAAGAGGAAGAGAAGGTCACGATAGATGGTGGATGGTAGACTGAAGTGAGAGATGAACAAAGCAGAAACGAAAGTAGAGACGAGAATAGAAACTAAAGCAGACACGAGAGCAGAAACTAAAACAGAAACCAAAGCAGAAACAAAAGCAAAACCGAAAACGATGACAAACCAAAAACAAAAACAACGGAACATACAGTCGATCGTCTTGGCGGCGCGAAAACAAGAGGCTATCGACGGACAAGTGTGCCGCAGCTGCTGTGACGGAGGGGACGAGGGCCGCCAAGACTCGCAAGCAGAAAACACAAGATAGGGATATACAGGAGAAGGCAGACGTGCACGCGTGATACCAGGCAGAGCGACAATTGCACAGACGACTGGCATCTGATTCGGCATCTCGTACTATGTATGTCGAGGTTGGCCCTGAGGCTGCCGCCCTCACCGCCGCTGTGGGCGTGGCCGAATAGACGTAAAATTCGCCATATAAGACGACCCCAAAGTACTCGTATGGCTGCACGTCGATGCTGACTGGCCGCCACCAAAAAGGGGCGTAAATAAAGAGATAAGGCAGAGGCACGCTGGCAGGGCTTTCGGCACACTTCGACCACCCGGGGTCGGAGGTGGACATTTCGCGGGGCACCCTCTGCTGCCTGCCTGCCATCCTACCCTCCCTTTGCGCATCCATCCTACTTTGCCGTTTTTGTCACCAGCTGCATCCATTCACAGGCGTCTTGATGTGCGGCGTGGTGCGTGATTTCGACAGCACCCGACAAGCCCTGTGCGCGCGTCGGTGTCTGCTACTCTCCCGTCGAAGCTCTTTTGGAGCAAGATACACAACATGTCAATCTTTCTACCAACTGCGTCTCTCAACCTCCTGAATGCTTTTGCTCAAAGGAGGCCTCGTGCCAAGGCCAAGAAGCTGGGCATCGTGTGGATCTGGGGTCAAGCAGCAGTGCGCAGGACCTCTCGCTGTGAGACCAGAGCCTGAGAGCGAACCCATTACGTGTGTTTCCAGCCTGGCTGTGCCTCGAGCTCTCCGTGTTTTGCAACGCACTGATCAGCTCCGACGGGCTGGGCACCAACGTGAAATGGACAAATCCATGCTATGCTCGGCTTATGGGGCCTGCACGTTGGAGCAGGTGGAAATAGACATTACAGTTACAGGAGGATATCGATATTAATAAAAACAAAAACAAAAACAAAATGATCCAACGGGCAGACCCACGATCAGCCCTTTTCTTCCTGGCAGGAGCTTAGCCGTGACATCGCCACCTCAGGCTGCTGTTGCTAGTAAGACAGGGCCAGAGCTCCTCGGGTGACAGTTGTCCTGCGAGCAGCTCTGTCGGTAAGCTGTGGGTTGACTATGCATCACACAACAGCCCATAGGTCGGAAGAGCTTGGTCGTAAAGCATTGCTGGCCCTTGTCTGTTCAGTCTCTGTCTATCCACCTCTACCACCTCTACCTCGACCTCTACCTCTGAGATACGCCTACCCTGTCACCTCTCACCTCTCAGCTGTCAACTCTCATCTCTCACCTTGGTGCCCGTGTTGTTGTCCGTTTACGGCCCGCCGTCTTGCTGCTGCAAACGCGTGTTGTTCGTTACTCTTTTGTCGGCTCTGCCGTTATCGCATCTTTTCGTTAACACGACACCTGGCTCCTATTGGCACTGCAAGCCCGCGTGCTGCAAGCTTTCGGCTCTTGTATGCACCACCTGCTGCCTGCCTGGCTACGGTTGTATGCAAGGTGCCTTATTAATAATCCAGTGCTACTCCGTACATGTTTTTAATATTTTACTATTCTTTACTACCTTGGACTATTGTTTCTTGCGGCTATGTGGTCCTTTGGCTGCAGCGCCAAGACACCGCACATGTGACATGCTCTTTGTGTTTGTGTCTGTGTTGTGTGTAGCAGCCATAATACTGAGAAAAGATGCATCCACGAACAATTCGATAAAGCCGATACCACAAGAGCAGCTGCCAGAGTAATAAAGAAGAGAATATCACACCAGACCGGCAAGCAGTTCGATGCGAGGCAGACAGCAAGACAACGCGGGCGGTTGAGCTGCAAACCATAGTGCCGTTATCAGCAGTCCGCTCTTGCCTCCTATGGGTAGCATCCAACGCCTCGCCTGCTTTTGACGGTGCTGACAAGGGCTTGGCGACGCGCCTGCCCTGCCTCTGCACTCGCACTCGATCCTCTGTCTGCGCTTTCCTCTTGTGTGTCGTCGCTCTTTCCATTTTCTGGTCTCGCTCCCTCTGCTCTTTCCGTTCTCTGGTCTCGCTCCCTCTGCTCTTTCCGTTCTCTGGTTCCCCTCTGCTCCTCTGCTCCTCGCTCCTTCCTGTTCCCTTGTCTCGCCTGCCCTCTTCCTGCCCGTTCGTCTAGCTCCCCATCTCTCCAAACGCATGTGTCACCGCCAAGGACCTAGACATCTGCCCTGCCGTTGCCTTCTCACTGCTCGCTGCTCTCTCCTATTCCCTTCTCGCGTTCTCCATCTTCTCCTCTTCTCGTAAATCGCATCATCTTTTTCTCTTTGCCACTCTCTTCCCTCTTGCGCTGCATCTTCCTGGACAACCACATTGTGAAGCCACTGCAGCTGACACCAGTCTGGACCTCGACCGTGCTGGAGCTTTCCCGCTGCCTGCCCTTGTTGTCTTGCTCCTGCATTTCCACTCTGATCTCCGCTCTCCGCTTTCTTGTCTTGCTCTTCCCTTTCTCGCCTTTTCTTTTCTTTTTCTTTTCATCTTTTCATCTTTTTCTTCCTTTCTACTCGGCTTTGTCTTGTGACAGTCCCGTTTCTCGGCTCTTTCATCTGGCTACTCTGCCATAGACGGTACGTTGTCTTACATACTGGCAGCCACCTTGCCAAACCCATACATCTGGTTCACTGTCTCATCTCGACCATTCCTCCCTGCCGCTCTTCACCCTTTCTGTCTCTCTGTCTCTGTCTCTCTGTCTGTCTCTGTCTCCCCTTCTCTTCATGACTCCTCTCTCTCACGCCAAGCCCGTCTCTCCTTTGGCTCGTCTACGTCGTACACATCAGTACATCCACTTACATTGTACCCACAGCATTCACCACGATACTTACACAACTTGTTCTGATCCTCAACATTTTGATATTCAATATTCCACCCAGAACATTATTACGTCTCGTTTTCGAATAGCTGTCCGTTTTGGTCTTCACCAGCGCATCTTTGGATTCCAGAAAAACGGGCAATTTCTACTGCTCGGTTTCGACTGGTTTTACACCACACCGCCGTTCTTCAAACACGCCTCGCCACCCGTCTGCCTGACATCGACCATCCTCCGCCCTTCATCTCTCGTCAAATTACAGTTACAACATACACATTGCCGCCACAACCACCTGCTATTTTGGCAGGCCCACGCTTGCCCCCCCTGGACCTCAAGGCGCTTTTTTTATGAGCGCCCTGTTGCTTCCTTTTCTCTCGATGCGTTGGTTTGTTGGATAGCACTTGCAGGCCTCGACAGAGAGGCCGTCCCGACAGTAAGCCACAAAACACAAACACAAACAAGCCTTACACAGACGATACAGCTACACAATACAACTACGAAGAAAACCCACGAAAACGAAAACACAATCAAAATTATCAATACAAATACAAATACACACGGTTGCGGCTACGGCGTAGTACATACTACAGAGAGCTTGCACAAAACGTCGCGACCCGGGCCACAGAGAACAATATCGACTGTACCGCCAAGCATCGAACGATCGACAGTCACCCGTAATCATGTCGAATTTCATCGAAACACCATCGCCGGCCGGTGCAGACAAGAGCCCCGGCTCTGACATCTCGCCCATGACGCAAGTCCCGCCAAAGACAGACCAGGCGCCTGCCGGCACTCCCAACATCTCGCCCAAGGCAAACCTGGGCTACTTTGCGCCAGCAGTCGAAAGCAGCCCAGGCCACTCGGGCACCTCTGGGGCTTCGGGCGCATCGAATGCCGGCGATAGCATCGAAGGCCGCCGCAGCGACACCCGCACAGAGGCCTCGGAGACTACCGAGGCGACTTCAAGCAGCAGCGCATCAGTCGCAGTATCGAGTCCCCTGCTGACTGCGGCGCGCGCACCAAACCAGCTGTCGCCAGGGCCAAGCCCAGGAGCTTCGCCGGGGCTGTCGCCAGTGCCGCCACCTGGGCCATCGCCGCGCACAAACCCACAATCCCCCGGCCATATCCAGTTCGCCGACTCGGCTGACCGCCGTCCCAGCTCCGTCCTCGACCTCTCGACCGACGCCATGTACGGCAACACCCTGCGCAAGATGTCGACGGCGTCGGTGTCGTTTCGCGCGCCCAGCCACAACCTTCCCCAGGGCCAGCCCAAGCAAGAGCGCCGCAAATCGCCAGCTCCCACCAGGTATGATTTTTTCCTTCTCATTCTCGCTCATGCTTTTCTTATTTCCTGCTTTCCTATTTTCTTCCTGCTTCTTCCCTCCATCCAGCCGTGTCCACGTGTTCACGGCGTTGTCCATTACACATCCCGCTACCACCTTCCCGGACATCGTCTTCCCCATATCTCCCCAATCTTCTCAATCATGGTTGCAAGCAAAACTGTGGGGGAGTGGCGGTATCATCTATCGGCATTTATCGATACCTAGTGATACCTATCGATACCATACCAGCCTAGTCGTCAATCAGTCATGGACTAGGAGGTCGCGCGTTAATGGGCATGTGCTGGTCTGTCTAGTGGCAGCACTAGCTTCGCCGCTGTCAAAGCACCGGTGTTTCTGGCCGAGTGACTGATCAGAGCTGTCGTGTCTTGCCTTTTGCCTTGCCTTGCTCCTTTCTTCCCTTCATGCCCCACTGCCCATTGCACTAAGCCTGGCCGGCCAAGCCCACCACGTTCTGGCCCGAGGATAGCTGTCTGCCGATTTATCCTGCCTGGCCTGGTCGCATGTCCGTCTTGCTTTCCGAGTCCGAACGCGAGAACGGCAGTGCTCTGCGCTGTCCGACGTTACCGTTCTTAGTCAGCATGTCAGCCTTGAAACACGCAAGTGCAGCAGCTTCCGGCAGCTCTGGCTTCGCATCTGCTGCCCAGCTGCCCAGCTGCCCAGCAATGGGGCGATTTCATGTGCCAACACCGCGCCATTGCTTTGTGTCTGGATTTCTACTCCATTCTTGCCGTTCTTCCCCTCTCCAGCACAGCCCCCACCCGAAACCCAATCTGCGCCTTCGCTATTATCTGCTATCGTTCGGGCTAGCTTCTTGTCTCTTTCGTCCCTATTGTCCCTTGTTTGGTGTATGACGCCCAGTCACTACCCTCTACCCTGCGCTGCGCCTGCAACCAGTGACGTGAATTCTCAAAGGCTTGGCCCCTCAGTATCTTCTTGTATCTTCTTCCTGCATGCGCTCTCGCCCTCTTTTCCCTCACACACTCTCGTCGCATTCTTTTCCTTTCCCCCACACACGTGCATTGTCCAAGGCATCACTTTCATAATCTTTGCGACCTCTTGCCATTCACCCTGTTCTCTTCCATTGTCCTCTTCAATTGCCTCACGAGCACCTCGCGTGCATTGAGCTTGAGCTTCAGCAGGACTGCAGATCTTTCTCAGTCTCCCACTCTCTCGCTTGACTGCTCGTTTCTCTTCACCTATCATTCGTTAGGCTCTTTCAGCTCTCTCATTGACATTGCATCCGTTACGCCGACCCAATGGCAGAACTAACCAAGTCCACATCGAACAGATTTCGGAAACATGTTGGCTTCGACAACATCCCACTCGGCGAGGCGACGAAATACAACACCCTTGGCTACACCTTGAGCATCAGCCACTATGGCTACCGCCCACAAAAAAACTCGCGGACGGTCATGGTTGGTGTCGATCAGAATGTCTACTCGGACTTTGCGCTGCAGTGGCTTGTTGAGGAGTACGCGGATGATGGCGACGAGATTATCTGTGTGCACGTCGTCGACAAGGACGCCCGGTCCGAGGAGAAGAACTACAAGGCACGCGCCGAGACGATGGTTGAGCGAATCAAGAACAAGATCCCAGAAAACCGCGCTATCGGCATCAAGCTCGAGTACGCCGTTGGCAAGCTCCACGACACTTTCCAGAAACTGGTATGTATACAGTCGTCCAACCTGCCGCTGGCAATCTGCTCTTCGCAAAACTAACAGTGTAGATTCTTGTTTACCAGCCATCAATGCTTGTCGTTGGTACACGCGGCCGTTCTCTTGGTGGCATCCAGGGACTTGTCACAAAAAACTCATTCTCGAAATACTGCCTCCAATACTCTCCCGTGCCGACGGTGGTGGTCCGCGACTATGAGAAGCGTAAGAAGAAGAAGGAGAAGCGGTCCAACGACCCGACACGTCAGATTTACGCCAGCATGTTGGCTCGCACAAGCGGTGTCCACGAAGCCAATCTGGAGACCAGCAGCATCTACGACATGGAGGCGCGTATCTCGCCCGACGAAGAAGCCCATAAAGTTGCCGCAGCTATCGGCCTGCCCGCTGCGTTTGACCCAACACTAAAGCCGATCGATATCGACCAGATCCTAGGCCGCCGGTCCCGGACATCATCGCCGGCCCCAGGCGCTGCTTCACCGTCGCCGACAGCCGCCGGCAGCAGGTCGCCGTTGCAGACACAAGCCTCTGGCTCTACCCCAACATCCACAATTGTTCCCTCCCCACTTTCAGAAGGCGTGTCATCCACTGCACTAGAATCGGGCTCAATCCGTAGTGGAGGAGATGCTGCTGATCTGGCGTCAGACGGAGTCCCCGATAAAGCTTCAGTCGAAAGCGAAGACGAAGACAGCGGCGACGACGACGACAACGACAGCGGCGGCTTTGAGGTCATGTCTGGCGACCAGGCGCTGCGGCACGACCAAGCCCGCGGCAGTCGAAACAACAACTCTGCCAATACCATAACTGAGACACTTAACAGGACTCGGCTGCACAACATGGAGATGGCCGAGGGCGATGCTCTCAAGAAAAACAAGCAGGCCATTGAGGATGACGAGGAAGAAGAAAGAGCCTCTAAGGAAAGCGCTGGTGCTCTTACCAACGAGGCTGAACAAGCCAGCCCGCCTGTCTAGGGTACGGGCGTGTCATCCAATGATACACCGGAGGAACCAGGCTATGGTCCGCCGGAGGCTACCAGGGAAGATATGGGCACACCTACCAACGATCCACCGGAGGAATCAGTCGCTGGCCCATCAAGGACTACCGAGGAGAGCGTACCAATCAATACCACTCCGGAGGTGCCGGCTGATAGCGCGCCGGAGACTGTTAGTGAAGTTACAGAAGCACCAGCCAGCAGTTCATCAGGGACTGCCAGAGGAACACCGTCGAGGCGACGCAAGTCAATCTTGAAAAATACAAAGAAGCCATACCAACCGCCAGGGACAGATTCCGACGACAACGAAACAGCTACGGCGAGCGGATCTGGTGTGCGTTTTGGAGAGAATGTGATAATAAATCAAGGCGATGGACATCAGGACCACATCAGCCAAGACGACGATCCTCATGACGTCTAGAGGCCCCGAAATGAGAATAGGCAGATGCCAGCCGTGCCTGGAATGGGTGAAACGCACAACGGCGAGCGTATCGGCTCGGTTTCGGTCCCCGATCCCTCGACAAGCCTTCCTCGCCAGCCCGATCATACCCAGGATCTGCCTCGTTCAGACCGGCCGGCCCCGACACCGCGAGCCCCGCAGTTCTCGTCGCAAGATCCCTCATCAAAGGACAATTCTTCAGGACAACAGTCCGTTGCCAGGACACAGTCGCTGCTGGCCGATGTCACGGTGGAAATGGTTGAAGACGCCCGAAGGAAGCGCAGGCGTGCAGCAGCACCAGTCAGCGAAGTACGCGAGGACAGCCGCAAACGGAAGCGCGGCAGAGACTGCTGCTGGTGTGTGCTGAGTTGAAAGCCTCGACGTGTCGAACATCTACATATCTTACCTGCTTGTGTCCCGCGCATTTTTACTGCATTTTTTACTCTGTTGGACGGCATTGGTATGCATTGGTATAGGGAATCAACATCATGACCGAGGATAGGCGTAATGGACTGCTTTGCTAATGTCGTTTCCTTTTCAATCTTTCTCGACTTTTTATTCTTATCTTCTTCTTATTCTCTTCCTCTACCCGGCTTTGTTGTGTCAGGAATCATGTTTAGCGTCCTGTATGCAGTGTTTCTTTCTAGTGCTTCTTTCTAGATACTCTTCTCTCTCACGAATTATATCCTTATCTAGCAAATGACAAAAATTGCCTATTTAAGGCTATATGCATAATCATATGAAGTCTATCAGCCTTGCCGTTGTCACACAGATCTCAGCGTTCATAGGCAGATCTATAGGCTAGCCTTATGTAATGCACTGAGACGGAACAAAATACATCCGGCGGGGAGCTGTCTCTGATAGCGGCCAACCTTGCGCCTGTGGCGATAAGCTGCTGGCGCAAAGTCCGCCCCTCTGCCTATCAAACGTGCATGTTGCGCTGCTAGTCGGTTTCCCAAGCTATGACGCCAATATGAGTATGATCTGAGTATTTCTGCATAGAAATTTTATGGGGATCCAGAACGTCATTACAAACATAGAGTGAAGACACGCTTGGTAGACTTCTTTCGGCTCAGCTTTGGCCGATGTTCTCTGCTGTCGTCTCTCTTCTTATATAGAGCTGGTTCGTCTTGACCAGAAGACTGAGAAAGCAGCATCATCGCATCTCTTTCTTTATAGTTGACTCATCTGATCTATCTCAGCCTCGTCACGTCTGGGCCTCAGTCTCCCTCCCTCTCCTGTTCTGCTCTTGACGTTTCGCTCTACTCTCGCCCTCGCCCTCACAATGCCTGTCGTCAGCCCGGAGCAGCTGGGCGCGCTGCAGCAGCATGGCGACAACGTCCGCAACATCTGCGTCCTCGCCCACGTCGACCACGGCAAGACCTCGCTCACAGACGCCCTCATTGCCACAAACGGCATCATCTCTCCTAAGATGGCCGGCAAGATCCGCTACCTCGACTCGCGCCCCGACGAGCAGCTCCGCGGCATCACCATGGAATCCTCCGCCATCTCGCTTCTGTTCTCCATGATGCGCCGGCCGAGCCCCGACGAAGCACCCGTCGCCAACAACTACCTCGTAAACCTCATCGACTCGCCCGGCCACATCGACTTTAGCAGCGAGGTCTCCACAGCCTCGCGCCTCTGCGACGGCGCCGTTGTGCTCGTCGATGCCGTCGAGGGCGTGTGCAGTCAGACCGTCACAGTGCTGCGCCAGACGTGGGTCGAGAAGCTCAAGCCCCTGCTCGTGATCAACAAGATGGACCGTCTGATCACCGAGCTCAAGATGACCCCTGGCGATGCGTACGTGCACGTCAGCAAGCTGGTCGAGCAGGTCAATGCCGTGCTGGGCAGCTTCTTCCAGGGCGAGCGCATGGAGGAGGACCTCAACTGGCGCGAGCGCATGGACGAGCGTGTGGCGGCCGCCAAGGAGGCACAGGAGTCCGGCGTCCACGACGGCGGCACCACCGTATCCCAAGCCGACGAGTTCCAAGAAAAGGACGACGAGGACATCTACTTTGCACCCGAGAGAAACAATGTCATCTTCAGCAGCGCCATTGACGGCTGGGCGTTTACGCCGCGCCAGTTTGCCGTGCTGTACGAGCGCAAGCTGGGCATCAAGTCGCATCTGCTCGAAAAGGTGCTCTGGGGCAGCTTCTACCTGGACCCCAAGACAAAGAAAGTGCTGGGCGCAAAGCACCTCAAGGGCCGCAACCTCAAGCCCATGTTTGTGCAGCTCGTGCTCGAGCCCATCTGGGCCGTCTACAACGCCACCATGGGCGGCGTCAACAACGACCACAGCCTCAACAACAACAGCACCGCCGGCCGCAGCGACCCCGACGCGCTCGACAAGATCACAAAGTCGCTCAACATCACCATCCCGCCACACATCAAGCGCTCGCGCGACCCGCGCCTGCTCATGACAACCATCTTCTCGTCGTGGCTGCCGCTGTCTACCGCGCTGCTTGTCTCCGTCGTCGAGTCTCTGCCGTCGCCACGCGTCGCCCAGTCTGAGCGCATGGGCGAGCTGCTCGACCGCTCGCCGGACGCTGACCACATCGACCCCACAATCCGCTCTGCCATGGTCTCCTTTGACCAGTCCAAGACGCAGCCCGTTGTTGCTTATGTCAGCAAGATGGTGTCAGTCCCCGAGAGCGAGCTCCCGGAGAATCGGCGCAAGGCCAGCGGCCTGTCGGCCGATGAAGCACGCGAGATGGCTCGGCAGAGACGGGCGGAGATTGCACGTACCCAGGCCGCCGCCGTTGCCGCAGAAGCAGCATATGGTGCCGGCAATGCCACGCCCCAAGACGACGAGATGGAGCTTATCAACTCGTTTGCAACTGCGTCGCTGACCGAGACCAAAACAGGAGCAGAGCCTGAGACAAAGCTTGACCCTGAACACCTTGTTGGGTTTGCGCGTATCTACTCCGGCACGCTGTCCGTCGGCGACGAGATCTACGTGCTGCCGCCCAAATTCTCCCCTGCACACCCCCACCGTCCCCAGTCGGAGCCGACCAAGGTCACCGTCAAGGCGCTGTACATGATTATGGGCCGCAACCTCGAGGCACTGGACCAGGTACCGGCCGGTGTCGTTTTCGGCATCCGCGGCCTGGACAAGGAGGGCGAGGGCGGCGGCAGTGCCGTGCTCAAGTCGGCAACATTGTGCACAACGTTTGAAGGTGCTCCCAACCTCGCTGGCGTTGCACGCGGTGCGGCAGCCGGCCGGCCCATTGTGCGCGTCGCGCTTGAGCCCGAGAACCCTGCCGACCTGGACAAGATGATTGCAGGCCTGAAGCTTTTGGTGCAGAGCGACCCGTGTGCCGAGTACGAGCAGTTTTCCAACGGCGAGCACGTGCTGCTGACAGCCGGCGAGCTGCACCTGGAGCGGTGCCTTACGGATCTGCGCGAGCGGTTTGCCCGGTGCGAGATCCAGGCAGGCGAGGCCATCGTGCCGTACCGTGAGACGATTGTGCGCGCCGAGGAGATGCGGCCGCCGGCCAACAAGGAGCTCGGCCGCGGTGTCGTGCAGAGCCTGACGAGCTCGAAGCAGGTGTCGGTCACTGTTCGCGTGCGCCCGCTGCCGGTCTCTGTGACAGACTTCCTAAACAAGAACCCTGCCACCATCCACCGCTTGTCGTCGGAGGCGACCACCAGCAAGGCGTCGCACGAAGAGTCCGCTGAGGCTGCCGCTGTGGCCGAGGAAGATGAAGAGCAGTCGGGCGAGCAGGTGCTATCGGCGGATGAGTTCAAGAAGCAGCTGCAGACTCTGCTGGAGGGCGGCAGCAAGAAGGGCGCCCAGGCCGAGGCATGGAAAGGCGTGACGGACAAGATTGTTGCGTTCGGCCCCCGCCGTGTCGGGCCGAACGTGCTGGTGGACGGTACGTCAGGCCAGAGCCTGCAGAAGCTCTTTGGCGGCAGCAGCACCAATGGCAAGACCAAGGGCGACGAGATCGACGCGGACGAGGTGATTGAGCCGGCACACTTTGCCGACAAGATCGTGTACGCGTTCCAGCTGGCCATGGCGCAGGGTCCCCTGTGCCACGAGCCGGTGCAGGGCGTCGCCGTGATTGTCGAGGAGGTCAAGATCGTGGGCGACGGCGACGAGAACTCGTCGCTGCTTGTGCGCGACGGCCTCGGCCGCCTCACGGGCGAGGTCATCAAGACCACCCAGCAGATCATCCACAGGGGCTTCCTGGACTGGTCGCCGCGCCTGATGCTTGCCATGTACTCGTGCGAAATTCAAGCCAGCAGTAAGTTTTCTTTGACTCTCCCTTTTAACGATATGACATGCACTAACAAACGCAGCCGAGGTCCTGGGTCGTGTGTACGATGTGCTGACACGCCGTCGCGGCCGTGTCCTGTCCGAGACGATGAAGGAGGGCACGCCGTTCTTCACGATTGTGTCGCTGCTCCCCGTGGCCGAGTCGTTTGGATTCGCCGACGACATGCGCAAGCGCACGAGCGGTGCTGCGCAGCCGCAGCTTATTTTTACCGGCTTCGAGGTGCTGGACGAGGACCCGCACTGGGTGCCCTTCACGGAGGACGATCTGGAGGACCTGGGCGAGTTTGGCGACCGCGAGAACGTGGCGAAGCGGTACATGGACCGGGTGCGGCGGCGCAAGGGCCTGCTGGTGGAGGGCCGCAATGTGGCTCGCGATGCCGAGAAGCAGAAGACGCTGAAGCGGTAATTAGACTTTGCGATCTGTGTTTTTCTATTTCTCTGTGTATTTGTCCTTTGTCTGGCGTCGGCATATAAAATAGCATATATTAGCATCATGGTACATATCAGCATTATTCAAAGATCCATTCCAAGATCCATGCCATGGTGATCAAATTATAGTAGAAATTGTAGAATCTATCTAAAGCCGGTTTGCAGCGCTGCTTCGCTATCATCAAAAATATACAAGTAATGAACCACGACGACCCTGGGCCTCGCATTGCCTACGCATCCTGCCAGATCTTGTGGATCTGCAATGCAGCCGGGATAAAGCCGCAGACGGTCAGGCCGGCCTCGTTCATGAAGCCCTTTTCCAGGCTCCAGTGGCCCATCACCGGTGCCAGCGACGCATACCGCGCAAAGTTGCGGTGCAGCTCAATCGCCGCAGCCTTCTTGGCGGGCGTGTCGGACACGCCGTGGTGCACAATGTTGTATGCACCGCGCGCCAGCTCGACGGCCACGTACACGGAGAACGACCGGCTGCTCCAGATGTAGAGCGACGACTGCTTGGCCGGCGATGCGCCCAGCACGCCCTTGGACGACAAGTACGCATAGTTTTCCGTGACCTGGTAGCCGATGCACGTCAGCAGCTGCGTCCAGCCGATCAGGGTCTCTACTGTCGAGGGCTCGTCGGCCTTGGCCACCGCGTCGCCGTCCTCGCCGTTCTTTTCCGCGTCTTGTGTCTTGGCGGCCGTGATCTGCTTGGCCAGCAGCTGCTTCAGCAGCGACCGAGCCCACACGTACATGGACACCAGCCCCCAGAGCCGCAGCATCATGCGCGCCTCCGTCAGCAGCGTGCCGAGCGCGCGCATGCGCTTCGCCAGGACGAGCGCGGCAGTGGCCGCATCTGTTTTCAGCGACGGCGGCCCGGACGTCTGCACGAGTATGGAGCGAATGGATGGGCGCGATGCAAAGATCACAGCGAGGCGGTACACGGGCTCATGGAGCAGGGCGCGGCCGGCAGCCGTGTTGAGGAGCACGGAGCCGAGGCGCGCCGTATAGCAGACAATGGCGAGCACAGCATCGATGCCGGAGGGGGTCTGCAAGCACTTGTTGAGGCGCACGATAAAGGCATCAAGATGCGCGGCGGTCTTGACGGCAGCAGGCGGGATCGAAGGGGACTTGATGGATTTGATGGATTTCGGCAGCCCGGGCAGGGAGGGCAGTATGGAGGGCTTGGCCGGCCCAGACGGCGTTGCCGCTTCGGAGGATGCTGCCGCCTCGGGGAATGCTGCCGAGGTCGACGTCTGGTCGCATGTGGAAGTGGATTCGGCGGTGGAGGTTGCGATAGTGGAGTCGTCGATGACGGCGGGCGATGCGCCCGGTGCTGGTGCGTCGGACATATTGTGTGAATGGTGTGTGGAAGTGAAGATGCAGAGATGGGCGATGGAAGAGACGGCGCAGCAGATGAAGAGGTGCTGGGAAATGCCGACGAGGAGAAAGGTCGGAGTTGGAGTCGGAAGAAGCCGAGCTGCGGAGAAGCTGACACGGAGCTGAAGAGGAAGGCACGCAACAACAAAACAAGGAAGGAGCGACTGGACACACGCAGGGAGCAGACGACGGATGACAAAGCAGGACGTGAAGGTGAGGCAGAGGAACAAGCAGAGAAGAGAAGAAGAAGGAGAAAAAGAAGGAGAGAAGCAGAGAAGCAGGCTGTTGACGCAGATGCGGAGGAAGAGGATGCAGTCTAAGCACAATGCCTGCTCTCCTCCTTTACCGGGTTGTCTTGTGCTATCGACTCCTCTTTCTTGGCCCTTGGTCCCTGTCTCCTCTATTTCGCAGCAAATGCAGCCGGTGCTCCTCTTTTTTCCACCAGGTGCTCGATTCCCGTTGCCCTTCTTGCTAAATTAAACCTGAATACTCTGGGGTTGCTGCGTGTCCCTTGGTTGGCTTGCCGGCTGGTGCGAGCCTGTTGCTTGACAGAGTGGAGCCGTGGAGCGAATGATGAAATGGGTATATGTGGCACGTGATTGGTCGATATACCCATAGTGGGTCCCTCCGCATGACAGTGGAAGACAATGTAAATACAAGAGGGCGTTGGGGGTTTGCCTCGGCAGATCGGTATAGCGAGCATCCTCTGTACGGGTCGCACGCGCTGTTTCTTGCCGACTGCGTGTCAGGGTGGACTAGCATGCTACTATAATGTGCATGGTTTGTGATGTTACCGAGATGAGGTAGTAGGCGACCCTGGCAGCGAGTCATCGTCTTGTGGGAGATGTGATATAGAGTTCAGGTGAATAGACGGGCTTGGTTGGGCAACGAGTAGTAGGATGGTATGGTTTAATTATTGATTATTGATTATTTGATTTGAACTATTTACGGTGTTTAGTATGATTTATTCTGATTTTTGATGAGGTAGATATTTGATTTCAAACTCTTGTTTGTCATTTGGAAGGATTCATTCTGCTTGTTGATTTATTAGATTATTTAACCACTTAGATAATTTAATGTTTGCCGTTGTGAGAGTATCTAATCTGTCAGATGTGTTTAATCCTATTCAATCTTCAAACTACCATATCCTTTGATTGCCAATAGTAATTTGAAAGTGTACCACACTTAGAACCAATCCAGCTCATCATCCAGTTCATCCTCAAAGTCGCCCCCTCCCAGGTCATCCATTTCCCATTGCTGCATTTGATTCACTGGCATATAACCATCAGGGGGTGTGATAGTCCTGATCACCCTAGTGCTATCTGACACCATGGAACCGAGCCGGTTCAAATCAGGAGCAGGCTCGACCTCACTGCGGGATCGCCACTTCGGAAACTCTTCTCTGCCAATGTATGCATATGAGTCGAGGAACATCAAGTCTAGCCACGCCCATGAACACGTGCGCACGTAGCACTGCCTGTCGTCACAAAACACG
Organism: Ophiostoma perfectum; assembly: GCA_029298845.1. Lineage (NCBI taxonomy): Eukaryota > Fungi > Ascomycota > Sordariomycetes > Ophiostomatales > Ophiostomataceae > Ophiostoma > Ophiostoma perfectum. The sequence goes on along the minus strand of JANSLV010000008.1, from coordinate 527,460 downwards.
TTGCCATCCCACCTTGGACGGCTCGGCAGCTGGTACATGGTATCGGGGTCGACAAACTGTGTAAACATGTAGGGCGGCACTTTGCCTGAACGTGGCCGACCGCAGAACTCCAGCGACGTGGTGATCGCCTTGCGTGTCTCTAAAAAGATACTCTTGCCGGCGCGCTGCCATCTGTACTCCGTCGCACACATATCACACCGGTAAGCGTGCAACGCCGCCGGTGTCTCTTTGACGCCGTCACCTGTCCACTCGGGCATTAGAGTTCGCGGCGAGGTTTGCCGCGCACCCGGGCGGTCGTCGTTGTAGCAGCGGCAGCACCGGTCGAAGCCGGGCCTGTGTGTGCAGTCCGAGAATTCCCGCTGGTAGTCGGCTATATGCCAGCTCCGCGCACTCCACGGGTGCGGGTTTGCCTTCAGGGGCCTCATGGCGTCGTCGACTGTGTCGCGTGGTGCATCAAAGCATGCACACCGGTACTCGTCAAACGCGAGCGCCAGCTGCTTCATGCCCTGCTGCTTCACGTGTGGACAGATAGTGGGCACCTTGTCCACACTAAGGTTGGCAATCATCTCGCGCAGCTTATCGCGTGTCAGTCCTTGTATCCCAGCTCCTTCTCTTGCATCAGCAATGTCAAACATGTGACCGGCCCAGATCATTGTTAGGGCACCGCTTCTTTCAGCGTAGCCGTCGACGGCGTGGCTCATAACAATACGCGGGCTGTCGTAGGTCACTGGCATTGGCTTTGTCCGGTCTGAGGGTCGATGGTGATCTGTGTGCTGGCACCGGAAGATCTCTGTGTATTCGCCATTGCCTGCAGGCGCCAGGTTCCTTGGCTCCCAGGCTTGCGGCATGAGAGACTTGGCGACAGTATTATTATTCCTCGTGTGTATCGATGCTGCCAATACTTGTATATGTCCCACGAGATACTGGATAGCATTACCAAGTATGTTCCAGCCGCATCCGCCATCGGGGGTTGGTGGTCTTGATGCTCTTGATCGAGGTGCTTCGAGCGCATTATTTTCCTGGAAATTCTTTGCATGGTCATGTGTCATCTTGTGGTATCTTGGTCCGTACTCTGCGTTTGCATCGCATTCTGGACTATAGAGGTTGATGCCGCGGTCCACACGCAGGTCGATGGCAGCGTTTGCTGCCAAGGCGATATCCAAACAACCGCGCGTCTCGTGCTCGCACAGCTTTATAGTCGCATCCTTCATCCGGCAGCGTTTTCGTGACTCTGGCCCAAACGCCGACTCCGGTTGATACATCTCGCAGTCGGTACAATAACGCCGACCACGCCGAGCAAGAGCAGCACGCGATACCAGTACGCCGCTGTACAATGACTCGCGGTGGTCTAGACATCTCTTGCACAGCTCCCGTCGCAGCTGCGCTTCTCTGATCGATCGGCGCAGTCGCAAGTCGCCGTATTCTCCCTTGGTGAGATACTGCGGGTGTATGGGATAGGCGTTGAAGCGGCTGCGCTTGCAAAATTCAAAGAAGAACTTGGCACTGGTATGAAGCTGCAAGCTGGCTGTGAACCAGGGAGTACAAAGCGAGACAGGCTTGTGCACGATCTGCATGAAACGGAAGCACGTTTGCCGCATCACTCCATGTTCGGCTGGCCCCATGAAATCGAAAATTGCTAGGATGATCTCGGCTGGCAGTTTGTGGAGGGCGCTTTCTCTCTGGTTGCGCCGGCGCCGGAAGTGCCAGTCGGGAATGAGTATGGGCGCAGTAACAATCTCTGACGGCAGCGGAGGTACAGTCGGGACTGCTACTGGAGGTTCTCTTGACTGGGCTCCCATGGTGGCCTCCCATGAACAGTTGCTTGCTGGCGGTTCTATTTTCAAGGGAAATCTCTCAACTTTGTCTGCCATCGACATCTCTAGAAACTCTTCCAGCCCTAACTCCTCCCGGGCACGATTATAAGCCCAGACCTCACCGTTTCGTGTAGTCATCTCCATAGCTAGACAGGGGGAGACACGAGGGAATATATGAGAGAAGAAAAGGATATCAGTGAAGCCGTTGCGAAAGTTTCAAAGTAGGAAATTTGGCAATTGCCGAGAAGAAGTGATAGCTGAATATAATAAAAGCTGAAAAGGAATAGAATATGGTAATAAGTGAAGGTGAAAGTAAGAAGACAAGATTGGTAAAGCTGAGAAAGTAGAGTAGATGAGGAAGAACTCGAATGCCTTGAACGAACACACAGGCCATTAGAGTTATATATATAATGTAGACTTTATCTCATAGTATTTCAAGTCTACTAAAGTCTACTAAGAAGTCTCTCAAGAAGTCTTCTATAACGGTCTTTTCAAAAGGCCTTTGAAGTTTTCTGAGATGTCGAGTCGATGAGAGTCGTCAACGTACGTCTAACAGACCAATCATATTGCTTACCAGCGCGGCTAATTATGGACCTCGACGTATAAGCAGAATTTATATTTAAACTTGATATTATATTTAATATATTTGTAGATATGATATCTCACGGTGCTTTCTAGGACCATGCCTTCTATAACGTACACTATGCTTCATCGCCGGGTAGGCGGCCTTGCCACCGCAGCGCCACTTCTTACGATCGAGCTGCTCTCCCAGTAAAATACCTTTCCCGGTGGACGCCACGGCCGCTTGTGCAGAGGCGCCCTCGTCCGTACCCATCGCGCAGCCGGAGGGCCTTGACTGTGCAGTTGACTGCTGCTGGTTCGGGTGGCACTGCTATCGATACGCTCTTCTTGCTCTTTCGCCTCCTCGACCAGTGCTGCCAGTGCCTGTGCTGTCATTCGCACTTGGCCAAGACTGTTCCCTCTGCTCCGCGGTCTCTTTGTGGTTCGCACCACACCCCTGCTCTTGTGAAGGTCCTGCCGCCATCCTTCTGCTCGTAGCCATGCCAGACGGTAGGGGCTCTTAGCCCCGGCTCTCCCTGCCCTTGGTGTGCTGTTTGGCTCCTTTTCTATTGCCGTCTTTGGCGATATAGCGCTGCTGTTGTCTTCAAGTTTCGAACCCGAGCGTGGTCAATACGAGGCGCTTACAGGAGCCGCCTCCTGCAGCAGTGACGTCTGCTCACCGAAACTGTCGTCACCATCCTCGTCTTGATGGTGGTGGTGGTAGTCGTCATGGCGGCGCTCTGGGTCATCAACAGTAGCGGATGCATTTGCTATCCCCTTGAAGAGCCCGTTGTCTACCAGACGGTTTCCAGTGCTGCCTGCTGCAGGGTATGAGTCGCGTGATGACAGGCCCGGGCTCACAACGAACGGAACGACTGCATTGTAGTGCCGATTTTGTGGTGGCGTTTCTGTAGGCGTCGTAGTCGTCCACGTGTTTCCGTCGCCAGCGGCAGAGGCACCGTTGGCCGGCTCAAAGATGCTCCGCATACGCTGGAACAGAATCGATGGCGACACAGCCGCGATCGAACTGGGACGGCTCTTGGGCTGCTGCTGCTGCTGTAGCATCGCCGTAGTCGGCGGCGTGTTTGTAGGCGTAGTCGTGTCGAGCGACAGAGCGTAGTCGAGCTGTCTCAGTGCCTTGTTACGGCTATTCAAGACACTATCGGGTGGTGTGTCCACCCAGCTGTTGCGAATGAATGGCTCGTTGTCGTGCAGGTCATGGCCAGAGTTGTAAGGAGTGGCCGACAGAGACGCCTCCGAGACGGTGGCCTCGCTGCGGACCGAGCCAGGTGTCGTATAGATGTTGTGCTCGCCCCAGGAAATGTGAGTGACGTCGCGTGGCATAAACTCGTCGTCCATGCTCGGGTCATCATCATCTCCGTCATATAGCTGGGGTGGTGTGACGGGGGCTGGCAGGTCATCTGCCGGAGCATGGCGGCTGCTAGCAAGGCCTCTGAAATGCGTAGACTCCGGTGTGACTGGACGTGCGACGTCGATGGCTTGATCCTCAGCGTCAGCGTCGTGAGACTGGGCATCCCCGACGATCGTGGTCGGTGTCTCTGGCACCTCGGCCTCTGCCAACACAGGAGACCGGTGCTGTACGATAACATTCCCGCTTGCATCGATGGAGATGTTGTCGTACTCAAACTGGTCTTCACGGGGAGAATCGACAAACTCGGACGATATGGAGCCGTCGCTCTCGTTGTTGACGTCAAACAGGTCGTCCTGGCCGTGGACTGTCACTGCATTCTCTGCAGGCTCCTTTTCTTTAGGGGCTTCGTACAAGAAGGGCGACGGCTCCAGACTCTGCGGCGAGGCGAAGTAGCTGCTCTCGTCGACGAACTGCGGTGCTGCATAGGCATACACATCGGGTGCAACGTATGGTGCTTGGTAGTGCCATGCAGACGACGGGTCCTGGATTGTTTGCTGCTCAAAGAACTGGTGGACAGGAGTGGTATCGGCGAGCTCTGTCGTGAGCTTGGGCAGAGGTTCGTGGAATTCCTCTGGAGCAGGTGCAACATGTTCGCCAGAGTGAGTAGGCTCTTGAGCACGGTCAAGTTGCTCGACATCAAGTGCAGATACAATGGGCTCTGTATCGACCTTGACAGCTTCTGTGGTGTATGTGGCCTCTTCTGGATCATGATGCTGAGCCTCTATCAAAGAAGATATGTCTTGAACATCAGCCTCCTGTGACAATATGTGGGCTTCTTCTTCGTGTCTTGTCTCGTCCTGTACCTCAACACCATGCTCTGAGGTAACATCCGACTGTTCATTGGGTACAGAAGCAGGAGGGGGGGATGGAAACACGAAAACGGGAGGTTCGGGAGAGTAGCAAGTGCTGGGTAGGTACATCAGGACCGGTTCCTCATCTTCTTTCGTGGCAATTGTGTTCTTCAAGTCTGCCACGACCTTTGGCTCAAATGATGGGAGGGCAGGAATAGTAAGGATCTCGATGGGCGTCTCGATTTGCGTAGGCAGAGTCTCGATTTGCGTAGGCAGAGTCTCGGATGACGCTGCCGGAGCCTCTGACGCGGATGTCTCCTCGATAAGAGGCTCAGCAACCGCCTCAACCACTGGTAGGGGAGCAACAACGGGCGTGACCTCACTGACTTGAATCTCACGTGCGGCCTCATCATCTGGCTGGTGGCTCAAGTCATGAACGATAGGGGCAGACTCTTCAGGCTCAGCCGCGTCATTGGTCTCCACGGTCTTCTCTTCAGTTTGCTTCACCTCTGGAAGTTCATGTGTGGTCTTTTCTGGTGCCGGAGTTGGAGGAATGAACTCAATGCTGGGAATGTTGCCAAGTGTGATTTCAGATGCCTCAATTTGAATTTCCGGAATAGATGTTTCTTCTGGGTGCTCGTGTGCAACCTCCTCGTCAGCGACTACAACCGATGGGACACTGTAAGTGACAGCCTCATGTTCTTCCTCGTGAACTTCAGCTTCGGTCTCCGGCGTTTCGAGTTCCTCTGTAGGCTTCTCGTCGTTTTCGGGAAGATCATCGGTAGACAGTGCTTGAGTCTCCTCGATAGGAGAGGGAGATATGTCGACAGTAGCGTGCTCAACAGTCTCAACAGATACAACTGGCGCAGTGGAAGCCTCTTGTGCTGGCTTTTCTTCTGGCACAGTTTCTGCGGCTGCTGTTTCGTCGTCACAGCGATCAAGTTCATTGATAATGCTAGTAGAGTCCTTGTCTACCTGATCTTCGTGCATGTGGCTATCAAGGCTTACCGGCTCGGCGATGTCCTTTTCGACCAAGGCAGGAATCATGCTATCGCCGTTCGACAATTGGAGAGCTGGAGTTGGGAGATCGCTGGGAGCGATATGTGTTGATTCTTCCCCGAGAAACGTTTCATGGTCGTGAGATAGAGTGGTCTCTTTGAAAGTGACGTTATCTGACGGAGCGATGATGATGGCTTCTGCCAGCGGCGTGAGTTTTTGATCGGGAAGTTCGCGGTCGATGACGACGACTCTGGGTGTCTGTGGAGATGACTCTCTTGGTGTGGGATCATTTGCTGGGGTTGTGGTCTCTGTCGTAGACGCTGATAACACAGCGTGGTCTTCACCAACCTGCTTCTCGCCCAGCACCTCCTTGGTGTCTATCAATTGTTAGTAGTGCTTTGAGTAAAGATGAAACGCCAGTTGTATTGAGAAGTACGTATTAACATGACATACTGATGGCTACCGGTGCGGTCTTTGGTGCCTGCTCTCTTGACTTCCGCCGCAACGGCACAATGGGTAGCGGCAGACTCATCTGCTCGTCAATCTGCCGGTTCAGGTCTTTCCTGCGCTGCTCGAGCGTCACAAGCCTGGCCTGGCCCTCGTCCAGCATGCGGTCAGCCTCGGCCTCGATCCTTGCCATTTCGGCCTCGGTCTGCTCCTCGAGGTCTGACGTCTTCTTGGCAAGGGCGAGCCGACGTGCGTCGTCTTCTGCCTCTGCTTTGGCCTTGAGGGCCGCGTCTTCCTGTCTGCGGCGGGCCTCGCGCTCTTCGTCTTCGCGACGGCGCTGCTCTTCGATGGCAGAAATCTCAGCAGCTCGTCGCTGAGCAAGGTCGGTAGTCTCTACCGTGAATTCCAATTCCAGAGAGGCGACAGTAGTGTCGCGATGCTTCTCAACATTGTCAAGCAAAGATTCGTGCTGAAGCGAGGTTATGGAGGATATGGTGCTGCGGATGTCAGACAGCGTCTCGTGCATCTGCGAGACAAGCTCCGTGACTTCGACCATTGTATGTGTGTGTTTGGTTCTGATGGTATATGTTGTGAAGGAAGGAAAATAAGTCCGTTGAGGTGTGTATTGGATAGTGAAGAAGGATCAATGATCTGATATGTAACGAACGTGATAAAAGGTAGTCTGCCCAGCAGAATGATCAACTGTCGTCAAGACAAAAGAATAGAATGATGGAACAAGAGAGCAATGCAAAGAAACCAAAGAAAACGACGAAACCAAAAGAAACCAAAAGAAAACAAAGACAACAAAAATGCTGGACGCGGAAATCGGACGAGAGGTCAACAGAAACAAGCTTCTCCTGTGTTAGCGGAATATGTCAAAGCACTCGTACGCGACTACGAGTTGTAGGGGTTATTGCGTTGCGTCGACTGCTAAACAGCTCTAGCAAGAGACAAGGGCCAACATCTAAAACCTGGATGGCGCTGCATGCAATCAACAGAATACGACACGACTCCGTGTTGCTGTCAAGCGGTTTGGGGACGAGCAAGATAGGCAGTTTCTGGGCCGGTTTCAGATCTGCCGTGGGGCAGGAGTGCTCGAGCGGCGATAGCAAAACAGCCTCACGGGAGATAAAACACAGGCATCTAGACAGAGCACCGGGTTCACTGAAGATGGCACTATATGCATCAAAAACGAGGCTATTTGTTTACATCGTGATGACGAGACGCCGATATTGCATTTAGATACTAGGGAGAAAGAAGGTGGGAGCAGAATCAATCAGCTCTCCACGAGAGGGAATAAACACGGCAAAGAGAAAACAAAAGAAAGATATATATAAACAAATCTGAAACAAACGCTCGCTCTCCTACTATCTCTTCTCTTCTATATCACCGACATGGCAGATTACATAAGCATATAGTATCTCCCTTTTCGGCTGTCTATATTCTGCCGGCACCGCCCTTGACGGACTGCATGGCACGCGTGCGGTACGACTCGCGGAAGCTAACACGCTGGACGAAACCCATACCGATGGCCACAACACCAATGGCAAGCCAGACGCTCGTGATGATGAGACCGATGGGGAACAGGATCAGCTGGACGCCGGGGACAACGAACGCAACAGTGCGGTTGCTGAGGGCAGTGACAACGTCTGCGACAGCCGCCTGCGCCCTGGTGGTATCGGACATGACGACGGCATCGCTAAAAACGCCGGCGACAAAGGCGGCCTCGTTGGACGACACATTGGTGGCGACCGTGGTGCCGTCGGTGTTGGTGGCGGTGAGCGTGACCAGGGGCATCACGAGCGCCTCGAGCTGGGCCATGTCCATGCTGGTGGTCATGAGGTCCTTGTTGATCTGGCCGACAAACAGGTACTGCTGGAGAATCTTGAGGCCAGGCGTGGTGGTGTTGGACGAGGTGGAAGTATCGCGGCCGATGACGAGCTTGGACGCCGTGGCCACGGAGACGGGCGACACAGACGCGCCTGAGTAGCTAAGGCCGACCTGGATGTTCTCGGGCGAGATGCCACTGAAGGTGCCGCGCGGCGTGGAGATCTGGTAGAGGCGCAGGTCGGCCTCGAACGCGCCGGTGACATTGTTGAGGGCGGGCAGGTTGTAGCAGGTGCAGGTGCCCGACGGGTTGGACGACTCGGGCAGCTTTGCCAGGGCGATATTGCAGGCGACGGTGGCGGTGTTGTCCCAGGCGGTCATGTTGATGGTGCCGTCGGCATTGAGAATGACGCCGTTGCCGATGTCAGTCGTGCCAGAAGCGTTAGCAGCAGCGCGCGGCATGACAACCCTGTTGGCATACTCGATCTCGCTGCTTTCGCTCTCGCTGGCATACCGGGGCATGTTGTCGTTGACGTTGTCGACGGGCATCCTCCGGTCGAGCTGCTGCATGGCGCTGTCGATGTTGTCGGTTCCGCGTGCAGCGAGAATAGCCGCCTCGGCCATGCTGCGCTCGACGGAGGAGCCGGCCTGGGCCTGGACGGCCAGCAGCGAAGCGGCAATGACTGTCCAAAACATTGTGATTAGGCGTGCAAAGGTTGATAGTCGATGGTGTAGTATATCCGTCCGGCGGTGTACATAGAAAGTAAGGACTGTCGAGGTGAAGGCGAAATCGAGTCGCGGAGGGCAGATTGAAAGGCTGAGCAAAAGTAAAAAGTTGAAGAGATCGAAAGAGAGAAAGAAGCGAAGACGACAAGAGACCTGCTTGCGATGGCGAGAACGGAACAGAGGCGAACTGAGTACGAAAAAAAGAAACAGAACAACAGAACACAGAACGGCTAAAGAACCGAACAACGGAAGAACAAGAAAAACAGAGAGAGCAGGATCTAGAGAAGAAACAGAAACGGAGCACGGCGAGAAGGCGGAAAGAAACAAGGTGGAAGATGGAGAGAGACGGGAAAAGGGCAAGGCAAAGGGAACGAGACGAATGCGGATCGGATACACACGCAAAGATTAGGATGTACGGAGTAAGAGAAACGAGTGGTATGAGTGATACGCACAGGGGTGAGGATAAAAAAAGAATGAAGGGTGACGAAGAGATGGGAGAATCTGAAGTAGGTCGTACTCCGTATGCCAATGAAACAACAAGAGAATAAGAATAAGAATAAAATAATAAGAATAAAAGAGCACACTCAGTCGCAGCAAATGTCAACTGCTGCTGCTGTGAACGCTACGACGAATTGCATGGGAGAGCCGAAAAGGAGACGGACATAGAATACGGAGTGAAAACAATGAGAGCGATGAAGCTGGTGCAACATGCTTCAGGGTGATGGGGCATGAGGCCATGAGTGGGCCAGGGTCTACGCTCAAGCTTGGTATTGGTAAGAGGAGGAGTAGGGAGTCTTGGAGGAAGTGCGAAGATAATCTGAGAAGATGTACTGGTCTCCTTGGTCTACGTAAGACGTATCGGGTTGTTACAATTGGATCGATGGGTTGCGTTGCGATGAAGAGAGCATCGCGGGAGTAGGGAGTACGAGTCGAAGAACGAGTCGGACGGCGTTACGCCATGTGTATCGGAGTGATTCAGCTTCAGCTTGCTTGGAGACTAGAGGTAAAGAAGTGAAAGTATCAAGAGGAGAGAGAAGAGAAGAGGACGATAAATGAAGATGAAATCAAAATCAAATCGAACAAGACAGAATCAAGTCAAAGAGACTATATTCGATCGTGACCCGAAATCTCAAATGAAGAAGCGAAGAAAAGACAAGGAAAACAGAAGAATACGCATGCTATTACGGAGAACAAGAAGGGGTGTCGGATCGTCTGATGATGGAACACTACGAGTCTGAGCTTGTAGTGGAAGAGGCAAAAAGGGGGACTCAACACGACTGGGCAAGGCATGTTTAAGTGGGCAGCAACGTGTGGGCATGAGTGTTGAAGAAACTGCCAAGCCCTCCCAGCTGAAGCATAATGCGCATCAGGGCCCTGTCGGCGGCAAACGGGTGCCATTGGCTGTCAATGCTCGGACAAGCTTCTTGTCTGACTCTAATTCATACTTTATTTTGCATTGTCTCGTTGTTTTGGGGGTGGGCGACAAGGATCCTGAGCCGCATCGACGTAAGATACGGAGTAGAGTAGAAGTACAGGGCTGGCCTGTCGTTAGCCAGCGTGATGGGCCAGTAGGATGCTGGCAAGGGATAACGACAACAGCGAGACCGCAATAATGACAACAGCAAGACGGGGAAAGGTAAAGATAAAATTCGAGGTGGACTTTGAGAGGCTCCGAGGACGATAAACTCGATCTGGCTGATCGCCATGATCTGCGAGAATGGGTAGGTTTTTATGATTGTACTTATTGTAAGCATATGTATCTTGAGATACTGTACTTTGCATGCGTACTGTACTGTATGTGAGTGCAGTGATAACGACTAAATAGAAAAAGGTAGTGCCGGCTATAGAGCTAGTAGAACGACACAACAGCACGACATCCCGATATTCAAACCACCTGTTTGACAACCATGACGACGACTGAACAAGGCCCCGAGACACCAAGACGTGGTGAATAGCATGATTCTACAGGCTAATGCTGTCAATATAGCCATAGGACAGACACACTACAACATCGCAACACTGCAACGCTCGGCACGTTCACATGCTCAATGCAAATCTTGTCTGAAACGGACACGGATCGGACAAGAGGCGGCCATCGGCTATACCAGCGGCACTGACTATATCTGCTGAAATGCTACTGCGAGGTGATGATGATATTGCTAAATGCGTACATACCCTGTAGATCTCGACCTGTATCTAAGCTCTACGGAGACTACATTACATCATGGATATACGGATTAAAGAACGAGTGTCGGAGATCTGCCATCGATTCAAAGAGGATATACCCATAACTGCCGAGTAGAGCACACGCATATAACAGTGAATTATGATATGTTTTTATTATTATCGAAAACTACTACTGAAACCATCATATTCGTCATCTTCGACCACTGTTGTTTGCACCAGTTTCCAGCGAGTTCGACGGTCTTGCGGCACCTGCGGGTAGCATGTGCTTAAGTCTTCAATGAGACCAGAAAAGGGCTACTTCAGGTTCAGAAGACTGTCCACAAACTCATTGTATTGCCACTAGTATGCACCAGTGCGTGTGAATGCCCTGTCGGGCCGACGGCATACGGAGTAGAAGGGCCACTGATTGTAAGATAGTAGATAAATTTGGGGTTCATGGACTTACTACCTGTTCAATTACCATGATAGTCACTGATGTTCGCCGCAGCCTCGATGGGAAGTCGGCAGTCAGCCGGCTGACCCGCAAAGACGCGCCTGTGGAAGGTCCCCAACGACATCAAGTCTGCACCATAGCACTTTTGTTAGTGCGACCGCAGCTGTGGTACGCTGCTGCAGTATAGATACCGCGCTGCCGGGGTCTGGCCACAACGTCGCCTCCGTCTTGCCGCCTTCTAGCCTTTCCGCCCGAAATTGTGGGCAAATGCAAAGATGGACTCACGGCCGACAGACCCGTTTACGTCATGCTGCACAATGCTCGATATGGTCCGGTTCGTCCCAAGCTGTACTGAACAGCTATGGCGTCGCCGTTTTCAAGCGTCAGGCTACGGCTAAAGGACGCCGTCGAGTACGTATAGTTGCCCTATTGTGCAGTGCCGTCGTCCTCGGCTATGGGATAATGCACTGCAGCGACTGGGCTCCCGTTCTCAAAATTTCTTACGTCACATTATTGTCGGCCACCATGCCGTCCCGGCTGAGGGAATCAGACCAAAGCATAGCAGCTGCTGTTGAGTGTCATATTGCCGACTGTTGTCACCCGTGCGCTCAGATACGGACTGCAGACGGCCATGGGGATCAACGGCGGGCGGGCGGGTGTGTACTCGGGAGGGTGGTCGGCTTGCTTACTTCTGGCTTGGAGTACTGCCGCAGTCCAAGCATCGACACCGGCACATCCTCTATGTGTGGGGATCGGCATGCAATGCAGTGTGTTACCTATGAAAGGCACCGAGGTGTAGACTTGCAGTACATGATATAGAACACATCATAGGTTTAGTATATAATACTTTCAGATCATTACTGTATCTCGGCTAACTTGGATCACTGGCTGGGGAGGCTCGGCATAGCACAACAAGAGGCTGATGGTTATGAATTGTGCTAGTTTCTTATACTCGCAGATGCTAAATCCAAAGAGAACATGAACTGAGTTAAAATTATGCAAACAAGCCTCGCATCGCCATGTTACTCTTGACTGCGGTTGTGTTTGGTGAGGTGGTGCCTAATTATGCTAGTTAGGGTGGTATGGCTTGAGCTCTATTATTTCTAGGCAGTGAGTTGTGTATTTATATCACTGCTTGTGATGAATGATATGTGCTGCGGATGTTGTGTTGAGATATCAAAGTGATGTTGGACTTGATGTATAGTACATATAGGCATTTAACATGCAAACGAACTAACCGCGCTATAGACAGCAAACTTTCTACACTTACTTTATCACACATCACATTTGTAAAATCAAACTACGGAGTACAACCACGGAACTACACACCTGATTGTCCAATGATCCAGCATATCCATCAAAGATCTCGTCCCAACATCAATACCCTCACCCAACACTCGCCGCGCCGCCCAGTCTGCTGCCTCGCGGGCCCACTTTATTATATAATCTTGCCAGCTGGCAGCATTGCCAACCATGCTTACTAATATTTGCTGGAGCCGCTGTATTAATCGCTGCGCTCAAAGAGGAAGGAAGCTATTCGCGTGGAATGCCCGCTAGCCACCAAACGGGAAAGCGCCAGTGACCCCCCCCGACACAGTAGCAACAGAAGCCAAGCGAACATTCGAAAAATCACCAATCCGCCCTGTAGGCCTGCATCTTGCCACATTTGACGTTCCCCCCTAAGATTAGCTTCCCCACGAGCCTCAAGACGGGCCACCTCTCCTCCGTCGCTTCGTTTTCTCTTCCTTTCCCCTTTTTCTCTTTTCTTGCCCCTTCCCCTCCGCCGTCTTCCATCTTGATACGATTCAACTCATCATCTCCCTGACGGCTATGATCCGTTAATCCTTGCTGCCGTCCATCTTTCCGCGCACCCCAGCCGGCCGCATCGCGCGTGCCTTGATTCGATCACCACGCCCCCATCGCCTGCTCTCTCTGCCCCCATCGCAGCCGTCCGCTGCAGCCGCCCATCATGGCTCCGCTGGTCGACAACAACCAGATCAAGAGCGCCCAGCTGCTCTCGCCGCTGCTCGTCCACTACCACGCCTATGTCTGGCCGTTCGTCATCGCCTGGCCCATCTTCTTCTTCATCTACCTCAGCCCCGAACACTACGAAAAGCACATTGGCGCTCCCGAATGGACCTTTGTCTGGGTCGGCTCCATCATCACCATCCAGAGCTTGACCTGGCTCAGCACCAATTGGAACATTGAGATCAAGGCCGTCTTCACCGCGACCAAGGTCAGCTCTGTCGCCCAGGCCAACCTCATCAAGATCATCCCCACTGCCAACGCTGGTTCCCCCGAGATCTGCAAGCTCGAACGCGAAAAGGTATGTTGCTTCACTGCTCTCTTGTCTTGCGCGCACACACGCGCCTTTCCGCCTTTCTACTTTGCTACTTTTCTACTTCTGTCCCCCTTCCATCGCGTCTAACCCAACACCCTAGATCAACGGCGCCATCGTCACGTCCTTCCTGTTCCAGAAGCGCCGCTTCACCTACTCCGCCGACACTGGTGCCTTTTCCACCCTCGCCTACGAGATCGATGCCGAGCCCAAGCCCCTTCTCGGCAAGTTCCAGGCCTCCAAGGGCATCACGTCGCAAGCCGAGCTCGAGCGCACCCAGCAGCACTATGGCAGCAACACCTTTGACATCCCCGTGCCCACCTTCACCGAGCTGTTCCGCGAGCATGCCGTCGCCCCCTTCTTTGTCTTCCAGATCTTCTGTGTCGGCCTCTGGATGCTCGACGAGTACTGGTACTACTCCCTGTTCACCCTCTTCATGCTCGTCGCCTTTGAGAGTACCGTCGTCTGGCAGCGCCAGCGCACGCTCATGGAGTTCCGCAGCATGAGCATCAAGCCCTACGACTTGTGGGTTTACCGTCTCGGCCGCTGGACCGAAGTCCTCAGCGACCACCTGCTGCCCGGCGACCTGGTTTCCGTCTCCCGCACCAAGGAGGACAGCGGTGTTGCTTGCGACATGCTTCTGATCGAGGGCACTGCCATTGTCAACGAGGCCATGCTGTCTGGTGAGAGTACCCCGCTGCTCAAGGACTCTGTCCAGCTGCGCCCTGCCGATGCCAACCTCGAGCCCGAGGGTCTGGACAAGAACGCCTTCCTCTGGGGCGGCACCAAGGTCCTCCAGATCACCCACGGCAACCCCGACGATGTCAAGCCCAAGTCCGCCAACGGTGTCCCCCCGCCCCCCGACAACGGTGCCATGGCTGTCGTCATCAAGACCGGTTTCGAGACGTCCCAGGGCAGCCTTGTGCGCACCATGATCTACTCGACTGAGCGCGTCTCGGCCAACAACGCCGAGGCTCTTTGGTTTATCCTGTTCCTGCTTGTCTTTGCCCTGGCCGCCTCCTGGTACGTCTGGGACGAGGGTGTGCGCAAGGACCGCAAGCGCTCCAAGCTGCTGCTCGACTGTATCCTCATTGTCACTAGTGTCGTGCCCCCTGAGCTGCCCATGGAGCTTAGTCTTGCCGTCAACACCAGTCTTGCTGCCCTCGCCAAGTATGCCATCTTCTGTACTGAGCCTTTCCGTATTCCCTTTGCTGGCCGCATCGACGTTGCCTGCTTCGACAAGACTGGTACTCTGACCGGCGAGGATCTCGTTGTTGAGGGTATTGCTGGCCTTGGCCTCAGCAGCCAGGCCGGTACCGACACGCGTGAGACCGACGGTGCCCACAGCCACATGACCCCTGTCAGCCAAATCGGTCTGGATACTACCCTTGTTCTTGCTACTGCCCACGCCCTCGTCAAGCTCGACGAGGGTGAGGTCGTCGGTGACCCTATGGAGAAGGCTACTCTCGCTGCCCTCGGCTGGACGCTTGGCCGCAACGATGTCCTGAGCAACAAGCAGTCCGCTGCTGCCGCTGAGGGCATTTCGGGTACCGTCCAGGTCAAGCGCCGCTTCCAGTTTTCGTCTGCCCTCAAGCGCCAGAGCTCTGTTGCTACTGTTTTCGGCAAGGACGCCAAGACTGGCGACCGTATCCAGGGCACGTTTGTCGCTGTCAAGGGTGCCCCCGAGACCATCATGAAGAGACTCGTCACTGTCCCCTCCGACTACGAAGAGACCTACAAGTACTTTACGCGCCGCGGTTCCCGTGTCCTGGCCCTGGCCTACAAGCAGCTCACTACCGAGGGCGAGCTTGGTGCTAGCAAGATCAACGACCTGAAGCGCGAGAACGTCGAGTCCAGCCTTACGTTTGCCGGCTTCCTTGTCCTGCACTGCCCCCTCAAGGACGACGCCAAGGAGGCTGTCCAGATGCTCAACGAGAGCAGCCACCGTGTTGTCATGATCACTGGTGACAACCCGCTGACTGCCGTCCACGTTGCCCGCGAGGTTGAGATTGTCGACCGCGAAGTTCTGATTCTGGATGTCCCTGACCACAGCGATGGCGGCAAGGACCTGGTGTGGCACAGTGTCGACGACAAGGTGCACATCAAGGTTGACCCTACCAAGCCCATTGACCCCGAGATTATCAAGACCAAGGACCTCTGTATTACCGGCTACGCCCTGGCCCAGTTCAAGGACCAGGTTGGCTGGTGGGATATCCTGCGCAACGCGTGGGTCTACGCCCGTGTGTCGCCCAAGCAGAAGGAGGATATTCTTCTCGGCCTCAAGGAAATGGGTTACTACACTCTGATGGCTGGTGATGGTACCAACGATGTCGGTGCACTCAAGCAGGCACACATTGGTGTCGCCCTGCTCAACGGTACCCAGGACGACCTGACCCGCATTGCCGAGCACTCCCGCAACACCAAGATGAAGGAGCTGTACCAGAAGCAGGTTGACCTGATGAAGCGCTGGAACCAGGCTGCCCCGCCCGTCCCTGTCATGATTGCCCACCTGTACCCCCCTGGCCCTGGCAACCCTCACCTGCCCAAGGCGATTGAGCGCGAGGCAACGCGCAAGAACATGACTCCCGAGGAATATGCCAAGACCCACGTCCCCGTCGCCACCATTGAGCCCGCCGCCACGCCTGCCTCCCAGCAGCTCACCAACGCCAACGGCCAGACCCAGCGCCAGGCCCAGATGCAGCAGAAGGCTGCCAGCCTGGCTGACCAGTTCACGTCGAGCATGATGGAGAGCGAGATGGACGACAACGAGCCGCCGACCCTGAAGCTGGGTGACGCCTCGGTCGCCGCGCCGTTCACGTCCAAGCTGCGTAACGTTATTGCCATCCCCAACATTATCCGCCAGGGTCGTTGCACGCTCGTCGCCACCATCCAGATGTACAAGATTCTTGCCCTGAACTGTCTGATTTCCGCCTACAGTCTGAGTGTCCTCTACCTCGAGGGCATCAAGTTTGGTGACGGCCAGTACACGATCAGCGGCATGCTCATGAGCGTCTGCTTCCTGTCCATCTCGCGCGCCAAGTCTGTCGAGGGCCTGTCCAAGGAGCGCCCCCAGCCCAACATCTTTAACTTTTACATTATCGGTTCGATTCTGGGCCAGTTTGCTGTGCACGTTACCACTCTGATCTATGTTGCGCGCCTCTGCGACCGTCTGGAGCCCCGCAGCGACGACATTGACCTGGAGGCCGAGTTCTCGCCCTCGCTGCTCAACAGTGCCGTGTACCTCCTGCAGCTCATCCAGCAGATCTCGACTTTTGCCGTCAACTACCAGGGCCGCCCCTTCCGGGAGTCGCTGACAGAGAACCGCGGTATGTTCTACGGTATCGTCGGTGTCACTGGCATTGCGTTTGCTTGCAGCACCGAGTTTATCCCCGAGCTGAACGAGGCCATGAAGCTGGTGCCCTTCTCGAGCGAGTTCAAGAAGACCATGACCTCGGTCATGATCATTGACTACGTTGCTTGCTACGTGATTGAGATTGTGCTCAAGTTCCTGTTTTCTGACCTCAAGGCGCGCGACATTGCCGAGCGCCGTCCGGACCAGCTGGTGCGCGAGAAGGAGCGCAAGGAGGCGGCTGCGCAGGCCAAGATCCTCGAGGATGAGCGTCTGCAAGCCGAGAAGGTGGCCGAGTTTGAGCGCAAGCAGGCCGAGAAGGTTGCTGAATTCGAGCGCCGGATCGCCGAGCGCCGCCAGCGGTTAGGCGCGTAAAAGATTTTTGTTGGAGTGGATGAAAATATCACAGAAGATGAGGAGATAAAACTTGGGTATGATTCTCTCTATGGCTAGGAAGAGATGCGATTAAGAAAGAACAGGGACGAGGCGGAGGTATATCGGGATGGGCATACCTAGAAGGATATTTTGTCCTGTTTGTTTTTGGTTACTGATAAAACGGAAACCAGGCTGGCATGACAGCCAGACTCATCTCACAACAGCTAATACGTATAGAGGTCGTTTGTTTGCATTTGCATGTTCAATAAAGTATCTAAAGAATTCAAGACGGATGAAAGTGATTGCTATTGAGGAGAGAGTCATAATACGTCATATCGTACATCAGATGCATTGCGTGGTACGCAATGCAATCCATTCGAAGAAGCGGATTAGCATAGTTTTAATTTTGATATATTTTGTTTACCACCCATCTAGCTCGAGAAGATACCGACTTCTTCTCCGTCCCCTTCTTTCTATTCGTCGCTTCCCGTTTCCGTTACGGATAATCGAGGTAATCACAGTACGAAACCAAAAAGACAGAACGCTAAAAGGGGCAGAACAAGACGATGCTCATATATTCATGGAGCGAGGCAGGCACGCGAAGAAGCATGACAATGCGCCAGTGGCTGCTTACGGGCTGGAGGCAACGAAGCTGACACCCTTGGCAATGTTCTTCTTCAGGTCGACGAAGCAGGCCTCGAGGAGAGCCTCCTCGGCGGCATCGACCTCACCGACGGGCAGGATCTTGGAAACACCCTCGGGGCCGAGCTCGACCTTGGAGGAGAAGAACTCGATGCCCTTGTCGGCGTACAGGGGGCTCTCGACGAACGTGGGCTCGATGACGCCCTTCTCGCCATCGGCAGCGCGCAGGACGGAGTCGGCCATGCGGGCACCGGCGAAAGCCATGGACAGGGTGGCGGAACCGGCACCGTCCTTGGCCTTGACGACCTCGTCACCGCCGAACTGGACACGGTTGACGAGCTCGGCGTTGGAGGTCAGCTTGGGGTGCTTGCTCTGCGAGAACAGGGGCACGATGGTGACACCGCTGTGGCCACCGACAACGGTGATCTCCTCGTCCTTGGGGTCGGTGCTCTCGATCTCGGAGACGAAGCGCGAGGCGCGGACGACGTCGAGGGTGGTGACACCAAACAGGCGCTTGGGGTTGTAGACACCGCGGGCCTTGAAGACCTCCTTGACAATGGGGACGGTGGAGTTGACGGGGTTGGAGATAACGAGGATGTTGGCGTCGGGGGCGGACTCGGCAACGGCCTTGGCGAGGTCGCGGACGATGCTGGCGTTGGTGTTGAACAGGTCGTCACGGGTCATGCCGGGCTTGCGGGGGACACCGGCGGGGATGAGCACGACCTTGGCGCCCTTCAGGGCCTCGGACAGACCCTCGGCGCCGGGCTGGTAGCCCTTGACGGTGGACTTGGTGTTGACGTGGGAGATGTCAGCAGCAACGCCGGGGCCGCCACGGATGTCGTACAGGGCAAGCTCGGAGACACGGGGGTTGAGCTTGAGCAGCAGGGACAGCGGCTGGCCAATGCCACCGGCGGCACCGAGGACGGTCACCTTGGAGAGCTGGGTGCGTTAGTTGGTGGTCAAGCATCAAGGACGGGCACTCTGGCGACACGAGGGCCGGGCCGGCGCAACGGAAGGCCAGCGGAGGGGACACAGTGGCCGCTCGGAGGAAGACGGAGAACAACAAGAGACACGGCAAGACAGGGAACTCACGTCACGGGCAGAGGCCGAGAAGGCCCGTCTCTGGATTCTGGCAGCAGCGAACATGATTGCGGTTTGACGAGATGGGGGGGGGGGAGATAGATGGAGAGAAGAGAGGAAAGGTTCAAGGTGGAGAGGAGGAAGGGGAAGAAGAAGAAGAGGAAGACAGCCGAGGGGACGAATAAAGTAAATAAATACGAAAATAAAATAAAGGCTCAATGCGAGTATTTTCGATGTGTGGCCCGGACAGCCGTGGTGGGCTTGGAGCATGGGCGGCAGGAAGGCACGAAGGCACGAAAGCACGAAAGCGCCAGGTAAAACGCACAACTGCGCTATATTTGCAAAGGGAAAGAGGGGACTCGGAGTGGGTCCGTTCCCCGGCAAGAGCATCAGTATTATGTCAGCTGGAGCAGGGAGGAGTGACTTCGCTTTGTGTGGAGCATCCCGCGATCGCGAAGTACCTCGGGCGGAGGGGACGGGCGAGTAAAAGAAATGCAAGTTTAATGCAGAAAACGTGGTGCCTCTAGGCTGTTCTGGGACTAGCGTGGATATCTGCTGATCGCCCATTCGGATGAGAACGGCCCCACTCTTTTCGGTCTGTTCTGGTTGCATGTGGGAGGCAGGACGAGTGGTGACGACAAGACAGCATCGACAACGCCGAGCTATTCGCGAGCCGTGTGAACAGGCCGGCTGTTGGAGGGCGAGTCTGGGATAAATGGCCAGTCGAGTATGGGCGTCAATGAGGGCTGTCCTGCTGTTTTGGCAATTTGGTGCTGCATTCTGATTTGATTATTATTAGTATTATTATCTGCTATTTCGCTATTTATTCCTTAATATACTTTAATCCGAAAATCTTTCAATGGGGCGCCCGTTGTCGGAGTTTCGGTGCACCAAACAGCACCCTGTGCAGCCGCAAGCAGCAGGCGGTCGGGGCCAGCAGAATATATCCCACCTTGAAAAGCGCCTGCGCACGACATCGGACTGCGGGGCAGTGCCGAAACGGGGCACTGTGCACCATGCACTGTGGAAGCCATTGAGCTTTTCTGGGCCGACTTACATGCGCGGTTGAGTCACACGCGGAGATATATTTGATATTCGGGGCATTGGATCCAGCAGCGTTTCTCAAGACCGTACACGCACCGCCACGCACAACCACGTTTTCGCCCACAGCATCGCACAGCATCGCACAGCTGCAGACACTGCAGCACAACACCACCGCGCACATGGCTTCCACCGGGGCGTCGAGCGTCATCCCGGACCCGACAGCCGACCTGCACTGGAACGAGTACAGAGGGGGTGAGCTCGTCTGAACCGTCTGTCCGCATCCGTTTGTACGCATACTGACCAGCAGCGATCCACGAGATCTTCAACAAGAATGCCCACACCCACCCCGAACGGCCCTGTGTCGTCGAGACCAAGGGCCCGCGCACCCCCGAGCGCATCTTCTCGTACCAGCAGATCAACGAGAGCTCCAACCAGCTCGCACACTTCTTCCTGGCCCACGGCTGCGAGCGCGGCGATGTCGTCATGATCTATGCCCACCGCGGTGTCGACCTCGTCGTCGCCTACATGGGTGCCCTCAAGGCCGGTGCCACCGTCAGCGTGCTCGACCCCCAGTACCCCGCCGACCGTCAGAAGGTCCTCCTCGAGGTCGCCGGTCCCCGGTTCCTCGTCCAGATCCAGCGTGCCACAGAGGAAGCTGGCCCCATGGCCCAGACCGTGGCCGACTTTGTTGCCGCCAACCTCAAGATCAAGGCCGAGGTGCCGGCTCTGCAGCTCGACAAGGACGGCACGCTGTTCGGCGGCAAGCTGCCCGGCGCCGACGTCGACTGCCTTGCTGCCCACGAGTCTCTGCGTCCCAGCTTCCCCGACGTCCAGATCGGCCCCGACTCGACGCCCACCCTGTCCTTCACCAGCGGCTCCGAGGGCAAGCCCAAGGGCGTGCGCGGCCGTCACTTCTCGCTCACCCACTACTTCCCCTGGATGGCCCAGCGCTTCGGCCTGTCCGAGAACGACCGCTTCACCATGCTGTCTGGCATCGCCCACGACCCTATCCAGCGCGACATCTTCACACCTCTCTTCCTCGGTGCTCAGATTGTCGTGCCCCCGCGCGACAGCATCGCCCACGAGCTGCTTGCCGAGTGGATGCACGCCAACAAGGTCACCGTCACCCACCTGACCCCGGCCATGGGTCAGATCCTCGTCGGTGGTGCCTCGACGCAGTTCCCCTCGCTGCACCACGCCTTCTTTGTCGGCGATCTGCTCACCAAGAAGGACAGCCGTCGTATGCAAGACCTCGCCCCCAACGCCTTTATTGTCAACATGTACGGCACCACCGAGACCCAGCGTGCCGTCTCCTACTTTGAGATTGCCAGCCGCAACACCGACGCCGCCGCGCTCGACAGCCTGCCCGACATCATCCCCGTCGGCCAGGGTATGGTCAACGTCCAGCTGCTGGTCGTCGACCGCGAGAACCGCAACCGCATCTGTGACGTCGGCGAGCAGGGCGAGCTGTTCCTACGTGCCGGTGGAATGGCCGAGGGCTACCTCGGTGACGATGAGGTGTCGAACAAGCTCAACACGGAGAAGTTCCTGACCAACTGGTTTACCAAGCCCGAGACGTGGACGGCGCCGTACGAGAAGCTGGCGGCCGAGAAGCCCGAGCCCTGGATGCCCTACTACAAGGGCCCCCGCGACCGGATCTACCGCACCGGTGATCTCGGCCGTTTCCGCCCCGACGGCACTGTCGAGTGCACGGGCCGTGTCGACAACCAGGTCAAGATCCGCGGCTTCCGCATCGAGCTGGGCGAGATCGACACGCATCTGTCGCGCCACTCGTACGTGCGCGAAAACGTCACGCTCGTGCGCCGTAACCAGGACGAGGAGCCGACGCTTGTCAGCTACATTGTCCCCGAGTCCAAGCGGTGGCTGCAGCACCTGGCCGACGGCGGCGTGTCCGTCGACGACCATCTGTCTGTCAGCAACACCTCCGACGAGTCCATGTCCAGCATGCTGAAGCGCTTTAAGCTTCTGTCCGAGGACTGCAAGGCCTTCCTCAAGACCAAGGTGCCCTACTACGCCGTTCCCACCATGTTCATTCCCCTGGCCCGTATGCCATTAAACCCCAACGGCAAGATCGACAAGCCGGCTCTGCCCTTCCCGAGTGATGCCGACCTCGCCACTCTCAACCGCCGCGCATCACGCGCGTCGTCCGCCCTCGCGTCCATGACCGAGACCCAGAAGCGCCTCGCTGCTCTGTGGGCACAGGTCATCCCCCACCGCTCTGCCCGCATGTTTGTGCCCGAGTCCAACTTCTTTGAGGAGGGTGGCCACTCCATCCTGGCCCAGCGCATGATGTTCCTCGTGCGCAAGGAATGGAAGGACATTGACGTGCCCATGAGCGCCATCTTCCAGTCCCAGACCCTGGGCGGCTTTGCTGCCGAGATTGACCGCGCCCAGGACCCCACTGGCCTGCGTCTTGATTTCGGTACCGGCAGCGCCGTTGGCGACGACGACGCCTACGCTGCTGACGCCCGGGATGCCGCCGCTCACATGCCAGAGACGATTCCTTCCGTCGAGACGCTCGGCGACGGCCCGACGACTGCCTTCCTGACGGGTGCCACCGGTTTCCTGGGCATCTACGTGCTGCGCGCGCTGCTTGCCCAGAACGCTGGCAACAAGGTGATTGCACTTGTGCGCGCCAAGGACACGGCTGCCGGTCTTGCGCGTGTCACGTCCATTGCCAAGGCCTACGGCCTGTGGGACGACAGCTGGGCCGGCCGCGTCGAGGTTGTGCTCGGCGACATTGCCCAGCCCAAGCTGGCGCTGGACGCCGTCGACTGGGCTCACGTTGCCAGCACCGCACGCATTGTTGTGCACAACGGCGCCATGGTCAACTGGATGCTGCCGTACTCGAGCATGCGCGCGGCCAACGTCGGCAGCACCCTCGAGTGCATCAAGCTGTGCGCCACGGACGCCCCGAAGCGCCTCGTGTTTGTGAGCTCGACGTCCACGCTCGACACGGACCACTACGTCCAGCTGTCCCAGGAGTCCAGCGGTGTCGGCATTCTCGAGTCCGACGACCTCGAGGGCAGCCGCAAGGGTCTGGGCACCGGCTACGGCCAGACCAAGTGGGCCAGCGAGTACCTCGTCCGCGAGGCCGGCAAGCGCGGTCTGGTCGGCACGATTGTGCGCCCCGGCTACATCACCGGCAACATCGAGAGCGGCATCTCCATCACCGACGACTTTTTGATCCGCCTGTGGAAGGGCTGTCTGCAAGTGGGCGCGCGCCCCGACATCACCAACACGGTCAACCAGGTGCCCGTGACACATGTCAGCCGCATTGTGGCGTCGTCGGCTTTCAACCCGCCGACGGTGCACCCGCTGAGCGTCGTGCACATCACGGGCCACCCGCGCCTGACCATGAACGAGTGGCTCGGCACGCTGGAGCAGTACGGCTACTCTGTGCCGCAAATGCCGTACCGCGACTGGTGCTCGGCCCTGCGCGCATACGTCGCCGACGAGACCCAGGAGGAGCACGCTCTGCTTCCGCTGTTCCACTTTGTTGTCGGCAACCTGCCGGGCGACTCGATCGCGCCCGAGATGGACGACAAGAATGCGGCTGCTGTGCTGACGGCTACGTTTGGCGCCGACGCCGTGCCAACGTCGTTCCCTGATGCCGGTGTGAGCACCCAGATCGCCGGCGCGTACATCAGCTACCTGGTATCCACGGGTTTCCTGCCCGCGCCGCCTGCCGAGCGTCCGGCCGGTTACAAGGGCCCTGCTGCCCGGCCGCTGCCCAAGGTGTCGCTGAGCGCCGAGCAGCTGGCACAGCTAGCCAACATTGGCACGCGCACGACTGCCAAGTCGTAGGCCAGGAAAGATACTAGCAAAAAGTAAAAGGTCTAACTAAAATAAAAACACGAGAGGGAGATTCATTGCATATCACGTTTTCATAGTACACAAAAGGCGGTCTGGTTTAATCTATTTATTATTTATCATAACACTATCATGAACGGGACACAGTCCCAACACCATGCAAATATGGCAAATAATATCCGAGATGGAGATTCAAACTTAAATCTAGACAAATGAAGACGAAATCAACATGGATGCCTTCCTACTTCTTTGTCAGCTGCTCCAGCTGGGCCATCGCAGCAGCGATTTCTTCGTCAGTCGGCAGGTTAACCACCATAAGGTAGAAGACGTCATGCTGCATAATCTTTTTCCTGCCACTGCCGCGCGTGGCGGATGTGTTTCGGTTGGCAGAGCTGGGTGCGCCGCCATATGGTGCTGGCTGGCTGGACTCTCCGTGCGGTGCCGGCGGGTTTGGCTCATACCGAGACTGCCCGGCCTGGCCAGTCATCTTCTGCTTTGACTTTTCAATGGCCACGGTAGCACCGCTCGTGATGAGACCAATGCCGGCACCGATCAGGCCGATTGGCTTTTCGCGGCCAAAGAGCCCCTGCTTCATGCCGGGAGCAGGTGGTTCTCTGCCGTAGACGTCTCTCGCGAAAGGAGAGCTGCGATCGGCGTTCTCTCCTCTGGGCGAAGCGAAGCCCATGATCCTCTCCTTGGCAGACATCTTGGGCGGCAGCACGACTGCACCGCCCGTCAGGAGAGCAAGGAGCGACCCGCTGTTGGCGGCATGGTTGGGATCAGCATAGCGCGACATAAAGGGCTTGCGGGCCTCGGCGGGCACGGCCACGGACGAGCCCCGGTGCTCGCTCTCGTACGCGGCCTGGGCGCGGCGGTCGAGGTAGTCCTGCACAAACTTGCCGGAACTGTTCCACTTGGTGCGCGCCTTGGCCTGCTCGGCACTGCTGCCGCCCGCGCCGTCGCGGTCGACAATGCCGAGGTCGTGCTCGGCGGCCTTGTCGAGGTCGGGGTACACGAGGTCAGCAGCCTGGGGCAGCTCGAGCTCCGTGTGTGTCGCGCCGCTGGTCTCGCGCAGGCTGCTGATGCGGAACTTGGGCCGGCTGCTCGCGTCAGCGGCCGTGCTGTTGGTCATGGCGGTCATCTGGCTGTACTTAACCGTGTTCTGGTTGAGGTCGAGGCGCTGGGCGGACACGACATTCTTGCCAAAGACGCTCTTGAGACCGCCCACGAGGCCACCGCCGCCACTGCTGCCAGGCACCTCATCTTTGAAGGCCATTACCATGGCAAAAAGACCGCGCGGCATAAAAAGGTCCTGGTTGGCGCGGTCCAGAAACGAATTGTTGCGGCGGCGCGACTGCAGCTCGCGGGCTGTGCCGGCGACGACCTGGACGACAATGCTAACGACCTGGGCGCCCACCTCGGGCACAAAGCCGACAATGCCTGCAGCAATATAGACAACGTCGATCCAGGCATTGGCCTTGCTGGCCTGGTGCCAGTCCTTCAAGAACCTGAGGAAGACGTCCTGGTCGATGCCGGCACACTCGCCGAGAACGGGCGCGTACGCGCGCACAAAACCGCGACTCTTGTTGCGGGGCCGGCGCTGGGGGATAATGACGGGACACGGCAGGCGCTGGCATGGTGAGGGCACGGGGCCGGCAAGACGAACCAGATCGCGCACCATGCGGATCTCCTTCTTTACTTTGTCCTCAGCAGAGGTCTCGGCAGGGGCCTCGGCGGCTTCCGAGCCGGCTTCCGGCGAGCCAACTGCATCGACTGTTCCGTGTCTGTGAGAGTCTACACTCTGGAGAGCACTGGCGGCATCTGTGACTCTGTTGATGCTGACGGAGCGGTCTTCGGCACGGTTGTCGACCTCGGAGTAGGCGGGCGGGTCGACGTACTCGGCCATGTCGTCGAGTTCCCAGATGGCCTCCTCGTCGTACATGCCAAACGCATCGTCGGCAAAGGCAAGCCGCTCTGTTTCGCCCACGCGGCGTTTTTCTTCCTCGGCAGATGGATATGATGTAGATTGAGACGGAGAGGTAGAAGGGCCAGCCACAGCCTCGTATGTTGGAGTATACGCGGGGCTGTATGCGGGATTATACGCTGGATTGTGCTCTGCATCGTGCGCTGGAGCGTATGCTGGCGCAGAAGAAGGGCCAGCCGTGCCGGGTGGAGAATAGACGTAGTTGCCTGCTGGCGCCTCGGAGGACTCATGGATGACGGAGCGGCTACCAGATGTGCTATCCCGGGGAGAGACAGTGCCGCTTGCCGGGTGGCTTGCTGGTGAGCTGGCACCGCTGCTGTTGGCACGCTCCTTGGCAGCGGTCTTCTTCGCCCGCGAATGGTGAATGGCTTCCGACGCAAGGCCGATGCCTGCACCAAGCATCTTGACAAGAGGGCCTCCAGCCATTTTGTAGTTCAAATAGGGCAATATAGGGTATGGATGGAGAACGGAGTGATTGCAGTGTGTAGATGGGAGAGCAGAGAGAATGGGATGAAGAGAGTTTGGTAGATGAGATATGGGGATAAGAAACTAAGATGGCGATGGCACGACTCGATGAAACAGACGGGCATCTCTCTTCTTATACCCTGTGTCTCTCGTCAAGAGCAAAGCAAGCAAAACCTCTCAAGAGCCAGCTCTTCATAGATGATTTGCTGCATCCTTGTAGAGGTCGACAGTGGGATTTCCCCTTTGGGCGACATTGGGCGAAGATCGACGCCTATATTCCCCAAAGAGGTAATTCGTGGTTAACACTCACAGTTGCTCTGTAGTCCACAATACGGGGTAGGCCAAGCAAGGAGCAATGAGAAGCTATGGGAAGCAATGTGCGAGCCAACGAGGCACAGCTGGGAACGACTGCATGCTGCCTCGTCATCGCAGCCCTATGGGGGAAGATATGCTCGGCTAGGACTGACGCAAGATGAGTCTCGATATGCCAGGTAGTAGTCATCTAGCTCATCATTTACCACTATAGGGTTATAGAAACCATAGATTATCTATAGAGTTCCGCTATTCCTGTCATTTACAGGTATCCTTTAACCCAGCCTTGCCAGCTTTACCGCAGCTTTGCTTGGTTTCCCGCCTCCTCGCCGTCTGTCTCGTCTACGTCTGGCATATACAGCAACCTTTCCTTCTTCCACTGCGGACCCATCGATCGGGCTATGTCTGAGATACCTGTAACTGCGAGCCTCTGTTTAGGCGTGTTTTGGTTTCCAGAATATATAGCAAATGCTTCTTACAGTGAATAACCTATTCTCTCTATCTACAAGGTGCGCATGGCCGATTCGGTGGCCCGCCTATCTTCAATCTTGGTGCCTGACGTCTGCTATCTCAAGATTCAAGACATGGACGCCAACTCTCCATAGCCTTGATTCGTATTCCCAGTACATCGTACCAGATCGAAGAGCAAGATCAGCGATCTAGGCAGCCGTTCATCTCGTCGGAACGCGATCCAGGCACACACTCAAAATCCCGCTCGAAACAGCAAGCCGCCTTGCCAGTTACCAAAGCCAGACGACAGCGCTTGGCAGGCACCAGAGCTGTTCGAGGCATGGCCGCGTGGCGCAGATGCC
Organism: Ophiostoma perfectum; assembly: GCA_029298845.1. Lineage (NCBI taxonomy): Eukaryota > Fungi > Ascomycota > Sordariomycetes > Ophiostomatales > Ophiostomataceae > Ophiostoma > Ophiostoma perfectum. The sequence goes on along the minus strand of JANSLV010000008.1, from coordinate 500,008 downwards.
CGCCGTCAGACGTGTCCCAGACGCCTTGCTAGCCCATTCGGCTCTGCATGGAGACTGGGGTCGAAGGATTCTCCCGCCCAATCTGACCCGATTGGGAAGTAGCCTGTCCCTCGTTGAAATGCTGTGACCAGTCACGTGGCCTATACACTTAACACACTTACAGTCTCATCTCAAGATAGAGTCATGCTGACTCCTGTAAAGTACGAAGAATCTTGATACTCATGTTGTCGATCATGAACAGTGCACGTGTTCCCCGTCATTCTGGCAGGACTTTGTCATGAGACCGTGTAAGTGAAAAAGTGGGTCTATCCGAGGAAGCTTCACAAAGTCGAGAAGGCACAGCTTCCCTCGTGGCTGTTGCCATCCTTACATAAGCAGTCTATGGCATCTTGAACTTATCAATCAATGACGTTTGAATTTGTAAGTGATCTTGCCATATGTCATGTATTGTTCATTTTACATTAGTTGCCTAAACGGTCAAGCTCGATGTTGCCGATGGATCGCCGGATCGCCCCCTCGACGTCCGCATCCTGAGAAGTTCGAGTCAGATCGAGCATCGTGACCAGTCATATGTGGAATCAAGACTTGAGCTATCTTATGGGTGCTATCATGGTAGCATTGTCTGACGCCGATGCACTTAACCTTTTGCAGCAATAATACTGACCTACAATGGCAGCAGCTTGTTTGTCCATTTCTCACACCGAGCTTTCTCACCTCGAGATTATGTCATCATGTAGCAATACGACATCTCATCACGGACAGGCAAGACAAACGAGACTAAAGTTGCACTATAATACGCTTACTAAAAGATCGTCAGAGGAGAGCCTCGTCGCAGCCAATGGAGTCTCAGGTGTGAGATATGTTATGGTGTGCCGCGTAAAACATCTCCTCGGAAAACATCAGCCTGGCAAAAGACAAGCGGTGTCAACCCCACACGCGAACGCGGACTGTAGGTGAGAATCGCGAGTAAGAGTGAGATTGGCTGATAGTGTTCGCAGCTTCAGATACTGTAAAGACTTTCGAGACATTAGAGATAATAGAGACGTTAGGGATAAATAGACACTCTCCCCCGTCGTAACCGTTGCTGTTGTTTTGCTGATTCCTGTGTGCCTCAACAAACTCAAACTCACTCTCGCCCACAACATGTCAAAGTACGCACTTGTCTTCGGTGCCAGCGGTGTCACCGGCTGGTCTATGGTCAATGAGCTGCTGCACGACTACCCGCGTCCGGGCGTCTGGGGCGGCATTGTGGCTCTGACCAACCGCCCACTGTCTCTGGCGCAGTCGCACTGGCCGGCCGATGACAAGCGGCTGTCCATTGTGTCGGGCATTGACCTGCTGCAGGGCTCAACCGAGGACGTCGAGGCAGCCATCAAGGACAAGGTCCCGCACCTCGACAAGATCACCGATGTCTTTTACCTGGGTAGGTGCTGAGGCTTGGTGCTGAAGCTCGGATACACATTGTGAGAACGGAACTAACAGAGCAGCGTACAAGGCCCACACGGATGCGGCCCAGCAAGACACCGAGAACGTTGAGATGCTGAAGCGCGCCGCCGTGGCCTGCGACCGGCTGTGCCCCAAGCTGGAAAACTTTGTGCTCCAGACGGGGGCCAAGCACTATGGCTGCCACCTGCTCGGCAACCGCCCGGCACATTTGAAGCCGCCGTTTGCCGAGACAGCGCCGCCCCTCGAAGGCGAGGCTGCCGAAGGTCTGTTCTATCTGCCGCAGATGGCGTTTCTTGCCGAGTACGCGCACACCAAAGCCTGGGGCTGGATCGACACGCGGCCGGACGTTGTTGTCGGGTTCGTGCCCAACGAGAACTTCTTCTCGCTCGGCTCGTCGCTCGGGTTCTTTCTGAGCCTGTACCGCGAGATCAACGGCGAGGGAGCCGCCTGCCCGTTCCCGGGGACAGCGGCCAGCTGGGTCACCAAGAGCAACGACTCGAGCGCCGAGATGATTGCGCGGCAGACCATTGCCGTCAGCCTGTCGGACAAGTACCGCGGCACCAAGGGCGAGTCGTTCAACGTCGCGGACGAGCGCACGCCACGGACGTGGGAGACGCGGTGGCCAGACCTGTGCGCCTGCTTTGGGCTCGAGGGCGTCAAGGCGGAGCAGGACAACCCGATCGAGGTGCGTGCCTACATCCGGGAGCACATGAAGGCGTGGGAGGCGATGGAGGCCAAGTACGGCCTGCAAAAGGGCTATGCCGACCACCCGCGCATCTTTCCCGGATTTGAATTCTTTTTGATTGCCATGTTTGACCAGGACCGGGAGTACGTCATGGGCAAGATGTACGGGCCCGAGGGGGCTGGGTTCACAGAGGAGCGGGACACGACGCAGGCCTGGGGACGGGTGTTTGAGCACATGCGGGCGGCCAGAATCCTGCCGACAGTATGAGCAAGGGTGGCTGGATGTCGGCCGTGTAGTCTACAAGGCTCTAGACCTCAGGTCGATCGATCTCACGACCTATCGATCCGAAGCCGTGTTTCATCTTTGCTATAGAAGTTTAGTAATCATACGAATCATACGAACTGTGTAGTCGATATATTGCGATATTGCGACTGTGCCAGTAAGGTGGTGACACATGTACGCGGCCTTGTACACCGACTCGTCACACGAGGACATTCTGTAGCACTAGCAAAAGGGAAACGCACCCAATGGAGTGTCACGCGAGAATGGAGAACGCTGCAGGGTGAAGAGGGGTCCAGGGGACGTCAAAAGAAAAGAAGAAAAAAAGCATGCACAGCAGACGGCGATATCTCCGGCAGCAGGCATTATGATTTTGGCCCAAGAAACGACAGCTAACAGGCTACTCCACGCGTGGCGGTACCGGTCTCGGTATTTCAAATTTCAATATTCCAATACTTAATATTTCAATATTCAATATTCATTATCCTGACATCTCAGCATCTGCACATCCCACTCCCAAACTCAGCTTGTATGTACGAGACATGCAGTATCAGTACCACGGAACAGAGGCCGACCATACGGGGATTTGATCAGGGTGGAGCGTGTAAGGAGGATCGATATCTGAATGCACAGAGGCGATAGACAATCAAAGCTGCTGCAGGCGTCTGCATCCCCATGGCTGGTGGCGGCCGGGCGTTCCAGACGCCTGGGCTCGTAGCGAATGCTCCGTCGATATATTAGAGCGAATGCTGCGTCGAAATAAGAGCGAAGGATCCGTCGACAAATAAAAGCGAGAAGGTCTGCAGATATTGAAACACGACGGAAAGAAATATATGACAGAAAACTACGGCTAAAAGGGAAAGACTCCGGGCCGCTGGTATGGCTGGACAGCGGACAGCTTGGATGACCGAATGATGATGGACCTGATGGACGGGCGAGGGCTGCGTGGGCTGGCACATGGGGCCACATGGCTACAGGGAGGCGCACGGGGCGACCTTGCCGTTTGCAGAACGGAGATGCATATTCTCTTGCTTGATTTCAAATTGGTGCGGATTGGAATACACATGGATGGGATTTGGTCTCAGCCGAGTATTGGCTGGCGGGTGGATATATTGAGCTGGAGGGGCATGGTTGCGTCTAGGAAAATAAACGAATGGAAAAAGAGGAAGAGGAGAGGAAGAGGAAGAATGTTTAATCAAGGAGGACAAGTTGGGAAAGGACATGACAAGTACGATGGAAGAGAGAATAAAGCGAATAAAAGGAAAATGAAAAAGAAGAAGATGAAAAAGAAGATGATGAAAAAGAAGAGGATGAAAAAGAAGATGATGAAAAAGAAGAGGGAGAAGAGGAAAACAAAGAGGATTAAAACAAAGAGAAATCAAATAAAAGACAATAAACATAAGGAAAGCCGAGGAAAATACAGTGAATAATTCAAAACAACAAATGCTGATCAGAATGAGTGTTCAAAACAATGCATACTTTGTGGCAAGTTTTGTTTAGTTTTATTATATCTTACACTGATATCAACATATAAAAACACAACGCGGAGATGCATTTAACAACAGACTATTCAAATATTGTGTGGTATGCCAATAATATCGTATCGAGTGTCATTCGAGTCGTTGACGGTCTAGACAGCCTCGGACAGGGTTTTACTACTTGTGCAAATATATATGATAATGTGGTGACAGTAGTGGCAGTTGTAGTGGCAGTTGTAGTGGCAGTTGTAGTAGTGGCAGTTGTAGTGGCAGTTGAGTAGTGACAGTAGTGGTCTCACTGACAGTGACAGTAGTGAGTGACAACGGTTAAGATATCTTACAGCAGTATGGGCTGAACAGCTGTTGTCGCTACGGGGCAGTCGATAGTGTGGGTATTGCCTGTCGGGTTTGGCCGTTGGCGGGGCGGTTGACTGGCGCGAGACGACGCGAGAGGGAAGGGAGTACGAAGGCAATAAGGTATCTTATGGTAGGACAGTACGAGCAGCAGACGTCGAAACGGCCAAGAAGCGCGATCTAGACCCGATCCGAGAGCGAGGGTCTGGGCTGTGTTCGGTAGGTGGGATGGCAGAATGGAGGATACTGGATGGTGACTGGGATACACTGATACTGGATGCCTGCGAGGGGTGTCTCACGTGCAGTCGCTGCGGTACGACAAGCAAGAAAGGAAGGGACCCAAGAAGGGAGGTGCGATCGACGAGAATATGCGTATTGGGTACTGTCATGAACTACGACGGAAGGCGCAGATGGCATTTCAGGGAAAGCGAAGGGCAGCTGTGAGGGGTGGAAGGAGCAAGGAGCAAGGGCAGGCAGCAGTACGATGCGCAGGCCCAGATGGAATCCGACGATCGAGAATTGGCCGAGTGCGAGCCAGCGCAAAGAAAATAGAGGAACTAAAAGAAAATAAAAGAAAATAGAAAGGGAGGAAGCGACCCAAGAGTCTGGACTCGGGCCTGGCCATGGAAGGGTCCAGGCGTCGCGACGACCGCCGCTTGTTCCGCGCGCTGTGAGTGGGTGCTGTGCTGTCAGTGGCCGTAGCGGCTCGTAGTGGCTCGTAGCGGCTGGTAGTGGCCCCTAGCGGCTGCTCTGTGGCTGGCTTTGGCGGGCCAGGCGTGGTTTAGGTTTGGAGTCCAACCGTGTCGCGTGGCACAGGGGACGAGCGACAGGGAGGTGGGGTGGGTGGCAGCGTGGGTGGCCTGGTGGCCTGGTCCGGCCGTCTGCCATGATGGAGGCGAGGACGTTGGACGGGCACATCATCTGATCCGGCGGGTCTCTCGCGCTTGGTTGTTTATTCTCGCCGTAATTGTGATTTGGTTTTGTATCCGATTCGATGCTCGACTGCGTCCTGTCGCTGCACACTCGCTTCCCCGCCGCCATGCATGTTCAGCTCTCTCGCGCCCACCAGCATCGCCATCTGCCTCCCCTGATAATGGAAATCAAGCGGGCAGATATAATCTAATAAGTAATGGAATGGGACAATAACGAGCAATATTAACAAGTGTGCAACAAGACAATAAAAGAAACAAGGCCAGCCAATTGGCGTCGTAGAGCCACTAAAGTATGCTGGGGTAGACTTGTTTTTTCTTTTTCTTTTTCTTTTTTTAATTATTCTTTTTCCCTTTTTATTACTTCTCTTTCTCTTCTTATTATTTCCTCTTTCCACTCATCTATTTCGACGGCCACCGTTTCGCACGCGCAAGGCGGCCAACAAACACCGTCCCATCGGCACATGCGCGTGCCACCGCTGGGACACCGATATGTCACAAGCGATGCAGAACTGGCAGCACAACTGGATAAACTATGCAAAACCACGCCTCTAGTCAACTCTACAGACCCTACACAATCTACACAATCTACATCCCGAGCCTCGGTCGAGAGATGTCGCCCGCTGAGCCCTGTTTGGGCTGGCTCGCTTCCGCCCTGATGGGAGTGTTTCCTCTTTCGGAATACTCTATTTCTTTCTAACAGCACCTTTATTCCCGTTTATTGTCTCTTTTATTCGGCCACTTGTACTCTATTTGTATTCTTATAGTTTATATTCTATATCTATATTCTATATCTATATTCTACATTCTATTCCTATATTCTATATCTAATTTATCAACTGCTGCCATTCTATTCTTGTATCCCATCTCCAGATCCCTACCCACTCGGACCGGCTGCATCCTCTTCCACATCTCCGGGCTCTGCTCCCTCACGATGCCTGGGCTGCTGAATCGAGACCCGCGGCTTGCGGCAGCCTCAACCGACTGACTACCCGTCGTCTCTTCTTTTTTCTTTTTTCTTTTTTATCTTTTCTTTTTTTCTTTTTTCTCTTCTCTTCTCTCTTCACTTTTCTCTCTTCTCTCTCTTCCCTTCTCCTCCTCTCCTCCCCTGCATCTCCCGTGACACTTTATATACTTGGATCCTCCGTCCACGCCACCGCGATGCTTCTCTATTGCCTTTCTCCTCCCTCTATTCCCCTTCTTACTATTTATCCTTGAATATCTTCCTGCGCATCCCCCTCCCCCTCCTTGATATCGATATAAGCCCTCGTCAGCCACCGACATCATCAATGACGGCATACTCGTCTGATCTCTGACCCTTGATCTCTGACCCTTGACCTCTGACCTCTCATCTCTCATCTGCGCCGTCTGACTAGACACTGTCGTCCTTCTTGCGCCTTCGGTCTTCAGCTTCTTCGCACCCCTTGTCAAGTCCCCTTACCCATATACACATCTACACACCTCTGTACCATACGTCCTAGTACCTACACCTCTACACCTACACACCTCTGCACCATGGTGGGTGACCCGGCCTCATTCCGGGCTATACTGCCCGCCCCGGACCGCATCGCGAAGCAACGCACGGACGACATCTCTACCGACGAAAACGGCTACAGCTCCTCGCCCGTCTCCAGCCAGCGCAAGCTCCTCAAGCGCATCCGCAGCGTTGCCCAGGCCTGCCAAATGTGCCGCCAGATGAAGGCCAAGTGCGACGGTGGCCGGCCCCGCTGTGGCAACTGCATCGACCGTGATCGTCCCTGCGGGTACGAAGGCGAGGCCGGCCAGTCGCGCCAGGCCGCCATGCGTGCCCGCCTGGCCGCCTACGAGTCCGTCTTTGCCTCTCTGCGCACCGCCCCGCCGGCGAAGGCTGAGAAGATGATGCAGCGCATGCGCACCATCGAAGACCCCGTCATCATCCTTCGCGAGGGCGGCGACAACATCAGCTTCGGCAACCCCAGCAGCAGCAGCCCAATGTCGGCGCCGTTGTCGGCACTCGCCTCAGGCCAGCCGTCTTCGGTGTCTGCCACGTCTGCCAACACACTGCAGACGAGTCCTGGGTTCAGTCCCGAGACTAGTCCCCGGGGCAGCCCCCCGGCCAGCCCAAGTGTAGAAATGGCCGATTCCAGCCCGCGCCAGAGCGTCAGCCTGCTGCTCAATTCCGACGCCGACGACCTCCATTTCGGCTTCAACAGCCAGCACCACGGCCATGGCCACGGCCACAGCCACGGCCAACAGCTACCTATACACAATGCCTCTGCGGCTCCCCTCGTGGCGGTCGCCGTCGAGCTTGTCTTTCCCAGCTATGCCTCCACCAGACGCGCGGTCGCCGAGTTCTACATGAACCGCAACCCTCTCCTGCACGTCTTTTCGGAAGACGAGGCGCAGACGTTTGTCAATGTCGTCTTTGATGCGCCGGCACAGGCGTCGCTGTCAAGGCCGTCCACAGCGGCAACTGCAAAAGCCCCAGCTCCGCCGTCGCCTGCTGCCGCCACTGCGGATGAAAAAAAGATTGCCACATCGTGTCTTGCCGGCATTGTGGCCGTAGGCATGTGGCACGCAGCTACTCGGGGCAGCGCAAGCACAGACCCATCACCGCCGCCTACCTTTGATCGCTTCACATGCAATGCCGTCTACGATATTGCCAAGCACCATTTCGAGCTCATCCTGGAGACGTCGCCGCTGCTCGCCGCCAAACTGACGGCACTCCTGGCCCTGTTCAACATCATGAGCAGAAACACCATGGCCAGCATCTGGATCGGGATCGGTATGAAGCTGTGTCGGTCATGGGGGCTGCCCAACAAGACGCCCGCAGACCCGAATATGCCCATGGCCGAGTGGAACAAGCAGCGCAGAATATGGCGAACGCTGGTGTTTTTGTCGAGGTATGTTCATCCAGCTCTGGCACCCCTTCGCTCCACTCACGACTGACAACATAGCTGGCTGGCCTTTGCAACATGCTCCATAACTGGCCAAGAGGCTGATTTTGAACCGATCAGTGTAAGTACAACCCCGTTCTCCGCCTTGCACGGCCACGTCTAACACCACCAGCCGTCCGCTATCGAGTTCGAGCCCTCGCCTGATATCAGGGAACGCCTCCAGTCCGAGTTCGCCACGATCTCTGTTCTCACCGCCGAGAACCTCCGCATCCACCTCGCCTTCAAGTCTATCACAGTGCCCTCCTTCGAGTCGGCCATTCGCGACTTGCAGGGCTGGTACGCAAAACTGCCCGCAAGCATCCATCTCGCAAACCTGCCAGGAAGTAGCGGCAGCAACATCAACGACATCAACAGCGTGCCGTTCCCGCCTGACGTTTTGCGATCCATTCACCACCTGCACCTCCTGTACCTGGGCGCGATCCTCCTTACCTACCGCCGCATGACCTCACAGTACAGCAGTCTGTTCCACGAGCAGCAGCAGCAGCAGCACACCATTGGGCACCGGTCTGAAGCGCCCGAGTCAGTTCCCATTGACCTGCTTCGCCAAGGAATCGATGCTGCCCGAACGACAGCCGCCATCTGCGCGACTGTCCACCAGATGGGCCGTGATTCTCATGAGACGGGCGGCTCCGATAGCAGCAGCTGCTGGATCGTGACCCTTCAGGCATATTCAGCCTGCATTGTGCTGCTGCATATTGTCGCCCAGAAGCAGACGCACGGCTGCCACTGGGAGACGTGGCAGGACGATCTGCAGCGTGCCGATGTGTGCATACAGATCCTCGCGGCTGCCGGCGGAATGAGCGGCAGCGGCAGCGGCAGCGGCAGTGGCAGTGGCAGCGACAGCAGTGACCCCCAGGCGGCTGCCCAGGAGCTGCACGGCCAGGTCTACCCCTTCTTCCAGACGCTCTCGCAGGCCACCCCGAGTCCCTTTGAGGTCTCTGCCGAGGCGGCACGGGCACGGGCTCATTTCAACCTGCACGGCCGCCCAGGCCCCAGCTCCCGTCCTGGCCAGGAAGGCTTCGAGACCTCGACGCTGCTTCTGACTCTCCCCATGGGCGCGCCTCTTGAGCGCACACAAATGCCCCTCGATCTCATGGCCATGGTAGGCCGACCGTTTCGGAGTTTGGGGACAGAGTAAGGGAGGACACATGAAAGCCGGGGAAATGTATAGAGGCTGTAGGATAATGCAGCCCAACGAGGTTATGTACGATTTATGATAATACGATTTTCGATATAGTAGTTTCTATTTTTGGGGGTTTTAGCATCCCCCCTATCTTATAGGATATATCCACGCTTTGTCTACTTTGTACTATTGTTAAATTTTCTTTCCCAAGCTATTGACTTCGGGAGACAAAAAACATCCCGGCACATGTTGTCTTGTTGAGCAGGTAGTCTGTCTAAAGCATTTCTTGTTTCTTTCTCACTTTGAATTACTTCTACCTATCCAGTCCGCTCTGACTGCGGCTGCATGCGACAGTAATGGCGTCGCCGTCATTGGCCATCTCTGGCAACGACACCAACCTGTCTTGTCTAGCGATGGCCGACGATACCCAACCCAGATCAACGACAACGATAACGCAGGGCGCCGGCATCAATCGAGGGTGCCGGCCGGCTGTCGTTGCCTAAAGACGGCACGGGAAGCATGCTTCTTGATTGACTGCTCCCTTCACATGCATCCTTCATTCCGCCATATCTTGATTTTGCCGATGAGCTGCCGGACCAAAGTGCCGGACAGTCCTATGCGCAATCGAGTCTCCAGTCATCACGGCCGTTGGAGACGATGGTGGCAATCTAGTGCCCGATCTCGGTACCGATGCTTTCAATTCTTTTTTACAAAAGGCAAAAAGGACCAGGCTTGGCCTACTCTCCCTATTACGGAGCATCACACGCCGCTTAAATCCCGCTATCTTGTTTAGTGGAATGCAGGCTGCTTAGCTACAGAACGCCCCCGGCTCGGCAACCGGCAGCGCCACCGGGTCACTACACTAGCTTGCTGTGCAGTCACAGCGTCGCGAGTTGAGTGGATAATATTCTTTCTCTATCTTTATATTCACGGACGCAGTCGTGCCGTCTTCCTATCTCTTATTCTTCTCTTTGCAAATTCATTCTCTTCTTCCGTTAACAGCATGATTCAGATTCAACTGTCAGAACACGTTTGAGACCCTCACAACAATGGCATCTGAAGCAATATCGCAGCTTTCCTCGACAGCCGGTGCCAAGACACCGGCCGATGCCGACTTACACGGCGACAGGGATGGCATGCCCGAGGAAGACAAGCTGGAGACTGGCGGGTCGTCCGTCTCACGGCGAGTCTCGTCAGAGGTAAGGGATGTGGGCGGCAAAGAGACCGGGCCGGACGCCGACAGGAGCGACCCAGGCTACAATCGAGACCACAGCGACGACCACAGCGACCACAGTGGTCTGAGCATTCACAGCAACCACGACGACAATCGCAACGACGTCGAAGCCGGCCTGGCTCCTGTGCAGTCCGTCGCACCACCGCCTTACTCCATATACACACACTGGGAGAAGCGCATGATCGTTCTCGCCGTGTCGCTCGCCGCCTTCTTCTCGCCGGTCACGGCCCAGATCTACCTGCCCGCCCTCAACGTCCTCGCCGTCGACTTCAACATCACCTCTACCCAGGTCAACCTTACCATGACCACCTACATGATCCTCCAGGGCATCACGCCCATGTTTGTTGGCGGCCTCGCTGACGGCGCCGGCCGCCGACCCGCCTACATCGTCTGCTTTGTCATCTACATTGCTGCCAACATCGGCCTCGCGCTCTGCCACAACTACGCATCGCTGCTTGTCATCCGCTGCATACAATCTGCCGGCTCAAGCAGCACCATAGCACTCTGCCAGGCTGTCGTGGCTGACATCGTCACGAGTGCCGAGCGCGGCCAGTACATTGGCTTCACCGTGCTGCCCGTCGTGCTGGCACCCACCGTCGGTCCCATCCTGGGCGGTGTGCTCTCGCAGTACTTGGGGTGGCGCAGCATCTTTTGGTTTCTTGCCATCTCGTCGGCCGTCACCTTTGTGTTTCTGCTGATCTTCTTGCCCGAGACGTGCCGCAACATTGTCGGCGACGGCTCCATCCGGCCGCATCCCATGTACCGCACATTCAAGCAGCTCTTCTGCGACTGGAAAGACAAGCGCGCACACCGCCGGCGCAAGGCAATCCGCCAACACAACGTCGAGCAAGGCTTCGATGCCGACAATGGCCTGGAGCGCACGACCACCCGCGCAAGCTCTATCCGGCAGCCTCTGGCCATCAAGTTCCCCAACCCCCTGCGGTCGCTCATGATGCTGTTTGAGAAGGAGATCGGCATCCTCGTCGGCTACAATGCCATTGTCTTTGCCGGCTTCTACTCCATCTCCGTCGCTCTGCCCTCGCAGTTTCAGAAGCTCTACGGCTACAACGACCTTGTCATCGGGCTCATGTACATTCCCATGGCTGCCGGCTCGGCCCTAACGGCCTTTGTCATGGGCCCGCTGATGAACTGGAACTACCGCCGCCATGCGCGCCGCCTCGGCCTGCCCGTTGACAAGTCGCGCCAGACGGATCTCGCGCAGTTCCCCGTCGAGCGTGCGCGTCTGGAGATCGGCGTCCCTCTCGCCGCGCTCGCTGCTGCCGTGATTCTGTGCTGGGGCTGGGTGCTGGAGCAGCGCGTCTCGGTTGCCGTGCCGTGCGTCCTCAACTTCTTCTACGGCGTTGGCATGGTCGGCTTCAACAACACGGTGAGTGTGCTGCTCATTGATGTGACGCCGGGCCACGCAGGCGCTGCCGTTGCCGCCAACAACCTGGCGCGCTGCCTCCTCGGTGCGCTGTTCAGTGCTGTCATTGTGCCGATGATCGACGGCATGGGTATTGGGTGGGCATTCTTCTTCCTTGGCGCGCTCTATATTGTGTTCCTGCCACTCAACCTACTGCTGATGCGCAATGGTATACGGTACCGTGCCGAGATGAAGGCGCGCGAGGCACGTCGCAAGGAGCAGCGGCACCAAAAGAAGGCAGACAAGGCGGCCCGGGAAGGGGAAAAAGAAGAGAAATAAATCACGAGAGGAAGTAAAGAGGTAGCCATATACGCGCGGTGGGTCGTAGTCGCTTCGATTTCTGTATTATCTTCTCTTTTGTGTTATTTAGCATTATACCATTGCATAGCGTTGGACATTCACGGTTATGATACTCTCCCATAGAATTAAGTGTTTCTCATTTATCCAAGATGCATTCGTGGTCGTTGAAGTTTGTCTATCTCGCCGTTTCAGCCACACTCTGGCTCGTCGACAACGGGTGGCGCGCTGCCATAGATCCCGCCGTCGAGAATGACTGCCTCGTTGTCGATGTCGTCCTGCACACGGCGCCAGCGCGTTGCCGCATTCGGGTCGTCGGCCCGGCCCCGGAGATGCAGGACCTCGGGCTGCTCCTCGGCCTTTGCGTTGCCCTCCACCTTGCCTCCCGGTTTGTCGTCGGCCTTGCCCTTGCCTTTGCCGCTCTTCTTGTTCTCCTTGTCCTCCTTTTTCTGCTCTCGTTTCTGCTCGCGCCGCAGTTCAATGTCTCTCTCTCTCTGCTTCTCTCGCTCGATTTCTCGCTCTTTCTCGGCCCGGCCTTGTGCATCGTACACGGGCTTGATCATCTTGCCCAGCAGTGGGTTGTTGCTAAACGTACCGCCGCTTCTGGCGCTGCCCTTGTTGCCGTCGGCGTCGGTCAGCACGGCGCCGTGCTTGCCCACGCCGTACTCGTCGTTCTCGTTGTCGCTGTACACGCCGTCCACGCCCTCGGGCGACGGCGGCCGCTCGACGGCAACGACTTTGCGGAACACCTTGCGGCCCGTGACGTCGATACTCAGCACCTGCTGCCGCTTCTCGTACTCGGGCCGTGCGTTCCACTCCATCTCGCGCAGCAGCTTCTGCTGCTGCCGCAGCTTGTGCGCGCGCTCTTCCGGGCTGGCCCAGAGGTTGCGCCCGAACCCGCCGGACTCGGCTGCCAGCGCATCGCCCACGTCGTAGTCGGCCGCCTCGTCGCGCACGGTCGTGCGCTGTGCGTTTTCGGCCTGGTACGCCAGCAGCTTGTCGCGGTGCGCGCGCGCCTTGGCCGCCGCGTCCTTTTGCGCGTCGTCTGCCTTGCGCGCTGCCTCCTGCAGGCTCACAAACCCGTCGTCGTCGCCACCCCACTTGGTCTTGCCCGCAATCATGTGCGCGCCTGCACCTCCACGTGCACTAGAGCCTCCGGGCCCTGTGAACGCCGGCTTTTGGTGGGCTTCACGGTCGGCTGCCATGCGCTCGCGGCCGCGCTCGGCGCGCAGCTCTTTGATCATGGCCTGTATATCGTCGGAAGACAGCAGGGCAGTGCCGCAGAACGTGCACGGCCCCAGACCTTCTTTGACACAGATGACCTTGCCACAGCTTGTGCAGTTGGGCGCAGCCGTCTGCAGCGGGTGGCGTGTGCCCACGCAGTTGCACCGCCGGGCATCGACATCGTCGGCCTCATTTGTGCTGCCATTCTTCGACTTGCTTCCCTTTGCATCTCTGAGTACCGGGTTCGTGCTGATTTCCAGTGTCCGTATAGCCGTCTCGAGGTCAGAGAGGGCCGTCGCAGCGCCGTGCATGGCAGTGCCACCAGTAATAGAGATTTTAGTGACAGTAGCGGGTTTGCCCCCGCCGTTGCCGCTGCTGCTGGCCGTCTTCTTTGGTTTCGGTGCGAGTGCATCTGAGATCAGTGATCCTCCACTAGAGCGTGCTTTTTGTGTTTGCTGCTGCTGCTGCGGCTGCTGTTGCTGTGGCGGTGGTGGTGGTGCTTTCTGGCTTTGTGGCTGCGCCGGACTGGCTCCTCGTTGGATGCCGCTGCCGCTCACAGAAGGCAATGGTGTTGAAGGCCCGGAGCGCCCCTTGCCTCCGCCGCCTCCCATATAGTCATCCTCGATATTCTTCTTGTTATAGACGGCACCCGACGGCGCGAGGTTGGCGACTTGGCGGGCTGGGGGAGTGTGCAGCGGTGCCTTTTTCTTCTGTTTCCGCTGGTGCCGAGGGGCAGGTTCTGGGAGCGATGCTGAAGGGGTGGGCGTGGCCGCTTGTGCCGGTGACGGCGTCGGTGCAGGACCAGATGGGCCGCGCGAGTTGAACGCAGAGATGAACTCGATGGCAGCCGGCGAGTCGCCCAGCAGGTTGGAAAAGTGCTCGACAGCGGCCGGCTTGGACAGTGTGCGCGCATAGTCGATGACCTGGTCAAGCGCATCGTCTGGCAGGTCGATCAATCGTGACAGCTGTGCTTTCGACATGGTGTAGGGTGGTGAACGGTGGTTCTAAGAGAGAGGTGAAGCGAAGCTGTGAAGCTGTGACGAAGCGACGAGGTCGAGTGGGCAGGCTAGAGCACTGGTAGAAATCTACGACGTAATGCACTGAGAGAGATGGTGGGGCTGCTCAGCTTTATCTGGGGAAGACAAAGAATGTATGAATGAGCTGGCTGATCACAGACGTGCAACGATAATATAGTTTGATGCACGGATTGGTGTGATCAACATCAGAGAATATCAATTTACAATCTAGGATGATTGGAAGAGAAGCGGCACAGCTGGCTGCTTTGCCTGCCTTGCGCTGCATGAGTCAGCCGGCGAGAGTGCAAGTTCCCCACTACGAGCTTTGGCTCATTCTGGCTCATAAGCCATGACACCGACGATACTTAGTATTCGTAGTATATTGTTATTATAGACAGTGCTGTAGTAAATGAAAACATATTAGTTTATTTCATTGAAATAACGAGATATATCAGTGACAATTTATTGTTTTATATATTTTTCAGTCATTAGGCATTTTATATGATTTATGTGCTAATTTATTTTATTTTGTTTTGTTTTATTTAAAAATGAAAAGGCATTTGTTTTGAATCTGTAACGTTAAAGATGAGTAGGTTTTCATTTGTGTATTAGGAAAAAGATAAAAAAACAATAGGGATATCTAACAAGAATGCATGGGTATTATAAAAACACTAAGACAAGATCAAGAAGTCGGAAGCCGATACAAAAAACAGACGAAAACAAAAAGCCAAGAGTAAACATAAACTCAAAGATGAAAAGGTATACCAAGACCAGACAGAGCAAGAGAAACAAGGAGCACGAGAGGCTGTACCAAGGATAACATAAAACATACCACAACCGGAGGAGACGCAACAAGCAAACATAAACTACCAGCCATTAAGAATACCACTGCATGTCTACCGTCTACCGCACCCGGCTCTTCAGCCACAGGGCCACCTTGATGAAGATGAGGTAGACGCCCACGATGCCCCAAAAGCCGAGGATCACACCGAGCCCGGCCGTTAACCGCGCATCCACGAGGCTCGTGTCCAAGCTCTGGGCCCACGACTGCCACGATGAAGGCTCCGAGTCTTGTGGTGACGACGACGACGACGAGGAGTCCTTGCCGGCTGCTGACTGCTGCAGCTTCTTCCGTGCCGCAGCAGCCTCGGCCGGGGACAGGCGAGCACCCGTTGGCGCGCCCAGAAGAGGCTCGCGCTCGCGGTCTGCCATGAGCTGTGCATCAATCTGTCGCGCCTCGGCCGCTGCCGCCGTGTGCGCGTACTCGGCATACTCGGCGTATTCGGCATCCGCCAGCGACGCCTTGCGCTGGTCGATCGCGTCCAGCATGCGCCATGCCACAGTGTTGTTGATCTTATCCCACGTGGCATTGCAGGCCTGGCGGCGGGCATTGACGCCCATCTGCCGCCGAAGACCGGAGTCATGCGAAAGCAGCAGCACCTTGTTGACGAAGCCGTCAAGGTCCGTCGGCGGGACCAGGTAGCCAGACGTGCCATGGTCCACGATATCGCTGGGACCACCCTCGTCGCGTGCAATGACGGGCACGCCGCTGGCCATGGACTCGAGCACCACGAGGCCAAACGTCTCCGTGATAGAACAGTGCAAGAACATGTCGGCCGACGCATACGACTCGGCTAGCTTCTCGCCGACCTGGAATCCGGCAAAGATGACCTTGCCCTTGTCGATCAGCTCGGCGAATAGTGCTTTGCACTCATCTTCGACGGCCGTGTTGCGGTTGCCGCCGACAATGTACAGCTTAAAGGGCAGGCCGCGGCGATCGAGCTCGACGGCTACGCTGGCCAGAAAATCAAAGCCCTTCTCGCCGGCGATGCGCGCGACACACACCAGGATAATCTCGCCGTTGGGCGCCAGGGTCTGGCGCAGGGCACTGTTGCACCGAGTAGGGTTGAACATTTCCGTGTTCACGCCACGGCGCAGCAGCTGCATCTTGTCGGCCTCGACACCGTTCTTCTCGAGGTAGCGGCGCACGAAGCGGCTAGGGTAAAAGAGCGTCTTGACTGATGGGTGGCGGAACAGGAAACCCTCGACCTGCTGGAAGCAGTAGACTGCAAAGTCGCTGAACGGTGCCGGGAACAAGATGGCGCAGTAGCCCGCGAGATCGGTCTGGAAGTTGGCAAGCACGGGGACCTGGTTGTACGTGGGCTGCTGGCGCACTTGCAGCATAACCTGGAAGCCGAGCGACGCCGGGCTCGCAAGGTAGATCAGGTCCGGGGCCAGGCCGTTGAATGTGCGGGCGTACAGTGCCGAGAGACGGACTGGGTACACGATGGAGAGCTCCGGATTGAAAGGAAGGGGGTAGCCGTGGATGCGGATCTCAGGGTTGAGCGGCATCGTGGCCTCGGCATCCTGCTCATAAATCTGCGGCGATGGTGGCGGTGAGGGCGTGGCTGTAGGGACAAAAGTATTGACCTTTGTGTGGTTGTGAGGCGCGACGACGGCCACGTTGGCGCCGTGTGCGCGCAGGTGGTCAACCAGCATCAGGGTGGTGCGCGAGACACCGTTGACGGGGCCAAACGACTCTGTGCACAGCAAGATGCGCTTGCCGCGCAGGCGGTCGGGGAAGACGGAGATGTCATGGCCGCTGGGGTGTGCGGCAGACGTGCTGGGAACTGGTGCGGCTGTGGACAGGCCGCCGTAGATGCTGGTGCTGGTGTCGAGCATCGACGTCGGCAACTCTGTTGCTAACGCCATTGTGTGAGACGTGACTAGTTTGCGGATGAGACTGATGAGATTGATGAAATTGATGAAATTGATGAGAATGATGAGACCGATAAGATTGATGATAACAATGAGGCTGCTGTTATGAACTGTCGACCTTGTAAGGTATATACAGATTCTGAAAGGCCCGTTGTTAGTCTTTGTGCAGTGAAAGTTGAGCTGCCGTCTTTTCTTCTCCCGTTCTTTATCTGTCCTTTTCTGTATTCTTCCTGTCTTTGCGTAGACCACTTCAACGTGCTTTTGTCTGATTTGCCTGCGTGTCCGTCTTCCAGTCTCATCACACTTCTTAGATGCACATACTCTTTGACCAATATTGGTACCGCAAATGTGCAGGCTCGGTATTATCTGCAGGACTGGGAGCAGCTGAATCAGGTCGCTTGAAAGCGCAGGGTGCGATGGGCAGCAAGCAATAAACTGCCGGTGGCGCACAAGCCGCTCTGCAAATGGTTGGCAAAGGGGGAGTTGAGCGAGGAAGCGGACGGCAGAGATAGCGAGCTGAAGCAGGCGATTCTGTATTGGTCGATGCCGGTAAGGTGGTATTGGCTGGCGATGTGGGAGGGAAGAGAAGCAATGTAAGTAAGAGCGGGAGCAAAGAAGAAAGGAACCGATCACGTTGACAGAACACCCGACGTCATGAATGGAGGTGGGATGCTATATATGTTGTATGTCATATATCTTGGATGTGACTTGGATGTGACTAGATGTGATTATATAAGACTATCACGGGAGTAGTGTGATAGCAGGAAAGGAAGGAGAAAGAGAAAGAAGACTCTGGCAGGGCAGGCACGAGGGAGCAGACCTACGGGTACAAATAGACAGCCACTACGAGCAGGGCAATGCCGTGAAGAACGGCGCGACTACGATATCAACGCTGGGGGAAGGCACAGATCTGGTGGGGTCGACGGCCGAGATGGGCCAGGAAGGGAAGGCACGACACACTGGCAGGCAGGAACGACAGAAAGCAAAAAAAGTATAGAAAAACAAGACGAAAAAGGAAAGAACGAAGAAAAGCACCAGGACGAGGAAGGCACGAGGGCGCAGGCGGGGCTGGCACGCGGAGCCCGCAGGCCCTTGGGAAGGCGCCGGGCAGCGACGAGTGTGCGAAGTAGAGACGGGCGCGCGACATCGTGATAGCTGAGGCAGGCATGATTGGAAGATGGGGGGGCACGCGGAGAATGGGGGTATTGAGCTTGACGAGGTGAGCTGCAGGCTAGGGTCTAGAGACTGGAGGCTGGAGGCTAGAGGCTAGAGGCTGGCGACGGCAGGCGACTGCATGGCCGGACCGCGCTTGTCCATCTCGGTCTCTGTGTCTCTGTGTCTCGCTGACGGCACCCTGGCACTTATCATTTATCCTGACCATCTGGCCGGGCTGCGTCGATCGCTGAGGAGGGGTGCAGCATTCCGTGGTGGGTGGCAGCAGTGCCGAGATAGGAAGCAGCACACGCAGATGCTGCAGCAGGAAAGAGCGTACGCACTTGAAGGACGACGCAGAAAGAGCGATGCACGTTTGAAAGATAACACAGGAAAGAGCCATACTTATTCGCGAAAAGATACACAAATATGCATAGCGGGAAAGAGCAGCCTTGCGTTGCGCCGCACCTTCCAACACATGTGCCCCTCCATCAACGAAGCAATCACGAAAACGGGAAGGAGCAGGATACCAGAATGCAGGCGTGTGACCTCCGGCCAGCACTAGCAGCGAAAATCGATGTGCCGACCGCCTTTTCGACAATGTCCAGCAGGGCAGATGGCAGAGATATGGCAAAGATAAAGAGCCATGGACCGGCATCTGGCTTATCTTTGTCGATGCGCAAGAGGAAGAAGTCCAGCCGAAGCGGGCGACGAAGAGCAAGAGGCATGTCGAAATGCTGGCCAATGGCAGGCGAGCGTCGAGTGGCGTTGATCAAATCAGATGCGCTGGATGGCCGGCGTGGTTGGGGCATGCGACCAATCACAGCACGCCCCTCCTGCACAAGCCGTCGCAAGTCGCAGTCGCAAGCTGCCGGGTCGCAAAGAGGCGCAGAGCGTCGCAGAGAGCGTCGCAGAGCGTCGCAAAGGGTAGCAGGGTCGCAGAGAAGGCTGCAGGCGCATGCCAGACGAGCATTGCCATCGACGACTGCGTGCGCGACGCGTGACTGCCATAGACGAAGAAGAAACCGCGGCGTCGAATCGGCTGCGCTGCTTCGGTCCTCGTGTGCTCGCCTGTTGGCTGCCGTCTCGTGTGGGTGTCGGAGATCGTGCTGCCCCTCTTGCGCTCCTTTGACGGATCGCTACTACTTGTCCTCCTGTTCATACTCTATCTTGCTTTTTACACCCTGACTCGACCTCCCTCGGTCCTGCGTCATCACGACGTTCTGATCGTGGATGCGCGATAGACGATAAGCCGACGGCCAGATCACGCTCCATGCACAGTCATCATTTTGATTCTCTGCGTGTTCCGTATTCTTCATGCTTAAGCATATACGTGTACGATACGTTACTGCCACTACGGGGCATGCACGGCCACCACCCCTCACGTTCACCTGCGCCGCAGCTGCGCATATAGCCCTTACCCAGCCTTGACCACTGGCCGAGCTACTGAACTACCGACGGACGTTGTTGACACCTTTTACTGCCGCTGCTATTGCATCACCGACGTCATGTGCTAGACGTACGCATGCGATGTCTCTCGTCTGAGCTTGTGTCGATTGGTGTCAGTTCTGGTATCAGCTCTGGTGTCAGTCCCTACGTCAGTTGTGCATGTCGTGGTAGCACATTGTTATCATACTAGCTGCTATCTATCACTGAGCACCGTCCACCTGAGCACCTGTCTCAGAATGTCTTGCCCGTTCCTTGCTGTTGAAATCACCAGGGCCACGCCGACATGCAACGATGCAGAGGCATAAGACAGGACATGCGAGACAGTTACACCGCCGACTCCACCGGCGATGATCGGAGGCACGGCGGAGAGACGACGGAAGCGGAGAGAGCATGAGCATCAGCATCAGAGCATCAGAGCATCGTTCAACGGAACCGCTTCAGGGGCCATCGTTGTACTGTTACTTTTACTTGTTCCCCCTTGCACTAGCCGCCGCCTCAGGGCGACGCTATAACGAATACATCTCCCTAGAGAGTCTGATTCGGCATAGCCTGCTGGGTTCAGATTACAGTACGGAGTATTGTGTCTATCCTTCAAAGGCGGGTGGGTTTCTTGGCGTATTGTCTCATGCTCTATTCTGTTCTCGTCTATTTGTCTACTTCTGCGAGCCATCACATTTAACCCAATATACACAGATCGGTCGCTGGCAGTATTGTCTTGTTATTGATCTTGTCGTTGTCTGCTGATGCCAACGTTGATGTTGAAGCATCCCTGGGCAAGGGACATTGTGAATGAACAAAGGTGATGCTTTGACTTTGACTTTGACTTTGACTTTGGACAAGGCTCCGATGCTACAGTGCTTATGAAATTCCATGCAATTAGACTACTCCCACCGTTGCAATGCCCAGACCCGGGCATGCATCAATACTATCTTACTATGCCCGGAGCATCTCGACTCTTATATCCATTGGATCACGCAGGTTAATGACAGATCGCTGTCCTCGTCCGGGTGGTCTTTGCACTGCTCTTTTCTGACCAGACCTTCCCCCAGCACACAGCGTCTATCCTACTGTGCTCGACGACCGGCTGGCGATCTCTGATCTAGCTGCTCGCCAACACGAAACCACACATTCGTATCGGCCAGACAGAACAAGGTTCGCACCTGCATATCAGCATTACGAGCTCATACGAGACGGCGAGACGGCCGGCCAAACTCCGAAATACGGGCTGATGTCTTGGCTCTCACTCGCCTTGTGATAAAATAATCATGCATTTAAATGGGAAAAGAATTCTCTACGACCCAAGACTTCCAAGACTTTGGTCATCGCCAGCCATTACACAATCGAGGCACGATAACGAATAGAAACGAATAGAAACGAACAAGCTTGCATTGCATGCACACAGTGTTGCGGAATCAACCTTGCAACATGCACGCTTGTTCACCGCATCTCCAGTGTCTTGTGTCTGTAGCCAGTACGTGGTAGACAGAGAACGTAAGATACATATCATCTCCCAATACGGGCATGTCCCTCGCGACCGATTGACAGCTACTGGTTTTCTGTTCCGCGCTTTTGTTTCGGTTTCCTTCCGGTTTCTTTTCCGGTTTCTTCTTCGGGCTCGTTGGATGACTCAACTCTCAACTCTTGACTCCTTGCCTCTTGTCTATTGTCTTGTCTGCTGTCTCCTGTTGCTTCCTTGCTGTGCCTGGCTATCTCCATCGCTCCCTGTACACGCCTTCTCCTTCTTCACTCTTCCCATCCTTTGTCTTCTTCCCACCTCCTCACCTCATCCTTCAACCCACCCCACACCAATATCAGGATGTTACAGGCGACTACCACGACTAGCCGCACTCCCGTATCTCGACCCCTTTTCCTGCCGATTATTCCAATTTATTTGATATCGACTTAAAACTAGCTTTTGCATCCCATTTTGCTTTAATTTAGTCTCTTTCAAGCCGCATTTTACTGCAATCTATCGTCCCCTCCGGCAGGGCACGCTTGTACCTGTACCTGTTGTATCTTACTCACCTTTGCCTTGCCTGTGTTACTCCCGATCCCTGGTATTCCATCTGACCTTCATCTCGGATCGATTCTTCAGTCGGTTCTCGTTGCTCGACCTTGCACTCGTCGTCTCTCCCCCCTCGTAATGTGTCATCTCCAGCTGCAATCTCTGCCTCAAGCAGCAACTAATAAAAATACAAAACCAATACAGGGATTCACCACTGATCACCCTCTCTTTTACCCATTCCATTCCATCACTTCTTATTTCTTTGATTGCCATTTGCACTCTAGCCACCCCTCCACTAGCCTTGTCAGACCAAGTTACTTAAACCCATCTACGGAGTATTGCTCTCGTTGTGGCCCCACGCCATCCCTTCGTTCCCTATCCCAGCACCCATCATCTTACTCGCATCCCATCCCTATCCAGCTGCCCCTCGACGCGTCTGATGGACGTAATCACTGCACAACTCATCACACCCACTCCTTCATAGGATCATGTTGTAATTGTAATTATTGCCATTGTTATTCTGATATCGAATGCAAGATACTATTATCTCGTCCTTTGTAGTCCATCTCACCTGTATGTCTCTGGCCAGCTGCCGGTCGTCTCAAACCAAGCTCGCCGCCACCGCCGTTGTCCTACCGCTCTTCTCCCTTTCTTCCTTCTTTCTTTTTTTCTTTCCTCTTCCTTTTTTCTTTTCTTTTCTTTTCTTCTCTTTCCTTTCTGTCTTTCCCTCTTCCTCTCTTCTTTCTTTCTTTCTTCCTTTCCTCCCTCTTCCTTTCTTCCCTCTCCTTCCCTCTCCTTCCCTCTCCTTCCCTCTCCTTCCCTCTCCTTCCCTCTCCTTCCCTCTCCTCCTTTCCCTCTCGTTTCTGTCCCCTCCACCTGTCTCGATCTGCCTGTGGATCCTCTTCACCTCTTGTCTTGCCCTTTCCTCTCAGGCTCTCAGGCTCTCAGGCTTACAGCCCAGCTGTCTGGCGTCGCCTTCTACTTAACTGGGCCCTCGCCCACACGTGTCCACATTGCTTCTCGCCGAGCTTGCTCTCCCCTGTCCCCATCCTCACTTCTGGGCCTTCATAAGTCGCGCTCTTTCCCCTCCCCCTCCAGATCTGCGAGCGAGAGAGTTGAGAGTGCGTGTATCACCTCTACCAAACAACTACTCTTACACAATGGACGCTGCTCCAGCCGCTCCGGCTATTGCTGCCGAGAGCAACCAGGAGTTCAGCCCGGTCATGCGCCCCCTCGTCCGTCCCACCGATGGCGCTGGCGGTGGTGCCGTTGTTTCGCCTGCCGTTGCGGCCAATGGCCAGATTCCCACCATCCGCACCATCTGCTGTGTCGGTGCTGGCTACGTCGGTACGTCTTTTTTGTTTTGTTTTTGTTGATGCATTGACCCAATTCTGCTCCTCTTGAGCTGAGGCTAATCCCCGAACCCAGGTGGCCCAACTGCTGCCGTTATCGCTTTCCAGAACCCCCACATCCGCGTTGTCGTCGTCGACAAGGACCCCGTCCGCATTCGCCGCTGGAACTCGCGCCACCCTCCCATCTACGAGCCCGGCCTCGCTGAGATCGTGCGCATTGCCCGTGACGGCTCGCGTGAGTGCTCCGTCCCCACGGCCGCCGGTGACGCCGCTGCTGCCACCCCCCTCTCGTCTCGCACCCCCAACCTCATGTTCTCAACCGACATCTCGCGCTGGATTGGTGAGGCCGAGATTGTCCTGATCGCCGTCAACACCCCCACCAAGTACCGCGGTGCCGGTGCTGGCAGCGCCACCGACATGACTGCCTTTGAGGCCGTTACCGGCGAGGTTGCCCAGCACGCGCGCCCTGGCGCCATTATCGTCGAGAAGTCGACCGTCCCCTGCCGCACTGCCCAGCTCATGCAGGAGACCATGGCCGTCCACCGCCCGGGTGTCCACTTTGAGATCCTCTCCAACCCCGAGTTCCTGGCCGCTGGTACCGCCGTCAATGATCTGCTCTACCCCGACCGTGTGCTGATCGGCTCGCTGCCGACCCCCACCGGCCGCATCGCAGCCGAGGCGCTTGCCAGCATCTACGGCGCGTGGGTGCCGCGCAACAAGATCCTGACCACCAACGTGTGGTCCTCGGAGCTCGCAAAGCTCGTCGCCAACTCCATGCTTGCGCAGCGCATCAGCAGCATCAACAGTATTGCTGCCATCTGCGAGCGCACTGGCGCCGACGTCGACGAGGTTGCCGCCTCGGTCGGCTACGATGCCCGCATCGGCAACAAGTTCCTCAAGGCCGGTATCGGTTTTGGCGGCAGCTGCTTCAAGAAGGACATTCTGTCCCTCGTGTACCTGTCCGAGTCGCTCGGCCTCGAGGAGGTTGCCGAGTACTGGCGCCAGGTCGTCACCATGAACGAGTACGCCCGTGACCGCTTCACGCACCGTGTGGTGAAGTGCCTCAACAACACCCTGCGCGGCAAGAAGGCCACCGTTCTCGGCTACGCGTTCAAGAAGAACACGAGCGACACGCGCGAGTCGCCGGCCCTCGAGATCATCAAGACGCTGCTGGAGGAGGGACCCCGCGAGATTGCCGTCTTTGACCCCTGCTGCAACCCCGTCGTCATGCGCGAGGAGATCAAGCAGCTGCTCGGCGGCGGCCGCGTCCTGCGCAGCGAGGGCGGCTCCATCGAAGTGTACACCGACGCCTACGGCGCATGCGCCGAGAGCAACGCCGTGCTCATCACGACCGACTTTGACGAGTTTGGCAGCAAGCCCCCCCTGACGGGCGGTGCTGCCGCGGCCGCCGCTGCGGCGCCGGCCGCCAAGAAGAAGGTCCCCGTCGACCCGCGCCCCTTTGCCAACCCGGCCAAGCCGAGCGAGAACGACCTGCTGGCGCTGCACAAGTACCTCATCAACACGGCCGCGCAGCAGGCGACCGACCCCATGCAGCGGTACCACGCCGAGCCCGACTGCGACTCGACGTGCCCCGACTGCGTCCTGGAGAAGCAGGGCTACAAGCTCAACGAGGAGTACAAGCCCAAGGAGAAGCTGGACTGGTCCCAGATCGCGCACAACATGCGCAAGCCGCGGTGGGTCTTTGACGGCCGCGGCTGCCTCGATGCGCAGGCCGGCGCAAAGCTGGGCCTGCGCGTCGAGAGTGTCGGCCGCCAGGGTCGGTCGTAGGTGTTCAATGCGTACATGATGGTGGATTCTTGATCATGATATAATGGAGTAGGGTTTTGGTATAGTTATTGTGTTTGTTTTCTACTGTACTGATGTATTACACGCTACATCTTATGTATTTCGACTATTGGATATCTGTTTGAGTTGTCACACGCCATCCATAAATCTGTGCGTCCTGTATATGCCTGCAGCGGTGGTCTATCCGGGAAAACATCAAGCATCCCGTGTCGCTATCGGCGCCCGATGCATCAAACGGAACTAGGTAACTTCCCTACGATACGATGTATCAGGAGACAGCACCTCGTCGTACTCTGTCCCTGAGGTGAACATGCGTGTGCATTCGTATATTCTTAAAACATTGACTCACCCTGCTGTCGTCGCTAAGACCCATCCCAGCTTGCTTAGGTCAGCGCGGCCCGGCCAATTGGATCCCGTGTGAACCGATTTCGAATGGCCAGGCCTCGCCTCTGCGTAGCGTGGAGGGGCGCCCTCATGCCAGGCCCACCAGCGCCTGTTCACTGTCACGCAAGCAGGGTACATCGAGTGCCACTGCAAACACACCACTGCGCAAGTACCGCCGTCCAGCACGGATCACGGAACAGCGTTCCCCATCATCTCCCCATTTCTCTCCATCCTCTCCAGACTCGCCAGACTCGCCCGGGATTCAAGTAGGCTGCCTCGCCTGTGAATCTCCGGTGAATCTTGCCTTTGTTTTCTTTCTTCGCATCTCTCTTCGCTGTCTCGTCTCCTTGTCGACTGTCCCGCATCTCCGTCCGTCCTGCCGCTCTTCCGCTCTTCCGTGTCGCGCGGCGTCTTCGCCGTACACTGCTATTTGCTTATTTGCTTATTTGCTTATTTTTACATCCTGCATATTTATTTACTTTATTACGGTCCATTCTTACCTCTTCCGTCGTCATTACGACTGAGATACGTCTCTGGGTTCTTTTGTCGCCATCATCGCCTCCCACCGGCACAATGGGCACGCCGGCCTGAGCGCGTACTCCCGAAGTCACACAGTCTCTTATCTCCCTCGCATTGGCCCCTTCTTCTTCTGTCACCTGGACGAGGCGCTCCTGCCCTCACTCAGCCTTGCAGTTTCCATCCATCAACCCCCCTCCTTCCTGACTTTGACGACAGCTGTTCCCCCCAATCCACCCAATGCTTCCTTGGTCCCGTCGCCTCTCCCATTCCTAATCGTATGCAACCGCATAGACCGGGCCCAGTAACAGCCTGTCGCAATCACTACCAACCGGCGCAGACTAAGCAGCCACCAATCGCATTCCGTCGCTGACCTCCCTCTCTCTCTGTCGGCCGCTCCATCCTTCCTGCATCGCTCCTTCCCCATCTCTCCCCATTCTTCACTGCTGCCCCATCGCGAAGGGTCGCACCTTCTCTCAAGCATCATATTATTACGACGTACTCCGTGCAGCTGCTTCCCCCTTTTGTCATCCTGCGCCGGCATCCACCGGCCGTAGCCCTGGGCTGTTCCTTCCCTTCTCGATTGTTTGTCATCGCTCCTGCTCTATTCTCGGCCCGGGCCCATTTATTCGTTCGCCACGCGCCTTTGCCCATCGCGCGCCGTCCGTCTTATATACGCCCGCCCGCACTGCAGCGACTCCTCTCTACACTCAATTCTGCACCGGTTCTGCTTCAACTTTGTCCATTTCGCCTGGCCCTAGATTTCCCTTTTTCCACTCTACAATTTCCAACTGCGACACTGACCTGCGACCACTCTCGTCTCCCTCCACCTCCCTCTTTAATCACCAGTCTCCTATCGATAACCTCGGGCCCTCGTTTCTGCGACAATCGAGATTGTCAGAATACGACATCTCGCTACGATAGCTAGATACGATACCTGGATACCTGGGTACCTTGGTGTCTATCAACCTGTATCGCCGGCCTCGGTAATCGATATCGATAACGCGAACCTTGCCATTCATCGCCATGGCGGACGTCGATCGCGTTGTGCGCCGCAAGTTTGCGACGCCTCCTGTCAAGCTGGCATGCCTGTCATGGTGCGTTTACTTGCCCCCGTTCTCTCTGCTCCCTGCCCCCCCCCCCCTGTGACATCGATTGCTGACAGCATGCAGTCGTGCGTCAAGAACCCGATGCGACGGCGGCCACCCTTGCTCGTCATGTGTCAACAAAAGCAACGAGTGCCAGTACCGGCCGAGTCGGCGCGGCGGCCCCCGGATCCGCAAGAAGGTAGTCTCCAACTCGACGTCTGCATCGCCCCCGACAGCCGGCGCGAAATTCCCTAGTGCTGGCCAGGCATCTCACGGCACCAGCAACGGTTCCTCGGCTGCTGTCACCGCTGCGAATGAGCAGCTTCTCCCAGCAGCCGCGCAACAACGTACGCATCTCGCACCCCGATTGCTCTGCCGCTGCTCCGATTGCTAACTCCTCTAGCCGTCGCCCTGCATAACTATATTGACCCCGGAGCCGCTCTCGGCCAACTACCCGACATGCCTCAAGACAGCGACTTTATATTTGACAGCCTCTTCCAGGCCTCCTTCTCCGATAGTGTGTTCGACGAAGTCGTGGCCGACTTGCCTCAAGAAATGCTCGCCCCGCCGCAGAAGTCCGGGCCGCTCGTCCGGACGTATCGCAGCGACCGCACGCTGCTCCAAGCCTACTACTGCTGGATCCATCCCTACGTACCGATCTTTCCTCCGCCCGAGTCCTCGACACCACCTGTTGATGAGCCGTCCGCCTTGTCGCAGAGTCGCCCGCCCTACGATGACGACGGGTTCGAGCCTTCGACCCCAGTCGCGCTCGCGCTGTCTGCAGTGCTCGCTCTCATTCCGAGCGCCGAAGATACAGACCCGGCATCGACCGAGTCAATTCTATTTCGACGCAAGTGCGCGCAGTTCTTTGCACAGGCGGCGATTGAGTCGATCGAAGCAGAGTCGGAAATTCCCGACTCGGCAACAGAGCCCAGCAAAGCGCTCGAGTCAACACCACCACCGGCCGACCGTGCGCCATTCCACCCGCGAGTGCCGGTGGAGCTCGAGAGCATCATTGCCTTGTGTTTACTGAGCGTGTACGAGTATGCGCAGCGGGGAAACATCAAGAAGATGCGGTCGCGTGCGGGCCAGGCGCTCATGGACGCCATGATGACGTACTCGCTGCATACCCAGACCGACGATGACGACTTTTTCGCCGAAGCCAAGCGGCGGGTGTGGTGGATGACATATGTCTGCGCAACGCAGAGCTCTATCGTGAGCAACACTGTAGGTCTCTCATGCCCCTTCTGACGTAATTGCTACACTGGACTAACAGGATAGCCACCACCGCTGGAACTGTACGGCGCATCGTTTACAACAAAGTTCCCAACGCTTGATATTGACCCGGAGGCATGGCCGCTGTTCATCGAGGCTCAACAGTCCATCTTGACGGCTACACAGTTTGTGATTGAGCTGAACAAGGTGCTGGCAACACAAGGCGACATGCAGCCCATCTACCGCAAGATGGTGGAGCTGGAGACACGCATTGCACCACTGGCTGAGCGCGCCGAGAAGTGGACGTTTACGTCGAACCTGGCACCGCCTATGGACCAGGCCGAGACGTGTCTAGTCCGCTCGTTGCGGTCCATGGCGCGCATCAAGCTCAACAGTGCGCGCATCAAAGTGCACCGGTACTGTGCATTTTACGACTTTCCCGTGTTCTCAGGCCGCCATTGCGACCTCAAGTCGACATCAGAGCAGCGCGACGGGTACGAGCCGCTGCCGTGGCCGGTCTGTTCATGCAGCAGCCCCAAGAGCAGCACTGCTAGTGCTAGCAACAGTATGAGTACTGGCAACAGCAACAATACCGGCAACAACCACTGCAGCAACAGCGCCAACTCCAACTCTCTTCTCAACCAGGACAGTTCGGCCAAGGCATCGAGCACGCCCGAGAGTTCGACCTTTGTGTCGGTCGCCTCATCCCAGCTAGGATCACCGCCCAAGACAGCCAATACGACACCACTGCAGCAGCAGGCCACCCAGCAGCCACTGCCGATGGCTAACCAGGCCTTGAACCAGCCACCGCTTCTGCCGCACCAGATGCCGCAGCACACCTACCACCAGCTCCAGCAACAGCAACAGCAACAGCTCCAGCAACAATTGCAGCAACAGAGCACGGACATGGCCATGGCGATGCCGTCACTGCCAGAGCCCGTCAGTGCCGCAGCGGCGCCGATCAAGGTGCCGTTTAGCAGCCACTACTCGGCCAAAATCTGCCTGCGGTCGGCACTCAATATCGCAGTGGGCTTTGACGGTCTGCCGTACCCGAACCCGTCAGGCCAGTATGGCATCGACATCAGCTTCTTGTCGCCCACATCCCCCATCGTGGCGCCGCGCATGCTGCCGTCGTTTGTGTGCTGCGCCATGCAGGGCGCATATGTCTTCTTGTCCATCTACCGCAAAACAAAGGGCCTGCAGGGTGATGGCAACGGCACTGGTACAACGACTGTGAGCAACACTGCTAGCGGCAACGCGTACCTTCTGACTATGCTCTTGCAGCTGCAGCGGGGCCTCACGTCGATTCTGGCAGCGCTGGAGAACTATGCAACGGCGTTTGAGGCGCTGCGGTCGATGCGGGACCAGATCAGGTTCTCTGCGGAGAACCTGATTGGTCTAGAGGCATGATCGGTTGCTCTTTTCTCAACGATTAACGAGATATACGGCTAGGGTATTTGTGTCACGGTGTAGAACTCGGTGGTTAATTTGGTGTTTTGTGTATTGTTTTGGAACATCGGGATTATTAAGGGCGGCTTTGGCAGCATGCTCCTGGGCGGTGTTTTTGTTTTATTTTTTTGTCACTTTTGTATTTTTATCATCCTTATGTGTTATGGATTTTTACGGGATCAATATACCATCTTCTTCTCTCCTTTATCTTGGACTTTATCTTGAATGGTTCTTCCGTCTTTTCTACTGCTGTGGCGCCGATCAGTCGTTGAAATGTGGTCCACAGCCAATCAAGTGCCGCAGCGAGCCACGTTTTGGGCCAGTGTTAGTCGGGCGATGCGCCGCGAACATCAGTCTAGCCGGCCATGCGGTACTGAAAGGTCCAAGAACGACTTGAAGCAGACAAATAATAGAGGATGAAGGCAGCCAGTGTCAGGAAAGAAACGGCCAATACTGGCTCACCTTGTCGGCACAAGGCTACAGGTGTGTCGATGTTGGCTTATTTCTCCAAAGCAGAAGACATCGCCAAGGCATCGAGGACGTCTGCTCATCCTGCCCGAGAGCGGAATGTGATATCTGATTTTAAATTGCTCTGCATGCCATCGGTTCGCTGTACAGGCTGCCCCTCAGGTGCACGACACATGACTAGGTGCTTTGATGCAGACATGACTTGACGGATTAAGACTCTGAAGAGGTGTTTTTAACCAAGAGCTGGATAGCTCCAGGGATAAGAATCCTAGAGTCAGGGACCCTACCGTAAAGGCTAGACATCGCCCCCACGTGTTGCTGTCCATTTGCAACCACAAACGGGCGGCTCTGGCGCGAAACAGATTAACAGGTCTCGTCCTTGCGCTCCGTGGGCCATTCGTCGGGGGACAGCAAGCCCACGTCGGCTGCTACGGGAAACTTAAACTTGTAGTGGGCGGGCGAAGGATGGTGTAATGTGATTTCGTGTGATTTGACAGAGTCAATAGCAGGATGGTGGGATGGAGGGGGTTTGGACGGCAGACGAATAGATGTGCACTTGTGCCCTTCTCGTAGGAGTATATTCTGATAATGGCGGGGCGGCAGGCGATACATGATACATGATACGTGGGATACGTGCAGAGGGGCGTTGGGCCACTGATAGCATATATATACATAGACCATAGATGCCCCCGGGCGCGTCGGGCGTTCATCCATGTCTCTTGATGTATTCACAATCATCACTTTCAAGAATTCTATATTCTCTATCTCAATCGTATGTGACGCCTGGCTTGATATTCCGGCTGGCCTCGAGATCAAATTCGACGGATCTTTTTTGTCTATATCATTCATACCCCCCCGTCTTCTCTACACGCCCAAACAGCACATCGTCACGACAGACTCTTCCATATCCTCGGCGAAATGGCTTCGCTATCTCTTTTCACGGGCCCGATGGGCCTGTTTGCGGACATGGCCTCGATGCAAAAGACCGAGACCACGAGTGCAGCACCGCCGACCGAGTCGGCAGCCAACCCTTCGTCTGCAGACACCCTGGCGTACCGCTGCCACCAGTCAGCCGTCAACGCCTGGTCCGTCGCTGCGTCTGCTGCAAAGCCCCTGGCCTGGACAGCATCACGCGCTGTCTTGACTGCCGTGGCCTTGGCCGACCTCGTCTCCCAGGTGGCATGCATTCTTGCCTCGCTCGCGCTCAGAGCAGCCTATGTCCTTGCCGCGCTGGCTGCCCGGGTGGCAAATAGCACGGTGCTGCTCGCAAGGTACGCCTGGGCGTGCAAGCGCGCTGAGCGGATCCGCAGGAAGATCTACTTTGAGATTGCCCTCGTCCTGCTCGGGCCCGGCGGCAGTCTGCTGCTCGTCGTGTTGTGGCCCGGCTGGATTGTCCTCGCTGCGGCCATATGGGCCGTCTGGGCGGTTGTGTGAGGGGCAGCATGAGAGCACAACCGGGTTTCATGTGTCATGAGGCGTAAGCGAAATAAGCAGAATCCAGATTTCAGACACCGTGCCATACATCCTTGCTGCAGAGGTTGACAACACCTGCAGTCGTCTTGGATCACTTCGGGGCGAAGAAAAAGGCATTGCCGCCGTGGTCGCGCCGCACCTGCTGCGTGTAGTCGGCCTCGGGGTCAAACTCCTGCCACAGACTCGCCGGGTAGATGTGTTTGTTGCGCTCGTACCAGCGCCGGTCCACCACCTTGGTCAGCGACGGGTCGTCGTCGGCACCCTCGAGATGAGAATAGCCAGACGCAGACATGGACGTGCTGTCCGACGCAGCCTTGTCGCCGCCGGGGGTCGAGAGTCCCTCGAGCTTGGCCATGGCTGCCTTCTCGGGTAGCTCATTGCTATAGTCAAAGACGCGCGCGCCGCCGGGGCCGATGGTCTTGTTGATGATGAAAAAGTAGATATCATAGTGCTAGACAGTTAGCATAGCTCATAGAGACATTGATGCATAGATGCTGCGCGGCGTGGACAATGCGAGGAACGTACATGTGGAATGATTAGGTTCCCGCGCACGAGCATGAGGTCGTCGACGTTGATGCGCGCCCAGTGCATGCGCGCCTTGCTCGGCTTAAGCTGGTTCTTTTGCTGGTTCTGTGCCTCGGCGCCGTTCTGCGACGCGTCTGCCTTCTCGCCCTCCTGCTTCTCGCCCAGTCGTGCGCCGACCTTGCGGCTGCGGTCCAGCATCAGCCACACGTAGTCGCCCTTCTTGACGCGCACCACGCCGCCCGGGATATTGGCGCCCTCGTAGAACACAAACGGAATGGCCACCTCGGTCGACTTGACCGCCGACTGCAGCACAAGAAACTCCTTGCGCAGGGCCTCGCGCTCGGCCGCCTGCTTGCGGAGCGCCTGTTGCGTAAACGACTTGATCGCCGGCACCGAGCTCTTCTTCTCCTTGGCCTCCTTGGCCTCCTTGGTGTGCTTTGCGGCTTGCTTTGCTGCGTCCTCTTCGTCGTCGTCGTCGTCGTCGTCTCCTAAAAAGGACAGCTTGTTGACTTTGCCCTTGCTCTTCTTCTTGCCGTCTTTTGCCTTCTTCTTCTTCTTCGTCGGCTCGCCGTCTGCTCCGTCGGCCTTGTCTGTACCGTCGCCGCTCTCCTTGCCGCTGGCCTCGTCACCAGCTGCTCCGTCTGTCGGCGTCGCGTTTCCTTTTTGTGCAGCCTCGCGGGCCTCGCGCTCTTGCTGCTCGAGCACCTCGGCCTTTCTCTTGCGGAAGTCGGACAGCTCAACAAGGCCCACGACGTTTGTTGACAATCGCTGCTCTGTCGACTGATTCTGCGCCGTGAAGCGCGACGCTGTACCGTTGGGTGCGGCCATGTCGTGCTTGTAATGATTTGTCGTGTTTAAGGGATTAGGCAGGTGTTGGTTGCGGTTTGTCGGGAGTTAGATCGCTGATACAAAGCTTTGGTGGTCAAAAAGATGAGTAGTGCGGACAAGTAAATAAGCTCTGACGTCGAGCTCCAGTCCCACAGTGTATACAATTAAACACTGTTTTATACACTGTACGCCAGGGACGCGACCTCGACCACGTTTCATGTGTCTTCTCGTCGAAATGATCGAGGGTTATATTGCCATGCCTGTTATATCGCCGTGTTTTCTCTTTCGCCTAGCACTTTCTATGTGGTCAAGTATGGCCTTTCATCTTCAGAATAAAGAACAAGTGCACAAACACTGCACTCCAACCTTGCGACGTCCCAGCAGCGACTATGCTACCGGTTTGGCTGGCAATGTGTCCAGTTGCACAGACCGTTTGGTAGACTGTGCGAGCCGTTCTTACTGACGTCGAAATGCTGATAGATATGTCCCGGGGGATACGGAGTAGGCATGGCTATCGTTGTGGAAGTGTCCACATGTTGCAGGCCACACCCCCGGCCACACCCCCGGCTATACTCCGTCCATGGGTAATGGAGCCAAGCCACTGACCCTCTTGCTCGTCCGGGATAGAGGTGTCCACTGGTCGGATATACTCCGGGTGTAGCTATCGTAGGAAACGCTGGCGAGCGGAACCCAAATGACAGAGGAGGATACTCAGCATTTACCAGGCGGAGGCAGGCCGTTCTCATCGTCGGTAATCTAGGTCGGAGGGGGTGCATGATGGTCCCGGGAGTGGGATCAGGTGTCAAACCACCACCCGGACTTCCAGGTTATGGGACCTCCCGGGCATCCTGGGTCTGGAGTCAGCGGGACGCCACTCTGACCGGGGCCGGCCAAGAAGTGGCGCTCTCGTGCAGCCCGGCCGTAATGGGGACGTCAATACCCGCAGCACGATCGCCACCAAAATAAGCTTTCAGTACATGGAACCCATGTCGGTGAGCGGCGGTCTGGGGGCATGTTGTTCAAAACTGACAGAGATACGGGTACACGCATGAACTCGACACATGTCTAAGTGTATGAATAGAAATAGCGGCAAGGTCCACAGAAACAGGGGAAACATTTTATAGTAGTGGCAGTGCGGCGATGTCATGCATATTCGGACTGGGGCCCGACGACTCCAAAGCAAAGGTCAATATGTATGCAAGCCTTATAAGGCTTTGTGACTAATTTGACTATAATGACTAGATGGTGATATGCACTGACGCTGGAACTGCTATTTCTTCTTTCGGAAGAATAGATAACGCAACCTCGACTTTTCTCCCGTCTTCAACGTGTCTGGTGGTAGTATAACCACTTTGTGTGGCACCGGTGGTGCTTCTGTGGACAGCTCTTGAAGCGTGTCGCCATGCTCGGTCGCCGTCAGAGAAGCGGGCGCTGGTTGCGTCTGTGGTAGTGAGTTCGCCGATGGAAGCGCTTCCTTAAACTTGGAGCGCGGCATGACATTCTGCTGCAGAGATGCAATCGACCCTCGTCGCGGGGACAAAACTATCGGGTATGTCTGTTCGCCGATTGATGTCGGGCTGCCTGGCGTTGTTATCTGCGTCGTCGTCGTCGCTTTTGAGAGGAGGTTGGGCGGAGGTGCAGAGGGTCTCCTCCGCGAGACCAGCGGCATGGCTCTGCTGGTTCTTTGTGGCACGGATGCAGATCGGGTCAGTGGTTGTGCCGGCAAAGTCTGCCTTGATCCTTTGCCGAAGATCATCCAGCTCACAAGATCGAGGAAACCGCCGGCGTCCCATGACATATCCAGCGTCGTCTCTAGCAGCTTGGTGCATGTCTGCCAGACTGTTGTGTCGACCCCGTGCAGGCCACGCAGGTTCAATGTGGTGTTGAGGTGTTGGGCACACAGGTCGGCGCCCTTTTGGATATCCTCGAGTAGCTGTCGCGACGATGGGTAGCCGTCCGGGAAGAGGTCCGCCGTCGCTTGCTCGGCGCAGTATCGATCCAGATTGGCCTTTTCCTCGTCGAACGATGCTTGCAACTCTGTCAGGCGTTTATAGTATGACGGGTTGCGAAACTCGAGCTGGTCGACGGGGATGTGGTCTGGCCCGCACACAATGACCCGGGCAAGTTTGGCCAGGACTACCCACACACTGTTTGTGACTTGTGCGCCACGCACAGCCGCGCGCCCATGTGCTTCCATAAAGGTCTGGTTGATGGAGGTTGCACTCTGCGTGCTGCTCGAGCCGCTGGTGGTTCCGGGATCGGACTTGTTGTCGTCATCCTCCAGGTCCATGATGTGGTTTCGACTCAGAAACCGGACAAGGTGCCACACACAGAAGCTCTCCTCATGGGCCGCAGACTCGAGCGTCAGGCAGCCTCTGCGCAAGGTCTCGCGCTCGAGCAGTGACAGCTCGCTGTTGATACTCCTGGACGACATGGGGTGTGCCTGAAATATGAAGTCGGTCGTCGTGCAAGGGATGTGGCGATCGACGGTCGATGCCGTCTAGCGTCGTGAGGCTCTTACGTGTCGAATACCCTCCGTTCGTGATGTAGAGTGCGTCGTGCTGTCGCTAAACATAGGTTGCTATGTTGATATGATGAGGTATGCTGATAGTATTGCGTCTCGGTAACGTCATCGACGGATCTTATCGCCGCGGTCTTTTAGTTGCTTTGACGTGGAATGGTGTGTCTCTAAGGATCGGTACTTTTGATGTAGTCATTACATTGTAGACTTGCGACCTTGCCTAGGCTGAGTTATGTTTTTACTAATTTTCCTCACGAGGGGGGCATGAGAAGCCATAATAAAATCAAATATTAGCAAGAGATCATTGCGAATTTATAAAAATAAAACAAATGTTTGTTAATAATTGCGACTCGAGGCCGCAATCAAAAACAGAATATGCATAAATCCTCAGACAGTTAGAGAATGGGGCCTTGATGTTTCTGTCAAAGAATAACGTGAAATGCGTGTTAATTTAGCTCTTTGTTCTCTTCGCTAGCAAAAGTACATGTGGCGATGTTATTATTCAGCACTTCAGATCATGTCTTCGCTATCCAAAGCACGGGAAGCATTTCGTATCGATCTATGTGACTATCGTAGTTCCAGGAACGAATTTCGTCGATGAAGAGAACATAATATTATCACTTAAGCCAGTTCACTATACCTTACCCAATAATTGGGTTAAGAAATCGTATAAAATGTAGATTTAATAAGAAAAAGGGGTTGAAAATACTTAAACAATACATTCAGTGTTTGCCATGGCAAATCATATCTTCACAGCATCTATTATTACAAAACAAGGTACACCCTCAAAGGTGCCGGGAATCGCTGCAGGATTTGCGATGAAACCCGCCATATCGGCCACATTAACCCAGTGCTTCACTTCTTCGGCAGTGGTTTCAAAGCTACCCACACCCGTGTTGCCATCCTGCAGCCTCCAGACAGCTGGTCATGGTATTTCTAGCCTACTTCGGTCCACCTGCAGCTAGACACGAGGCAATCTACGAGTACGTCCTGTTGTGATTGTACAAGCCGTATTTCAAGGATGCAAGTTAAATAGCTCAGTTTCATCGGCTCGCTTGGCAACAAGTGCGTTTCTGGTTCGTCGAGTGCGGCTTGGGTACGGGCAGCCGTAAAGTGAACACATGCTGGATTCTCTACGGCATGCTACGAACCGCAGCTGTTTGTTCAAAAGCATTTGTATTGGTATTCTCCGGAGAGGCTACCTTTTATTTATTTATTATTATTTTGTGGACACTCCCAGACAAGCATGTTTTACTTCCATCGCTCGTGCTGTTCCTGGCTGCTGTTGGAGGAATGCGTCTCTGTCGAAACTGCAACATGGGTTGTGCGCGTTACTACCACCAGCCCGCTTCTGTCCAGCTTGCCCGCGGCGTAGTTTTCGTTTGCCGCATTCTCATACTCCCGGCGTAGGTTCTCCTGTGACTCGGACGATGGTTCTTCATCACCGGCCTCCAAGGTATAGTACGGGCTCTTGGCGGTGCCATGAGCCGCACCGTTCGCGAGGCTCCCCGTGGCTGTGCGTGAGCCGCCGCTTCGGCCACCGCCCGTACGGCTGAGGGCGTAGGAGTTGCTGTTCCCGATCGTCGCGGACTCCTCCTTGCTGCTGTTGTTGCTCAAGCCGAGCATTGACTTGACGCGTCGGGAGATGGACGAATTGGACAGCAGCTTGGGCAGACACGTGACGCTGTAGATGAAGAACGCGCATGTCATCTCGCCGTCGGCCCAGAAGAGCAACGGGCCGATGAGGTACATGGTGTCCGTGTTGCGCGAGAACGCGACGGTCTTCTGCAGGCGAAAGCAGGCAGATATGAAGCCGAGGGCACCGACGCCAAAGACGATTGACACAGCCGCGCGTCTCTGCCAGTTGAGGTTGAGGTTCCAGATGATGCGTTGCGGCAGAAGCATCATGAACAGGTCAGTGACGACCTGCGTGGTGGCCGAGGCGAGCATGACGGACGGCAGGCTGTAGCATTCGGACGGTAGGTAGAACTCCCAGATGGCTCTGTGCGGACGGCACTGCATGTTGAGCAGCACGATGCAGGCGATGCCCCAGATGCACTGAATGGCCGAGAGGACCGCAGCCCCCCACCAGAACAGGTTGTGAAAGGGATCGGCCGGCACGAAGATGTGGCACCAGTCGAACAAGATGGCCGTCTTGAGGAGGGGCAAGACCGCCGAGTAGCAGCAGCCGTAGATGAGGATGAGATACAGCGGATAGACCAGGTCGCCGTTGTGTAAGTCCCATGTGTGGACGTAGAAGCCCGGGGATTTCATAAGTTGGTAGGCTGCGAAGTTTGTACCCCAGAATGCGCCCTAGTGCTGCTGTTAGCATTTTTACAAGTTCGGTTTCTTCGCTTCTTTCCTTGTTGGATGCGTCGGCATAGACCTACATAGGCTAGAATCATCAAACCTATACCCGTTAGCAACCGTCCGAGAGAGTTATCATCGATACCAGTGACATACCGTCTTCTACTCTGATGCCACGGTCGAGGCGCATCTTTCCGATGAGACGGATCAGGACGAATATAGTCGAGAGCACGGCACAAAAGGTTGTGACAAACATGGCGAGGCCATTCCGATTGGGCGGGTTGTCGAACTGTGCCGTCGTGCCAGCCGGCGGCTCGAGAGCTGGTGCTGCCAGCAGTGCAGCGAGCGCCGACGCGTTGAGAGACATTGTGAGGCGCCGCCGGAACGAGGAAACGATGAACGAGGACGCGATGAACGAAAAAAACGAATGACCGGAAAACGAGAAATCAGAAAACCGAGCAAAATAGTCGATAAACGCAAAAAAAACGATACAAAGGAGTGGCGAGCGAAGAAAATGGACAATAAAATCAACGAGGCGAGAGAGTGGAAGAAAGAGACCCCTTATACGATCCACGAACTGAACAAACACCGATGCTCATGCAGAACAGATGGCAACTCGACTGTCTACGGAGTAAAAAACAAGAAGCACCCCATGCTGTGCATAGACCAGCATGACTGGATGACAGGTCAGCTGCGGGCACGCTCGAAGGAAGGGTGCCTCGAGATACTCGGTACATGCACGGGTCGCTGGGCCTGGGACATGACAGTCGGCAGTTCTCCGCTTAATCGCTATTATCACATTTGTTTTATTACAAGCATCAGGTTACCTGATCGGTAGCCTTGTACGGGTCCTCAAACACATAGCGATGCATCCGTACACATACACTGTCTGACTGTACACAGTTTTCTTATCAAAGGCCGCACAGCAGACAGCGCCGATCCTCTACAATTCTGTGCTGCAGAGTAGCAGACCCCTATATACTCATATAATAAGGGGATGGCGTGGCGGTTAAGCGGAAACATGGCGATCCGTCAACGGTCAAAGCCAAAGAGTGTAAGACAAGTACGAGTATCTTACCATGTAAGATACCTAACATGCAAATATCTTACGTGAGTATTCTCTGTACTTTGTACTCCAGAGCCAGGGCACGAACAGAAATAGAAGAAGAAAAAGGGGCGCCGTGCACGGATTATTACGGAGCAGCTCTGCGTGTGCCTGTCACTGATCGCTATTTCGTATGCTCGAATTGCCCCGGCTGGGGTAGGCGTTCGGACACTTATATGTACTCCGTATATAGTCTACCGCTCGTATATCCACCGAGCCACCACGCATTCGATGACCGCCAGCCACTAAACACGGGTAGGGCTCCGCTAATCCGCTTCAAGGGCTGACACTTGAGCGTTTGAGCGGAGCACTCTGCCAGGCAAACCACGAGTGTTCCGTGCGCAGTTAGTAGAGAAAATATCGTCAGATGATCTGCATACAATAATGTACATCGTACATAGCCAAATGACATTGCTGTTGCAAATACCGTTGTTGCTGCTATCGTGGTGGTGGTGGTGGTGGTGGTGATGCTGGTCGTCGTCGTCAGTTTTTTCCCTTTTGAATCCTATCCATCGCAGATCGTAGGCCATAGCAAAGGAGTTCCAGGTACGCCGAGACTTTCAGCCAACGGGAACACGAGCTGCCAACGGATCTAGACGTGCAATGCCGGTACACTACCAAGCCAATGGTTGTTGCTGTGCCGTCGACATTGTCACATACCAAGATACATAAGCATATATAGTCGTCTTACTTCTTGTCGTATTCTTCATTTCATTGTTCTGTGTATCATTGAATCAAGCCAATTTGAAGGGGTCGCTACCATTACGATACTACATAGTGTGAGCTAATAGCAGCGTGCATGTACCTTTTGTACTCGTTGATCTCTACATAGGGGAGGCTACCTGATGCATCTTCTCGTCCAAGACCAGCGTTGTATTGTCGGTGTGAGGGATGCCTTCCCCGGCCCTCATTTAGTTCATTACGTTCTGTTGTAGTCTACTTGGCACAAGCCTGCTACTGCAACACCCTGGTATGTCCTCCATGCCCGAGATACAGATATGGCATGGTCTATGGCCCATGCCTAGTCGGAGAGTGGACTTCACACCAAGCGAGCATTTATCAGTAATTACATGGCATCCTCCGACATGGGCCGGACAACAGTGCGGTGCGACGCTGGACGCTCTTCCGTACAAAAGAGGATGGCGTACTCTCGACGCTTACATCCCCCATCGCCTGCGTGGACTGATCTGCGAGCAGGCCATAGCTCATATGCATTCGATATCTATGCCTGACTTTATCATACCTATTCCATGACTATTTCGTATATCCGAACCCATTCTCACATTGTTTCCCAGGGGCAGAAAAGGAGAGACTGCCCAACTTAGACGCCTTCCTGATACTCCCTCTTAATTATTTCTCTTACGCCATTCGTCTTCCCCAGCTTACACACAGACCACACTTTTGAGATACAACGTTTATGCCGAGCAGAGTGATCACCAGCAAAAAGGAATTACAAAATTTACAAGATGGCGACCTCACGTAGGTATCCTTTGATCATAGACGCCTTTGCTTGTGTCTTGAGTTGTGCCCTGCTCGTTGTCTCACCAGCTAACAGGTATGCTCAGCGATCCGCATCCCCTCCGAGGCAGAGTTCCCGTCTCTCGGCGACTTGCGTACGCTGATGGCGGAGAACCCCCTGCCGCAGCTGCCAGCGGCCACCGTCGCAGCGGCTACAGCTGCCATGGAGGCTGGAGGATCTGAAGCAGCTGCCGAACAGGCCAA
The DNA here is from genome assembly GCA_029298845.1 of Ophiostoma perfectum. Lineage (NCBI taxonomy): Eukaryota > Fungi > Ascomycota > Sordariomycetes > Ophiostomatales > Ophiostomataceae > Ophiostoma > Ophiostoma perfectum. The sequence goes on along the minus strand of JANSLV010000008.1, from coordinate 459,501 downwards.
AACAGCAGTGCAGCAGATCAATGCCGCTCTGCAGACGGCCGATCCAACCGCTCTCGCTGCCGTATTCTTTGCTGATCAGGCCTTTTTCCGTGACCAGCTTGTGCTCACGTACGAGACGCGCACATTCTCTTCCTCGGCTGTGGCAGCCGCTGCCCTTCTCGAGACTACGAAGCTGCGCCAACTGACAGCGCCCGGTTTTGCTGTCGACGGGCCGGCTATTTATCTGCCTGCGCTGCCATCGCTTGTATGTGCCTCCCTTTTCGTTCTCAAGTGTCGTTTTTTTTTTTGGTTCTGTCCCATTTTTTTTAAAATTAGTTTTCTTCCTTCTAACGTACAGGTTTTCATCGATGCTTCGTTCACGTTCCACACCGACAGCCCCAAAGCTACTGGCAACGGTCGTGTGGTCCTGGTGCCTGTGCTTGCAGAGCCAAACGGTCCCCTCACATGGAAAGTTTGGGTCTGGAGCACCTATCTGGACACCTTTGATGGCTTTAATGAAGACGAGGATCGTCTTAAGGCGCCCGTAACCGACGCTGCCAGCACCGATGGTCCTATCAAGACAGACGTGCTTATTATCGGTGGTGGAAATGCGTAAGTCTTTTACTCTTTTCTTCCCATCCTTCAGATGTGTATACAGCAACTAACTGTTACAGTGGCGTAGCGTTGGGTGCCCGTCTCAAAGCTCTCGACGTTCCGTACATCATTGTTGAGAAGAATGCTCGTGCAGGCGACAACTGGGCGCTGCGGTACGACTGCCTCCAGTTCCACATCCCTACCTCCTTTTGCGAGCTGCCCTACATTGGTACGTTTTACCTCCATGTCAGCCTGGTTGTAGTTTTTGAGGTATCTGGCTGACAAGATAAAAAGAGTACGACAAGGAACTACAGACACCCCATCTTCTCACACGCAATGAGCTGGCTGCCCAAGTGCGGCGTTTCGTCGACACCTTTCCGCTCAGCATCCTGTATCAGACAACGGTCCAGTCGACTCGCCTGGACACGCGCACGGGCCAGTGGACGCTCGAGCTGGCCTCGGCGGATGGTAAGACACGCACCGTCGTCGCGAAGAACGTGGTGCAGGCCACCGGTCTGGGCTCGCAGGTGCCGCACAAGCCCACCCTCGCTGTCGATGCGCCGTACATCGGTACCGACATACACTCGCACCAGTTTGCCAATGCTCAGGCCCTGCGCGATACAGGTGCCCGTTCCGTGGCTGTGATCGGCTCGGCCAACACCGCCTTTGACGTGCTTGCCGATTGCGTCAAAGCTGGCCTTGCCGCCACCATGGTCGTGCGTTCGCCGACGTACCTCATCCCGGTTGAGTATGTCTGCGACCAGCGCAGTCTCGGCCTCTACGATGTCCTTGGCGTGCCGGGCAGTGACCGCATGTTTTTGACGCTGCCGGCGTTTATTGATGGCCAGATGGGCCGCGGCCTGTTTGGACAGATGGCGGCGGCCGAGCCAGACCGGTATAAGAAGCTGGCCGCTGCTGGCTTCCCTGTCTTTGACAGCCGCGATCCCTCGGCATCTCTCATGCACAATCTGCTGGAGAGAGCCGGTGGCCACTACGTCGACGTCGGCGGCAGCAACCTGATTGCGGACGGCCATGCGGCCGTGCGTGGCAACGTTGAGCCGGTTGCATACACCGCCGGCGGTCTACGTTTGTCGGACGGCAGCACGCTCGACGCAGACGCCATCATTTGGTGCACTGGCTTTGCCGACAAGGACGTCCGGTACGTCGCCGCATCCATCCTCGGAGGCGATGATAAGGCTGCTGGCACCACTAACGAGCCGCACGTCCTGTCTCCGTCTGCGATTGCCGACCGCCTTGACGCCTCTTGGGGCCTGGATGGCGAGGGCGAAATCCGTGGAGCCTGGAAACGGCACAGCCGCTTGCCAACGTACTGGGTCATGGGCGGCTACACGCAGCAGCACCGTGTCTTCTCGCGCACGCTGGCACAGCAGCTCAAGGCTTCGGTGCAGGGTATTCTGCCACCGGCATACCGGGACACGCCGGCGGCTTAGCTTGTCGATACCGCGAGTATAGTATCTGTGCCACGCCTCCATTTTGTTAACCATAAGTAATCATTGTGGTCACTATAGCATTTATTTGGCCTTTGACAAGACAGTGCTCATAACGTGCTCAGCTACAAGTAGACCCGTGATCATACCGACACCGAGAATAGCAATTAGGTTCAATATCTGCCAAAGTGGCACTGAGCACGTTCTCGGGCTATGAGTTGATTTGATATTTGAATATATAAATCCATCATGCATAACTTGTTGAATATAGCAAAGTAAACAGTGCGAGGCACGTCCCGCATACCCCCATGCCCCATCCAATGCGCCTCACGTTGACAGAAGTCCTGGTTTGTCTTGGTTGGTCGGAAGAACAAAGAGATACCGTCCAGGCCCTTCTTGTGAGACATGGCATCCATGAACGAAGCTGAAAGACGTAAGAGACACAGACGAGACCAGACGTGGACTTTTGCATTTTTGTCTCGAATTTATTTCCCGCCTGTCTACCTGGGTTCTGAAGAGTTGCTTCTTTGGGTATACTCGTATCTATGCTTATTTACGCCTTCTATCATCCGAGCCCAGTCGACGTTGTCACCGTGCCACCTTCATTCTTCTTTGTTTGCCAATCACCCCAGCCCATCGATCCATCCTTGGTATTTATGAAGCCAACAGACACTTGCCAGTCGGTTATCTCGACATATCGAGGAGTGTCTTCTGTCCTCGCCACTGTCTTTGTCCGCCTTTATCAGTTTGCTTTCAAGTGCTTTTCTATCGGCACCCATCCTGCTTCGCTCCGGCCAGCATGCATGATTAGGCATCATGCCGTCCGCTGTGCTTCTCGTCCCATATTTTACACCTGGATCAAGTCAACGATCCTTCTCGGATCGACTCCAAATATCCTCTCGCGGAAGAGGCGTCACGGCATAACCATAACGGAGCAGAACCGACCATGCCCGGTCGTCACTTGGCAGCTGGCCCCATATTCCAATTGTTTGCTCCGGGCCAATGCCTGAACAAACCATGGGGGTGATTTCAAAGACAACTGGATCGCCCCTGTCTTGAGCACCTGTGAGACTGACGGGGATATCCTTCCTCGTAAGATACATTGCATAATTCGGAGCCCGTAGCATTGAATCGACCGATCGGCCCATTGGGCGACATATTGTAGTCGAGGGCGTGAGGGACAAAGGATGAGGATAGACTATGGACTATGGACTGTGGACTATGGACTATATTCGATTTAGGAGTCAGGCGGCCGATATGCACAAGGACTTGCACATGCATACTACGCAGAAGAACGTCCCGTCAGCGAATGTAGTCCAGCGCACAATAAAGTACGCTCCCGTTGAACTGGCGAGCAGCACTTATGCAAGCTGTTGTGCCACAGTGGTGAGTAATAAGTAGCTTAGTAGCTGGCATTCGTTTCTATTAACACAATTCGCTGTCCATGTGGCAGCAGGGACTTTTGCCATTTGCATTCCTCGACGGCCCCTTGCATTCGGACGCTGCCTAATCTACTCGTACTAGTATTGCACCCGAGATGCCACTCTGCATTCCAATCTATTCTGACAGCTCACGATCCCTTCTTTCTCCTTTCTCCTTCCCATTTCACTGTTCTTCGTGACCCTACAGTCTCGCCATCACCGGTCACTCTCGAGACAGTCTCGGAAGGACAAGACACGGAGTTGAAGTATGGACGAATTAAAAAGAGGAATGTTCTGTGCTGTATTGGGCTGTCATTCCTGTGCTATCCCACAACGACTGCGTAGACTTTGTATTTGGGCTTGGGGATTCGTACAGCTGGGATTGCTTCTGTTCATCTTCTGCTCTGCTTCTGTCCTCTGCGGTCTTTCTTCACGTTATTTCCAACTATCATTCTTCAGCTCTATTTGCCTCTCAAATCTCGCTTCGCAACATCTTCACGCTAAAGACCTATATTGCCATCGAGCATCGACGCTTGTTCAGCTTATTGCACTTGTCGACCCCTTGCTTCGTAACGGGTGGCCCGTCGATATCACGGTCTCTAGTAGCTCTGCACAATGTCTCACTTGATCCTTTCAACTCCATCGCCCGGACCATTTGCCTCTTGGCTTGTCTTGTCTTCAGTCTCCTCTCCTGTCGTCTGTCTCTCTGTCTGTCCATCCCTTCCTTCTACCGTTCCACCTTTCCACCCTTCATCCCGTGCAGCTTGTACTTTTTTCTGGATCGATCTACACCATCACCCGCGTCTTGCATCAGCCGCAGGATTTGTCTTATGTCACTCGCGATATAAATACATCTCGCTTTAAATACGAGATGCGGAAGTGGTTTCTTTTGTTCTTATTCTCGATCTACATACAGACATCGCTTGTTCTAAGCTCCAACTACATTGCATCGGGAGTGGCTGTCGGCTTGACTCTATCACACCACCGCGCAAGGGCCAACAACTCGCTCTAATCGACTGTAGTCACGACCCTGGGATCGCCTCAGAAAGGCGTATGATGCCGTACAGCTTGTTGTTCTTTTTAGCCCTCTGCTTTCTTTTTGACTAGTCGTACTATATTGTTTTCTTTTGTTCCTTCCTTCGTTTCTTCTTTCGTTTCTTCTTTTATCCTACTCCTCTTCTCATCTTCCCTATTCCTTCTTTGTCTGGTCTCAGCCATTGTCTCAGTCTCACACCCGGGTCTTTGTGACCCTGGTATCCGGTATTCATGTCTTGACCTGTCTTACAAAAGATACCTCGTTAAGCCGTACCTTTGGGCTCGCAGGCCTGATAATGCTGACAATAACCACCAACAAACAACAAGATGGGACGGCCAAACGTAAGAATGTGGTCTAGCTGTAAATAAATTTCATACTCCATCGCTTCCTCTTCTAATACCATCTCTAGACACGGGATGCTCGATTGGAATGTCGCCGTGTCTTGGAATTCTACCTTTAAAGACACTGCTCTCCCCTTCTCTTCGACAACTTCTCTGTCGCTTGCTAGTCTTCTCTTTTGACTATCTCTTTACCTCTTACTTTCCTACCAAACCCTGAAGACCATTGTATCCATTTTTGTTTTCTTGCATTATCTACTATATCTTCTATATCATAATTATATAAAATCGCCAGTATCAATATTGTCAAAAAAAATATAGTCCCACCTCAGCCACAATGACGGCAAACGTTATGGTACAGCAGCACGGCAACAGCCACCACGCGGCCCTGCAGCAAACAACAGCACACAAACAGCAGCAGACGTCAGGCTCAGAGGCTCTCTGGTTCTCACGGTTTCTGTCTCGCAAGTCGCGCAAGACGTCGGCGCCAGGCCCAGTTGTGTCTGTTGCCAGTGTCCCGGCTGAGTCTCCTCCTATCACGCCTACTGATGAGGTGACTGTTGAACTCAAAGATGGCTCGGAGCAGATCCCTAAGGAACCGTTCACTATCAACAAGCGCTCCCTCGCGAGGAAGCAGAGCGAAGGCCATCTCACACTGGCTCCAACAAAACCTGCCTCCCAGACCCTCAAATCAAAGCGCAGCTTCAACTTCATGGCACATCGCAAGCCGTCCACATCGGCCCTTTCCACAAAGGCTGCTACTGCGGAGTCGCAAGCCTCGTCCCAACAGCCTCTCAAGAAGAGTGTCCCATACGTGCCTAGACATGCCGGCTCCGACTTTAGCCAAGTTGCGATCCCTACCACGTACCGTGACAGCTATGCTTCCATGTACATCTCCGGGTCGGACAGACGGCCCTCAAGCAGCACAACCCCCCCGCCTCAAGAGCGGGAGGTCCGTCACTATGCTTCAGTTGGCAACGTGTCTTCGGCCACAGTACCAAACGACGGTCCCGTGGCTGCAGGCCATGGATCCAGAAGCCAACGGCCCATGGTGTTCTTAACGGAGGCAGAGGACATCCCAGAGGAGGGTACCAGCCCTCATCCAATGTTTTTGTCTCGGGTCTCGCCGCACGCCTCTGGACAGCCGCTTCAGACAAAGAAGAGCTTCGGTCGCAAGAGGAGCATCGCCAAAGGCGGCGAGCAGCAACCAGGGTCGGGCTCGTTGTTTGAGAAATTCGTCAGCGACGGCCTTGAGGCTGCACCAAAGCATCACCACAAGCAGCAGCCACACATCGCTATCCGTGCCCAATCCACGCCCGATATCAGAGCTGCTGCGTCTGCCAAGGGGCCCGCGTCTACGGCATCCTCGTCGTCCAAAAAGCTCTATGCCAAGTATCGCGAGCATCAGCAACAGCACGCTCCACAAAACACCATATTCACTGTGCCCGAGTATGGCCGCGAAGCTTCACGTCCGTCTTCTTCCACAAACCACAGTGTGAACCCACCAGCGCAGTCCCGCCAGGGCAGCACCATTGCTCCCAGCCAGGGGCACATTGTACCGCGCAAGCTAAGTCGCCGCGAGAGCAGTGCGAGCATAGGCACGCACCGAAGTGGAAGAGCCGGGAGCACCTCCGGTAGCACCCTTGGCGAGCAGGCAATGGGCATGTCCAGCTTCAGTAGGAAGCTGTCCGAGTACATCAAGCCCGCTGCCCTATCCGCCGAAGGCAAGGGGGCGGCTGCCCAACATTCATTCCGGCGACCATCATACAAGGCCCAAGGCGTTGAGTGAAGTGAGACGTCGAAGAATGGCGGCAGGCTATCTACATTCACACAACACAGTCATTCTATGATTCACTATACGTTCTTTCGTTTTCTATTTCTTATGTTTGATATCAATATTTGTATACAATTGTCTATTTTTTCTATAACACTATACTATTACTCTCAACAAGTGGTTACTACGAATGCTAGAGGTCCCGAGTTAAATCGATGTGATTCACACACAACGTCTTTGTGTAAAGCTTGCCTATTATAAATAAAATCACTATAAAAGGAATACATGAAGCAAACGAATATTTGATTCAACACGCACAAGAGGACAAAAGGAGCAGAGAGCATGCTGAGAGACAGATGGTCTAGGACACAAACAACGCTGTAAAGGTTTTAGGCATAGACAGGTAGAGAGTATGCCGTGTAAACTAAATAGTTAGACAATAGGTACGAGACACAGCACAGCAAACAGATAGTTTTGGGTCAGCCTCGTCCCGAACAGAGAAGCACTCAATCAGCCGTGCAGTCTCTGACTGGTCTTCACTATCCCTACTCTTGCAGTTTGTGTCAAGGACTACTTAAAGAGAATGTCGACCGACGACAACTCCGGCTACGAGGACTTGGCTCACTCACCAAGATCTCTGTGTTCTAGCAATTTCTCTTCATCTCGATACCATTCACCTTGTTTCCTTCATCTGTTTATTGAGACAATTACTTCCCTATCCATCCGCCTCCTTTCTCCTTGTACACTTCATTAAGCTACAGGACAGCGTTGGTAGCATTCTAGTCGGCAAAGGTATAAAGCCAATAGTCATCCTTCGATACAAGTGAATCCGTTTTCTATTCGACCTCTACATTCAGCTGCAACCATCACCATGGATAACAACGACGTTGGCCTTGCTGCCGAACTGGGGCACTATCTACAGTCTCTTGACGAGCCCAAGCGAAAGCTGCTCTTTGCTTGCCTCGGTATGACACACAGCATACATCATACATCATACATCATTGTCCGCTAGCTAACAACGGCCCAAATATAGACTGCATCAAAGCACAGCCTTCGCCACAGGATGGCCCCCTGCCGCCAAACATACTAGAGGTGTCGGCATTTGTGATGTCTCATACGAGGGGTGTGGACAAAGACACGATAGTCAAAGCCGCTGCCGCCCTTCAGGCCTGGAACAAACCAGCTATACCGCTTGGTTACCACATTCCGTCGTCGGTGCGGGCCCAAAAGAAAGATGCTCCCTTGCAGGGTACACCGCTGCTGGACGGCAAGGCCATCTCGTGGAGTGACCGCCTCAAAGAAAAGGCCATCAACACTGGCGGTGACAGCTGCGCACTATCTCTGATCCGCAACTACGAGGATGCGTGCCAGATGTTTTCCGAATATGCTAGCCTCGAATTCAAAACGGTGCCCGACAACAATGCGGTAGACTTTCCGTTCGACGAAGCAAAGCAGCGGGAGCTGGTGACGCTCATCTACGAGGCCATCATCGACATGAGCGATATTCTCGAGCGCAAGCCACCCATCTCGCTCAAGAAAGCCAACACCAGCAGCAGCGTCGCTGGAGACGGTGCCAGCTTCAACGGCAGCACTCCCAGCAGATCCCCAGAGCAGAGCGAGGACCCTTTTGCCGCCTCTTCCCCCCCGAGACCCGTCAAGGACACCATCAGCGTGTCCAAGGTCAAGGGCCTCAGCCGCATCGAGGTCTGGCTGCTGAGCTGGATGATCTTGTTTACCACCCACGACATCCACCGCGGCCGCCTGCCCTTTTTGCACTGGAGCAAGACGGACTGGGGCTGGGAGAGCAGCTTTGCGACGTTCCGCGAGCGCCTGGACGCTGTCATCACCACGCTGCGCCGCTCCAAGGCCGCCGTGTGCAGCCTGCTGGAGTCCGACTACAAGTCGCGCCTCGAGGCCCACCCGATCCGCGAGTATCGCCGCAAGGAGAACAACCGGTCGCAGAACGCAGAGCGCAATGCCCAGGTGTTTGTTGGCCGCCACACCATTAGCACCGGCAAGGTGAAGCGCAACGACGACGGCAGTCTCTGCGACATGGAAGGCAACATTGTGGCGCCAGGCGATGCGGACCACAGCGGGCTCATTGAGCAGACGCTCAAGCTGTGCCAGGTTGGAGGGCGCGTGGCCAAGTCGAAGAGAGACAGCTTCGAATATGAGGATGCGGGCCAGCCTCAACAGGACAGGGCGCAGGACAGAAATGCAAAGCATGGCGACCGCGCACAGCAGGTATCCAGCAAGAAACGGGCCAAGAAGACCAGGACGGGGACGGCCATCATGGCTGCTGAGAGCAGCAACAACGGCTCTAGTACTAGCGACATGACTTTTGGTTTCAACCCGGCGACATCCTCAGCCTCAATGCCCAAGACGCTTGCCCCGAAGCCGGCGAGCAAGCCAGCATCGACCACGTCTGAACCGGCGAGCCATGCTTCCTCTGCGACCGCGTACCTTCACACGGCACCCCCGCCAGAGTTTGATTGGAACGACGACAACTTGATCCGGAATCTCTCCATGTACAGAACGTCTTCTCCGGGCACGTCACCATCGGAAGTGCTCGGCCTCATGCCGTCGGTCGAGGGCTTCAATGACGTCAGCATCAAGTCGGACGAAGAACCAGCCGGTGATGACACGGACACGGCTGCACACCTTCCGACACCGTCGCCCGAGCTCCTGCCATTGACAACAGTTCCAAGCCTGCCAGCTCTGACGAAAGCCGAGCCGACGTACCCAATGACACCAGAGGAGCTACCCCAAAATGAGCCTGCTGACGATGCTGCTGTGGCCGCTGTTCCGGGCCTAGACGCGGACATCTCCTTGAGCAGCATGCCGTACGGCAACATCCACTATGCACCACCGGGCCAGCATCTTGGCTCTTTCGACGGCATGTACCACTCGTATATCTACGGAAATTCTACTCTGCCGGCGTCCAGCTCGCTCTACAACATGGGCATCGCAGGTAGCGTCGATGCCATGAATGCAATCAGCAATTGCGGTTTTCTGCAACCATACTCTACCGGGTTCCAGCCGATGACGTCGTTTGGAAGTATTGGATCTGCTACACTGGACAACGCCAGCGCAATGAACGACGGCGCAGCTACTATGCCGGCTGCAGACTCATGCTTGCATGGCATCAACGACACGTATGGAACCAACAGCAGCCTGCTCTTCAACGCGGTATTCCCCCAGGGCGGGATATGGGGTGTGGACAACGCTGCTCAGGGCCATGGACAGCAAAGCCGGTTTTCGTTGATCGGTACTGATGCTGCCAGCGATGGTGATGTTCATGATGGCAGGGGTGATGAAAACATGAATGAGGCGGACTGAGATCAGAAGAGGCATTTGGTATTATAGAGGAACTTGTAGTGTTAATGGTCGATGGAAAGCCGTTATTTATGATAGAGGGCGAGCACATTTGAATAAAAACATTCTGAACTGTAAATGATAGACAGTGAATTGGTGATTGTGTTTATATATTTTACGGTTGTCTTATCCCCTTAACCGCCAAAATATAACGTTTTTTGTGGACTCAACTTCTATTGGCCATAACCCTTGTCTCTTACCCATAAATACATGGCAATACATACAATCCATTACCGGGAGCTAAGTACCCATGTCTTCACAGCGAAAAGAGATGGAAATCATGTTGATTCTTTACGATTATGTAACGAGATGTCAACAAAGACCCATAAAAAACGTTATATTTTGGCGGTTAAGGGGATAGTCTTATTTTTAATCTTAGTTCTATTTCTAGTTATTGTTTAGTATGAAGAGAAATACAAGATAATTATATCGTAATCAGTAGACTCAATGATATTAATATACAAAAATATATAGTTCATATGTAAGACTATTAAAACGAAGCATGGATAAAATTCATACGATGCCCAAAAAGTCAAAAAGAAACGTCGTGAAGAGGATTCGAACCTCTGCTCCCGAAAGAAATAGATTTCGAGTCTATCGCGTTAACCACTCCGCCACCACGACATTGCTGGCTAGTTGCTTGTCATATACATAAAGTGGAGCGTATATAAGGGCCACTTCTGCAAGCTGCGCGCACAATGCAGCCCGAACAAACCCACCAAGTGATCACCATTCCATCGCGCAACGCCTCTCACGAGCATCGTCACTCCATCTGCAGATCTACATTCTTCCGCATTTTCTACTTGTTTCTTTGTCTTTCTTTCTTTCTCTCATGCCATCACGACTAAAACAGGAGATAACTCAAGACAACGTGACACTAAGAGGACGCAACATGCGCCGCTCTCCTCTGGCGGCGCAATACAAACGACGGCCCGACCCAACGGTTCTGACGCAATTGCGTATTGGACGATGGGTGCATTGGCAGACGTTCAATTAGTATATATTCTCGCCCGAGGACGTCCTTGCTTGTCCATATCCATGCCAACTGTAAGCCACACTCACGTGCCGTTCCTTCTTCCTCAAAGTACCGACTATAAACAACTCGTTATAGACCCAACATTCCGCCTATACACAATTCTTTGTCAACCATCAACCAGTTACTCTTTTACGCTTTTACTCATCAACTCAACTCAACTCATCACTCACACTCATCACTCTCACTCCCACTCCCACTTATCAATTCATCAGCTCATCAGATGTGGCCAGTTCTATTGCTTCTCGGCGTCGGCGCTCAGGCTGTCGCATCCTCTCCAGCTCCATCATCTTCCTCTCCCGTTACAACGACAACAACGACGACTACCACGCCGGCCGCACTCGTCGAATGCACCCGGACTGTGACAGTTTTCAAGTTTCCCGCCTTTACAAATGGCCCAACACTGACTGTCTGGGACGGCAGCTTGACGACAGTCACCGAAACCGCAACCTTGACGTCGCTCGCAGACTGCCATGACTGCGCCTACGTCACCGCAATAACTCATTCACAAGGTGGCCCTGGCCCTGTTGTGCACCATACCACAACGGTCACCGCAACGCCTTTGGATGCAACTACTACCAAGACGACAACAGAGGTTGTGTTTGCCTGCAGTGCATCCCCAGCCGCTCTTGTATAGGTGAGCCGGCTGTTGCTGGCAGCACCCACAGTCCCGACAGGTATATACTGAACATGGGAACTCTTCGAGCATAATAAAATATTGGATATTCTCAAAAGACGGATGAAAAGTGTACGAGGTCATTGTATAATTGAAAACTAGCCCACTCCCACCTTTGTTATCAGCCTATCTTTCCTCGGGTCATCCTGTACACGCTACTACGCATAAACACCCATAAAATCACAGCTGATAAGAGGCGTTCACAGAACAACACAGCTACGCAGACTAAACTGTCACTGTGACCTGCTAAGCCTGCGCTCCATTTCGTTCCGTATCGCTGCACTCTTCTCTCTTCTAGAGCTCCATCCCTTACTTTCCACTGTCTACATCAGTGTGCTCTCTATATCAAACCTTTCAAGTTAGTCGCCGGTCGTATATTATTCGGAGGCCATCCCCCCCTAAGCTACTGCTCGTAAGCGTCAACTGGACTTCGACTCGGCCGATAAGAACGACAAGCAGCCATGTCTTCGGAGGCACCACCGGAGCCAACCGGCCGCAAGTACCGCTCCAAAAAGCAGCGGCCCTGCGATCTCTGCCGTTCCCGGAAGATCCATTGCCAGGTCCCCCGAAACGGAGCCGTCTGTGAGTGCTGCAAACGCCTCAACCGCACGTGCACCTTTAAGCTCGAACCGCTCAAGAGGCGTGCTCGACCGGATATCGGGCCGCCGGCGATACCTGCTGCTCCCGCCACCCCCGCTCTACCATTCACCGTCTCCAGTGTAATTGTCAATGGGGAGCCGCCCGTACAGACAGCCGACGACATGACCCTTGATATGAACCTCGATATGCTGGACTCTTGGCTGCACGGAGACGTCGCCGGCTACTCTCCATGTAGACTGTCCGATTTCAACCAGCTACCAACGCAAAGCCCACTTGTCCTTGCCGAGAGCATAGGGAGCACCTCGCCGCCAAGTGGAGCAGAGAGCGTCAGCCCCAACGTCCGGTCTGGGTCTGCTGCTGAGGCTGTGAACATGCAAAATACACGCTCCGTCATCCCGAGTTCCGCCAATAATGACAACAGCTCCGGCTGGCCCCCGGCGTTTTCGCTAGAAATGCGCAAAGGCTACTCCAACCATCTCATTGGACTGTCGTGCGAGTCGGACCCTTACCTACTACGCTTTTACGAATATGACGCCCACGATACGTACCCCATGTTCCGCCTCGACTACCGCCGCATCCAAGACGAGGCCAACGAGGCCTCTCAGTCCCAGTCCCAGTCTTTCCAACGCCCTCCCTCTGGCGACATGCCCATCCAGTTTGCCCTGACAGACGAGCAAGTGCTGCAGGATGGGGTCAAAGAGGTCGAGAATCTCTATGCAGGCAAAAGCGGCGGCAGTCAATGTACGGAAGAAGATGATATAGCTCTAGTCCACAGCCTCGTCTCTCCAGACCTCGGTGATAGACTGGTCAGACTGTACGTTCCTAAGAACCTTTCTTTCTGCTTATTCGTACCTGTTCCGTATTCATTGGATTCTAACAGCCCAGATACACTCGCCATGTCCATCCTCGCTTCCCTGTTCTCTCCCTTGACGATCTCAGTACGATTCGAGAGCCTACAGGAGACCTCGCTACTCCTGTTGGCCTACTCAGTGCTGTCTATGCCCTGGCCATGCCCTTTACATTTCTCGATGACCAACTCAGCCTCTTCAAGGGGTACTTGCAAGTTCCCACAGACGACCTGTGGGCCATTGCCTGCCGGAGTTATACCCGTGCCAGCTGCCTCTCCCATCTCTCCCTGCTTCAGCTTTGCCTCATGCTGCTTCAGCGGCCGCCGTACAACTATGCCGTCGCTGCGCCCCCGGGAACCTGGGCGCTGTCCTGCGCAGCATTGTCTATTGCTGAGACGCTCGGTGTCAACTTGGACCCCTCTAGTTGGCGGCTTCCCCGGTACGAGATATCACTCCGGCGGCGTCTCTGGTGGCTCACATACACACAGCACGTGTGGTTTGCTATTGGCTTGGCTCGACCGTGCCATATCCAGGACGCCAACTGGGACGTTGACGAACTAACAGGGGATGACTTGGAGCCACTGGACAGCTTGGACGTGGATCCGGAAGCTGACATAGAGTCGCCCGTTCTCCTCGCCCACTGCCGTCTAAGCGTCATTGCCGCTGATATTCTAAAAGAGTTCTAGTATGTTCCGCCTTGGTATATATTGTATCTTGTCTCTCTTCCAAGTATTCAATACTGACAGTTAGCACACTCCGGTCTACTCGCAAATCTCCCTCTCTGAGTATTCTCCTCACCCGTGCCCAGCCTCTTCGAACCCGCATCGAGAGCTGGCGCCAGACGTTGCCTCTTCTTTCCAAGCCGACGTCCGAGCTGACCGAGGACGACTTAGTTGTGGGTGCCTCGCTACGGCTTGCCCATCTCACGCTCGAGATCCTCATTTTTCGCGCCCTTCTTCGCCCACTCATGCACGATGCCGTACCTGTTGATCACGGATCTGTGCCCGAGCCGGTGTCTACAATTCACGATAACTGCTATGCCTGTGCCAAGGTCGGCATGGAGATCGTGGGCTCCATGAAGGGAAAGCACTTTTCCACGTTCTGGCCGAGCTGTAAGTCAATCATGCTATTGTCATTAAGCTTTCACGTCGTGTTGTATCGTAATCTAACAGACAGATGTGCGCTACCAACTATGCTACATATCCAACTTCGTCCTTCTCAGTCTTGCTCAAGCACCCACCCATTCCATAGCGACACGCAACAAAGCACTCCTCCAGAAATGGCGCGACACCCTACGCACACAGGCTCGCGCATGGCCCCTTGCACGCCTTGCCACCATCCGCCTGGACGCAATATCGTGGAAAGGGTTGCGTTCCGTGCTTTCCGGTGCTGGCCCAGATAGCCCAGCCATGCAGTTGCTTTCCAACGAAGACCAGGATGCGAAAGGCAAATCATAGAGGTGGATCCTAAAGCAAAACTCTCGAGTGATACTATATTCATCTTCGCTGGGCATCAAACCGCAACACTGCGCCCAGGAGAACCTGCGCTCCCAGGATGCAGTCCTCGGGGCTGCAGTACTCCGTCGGCGTATGACTGAGGCCATCCCGGGTGGGAGTGAAAATCATGCCGGTAGGGCAGTGCCTGCTCGTGTTGCAGCTATCGTGCCCAGCACCGCTCCAGAGTGGCATCCACAACGTCTTTCCTTGGGGCTTCTCGGGAAGCTCTTCTGCAGCCGCATCTTCAATGGCAGAGATACAGTCCTCGTGGAACGTGACCGGCGGACTCTTTGCAAACTGGCGCCAGTTCACGGCGATGCCTTGTCCCGTGGCTGTGCCATCACGTGCGATTTCGTCAAACTGCGTTTGGCATGTCTGCACCATGGATGCCAGCGCCTCTGCCTTTGGGTGCCGAATGTCCAAGGTGAGCCGTGCTACCCGCGCAATCGTGTTGACCGTGCCGGGTTCTGTTTTGACGACGCCTGTCGTGATCACGCCGTCGTGGTTTACTGCGATAGTGTGGCTGGCAACAATCATCCGCGCTGCAGCCAGCATAGCATCGCGCCGCGTGGCCAGAGGCGTTGTTCCGGCATGGCTGTCGCGGCCGACCACTTCCACTTCGAACCACTGATATCCTTGGCCGCCTTGGACGACGCCGATGCGTCGCTGCGTGTCCTCTAGGATCGGGCCTTGCTCGATGTGCAGCTCAAAGTGAGCCGCCATGGGGGTGGCAGTATGCGAGGCTGGGACTTTGCCAAGGAAGCCGATTCGCTCCAGCTCCTGCTTCACTGTTGCGGGCTCGCTGCTCCCTGCTGCCGGAGCCGTGATCTCACGCATGCTCCATGCCGTTTCCAATGGGACGGTGCCAGCCCAAACACCAGATGACATGGTTGTCATGGGAAAACGGGCGCCCTCTTCACTACAGTTTGTCAGTCTTTGTGATGCTGGTAGTGCGACAAAACTAGATATACAAAACACAAACAGAATATAAACCTACTTCGTCCAGTTGACAAGTCCTATAGGTCCTTCAGTGACATATTCGATCTCGTGCAGCGTACGCAGCGCCTCGAGACCGGCCATGACACCAAGGATGCCGTCGTATCGGCCGCCGGTGAGCTGCGTGTCCAAGTGCGAGCCCATGTACACCGGGGCGACTTTCGGGTCCGCTGATCTGCCAGGCCGCACGATGAACATGTTGCCCATCTCGTCGACTGTGACGCTGCAGCCGATGGCTTCGGCCTGCTCTGTGAGCCAAAGTCTCACTGTCCTGTCATCATCGTTGAGCGTGAGCCTCGCCATGCCTGTTTCCGTATAATGCCTGCAATGTTAGCAAGTCAACTCTGTTACTCTATATTCTGGTAGTCAAGGCTCAGAACGCATAGGGTCACCTACTCTCCATATTTGTGAGCCTTGCCAATCTCGCAGGTCTTGTGAAGCGTGTCCATCAGCCGTTTGCCATTGATACGAGGAGTAGCCGTCTGCGATGTAATAGCTCGGGTTTGAATACCGCCCCTAGCAAAGGGCAAAGGCAGCCCAAGTCCGATCTTTGTGTTTTTAGTCGGAGCAGCTGCAAATGAACGCCCAAATGCATTTCTAGCCACCGGGCCTGTCTTGGCCAGCCGTAATAGCAACATATTTAGGAAAGACAGCTGTGTAAGTAATTCGATGTAGCAGCTGTTGATGGCCTGGCCAATTCCCAGTGTGCTTTGTCTTGCCGGAAGCACGCAAGTTACCTGCTGCTGGCGCTAGTCTAGAAGAGGATACATTCTGATGTTCGCCCGTCGCCCCACGCCGGGCAACTGCGCCGGCGAAGTCCCGTGACTCGGGCGATGCGCCTATCACTGACGCGCCGATGCTATTCTACATGTTATATAGCTAGAATCTGAGATGAAATCTAGTAATAAACTCGCATGCTACTATTCGCTATTCTAACTAGTTAGACAATAATGTCCTCAAAGTATGACTTGATGAAACCGCCATCCAGTGGTCCGGCCGAGCCAAGCAGCCCATCGGGGCGCAGCACAAGAATGCCGCCAGTATTCTCTGGCACGCCCATTTGCTTGTGTGCTGAACCGTCCCGGTCGTAGTACATTTTGCCAAATGGATCCATACCACCAAGTGCCTCGAATGGGGATGCCTCGTAGTTGATGCTCGCCGTGACAAACCGGATAGCCGAACTGGCGGACAACGATGGCTCCTTGGCAAGGAATAATGCGAGGCTCGTCAAGGAGGCTTTTGTCTCGGCCACCTTTCCGGCGAACACGATCACCCAGAAGCACCCATGATTTTGTGCGACTTGCTGCAGCCGCAGGGCTTGGTGCACACCGGGTACGGTCAATACCACATCGTGCGGGCGACTGCCAGGGGCGACAGTCACAGGTGCAAGCGTATTCTTCTTGTTCAGAATGTTTCCGGGGTATGAGATCCCCAGGCCGGTGTTGAACGACGTGGCTTTTTCAAAGATCTCTCCCAGGATCACGTACGGGTCGGCGTCTGGGTCGCCCTTGTACCACGACGGCCACTTGTGGGACATCAGTATCGAGATGTCTCGATCGTAGCTGATGAGCTGCTCAACCACGGTTTTCCGCTCATCCGAGTAGGTGTGCAGAACCTCGGGACGAAGAACTCCACGTGCGTGCAAGGCAAGCTTCCATGCGAGATTGACTGCATCGTGGGTGCCCGTATTCAGGCCCTGGGCGGCACCGCTGCTGTGTGTGTGTGCTGCATCGCCGCAGATGAACACGCGGTCGTTGCTGGTCGAGAACTCTTTGGCCATGCGCTGTGCAATAGCATACCTAGAGTACATGTCAGAATTGTTCGTTTATGCAAGTCTAGCAGAAAAGGTAGCTTACAGGGTCCACCAGTGAGTCTCTTTGAACTTGACCTTGAAAGGTGCCATGCTCTTTGCTGCTTCGATCTCCGCGACCTCCTGCGTGACGCCATCGGGATACTGGGCAGCAATCTCAGCGCTGTAGGCATATCCGATTCGAGTAGCCCCGTGGTCGAGAGGGGCCCAGAGAACGTTTCCATGGGTCTTGCTCTCAATCGCACTGCCAAGGTCAGCAAACATACACAACACACACATCTCACGACGTATTGATTTCGAATTCCAGTCTCACCCATATGCTCGTGTGATGGGCATGTCTGTCTCGATGAGGCCATCGATCCGAATCCACTTGTCCTCTGTCTTGTCACCCTCGAATGGAATGCCGGCGTGCTTGCGCACAAAACTGTGCCCGCCATCTGCGCCGACAATGTATTTGCTAAGTCACAAATTAGTCGCTGTGCACAGAGTGATACATATATACTGTGCGTACCTCTTTACTGCAAACGTCTCCTTTGTCTTGTGGTCCAGCATGGTGGACGTCACGGCATAGGCATCCACCGGGACATCCGCATCGACGTTGAAATCAACACACTCGACACCCTGAAAGTAAGGTACCCCGGCATCTGCGAGCTTCCCACGCAGAATCTCCTCGGTATACATCTGTCTCAGGACAAGCGTGAAATTAAATGCCGACCCGTCCATATTCTCCATGAATGTCCACACACGGCCGGGAATCCTGTCTCGTCAGCACTGAAATCAGGGGTAGATGCATCTTGGGTCTATTATGACTTTTGGCATACACGAACACCAAACTTACACCTGCTCTCCATCTTTGTATGTGACACTGCTGCGGCACGCAAACCCCTGCTGCAGCATGGGATCGGACAATCCCAGCTGGTCTAGCTGCTCCATGGTGCGTGGAAAGAAGGCAATGGCACGCCCATACGCATCTTGCGTCTCCTTCTCGTGCTTCTCAAAGACACAAGCTGAGAGGCCGAACCGGTTCAGCTGGTAAGCCATGAGCAAGCCCACAGGGCCGCCCCCCACGATGACAACATCATACTCGTTCTTGGTCGTGGAATCACCAGTCGTCATGTTGGCAACTGCAGTAGTGACTATAGTAGTAAAAGTATGAAGCAGATATGGTGATACCCAGGGGCTGATTGCTTGTTGGCTGCAGTCGGATCGTTGCTTTGAAGAGTGTTCCTACAGCAGAGCAGCAGGTACACTATTTTCAAGGCCCTTATAGTCAAACGGGGTTATCATTAATTCAGTATCAGCAACAGCTCTTCGTACGGCAAGCAACACAGCGAGCTCGGTCACCATGTTCACATTCGTAGGTAGCCATAGGAGAACTCCGTGGGGCCGGTAGATACGACGTTGCTGATAAGTAGCCGGCTAATAAGCGCGGGTGGCCGCTGATAAGCTCGCGCGAGCAAATCTCGGCCGTTGGTAGCTGTCGTCCACTCTGTGCCGCTTTCCTCTTATCGACCAAATCGATCGACTCTCAGGTGCCTGGGAGGTGAACGTTTTGCTTTGATCGACTTTGATTTGGCTTTAAACAGTTTTCATCATGGTCAGTTAAGAGTAGGAGAGGATCCATACAGAGTACGGCCATGCTTATAGTTGGTGGCGAGGTTCCACATTCTGGTAGGGCTGGGCAAAATATGTGTAAGATAATTGGGCTGATAGGTGCAACTCTTTGCCGTACACAAGTTGCCCGGTATCAGGTCACCACGCGGCGGAGCGCGCACCGACAGGTATGGCTGATAGCACTCCTTGACAAGCTTTCTTGATTCTTATTAGACTTATGCTATTGACAGTCGTCTTTGGTAGTAGGATACAATGTTTGCGGTGCTACATGTCCTAGCATGCCAAACTATTTATCTGCTCGCAAATAGCTATTCTTCAAGGCCAGCCATTCTCCCGCAATAGTTCCATACTGCTTTTCCACCCTCCCCCCCTTCCTTCCAGATCCAAGTAGAAAATCATGATGCCCATACAAGTGAGGCATAACGCTGGAGCATATCGGCCGTGAGGATTACGTCATGTTCGTGTGGAGCGACGGGCAAGCGCAGATACAGAGACTCGAACGCTAAGCGCAGCGGACCTCTGGTCACGTTGTAAAGGCTTCTGTCTCTGCGTTGAGCCACAGTTGCTTGATCAAACGGCACAGCGCCAGCCCAAACTATGTTGATGGTCTGTAGGCAAGCAGGATCGAGCCTCGGCTGTGCCGACCGCCGTGTCATAGTAGCCCCCGGCCGCTGCACGGAAGCTGGGCGTTCTTGCCACTGCTCCAAGAGGATGCGCCCATCGTGGGCCTGAGGGAACGCCTTGGCAAGCAGCACTATCTTGACGTCGTGGTTCGACGCCGCGAACCAGAATCTCATTTTAGCCCGGAGTGACGCAACAGTTTGCGTGTAGCCGGCTTCTGCAACAATTGTCGGCCAGGCACTGCTTCCAAGCCGCGCGGGGATCGGGCGCCCGTTTGAGTCTCCTTCACCGGAGCTGGCCAAGTGTGCTGGAGAGAATGTCTGCGAGGTGCCTAGGAACCACTCGAGGCCCATCTGCTTCACACAAGTATCTAGTGTGCTGCTGAGAAAAATGTGCAGGCTGTCGTGCTCGTACGTCGGAAGCGTCACAATGATGGTGCGGTGCTCGGCAAGGTAGAACAGGCGCCTCTTGCGGCCGCTTTTGTCGCGCGCGTTGCGCAGAGCGAGGAACTGCTTCTGCGAAGCCGGTGCGATGACCACACAGTCGCTGCCCTTGCCCTGTGCTTGGGAGAACTGGGCAAAAAGATCAGCTACGCCAGTGAACGGCGTGTCCGCAGCCGGCAGATTCTCGCGTGGGAGCAAGTTCGCTTCATCCTGGCTGCCCACCAAAGTGGTCGCACTAGACTTTTTTTTTCTGTTCGGTTCTGATCGATTCGGAGGCAGCATTCTTGGCAACAGGACTCATCTAGCCCAGCGCCAGAATTAATGAGTTGCCGTGGTTCGGAGTCGTTGGTGAGTAGAGCACGGGACGACGATCACACGAATGCTATATGGGGAAGAGTCTGCAGGAGAGAGGGTGCTGAGATAGCTGAGAGTACAGTCTGAAGAGCGCATAAATAAGGACTATAGCGAGTCTATGTGAATGATTATGTCACTGGTGCGTGGCGACACACACCCCGCACTATATGCCGGGTCTCATTTTTTTCGACATAGGCGTAGAGTTTATCATCGTTATTGTTTTTGTTGTTTTTTGTCGTTTATGTTGTTTTATGTTATTTTAGTATGCTTGTGAACATCTCAGCATGACTCGGTGTCTACTATCGTCAACCATCCGATGCAACCAAGCCGCGCTTATATAGGTCACGTGCTGTGCACTCGACAGTATGCCAGAAAGATCCACAGTGAACTCCAGTAACCCACTGCCTAGATCTCTAGCTCAAACCCACTGCACAATGTGCATCATAGCACAGCCGGTCCCCACTCTGATGTTCTCCAGCATGTGCTCGTCATCGATAACGACGTCATCGATGCTCTTGCAAACACCCAGCAGATGCTTGATCGCAGCTTCCATTTCTACATTCAGTCCTGTTATACTTGCCTCTTTTGGAGCTCACAGTTCTATGAGCTTGCCCACTGCTCTTTCCTTTTCTGCTTTGCAGTCATCGTGCTCTTTCCCTTTTTGCTCTTTAGAATGTCTCACAAACTCTGCCATCAAAGTGCCATCGCTCCTTCCGTCCTATTGGCATTCGAATGTCTCACCGTTTAACAGCCTTTCCGTTTTCTCTGGTCTCCTCTGTCTCTGTGCTGCCTCTCCTCCGCAAGCGTATTAGTTGTATGGCCGTCAACAGCATGCGACTAGATCACCGTCACTCGCCATAGCGTAGATTCATCCCGTGCAGTAGCTAACGAGGCACCACAGTCAGGCCCCAATCCCACCAGGCCAGGTCCTTTTTTTCTTTTTTTCTGTTTCTTTTATTCCTTTTCCTTCTCTCTGCCCTTATTTACCTATTTACCTATTATTCTTTGCATATGTTTATATCTTTTAATCGCTTCTCCACACCACCTCCAAAACAAGGCCGAAAACGAAAAAGGTGAAGTCCACCTCTGCACCTTCCTCTTTGCCGTACTTCTTCCCTCTGGTTCTGCCGCACTCTCTGTGGCCCGGGAAAAGCTCAAAAAGGACGGTGCTCCCCTCTTTGTTCTTTCGCACGATCTCTCCGTTTCCTTCTTCATCCCTTCTCATCCAAACGAGCCCGTCTGCAACACTTGCCACTCTCACTCAATCTATTTCCACCATCAAAGATACCCAGATACTTTGATACCGCGATACCTCGATCTCGACTGTCCCTTATCACACCACTCTCATCCCACCATCACAAGTAAGTACATCGCCACATCAGGCGTGCCGCTCATCGTACCTCAATGGCCCGTCGCCCGTCGCGCAAGGCTAACGCCGCTCCAGTGTCTTACGCCGAGATCGCATCCAAGGGCCCCAAGCAGACTCCCGAGGAGGCTGCTGCACCCCCACTGACCGAGATCGAGCCCAGCGAGTCGGCCGCGTCCACGGTGTCGCTGATCGACGTCGACACG
The DNA here is from genome assembly GCA_029298845.1 of Ophiostoma perfectum. Lineage (NCBI taxonomy): Eukaryota > Fungi > Ascomycota > Sordariomycetes > Ophiostomatales > Ophiostomataceae > Ophiostoma > Ophiostoma perfectum. Next base: position 437,473 of record JANSLV010000008.1, on the reverse strand, counting down.
CCGTCTGTCCACACCGTGCCTGCCGACTTCAAGGAGCAGGACATCAAGACCGAGACCGAGGCAGAGCGCATCCAGCTCGAGGCCAAGACCAAGGAGGCCGCGGCCGAAGTCCGAAAGGCCGCTGAAAAGGCCAAGGCCAAGGCCACAAAGAAGGGCAAGGAGGCCAAGGACAAGGCGTCGGCCGCCGCCGACAAGGCAGCACAAAAGGCCAAGTCCACGGACAAGTGGCTGACGCACCAGTTTGCCATTCTCGAGGAGGACCACCCGCTGGCAACCAAGGCCGCCGTCGTGGCCAACCTGGCGGCAGTCGTCGGCCTGGGCGCATTCCTGGGATTCCGGGCATGGGGCCTGCACGAGCGCGGCCAGCTGCTGACCTGGCAGACGGCCGCAACGGGTGCCGCTGTCGTGGGCGCCGTCGGTGTTGTCGAGGGCACAATTGCCAACTACTTCTACAAGGCACAGAAGGAGTAGACTGTGTTTGAGTCTTTGTTTCTTTTAATTCAAGCAATGGTTTAATAGGATACGGCCTGGGACTATGAGGTATTGGATTCGGCGTGCTTTGCTGTTTTGCTGCTGTCTTTTTGTTCTTTTTGTTTTTTGCTCTTGCTTTTTCTCTCATTTCTAATTTCAGTACATCATCTCCATTCTGTGCATGTAACTATCTTCTCTCAATCCGCAATCAAGCACCATACATTTTCCATAAAGCATACGACAAAGGTTGAACATGTGCGTCTCAAAATAATAAATTGAAAATAAAGCATGAAAAAGTCATAATCGCTAAACATCGCCATGAAGAAGAGAGTAATGTGGCCCAGAACAAACGCCAAAATATCAGTACAAAATACAATGCATAAATGACGAGAGAACAATCTTAGTTGGACTGGCGCGTGCTGGCATCACGCAGCCGCTTCACCCAGTGGCGACGTAAGACCGACGGCATCTTGCAGAACATCACGGCCTTGCTCGTGTCCGTCAATATCTTCTCGGCAATCCGGACCTGCAGATCCATATCCTCGTCGGCAAACTCTTGGAAAAATATGTCCATGGCTTGCTCGGGCCACCGCGTTGCTGACGCCGCCGCCGCCGCCGTTGCGTACTTGGACAGCACGTCGCTCAGCAGCGTCACGATACCGTCGCCGCGCGTGGCTGTTGCTGTGCCGGCCGTGCCCACAGCTCCCGTGCCGATATTGCCTGCTGCCACTACACTAACGGTCGGTGTGCTGATGGATGCCTGCCGGCTCTGGTCGGCTGTCTGTCTTGCCTGGCCAGCACCCGCACCGCCAGCGCCGCCACTAGTTGCATTCGCTGCCACTTGTTGTGAGTTTTGGCGATTGCGCGCTGCCGCATTGTTATTAGTCCCTGCAGCGCTGATGCTGCCTTCGGTGCGCCTCCGTTTCGACGAAGCGGCTGCTGCAGTTGCTGATGTGCCGTCCCCTGGCGCATAGCGTTTCTGTGCAGTACCGTTGTTTCCAGGCGTGTTGCCTGATGTGGCACCGGCAGCATTGCTCACCTGGCTTGTCTCGTCGGGTGGTGTGAGGGCATTGCCCGGGCCGCCTGCATTGCTGCCCACCCGGCCGCCTGCACCCACGCCCATGAGGCCGCCTCCACGCATCGATAGTGGTAGTGGTGGCTGGATGGTCGAGCCGGTCGTCGCTCCTCCCACTCCTCCACGCATGCCGGAGTTTGGTGCTTGTCGCTGCTGCTGGTGCAGGGTTGTGTGTGGGTTGTGGTGTGGTGTGTTTGTTGTGCTGGTCGGGATAGGGATCGGCGTCGAGTTCATACTCTGCTGGGCAGTGAGGCCGTTGTTGTTACCGAGGCGCATAGGGGTGATGGCGACCGAGCCAGCAGCATTCGAGTTGGCCGTGTTGCCAGCAGGGCCCGCACCCGGGCCGGGTCCGTTCGGCATGTGCATGATGCTTGCGCCGGGTGGTGTCGCCTCACCGCCGGCACCGGGAATATTATCGGGGCCTTTGCGACGCGGCTTGGTGACGCGCTTTGGCTGGCCGCCGGAGCCGACGACATCGGGGAAGAGGACCTCGAGGTATTGAGTGTTGTCAAAGGCACGGTCGCGGAACGCACGCGCCAACGGCTCCTTGTCGAGGTGCTCGTTCCAGGCCTCCTCACTGCCACTGATGGTGCGCGTCGTGTCGTCGTAGGAGAATTGGGGGTTCTCGACGAGGCCACGCCATAACCGAAACTTTTTGCGCGCGTTGTCCGTCTTGTTGATGAGGTGCGCCTTTGTGGGAAACGCGCCCTGTTCGCGCAGGACAGAAAGCGCACGGTTCCAGGCTTCGGCCTTGAAGCTCATGTTCTCGCGCAGGCCCATGTGCACCGACTGGCAGAGCGACTGGAAAAAGGTCTCTTCAAACTGAGGTGTCCAGCTGAAGCGTGGCTTCTTTTGCCATGGCAGCAGTGCATCGGGCACCGAGGACGGCAGGTCCGTCCTCGAATCGTCCTCCGCCATTGGAAGTAGTAGCGACGTCGACAGCAGTAGTAGTAATGGCAGTAGTAGTAGTAGCGACAGTAGTGATAGCGGTCGCGATGATGGCGATGTTGGCGATGGATGTTGCGATGCGCCTGTAACGGTGGCCGGGACGGAGCGAGATGGTAGTCTTAGTTCGGCAAAGGTACCGACGAGGCAAAATGAAACGGGATGGAGTAGAGGCGGGACGGGGACGCGTAGCAGCCGTGTTGGGACGGAGGTGTATAATGTTATGAATAATAATGCAATCCTCCTTATCACGAGCGGCCGTGGGCGTAAAACGGTGTGTTGGTCGATTGGGATGTGCGCGAGTGAAGACGGTGCGCGGACCAGGTATGGGGAGGAAGAGCACGCGTCTGCGCGTCTGGAGGCTGGGGCGAGAAGCTCGTATGGGGAGACTATGGGGAAGAGGATGGCAGCTAGGAAAGCAAACGGAGCAAACCCAGCGTGTTATTGAAGACGGAGGGGGATGAAAACGATAGTCGGAAATAGGATAAAAAATAGAATAAATAATGTGTAAATAAAGACGGCGACGGCGCGTGCTTTGTACAAGGGAAAGAGCAACGGAGAGTGCGGAACGGAAGGACCGGGGTATCCGTATTGGGGAGGTATGGGTATGATTAGGTAAGCGCGACTGAGAGGGCCCAGTAGAGAGGCTGAGAGATGTGATAGACCTGATAAAGGCTGCTGGAGGCTGATAGAGGCTGATACAGGCTGATAAAGGCTGATAGAAGCCGATAGAGGGGGTTGGTAATAAAATAGGCGAGGATGCCAATAATGCGAGATTAGACAAGGTCAGTAAGAAGGGGAAAGGGCGTGGTCGCCTAGATGGCAAGAGCGTGCGAGACGTTCCTTCCGTTGTCGTCAGAAGCAAGGATGAAGGTGAGGATGGTAAACGGTGCCTTCCTAAAGAGGGTGCGAGAGGCAAAGAGGGAAACGGCGAGTGACGCGACAAGGAAAGAGCGATCGAAAGGACGATGCAAACTGAGGAACTGAGGAAACGGAGAGAAGTGGGAGGAAGAGAAAGAGGGAAGGAGAAACGGGCGAGCTAGTCGAGTGGATGGGGCAGGGGAAATGGGACGATATCGGAACAGTGAGAATAGGGAAAGAGCGCCGTTTGGAACGAACGGAGCCTGATGAGTAATCTCTTCGATACTCAATGAGGAATAAATGATGAGCTCGTTTGTGTTGATCGCGATGAAAAGGAAGAACGCAGAACGAAGCACGAGACGAGGGGAAGAAAGACCAGCACAACCAGCTCCAGCGTTTTGGCTGCATGGTAGTGCATGACAAAGTGGGTGGCTGGCAGAGGGAGCCAAGCTACGTTTTTGCTTTGGCGCCAGTTTAGGCGACAGGTGAGAGGAGGAACGGTCAGGTGGCGTGTTTCCGTGTATTGGCGGAGACTACTCCGTATTGGGCGCGTACGAGTACAACGTAGTCTATTTATTGCATTTAAATTTGCGTCAGGTATAAGTAGGAAATAATGAAACGGACAGTACTTCCATCGTCATATATTTTGTATGCAAGTTAAGGTACCTGGGAAACGAGAGCCCCACACCTCCGTCTCAGGACTCGTCAAACATAGCCAGTAGGAAGACAAGACTACGTGCGGCAGAGTGACGAGGAAACACAAGATGCTGGGCAGCGACAGCATAGGCTAGGCATGAACATGAGAGATGAGAGACGAGAGACGGGAAATGGGAGCTGGACGACGCTCCGCGGTGCGGGATCTGTGCTACGGAGAATTATTGCAAATCTTGCAGATGCGACAGAAAACGAATGAAGCCGTCCTTGGCGACGGCTGTGACGCACCACAATGCGGATGTACGGAGAGAGACAGCAGCTAGATAGAGCGCCGGAGCATCAAGCTGCAGGCTCTTGTCCATCAATCATGGCAGTGAAGAGACGGTGACAGTTGGGTATATTTCGTCCTGTCGCCGGGGATAGGGTTGGCATCTAAATTGTATGTCAATGGAATGTCTAGCTATGCATATATGACTGTTCTACATTCAACATTATAGGGATGCATAGAAGCTCGAAAAATAAGAATAAGCAGATTGTGAATGACTCGACCAAAACGATATACTCGTACTCGTAGTGTGTACGGCAGATCACTTGAGATAAGGCTCCTAGGTTGGAGGCATTCCGTCATGACCTAACAGCAGCAATGGGGCTGAACAGATATTAAACTAATTTCAATACGGATTTACATGATGTGCAAGATGGGAGGCTCATTCGCCAGATGCGGTGATATGTCGTGGGCTGCTGAAACAAGGGGAGGTGTGCGTCGTCGTGGTTTGTTTTGGATGCCCTTGAAACGAGCACCCATGTCTGGTAGTATGCTAGGGATGTCCACGCAAGAGATCGATGCGTACGTATGTGCACCAATCTACGGAGTATCGTAGTCAGAGCTGCGAGACTGGCAATGATTGATTGGATGCACGCTCCTGTAATGATGAAGATCAAATTTGAAAGAAACTCGAAAGAAGAGAAACAAAAGGGGGTAGAATACGATGTGGTATTATCTCTCTTTTTATTCCGAGTTCAAGTGTTGCAAAGATTATTATAATATCTATTTAGCCAATACCAACTGTACAACAATGATATCTCCTTGGTTTTCGTATTCAGATAGGATTTAAAATAAACTTAAACTAGTTTATGAATATACATAACTCGAAGCAAGGTATCAAGTTTCCAAATGATCGAGTCCTTGACCTACTATAAATGAGAAGTCAATAAATAAAACGTAACAAACGGCCCAAAAAAACAAGAGATACAAATATTCACTCTAATAATATCTTCAAAGGCCTTGTCAGAGAATAAGCCTACATGTCTCCTACTATTACTGAGCTACTAAGCTTGAATACGCACAGCCTTGCACAGCCTTCCCTCTAAAACCTAGATCTGGTTCGACATGCAATAGGATGGTCCTGTGGTGCTTGCTTTGTCAGATCTCTATGTATGTGTCTGCTCGTTAATGCGTGCCCTGGCTCACCACAGATCCAGTGTCGACATCAAGCAAAGGCTACCGTTATCCCCGTTCCAACTCCTCGACAGAGCGGTCTTCTCATACTTGCTCAACTTCCTAAACAAGCATGACCAAAGCAGACGACAACAGCACTAGCACTGATATTCACAGGGTAGCCCATAGCTATGATCCCCACGCATGAGACAGCCGAAGGGGTGGAGGGTTGCATGGATGGGCAGGTCTGCACGACGTATGTATAAGTGCTGTAGGATTACGGAGTACGGACTGAGAAAGGTAGCAGTAGTATCCCACCTGGAGAGAAAGGGCATCGTAACCGTAAGCATACAGTTAGGTATTTCCACTCGGCAATTTATGGACTGATGTTCACAATGTGCAGAGCTGCGCCGCGATGCTTTCCACACAATGTTTACTACCGGGGCTTTGATCCCAACTTGGGCTTTCTTTAAGCATCATTTTAAACTTCAGGAGCAGGTAGTCCACCGCGAGAGATACCAATGCCTTGCGACTCGTCAGCTACTTGGGTTTCCTCATAGTCTATCCTGAATGCTACCGAACAAATCAACATCTCCTCTTGGCTATCGAAGTGCTTCTTGAGCTTACGGATGCGCCGATATGCTCGAGATCAGCATATTGTTTCCCGTAATAGGGAGGTTGTTTGAAGTGTTTCGAGAGGCGGCTGCTCGTTGTTCCACCCTGCCGTCGTCGACTTTTTATTCTCCGGTGGTCACCCAGTCGGCCATACCAAGCACACTAAGCTATTAGGATACCAAGCCGATCACCAGCCAAGGTCCGGGGAAGAGTGCTAAGCGTGGCCCTCGGTGATATGCTATGCTACGTGTTTCGACGTTTCTACGGAGTACACTCGCTGTAGTGCAACATCTTCTTGCACCCTTCTCTGTTTAGCTCTCACCATCACGCGCATCTCATTCGCATCCACCCTCTTTTACATTGCATTGCAGTGCTTCTGCTCTTTCTAGAAGTCACCCCGCCTTCTATGCGAGTTCACCCTACTCGTATTCGCCCCTCTACGACGTACTGGCGCTCTCCTGTCGGAGCCCCTGGCCTGTATGGTGGCCTGGAATAAGGAAAAAAGGGGCGCTTTGGTGCAAAGTGGATCTCTCCTACAAGAAGACGTCAAACAGGCCAATCACAGTACATACATTCGACTATAAGCCTCCATCTTCAAACCTCCTGTTCAGAAGAGGCATCTGTTTGGCGCTGGCTGTCTGGTTCTCCTGCGCCTTAACGTGCAGTTATTCGATGGAGCATCTACTCTGTAACACACATTTCATCTCGTCTTTCTCTCTATTGCTACACCCCTATTCACCCTTGTCTCGGGCGTCGTCATCGTGCACTTTTCCAACTCTCTTCAAACAATAGCCTTCTTCTACCTCTTCTAGCCTTCAGGCTCTTCTGGCTCTTCCTGGCCATCTCCGTCCTACACCCCCCACAGGCATACGCATACACATTCATTAATGTAAACTCCGTACTCTCTGCTACCCAAGAATATGCCAATGTTTGTACCGCTACCAAGAATACTTGGCCAGATCGCTCATCGCCAATTCTCTTGTCCTAAAGCTTGTCTTGGACATCAATATCTTTACACGCATCTGTGTTACTGTTTCCTCAGTTCAATACTCGTACTCTATAGATTTGTAATCTCCATAAGCTACAGGTGCGGCCTATGCAGATCCAGTATCAGCTTTGCTTTCTCAGCCTCCAGCCTCTCTTCCAGACGCGGCCTCTGCCAGTTTTGCATTTCCTTGTTTCACTCAAATAAACCAGCACAAAGAGATGGCCGACTCCATCCCCATCAGCAGTCGGCAGGCGGCTCGTCTGGATCGCTGAGAGACCCATACCATACGAGTGCAGACACGGTGGAACCCTGCAGGCATCTTGAGGAGCAGCCAGGGTGCAGTCGCACGTCCAGTTTTGGATCCCATGTTATTGTACTGTTGTATCCATTACATCCTCATCTTCCTTGTTGTCGGTCGTCTTGTATATAACTTGTTCTGCTGCCGTTCTTTTCTCTCATCTTTTCTTCTTTTTCCTTTCCTCATCCCTCTGATCCATAGTCGTCCTTGTTCCTTTCTCTTATTCTTCTTTCACCTCTTTTCCTGTCTTTGTACAGTCACTCGCCTGCGGCGATTTCGTTTCTTTTTAACATCTTGTTCACCTTTATCACACTTTCTTTTACCCTTTTCAACCGTTCCTTTCTTCTTCGTCGTTCGACTCGTATATACTTTTCTCTCTCGATTGACGATAACTACCACCTGGTGTGGTCTTGTTTGATTCTCACTCTCCTTACCCTTTTTTCTTTCTCCTTATCCCCATCCCACAAAATACTCTCACAAAATGCGTTCCATGTTCAGTCTCCTTTGCCTGCTGGGCTTCGTGCTCGGCTTCGCATTTGCTGCACCGGCACCCCGGCCCGCCAACACCGTCGAGAATGTCGAGAAGCGTTCCTTCAAGGTCGAACGGTTCCGCAACCCCAACTTTACCGGCCGTAACTCCCCCAAGCAGCTCATGAAGGCTCACTACAAGTACGGTATCACGCCCCGTGCCGCCCTCGTCGAGCACATCAAGAGACAGGAAATTGCCGCTGCCGCCATCCAGGCTCGCGCCGTTGTCGATACCAAGAACCGGAGAAAGGGCGGCAAGCACCACCACAACGCCGGTGCGGCCGCATCTACGGCTGCTGCATCTACTAAGACTGCTACAGCCGCCGCTGCCGGCGCCACTTCTGCTACCAACGCTACCAACATCGCCGCCGCCGCTGCTGCTGTCTCCTCCGACGGTGTCGGCTCTGTCATCAACACCCCCACCTCCGACGATGTCGAGTACCTGTCCCCTGTCGACATTGGTGGCCAGACCCTGAACCTGGACTTTGACACCGGCTCTTCCGATCTCTGGGTCTTTGACACGCAGCTGTCCGCCAAGTCGTCCACCGGTCACACCCTGTTTGACTCGTCCAAGTCGTCTACCTTCTCTGCTATCAAAGGCGCGTCCTTCTTCGTCTCCTACGGCGACGGCTCCCAGGTTGCCGGCAATGTCGGCACCGACACCGTGAACATTGGTGGTGCTACAGTGACCAAGCAGGCTGTCGAGCTGGCCACCGCCGTGTCGCAGTCCTTTGTCAACGACGCTTCTACCGACGGTCTGCTCGGCCTCGCTTTCAGCAAGCTCAACACGGTCCAGCCCACCCAGCAGAAGACCTTCTTTGACAACCTTTCCGCGAACCTCGCCGATCCCGTCTTCACCGCGGACCTGCGCCACAATGCTACCGGCACCTACGAGTTCGGTGCTATCGACGCCACCAAGTTCACCGGCGACATGACCTTTGTCGACGTCAACACCACCCAGGGCTTCTGGCAGTTCTCGAGCTCGTCGTTCGCCGTCGGCACCGGCGCTGCTCAGGCCGGCGCTGCTAACCAGGCTATCGCTGACACCGGCACCACCCTGATGCTCGTGAGCAACGACATTGCCACCGCCTACTACTCGCAGGTGGACGGCGCCCAGGACAGTCAGCAGGCCGGCGGCTTCACCGTGCCCTGCGATGCCACCCTGCCCGACCTGCAGATCGACGTCGGCGGCTCCATGGCCACCGTCAAGGGCAGCGACATCGTCTTTGAGGAGATTGCTGCCAACACCTGTTTCGGTGGCCTGCAGGCCATTGACAGTGATCTGATGATCTTTGGCGACATCTTCTTCAAGTCCAACTTTGTTGCCTTTAACAACGGCAACAACACCCTGGGCTTTGCCACGCACGCCTAAGTGTACATAACATAGACCATTTGTATATATAAGCATTGAGACATTAGCTTGTCTTCAATCACTCATTTTCTCTCCCTCCTTCTTTTGCCCCCCCTCTTTCTTGTACCTTGAACCGATGTACTGTATATTAAACAAGACGCTATGATGACAGATCTATAAATTCATATTTTATTCATATTTACTAAAAGTCTCGTAATCAAACAGTGAAACTAGATGCTCCTGCGTACGACGTGTCTTACGATATTCCCACATGTCTGCAACAAACCTTATTACACTAAACGAGATACGTTTCAATATTGTTTGTAAATTTGTAAGCTCATTGTATATTTGCCGCTTACCCACTTGCATCACCCTCAGCGCTATTACTGCCTTTGAGCTTGCGCAGCATCAACCTATGCCTTGACACCGCCGTCCGACGACTCAGGGCCGTCGAGCCGGATAACATACTTGCCCTCGACCCGTGCCTTTCCAACATCCGCCACCAGCTGGTCAATATCCTCAAATTTCGCCAGCTGCGTCAGCGGCTTCACCAGCCCCCGCCGCACAAAGTCGAGTGCCTCCAGGATGTCGCCCCGGCTGCCCACCGCCGACCCCTTCAGCTGCCATCCATTTGCAACCAGTGCCGTCGGGTGGAATGGTACTGTCTTGTCCAGCGGAATCAGCCCGACGGCCATGTATATGCCAAATGGTGCCAGCATGCCAAAGGCTGACTGGTAAGCTGCCGCAGCCCCTGATGCGATCACAACAGCGGCCGCACCCAGACCCCCAGGCGTCAGTTTCTTCACCGCGTCTCCCACCGGCGACGAGAACGGCGTATCGCCGGGCTGGCCTTCTGCAGGCTTGGGCAATTGCGAAATGTCGACGTAATGATCGACGTGGGCAATCTCCTGTGCAAGACGGCCCTTCTCAGCATTGACATCGATGCCGATCGTTCGGTAGCCCATGGCCTTGGCAAACTGAAGCGCCAGCAGGCCAACACCGCCCGTGCCCACAACGGCAATAATCTGGCCGGGCACCAGTCCACACGACTTGACGGCCTTGTATCCCGTCACGCCGCCGCACATGATGGGCACCACATCTTCATCCGGTACGCTGTCCAGTTCGGACGGCAGCCGGATCAGGTACCGCAGCGGCGCCACGGCATATTCGGCAAACGTGCCATCGGCAGCCGTACCCGAGAACAGCTGTGCGCCGCAGCGACCCTCGCCCTGGTCGGCGTGGTTTGGGTCCATGCAATAGGTGCATTGGCCACAGACGTCGCGGTTCCATGCGAGACCAACGCGCTGGCCCACCTTGAGTTCTGTATCAAGCGACGGCACATTGCTACCAAGTTCGATGACACGACCGACACCTTCGTGGCCGAGAATCTCGCGTGTCGGTCCCATACGGCCGAGTGCCATACCGTAGTCGGTACCGCAGACGGACGTCACTGACAAGCGGATTAGGACGTCATTGGGACCATACGCGGGGACGGCGACGTTGCGGAGCTCAAACGTTGGGTTCTCGCCGCTTTTCACCAATACGGCGGCTCTTTGTGTGCGAGTTTGCGTCATTTCGTGATGCGGTACCAGTGGTATTGGTGATACTGTGATGGTGCCGATGTGCTTGTGTAAGTGTGTAAGTGGTGTAAGTGGGGGGGCTGTCTGAGGTCGAGGATTTGAATCTAATCTGGGGTAATATCTGGGGAACAGGAAGTATCAGACAACAGTTATAAACAAAGAGGAGGAATGAAAGACACAAGAAAACGATTGCAGAAGAAGGTCGTGGACTAATATATCCTTCATTGTGCCTTTCTCATCGTCCCGCCCCGACTCCTCACCTAGGCATCTCCTCATCTCCTCACCCCAACAATCAGGGGTATCCATCTGTCATCTGCCTTACTTCCAAGACTTCCCCAAGCTTTGCTCTAGAAGCTACTCTCGTTACTCCTCTCTCTTTAGTCTCCTGTGCGTATGCTCCCCTCACATATGTACCTCTGCATGCCCCCGACGTCATATGTGCCGGGTGAGCCAATTTGGGTACATCTTTGCTGCATGCCTTGACAATACGACGCACTCAAAGTCTCATCCGGAGGTACTTGATGTTGACTTTTCCAAGACTACTTCCCCGCATGCATCTTTTGCAATGTAGCTGTGATTGTTGACCGGTCTTGCAGCTTCCCCTCTCTCGACACTAAGTGCTTTCGGATTCATGACCCCGACCGGGCCCTCTCAGGAATTGGTTATCCCCGCAATATGTGAGAAATGCATCGACGACCTCGGATCTGCATTCTTTAGACCTTCCTGATATGATAAGCTGTTGTGCTTTGGATAACATTACCAATCGGGATGAAGTGAGGAAGACAGTCCTGGCTGACTCATCAACATCGACAGAGGCTAAGCGTGGTGCCCGACTGGGATTGGTCAGAACAATCGGCACGGATGCGCGTTAGAGGCCAGCTTGAAGGCGCTGTCTTCATTGCCGCCTCGGTTGGATCTTCTCCCTTGGAAGTGGACAAAGTGCAGTATGAGAACATGCATATTGAAGCGGACTGCACTGCGGGAGACGGCAAATCTGTACTTGGTGTTCCGCCGATATTGGTCTGTCAACGCCCCTCATCCACGTGCACAGACGGACAACGTCAGCACTAAGAAGTGCATGAGCAGGCAGATCTTATCTACTGTAAGTAGCCGTCATTCAATAGCACTGGGCCGACCCAGGGAACGGACACACACAGAAGTGTAATCGAGAGGCCACGATACGCAAATAAAAAAATTGAGTGCGCAGGATTGCAAATATAAAGGTGCAAATCCGCGTATGTTGATTGCAGATGGTATCCAAAAAAAAAGCAGATATAGGTAAAAAAATCAAAAGAAATAAACGCCCTTGTGCAGCTAGACATGCCAGCAATAAAGCATATGAAAGACGGGTAGCGGCTGATGGAAGCACATCCCTCGAGATACTGCATACACGAACAGGTAAAGCCGACTAGGATAAGAAAACGTCCAGGCCGTTTATGCAAGATGGATCGTGCAAAGACGATATGCAAGACAAGGAAAGAAAAACAAAGAATGCAAACTTCCGACAACTCTGCCAAAACATTGCAGGCCGAGATCGAAATCCAAATGGAGTGCAGAAAATAAACGGCCAAAAAACATACCAGGTATCCAAAAATAAATCAAAAGGACAAAATAAGAGTCAAAAAGCAGAAAGCAGACAGAGAGACGGACTCCAAGATATCCAAAAAGGGACAACCAAGGCTACCAAGCTAATCACCGTGGGATAATAGAGGCCTGTACAAAATGACAGGCGCAGTCGATACTTTAAACGCCCATTTGATTTACCCGCCGTGACGGGATGAGAATCTCGCTTTCCGAGTCAGAAGAGTCATCGGCTGACGCCGCTGCTGCACGGTCCAGCATCTTCTCAATATCCTCCTCGTCAAGGACAGGCCGCGGTTTTGCCGATACACTCAGGCCGGACGACATTGGCAGCGGCATCTTGATCCGGGGTGTCGGTCCATCGGCCCCATTAGCACGTCTCTTGGGTGTGCCCTTGTTAGACCGTGAGTACGGCGAGATGTACGGCTCATCAATATCCATGTCGCTCACGTTGCGGTTGTGTCCACGGCCGCGGCCGACTGCTGTGTAGAGTTGCGAGCCGCTGAAAGTCTGCGCATGTGGCCGTCCTGATGGTAGGCTTTTGCGGGGTCCATTGGGAAGCGCGTGGCGCTGTGGGCTTGCTGTCGTCGTTATTGACAAGGGTGACTGGAGGTGCTGCTGAGGATCATGGTGGCCCGAGGGCAGCGGCTGTGACGACGAAGTGATCGACGGGAAGTGCTTCATGTTGGACGAGTTTCCGGGGCTGCTCATGAACAAGAGCGTCTCAATTGCGTCTTGCTCGCGAACGTTTTGGTGCGGAGAAAACATCATCTGGTCATTAGATGAAGGCATGCGGTGACTGTTCTGGTCAAAGGCAGGTGTGTGAGGGCTTGCGCCTTGGGAGTAGGAGTGGGCGAGTGGTGGCGGAGCGTATGCTGGGTTCGAATTTCTACGCGACAGAGCGCTTGGCCGCGAAGGTTGAATGGAAGCTGGAGGAGCGAGAGACCGCGTGGGCTGGCTAGAGGACTGGGCCGAGAATCCGTTCCGGGGAGGAGCTAGCGGTGATGGGAGTGATGGTGTAGACTGGGCGCTGCGCGAGGTTTGCTCCACGGTGCTCTGGCTAGCGTAGCTCTGGTGCCGGCGATGGTTAGGGCGAGTGCCGGGGATTCGAGGGCTTACTGACACGCCGTGGCGGCCGTGGCCATTGATTATGGACGCTGTTGACGAGGGCGACGTGACGTGCTGCGACAGGTTCTCGACCTGGTCGAGCGAATGGGACTGCCAGCCGTTGTTCACCTTGACCATGGCATAGGAAAGACGCGTTTTCAACTCGGCCGAGAGCTCTCCGATGCGACCGCCAGCTGTGGATGCGACACTCACGGTACTTGTGTTCCGAGAGTGGCCATTGACGAAGCCGGTCCCAAAGACTGGCGATGTGCTTGACGCATTGCGAGCATGTTTTACCGAGCCGTCGGCAGCTCGCTTACGTGATGCAGCACCGCCGTCGATCGCGTCGAGAATACGCGCGTCATTCATTCTCTGCTGTGTTGCGGCGAGTCTCGAGAGTTGGTGCAGTTGCGATTCCTGGCTTGAAGAGTCGTTGTCGCAGTTATAGCCGTTTGCCGAGGTGCTTCCGTTGACGCTGCCGCTGCCACCACCGCTAGTACTTAATTCGGCTTCGCTGAGTGACGGAGTAAATAGCTGGTCAGTGTCCGTGCTGACGGTCGTGTCTGCACTGCTGTTGGTGTCTTGTGAGTCGCCGCCGTTGCTTGTACGGTTGCTATTGGAGTAATATGGGTGGTGGTGTGACTGTTGGGACGCCGGAGATATTTGTGACGACGGCAGTGCAGGCTGCTGGGCGTGGCTGTCCTGGTTGAGGAGTTTTTGCAAAGGGTGTGCGGGCAGTTTCTCTGCGTTGGCAAAGATATCAAGCGCGGTGCTGCTGCGAGAGGGCGATGGGGCAGCGGATGCGGAGAGAGGAGCACCTGCTGCGTCGGACCTGTCGGAGAGGCGTGGAAGAACGTCTCGGACGATTTGAGTGTTACGATTAACGTGAGCGTCCCGATCCATTTTGGCCGTGAGTCGTGACGCGGTGGGAGTGCGTGAGCGAGGCGAAGAAGACGAGCAAACGCGGCCAGTGAGGGGGTGAACGCGTCGAGCTTGGCGGAGAGTCGATTGGAGGAGACGCAAAGCGCACGAGAGCGACGTGGTGACTCCTGTGCTTCGCTGTGCTTTGTAGACCGTGTCCGTGCGAGTGGGTGAGAAAAGTCGACGGGAACACGGGCCACGGGAGTGTGAAAAACGGCCGGTCTGTCTGTTGGATAAAAGGTGCGTAGAGGAAGGAGAAGGAGGATTGCCCGGGATTGATCTTGATCACAGGTCAAGGACTGATTGTTGGCTGGTGTGTTCGCGTCGTTGCGTTTCCAGACAGGGACTGGGGTGTGAACGAGGAGGGGGGCGGTATTAATTGATTGAAAGTGGCTATTGATGCTGGTTAATAATGCTCGAGGTAAGAAGCCTGGAGTCCTCGGCGCGTCGCTGGGGTCGTTGTCGAAAAATGAGTGTGAGTGGCCAGGGGAGTGTAGACGGAACACATAAGGACAGACGATTGAGAGAGAGATTGGGGAATAGAGGAATAGAGGAATAGAGGGAGAGAGGGAGAGAGGCAAGAGAAATAGAGAAATAGAGAGAAGAGGGTCAGAGGGCAGCCGGGGAAAGAGAAAAGGCGCGCGGGAAAGGCACCTGTGAAAACGGGTCACCAAGAAACGAGCCAAAATGACAAGAAAAACGAGAGACACAGAGAGGCGAGGCAAAAGGATGAGGGCGATGACGACGCTAGTAAAGTCGCGCGGGCGCTTTCCAGCACGGAGCAGCAATAGTCGTCTTCGCTCCAGTGTGTAAGACGTGCTGGAGTCCACCTGACACGGGCGGCGCGTGCCCACTGAGGGTTTTGCTCCCCTCTCCCCAAGGCAACACGACAACAAAGCAAGCGGAAACCAATGTTCCAGACTAAGAACAATGGACGCTCCGCCGCTTTGTAGAGTGCACTGCCCTAATACGCGACGCAGAAGCGGGCCGCACGTACAATGCTAGCAGGTACTAACGAGAGCTAACAAGTGCTAAAGGGTGTCGACCATGAGGGTGTAAGATGAGACGAGGGCAGCTGGTGATGCGATGCGACCAAAATCTCGCGGGCGGCGGCAGGCGGGGAACAGAAACACGAGAGGAATGAGAGACAGCGTGGAAGTTATCAACTAGGAAGGAGGGGTGGTGAAAATCAGAACGGGCAAGACCGACGACCGAGAACGACAGGAAAGGGAAGGAACGAGACAGCAGAGCACGGAAAGAACGGTGAAGAGAAAAAGAAAAAGGAAATAGCGAAACTGCGGAAGGCAGGCGCGACTAGCCAACTAGCCCTCGGGAGACGGAGCAGGCCTAGCACTACTGGCCAGGCGTCTGCCACTCTATGTCTCCGTCTTGATATCTTACATGATCTTGATCTCACATCTACGATTGATTCTTTGGTGATTTTCTTCATTGATTCTTTATGCTTTTTTTTCTTCAACTTTCCTGTGAACGCATCTCTGCGCTGGATGCTGTCACGCTCTGGAGGGTTACAACGCGGTCGCGACAAAAATACGCTAGCGGGCACCCGCATAAGGGCAAAATGGTGCCAGATGGCCTGTCCGAGCAGGAGTTCTCCGGGTGCGTGCTGCATTCCTGCACTTGGTTGCTTTTGTGCTCGTGCAGAACGGACCACACAGATCGAGCTGAACTGTCAACGGTCGTTCCTTCCTTGTGAAATGTGCATTCGTTGTACGGCGTACGGAGCAGAGACAAGAGTACAGTCGTGCCTGCCTTCTGCCCTGTTTATGTAGACACAAGTACGCACAAGGTTGCCTGGTACAGCGCAGACAGCTCGATTTAGTGTCCAATTGGCACTGGCGCCGGCCTGTCCCTTCCTTGTTTGGTAACAACGCGCCTGCAAGGGAACGAGACGAGAGGGCAGGAGCGAGCAACGTCGAACCCCTCAAGAGGCAATTGCGATGCCCTCCTTCCGTGTTGGGCTCGCTCACCACACCGTACTCGGCCGTGAGAGGCTGCAACAAAGCATCTTGCGGCGTAAATAAGTAAATAAACAGCAGCCAGAGCACAGAGTACGGAGTAAACAAACAAGCCGAAATATAAATAAACAGTCCTCTCCGCCAATCCTCGGTGTCTGTCTCCTTTCGTCCTGTCATATGGAGAAAGGCCGAGACAGCGCAGAACATGTGGCAATCAAAACTGGGGCGTCTGCAGAGGGCGCAGAATAGTGTGAAAGAAGGAAGGAGCAATGGAAGCAACGAAAAAGAGAGGAAGGAGCACCCGCGATCAAAGGAAGAAGAGTCGCCGTAAAGAGGAAAGAGCGATCGAAACACTCAAAGGTCCAGGCCATAATGAGACACCCGGCCAAGTAAGCACCGTTCACAGTAAGCATCACCCTCGAAGGCGCCTCCGCACGTCTTGGGATCGCGAATTGCACTTTGATCGGTTTCCAGTGCTTTCCCGTCTTTGGGCTCGGAACTGTGGGCCAGAGCAGCAGCCACCAAAGAGCCAAAAGAAAAATCAAGTGGACTCTGGATCGCGTAGCGGGGCAGGCGGGTTTTCGTTCAACGCGACATCACGTGGTCATTATCAGCCAGCATCACATGACTTAAGTGACACAAATATTGGATCCACTCATGCCCCAGTTTAAGTCTTTGTCAACCGACTGAAGCACACATGTACACATAGTCAATTGAGGGTTAAATTCGGCTGTCAGCGACTATTCATAACACTGATCTCTAACGGCTAGATCCACATCACATCTCGTGTAAGTCAAGTTCGCGATAGACAGCTTTACCTTCAAGATATCGAAATATCAGTGTTTTGATGCAATGTCAAGACGATGAGCTCTGATACCATCTAGGGACTGCAATGTACACTCGGCAGGTCTTCATTTCTTTGTAGTGTTATTTGTTTTGTGCGCAGAGTACTTTTACGAAAAAATACGCCTCCCTACTGCTGCTGACGTAAAATAGACTTCGGCAGTCTCTGATAGATGGCTGGTACGTGCCTTCCTCGCCTTTCGTGCCTTACCATGCCGCTCCTGCTGGTTCAGATTTTCTCGAGTTTGGGACTAAAAAAAATGAACAAAAAAAACAACAGAACGGATGCTCCCATCTCAATCCCATCACATACATATCTTCTACCCGTCTCACCATCAACATCCCCTTCACCCTCATCATCTTTCCATAAAGCCCATCATTACGTTCTGCAGAACAGCCTTATAACCCTCGTCCATTCCATAACTGGTTTGGACTCGCACCTCCTCGTCTAGAGAGCATATCATCTAGGCCATTGCGTGGCGATGTGTCCGTCACTGGTGGGCAGGCTCGGTGCCTGGGAGAATACATGGAGCCCCTATGACTTCAGCTTCCATCATTCACCCACATCATCAGTCGAGGCTCACGATTCCTCCGTGTTCACCGACAGCAGCCACTCCCCGGGTTCCCCTGACACCGACGTGTCGACCACTCCCACCAAGCAGCTGTCGTTCACCGAGGCCGCCACGGTGACAGACAACTGGACCATTGCCAGTGGCCGCCTGGCTTGGAAGAGACCGCTATGGCTCCCCAGGGACGGCCGTGAACTGGCTCTCAAGGCTGCTTTCAGAGCCTTCCCCCTTACCCAAGACGATGTTCGTCACGTCCCAGTGCCTCCTCTGGAGAGCGTCCACATTACCTGGAGGAACATCGGTCGTCCTGGCGGATTTTGCCGCCCCGTTGCAATCGTGGACGTGACCCGTCCCGCCAACATCTGCACTCAGCAGCCTCGCACCAAGAAGATCTTCCTGGACTACCACAAGGTATCTAGAGCGCTGCCGCCGGTCCAGCGCACATTGATCGTTTTCACCAAGCGTCGCAGCTGTGACGGGCCAACCGAGTCCATTGCGGCTTCTTCGAATGAGGCTTCCCTTCCCGAGCCAGACTCCAGCGTGCCTCGGTCTTCTGAGCGTCCTGCCAAGAGACCGAAGCTCTCTGTAAAGACCGGGAATGTCAGTCGGAGAATCAAGGTCGAGTCAGAGTTGGCCTTGGCCGAGGAGACAGACTCCAAACTCGCTAACGTCTCCTTAGACGG
Source organism: Ophiostoma perfectum (assembly GCA_029298845.1). Lineage (NCBI taxonomy): Eukaryota > Fungi > Ascomycota > Sordariomycetes > Ophiostomatales > Ophiostomataceae > Ophiostoma > Ophiostoma perfectum. The sequence continues at coordinate 418,989 of JANSLV010000008.1, read as the reverse complement.
CCAAGCCAGTGTTGTGGAAGACCTCATTTCCGACGAGAACATCAAGATCGAGCCCGAATAGATGCAATTCGTTTCTGGGAAGCCTCATCCATGCTCTTTGGTCTTTAGTTCAGTCAATATCTCGGCTTCACTTTCGTCTCTTCCTGCCTCACCTGGTCGACTCACCAGCTATGAGCTAGATATTAGGCAGGTTGAAGCTTCCCTCACACATCAACCTCTTGGTGTGCCGTTTCTTTGTCTACTTTTTTGCTGTTGTCTTTCTTGGATTTAATTTTTGTGCACCTCATGGTCACTACCTGTCACTCTTTTGCAATTTGGCGGACACCCGCCATTTGCTTTTCTTTTTTCTTTTTCTTTCATTTCTTATATTTTCACCACCCTCGGCGGCTCCTTGGTACCACTGTGACACTTGTTCTCAAAGTGTCGGCGTTCACACATGGATATACCCAGGATTTGCTTGCGACTGCTTCATAACCTTTTAGGTTAATGTTTACGTTTGTATGTTTACCATTATGTTTTCTTCTTCATGTGCAGAGTCTGCTCCAGAAGCCAGCCCCTTCTCTGCATCAGATCGGATGTCTCTCAGCGCATTCTGCCACATCACTCTACATGTATCATCCCTATTGTCATGTTGTTTATTGCCTCTTCCTCATCATTAGGAATGGACGGCTGCTCCTTGTTTTTATACTTGCCTCTCTTTCTGTACACCTTTGTAACGAGATCCTCATGTGCATTGGCCTTTTTGTCAGACGTTGTTTGACGTTCACATTTTACCTTGTGCTTTCCATGAAGCTATAGTATCATGCCATAGACAATTGTTGTACAGTGACTTTGACTAGTTTTTATTATAATATAATCATTCTGACCTCAAGTAACGTGAACTTTATTTTATTAAAGAATATAATCCCAATACCTACCTATAGTTTACTGTTTCGCTTACTTCGATTTACATGTTTGCAAAGATATAGATTTGAATACTATAATTTTGTGCGAGCTATATTGATAAGTATAACTACAATATAATATTACGACAGGCATAGAAAATAGATGCACATCAAGTGCCATGATCTAAATAGCTTATACCTCAACCGCGCTGAAGCCTTTGCTGACACATGAACACAAAAGAAGAATGGCAGACCGGGAAGAGCAGAAGGTGACGCGTCGTTCGTTCTTTCTCTATGCCGATGGGAGTACACCGTTCCTTGGCACGGTGACGTCTGTCATCGCGATAGACAGGAAAGTGCGTCCGTCGGCAAGCTTCGCGACTTCCTAGACCCGTCTCTATGTGGTTTCTCATATCACCACACATATTTTCTCGTGTCAGGCAGGTCTTCTATTCTTCTTCCCGTTGCCACAGTACGAAGATGACAAGCCCAGCAGCATTCCGACAATAACATCTTATACCAGACTATCTTCTATCTCCACGTTCAAATATTCACTACAGCCCAGTCGCACAACAGGCATGCGGTCTTCTCTCGTGGCAGCCCTCGCCGGGCCACTTTATATCCTAGCAGCCCGTGGCAAGCCGCCGAGTGTCATGGTACATAGACAGACTCTTCCCGATGGCTGGAATCTCGAGTTGAAGGCCCCTTCAAACACATCACTCGGTATTTCTATCGCTTTAGCACAGCCGAGACTGGATGATCTCGAAAAATATCTTCTCCAACGGGCTGAATCACAGACACCTTGGGCTATGTCCCTGGTTGAGCTAAGAACCTTTCAGACACCCACAGACGATGCTGGTGCCAAGGTCGTCTCTTGGCTGGCCAGAAACGGTGCTCCTGGTGCTGTTCAGGACGGGGCGTGGGTAAAGCTAAACGCCACAGTTGAGACCTTACGCCGAATTTTCGATGCCGACTTGGCATATTATACTTACAACAGTAACAATACCAGCGAGAACATTAGCACCGACTACACCGTTCTACGCACGCGATCATATTCGATCCCAGCATCACTTTCTACTTGCGTGGACTTTATTTTTCCTCTTTCCCATTTCATGCCACCCACCAGCATTCATAGACACTCGAGCAAACACAACGACGACTGGTTGACGTTGAAACAAAGTCAGCTTAACCAAATGAAACGGGGTCCCAACAAGGCCTCAACGCCAGCAACAGCGTGTGTGCTAGACACCGTAACGCCAAACTGCATCCGGGAGGTCTACAACTGGCCGCTGTTAGTGACTGGTGATGTACCCGTCCCGCCTTCATCATCCGTCCGGCTCGGCATTGCTGGATTTCTTGACGAGTACATCAACTACGAAGATGTGGCCGACTTTCTCAGGACCTACGCTCCCAGTTTATTACAGCAAAGCTCCTCGAATCAATATTTTAATTTCACGGTCGAACTTATCAATGGAGGTGCAAACATTCAAACACCGCGGTACCGGGCCGGCATAGAGGCCTCGCTGGACGTGCAATATGCCATGGCACTGGCGTACCCGACGCAGATTATTTACTACGGCACGGGCGGACGCGGCGACAAAATCGATAGAAACGGTCACCTGGTAGACTCGCGGCACTCGGACAACGAGCCGTATCTCAAACTGCTTCAATATCTGGTGGATTTACCAGACAGTGCTCTACCACACGTTCTCTCCATCTCGTACAGTGACGATGAGCAATCTGTCCCGCGACCGTACGCGATGCGAGTCTGCCAGCTCTTCATGCAGCTCACAGCTCGCGGAACAACGGTTCTTGTGGCCACCGGAGATGGAGGTAGTCGAGGGATTGGGCGGAGTGTATGTAAACGCAATGATGGGTCGGGGAGGCGTACACTTCTCCCAACATTCCCCGCTTCATGCCCATGGGTCACGGCTGTCGGAGCCACAGACGCACCGATTGTGGCCAATGTCAATGGAATTATGGTGTCTCCTCCACCACCAGGAATCGCGGCAAACTACAGCTCAGGCGGGTTCAGTAACTACTTTTCCCGCCCATGGTGGCAGGATAGTACTGTCGGCATCTACGTGTCAAGCCAAGCTGGTGTAGAAAAGCAAGGGCTTTTCAACGCTGGTGGGAGAGCTGTGCCTGACATCTCGGCCATGGGCTCAAAATTCAAAGTAGTCTTGGGTGGTAAACCATCATCAGTGGACGGTACGAGTGCCAGCACGCCTTTGGTGGCATCTATGGTGGCTATGGCCAACGACGCACGGATGCGCGCAGGAAAGCCGGCTTTGGGGTGGCTGAATCCTATTCTGTACTCAGGCAAATTACAAAGTGTGCTGCAGGACATTACTGAAGGTACCAGTCGAGGGTGTCCTTTTAACGAGACAGACACGGTGCCTGGATGGCCGGCAACGCCAGGATGGGATGCAGTGTCGGGATTGGGTGTTCCGAGTGACGTTTCTGCATTCATCAAAGTACTCATAGATGCGTGATGCACGGCGGTTTTGTATTAGGCGGATCATAAGAGTAGCTTTATATAGAATGTGACAACTCTACAATGTGCAAGCAGGACCTAGTCTCAGATCTATGCACAAAGGCTGATGCAGCCAGTGGAGCTGTCCTCCTCAAAGATACCGCCGTAGATGATGCCCTCGTCGATGCCGTCCTCCTGGATGCCGTTGTGGACAATATCGTCACCGCCGTCAATGGGCTTCTTGAGCATGCCGAAATGAAACTGGCCCTGGCCGCTGACGTCGTTGCTGATGGCCTGCGTGACGGGCTTGAGGGGAGACTTGCCGGTAGAGAAGAAGACTTGGGAGGTACTGGACGGTCAGAATTAGTAGTTATAGATACATGACATATGAGATGAAGGACGGGACACATACAGGTTGTTGAAGTCGAGAGTGACAGCAAAGTTGTTAAAGACACCGGGCGTGAAGGGCGTGCTAAAGAGCACCTGGGGCGGGTTCGCATTGACGTTGCCAAACAGCTGCAGCGTGTTGGGGTCGACGCCGTCGGTGCTGCCGATGATGGTGCCGGTCTTGAGGACCAGCTGGTTGGTGCTGAAGTCGGCGCTCTCGAGGAAGACGAGCTGGTACTCGTGGGTCAGGTTCAGAGGCCGCTGGGGATCCTGCATGAGAGAAAAGTGCAGGGTCTTGACGCCGAGGGTGGACGCGTCGGTGCCAGAGTTGCTGGCGGGGAGGAGCTCGGCGCGGCGGAAACCGGTCTGAACGTTGTCGGCACTCGGGGCAAAGATGGAGGCGTCGCTGATAGTAACCTCTACAGGCACAGTCTTTGTGTCGAACTGGCCCTCTGTTAGTATGTAGATGCATACGAGGTATGGGAAAAACAAAGGCTTACGAGAGAGCCAGCAACGGCAGGCAGCTGGAGAAGCTCGCTAAATTTAAGGCCTGGCAATGTTAGATGCAGTTGATCAATAGAAGTGAAGGAGTACAATTGAGGAGGACCTACCCTTGCCAAAAACGTTGCTGGGATTGTAGATGTTGTTGTTGGAGTCAAAGGCAGCAAGGGTCAAGTTGGAGGGGATGCGGCCGTCGAACTGGAGCGAGCACTTCTGGGCAGCAGCCAGCACAGGCAGAGCCAGGAGGGAGAGATATTGGGAAATCATCTTGATAATCTGGATATGAATAAGCAGGAGTGCCGTAGTGCAGTGATGACTGTAGTAAAGAGTGAAGTAAAGAGTGAAGTAAAGAGAGTGAAGATGGAACCAGTCCGAAAGAAAAGAAAGGGACGACGTATCAAGACGGAATCGATCAACGATGGAAAGTGAAAGTGCGAGATGAAGATGAGACTACAGAAAAGAAGGGACGAGGCAGATCCTTGGTCTATATAGGCATATACATATACGAAGAGATAGGCTGTGTATCTCACCCAGGAGACCGTCGTCGGGATCGGTATCTGGGGAAATCGAATACCGGGTCGACTCCTCTGGCATTTTTACCGCTGGTAAACCTTATTTTTCAACATTTCTTGCTGCGTCTGTTCCTATCAGGCTCCCGTGCTCTCGTTTTTATACATCTCCTCCTTGCTGGCCGTTTGAGGTCGCTGGTGGAAACGCCGCTTCTGGTCCACGCAGAGCTTGGCATCTCGTGATAGGGGCGCGGCACTGTCTTTACACTGCGCCTGCGCGCTGAAAAGGAGCATGCAGGCAGCCTGACTGATAAACTAGCACCTAGAATTAAAGGATTACCTCTAACATAAATAGACGAGCGAGTTGGTGAGTGAAACGAAGCAACGACGGCCAGCTGTGAAAAGCCGGTCCGTCCGGTCCGCCCTGCCCAGGGTCTAGACGTCGAGACGTCGAGTTGCCCAACATGGGACGGTGTTTGAGCGTATATCTACTTGCCCATCCTATATCTCGTCTTTCTGCTGCTTTGCTCTTCTTCTTGACACTGTTCTTCTATTTTAATCAGGTTTCAAGTGGTTTACCTTCCTCTTTTGCTTTTGCTTCTTGTCTTGACCTTTGATAGAATAGACAGCCGTCTACTCTGCCAGACTAGACCCCGACAGTCCGATGAACTCCCAATACGCTCTTTTGCGGAGAGAAGGGCCGTGGAACAGTTGTGGAAAAAGAGACGTAACCGTTTCGACAGAAGATCAGCGCGAAAAGGGGCCGTCTCGAGTATATCAAACAGCGTCGTTACAACGCTTTGAACCGGTGCAGCAGAGCACTCTAGAGGCGGCATCGTCGGGTATTCTCGAGCAAATGCATTGTAGGAGACGAAATAGAAAATAGGAGAATACCATACGGCGGTAATAAGAGCGAATGTGCTACGAATATATACATACTTGTCGACGTAGCTATTGACTTGTTTTGTCGCTGTAACACGTGATTGGCTGGATCTGGTAATCTGATCTGACCCAAATCAGTACGACCATTCTTCAACATCTAGCCACAACGCGGTCCCGAGAATGTCGAGTCTATCATGGAAAGCTGAGAAAAGAGACAGGACTGACAGAAAAGAAGATGCCAAAGAAATACCAAAGCCAAGTTTAAACCAATCATGACTAAGCAATATATATCGGTACATAGATCGCAGACTGTCCTATGCCCGGTTCTGATGTACACTGGCAGTGGCAACTTAGAGTAAGAGACCAGCACACACATTCAAAACGCAAGGCTTACAGAAGTGATACTCACTGCGGTCTATCTACTCTGGAGACTTGATCGTTTGCCTCGTCTTGCCGCCCATCGTCGCCTGAAGAAATCACATGATCTTGCCTGTGCTCTTTTGTGGGCCGTCCGCACTCATCTTAAGCGGCTTCATCTGGAAAGCGCGACTGGTATTAGTGATGTGCCTTCCTCACATTAACTTCACTGATTCAGCAGCTTCTCTTTGTCCGGTTCTTGCTCTTAATTACAGTAGTCTCACGGAATAGCAGCTTACTTAATCATATTGTTAATAATCACTTCACATCTCGCGATCTCGAAATCTCGAGATTCTCTCACATCAAAGTCGTGCCAATTCTTCAGTCTCTGCGGCCACCGTTCTCATACTGCATCCACCCCACAAAACTGGCATGCTACCACCCTGCCGCGCGCTGATCTCACTGATCCCACTGAGCACTGGTCCTAGACCTTTATCCCTGACCTGAGCTAGACGCGCCGTGCCACGCCAGGTGCCAATTGCCCGCAATCCGCTTTATTTACTTTCACACCGAGACGACCTACCTCGACCACGGTCAAGCACAAGCATAGGGTTGACGACAAGCATGCTTTAACGCGTTTTGTGCCTTTATAGAAGCTGCTTTCTACTTGTTCAGTCAATTTTGATATCCCGCCAGACGCAGCCAACTTCCTCACCTTGTTGTCGCAACTCATACGCGCTGGCCGACACAAGCGCGTCACATCTCGACGACACCGATAACACACTCCGACAAGACCGCCAGGGACTACAACGCGTCTTCCGCCTGGGACGAGAAAGTTATACATTTATAGACGTACGCAATATTATTCGACACCATACACAATACACAGCAATCACGCTCTAGACTCATACAACATCCACGGCGACTCGCAATGCTCGAATAGACATCTTGGATATAGATGCACACAACATCTTACTAGACAACTTGGAAGCACTTTGGCCTTTTGAGACCGGCCGTTTCTAACACGGCCGGCGTCCCCATATATCAACATGCCGACCTGCCAGGTGCTGCCGGAGTCGGCCGAGCTGCTTCAGGACATTGCCGATGCTCTTTACAAGGCCAAGAAGGTGCTCGTGGTCACGGGTGCCGGCATCAGCACCAACTCTGGCATTCCGGTAAGCCGAGGCCCAGGTCGTATGTACTACTCAACTGCGTACTAACTAGCCAGGATTTTCGCTCGAAGAATGGCCTGTACTCGCTGATCCAGGCTCAGTTCGATGCTGCCAACGACGACACCGAGCTCGACGACAACGATGACAAGGACGACAAGCCCGAACGCGACGAGCCTCTGACTAAACGACAAAAGGTTTGCAAAGACGAGCCCCTCGCGAGCAGCCAGGAAACCACAGCCTCCGAGCCAGAGCGCGCTCCCATACGGAGAAGTCTGCGCCGCCTCGGCAGCACTATATCAGAACGAGACGACAGCAAAAGCAGTAGCAACAGCAACAGCAATAGCCGCTCGAGCAGCCCAGTCAGCCAGTCCGCGCGCTGGAGAAGACAGAGCAGACGAAACACCCCGAGCGAAACAATTCAATGCGCGCCTTGCAACCCGCTAGATGACGACAACTCAATCGTGGTCCTGCCGGCCCTCAACCCTAAGAGGTTTGCAGAGTCGGCAATGCGCACACCACAGCGGAGAACGCGTGCGAGTATGCTGGCCTCCAGTGACTCGATCGAGTGCTTGAGATCCCACCCGATTTCATCGCCCCTGTCCTCGCCGCCGTCAGTCTTGTTCGACCCGTCAGAAGAATATCGCTCGGCCAATTCACTTGGCTCCTCATCCAGCAACTCGTCCCTCCCTGCGTCTGCCTGCTCGTCTGATGCCGAGTCCGACACCGAAGAGAAAACCGAGGAGGGACTCTGCTCATCACAGCCTGCCCTATCTACCCAGTCGTCGTTTGCTAGCAGCAAGGGCGCCCTGACAACCATGAAGGGACGCGATCTGTTTGACGCCTCGATCTGGGCAGACCCTGTCAAGACCTCGGTCTTCTATACCTTTGCCACCACTCTTCGCCAGAAAGTGCGAGAGGTCGTACCAACACGCAGTCACGAGTTCATCTCCCACCTTCGCGACTCGAACAAGCTTGTCCGCTGCTACACCCAAAACATCGATGAAATCGAAGAGAAGGTCGGTCTGTCCACGAGCCTGAACCTCGGACCCGGCAAGAAGACCCGCTTTTCAACACGTTCGCTGTCTAGAATGTCCACAGGCTCGACCGTTGGCAAGGATGATAGCTCCCAGGATACTTCCGACGACAGCAAAGAGCCGGAACTCCAAGAACCTTTTAGCTCGCAGGAGTCGCAGTCGGCAGAGGACTCGGACAAAACACAGCTTGAGAAGAAAGCACCCGCACACGGAGATCCTTCCTTCCGTGGTGTAGAGTGTGTGTTCCTCCATGGATCACTACGGCTTCTGCGCTGTTTTCGCTGCGGCCAAACAACGCCTTGGGACGAGGATGGCCGTGAGCACGAAACTATGTCGGGCCGGCAGCCGAGCTGTCCTCGGTGTGCTGGCGCCACTGCAGCGCGTGAAGGGCGTGGCAAACGAGCACTAGCCGTCGGAAAGCTGCGCCCTGATATTGTCCTCTACGGCGAAGAGCACCCCAACGCGCACCTGATCTCGCCCATTGTCCAGCATGATCTTTCGCTGGCGCCCGATATGCTCCTCATCCTGGGTACGAGTCTCAAGGTACACGGTCTCAAGGTCCTGGTGCGCGAGTTCTCCAAGGCTGTGCACAACCGGGGCGGCAAAGTCGTGTTCGTCAACTTTACCAAGCCCCCCGAGAGTGTGTGGTCAGACATCATTGACTACTGGGTGCAGTGGGATTGCGATGCATGGGTACAAGATCTCAAGGAGAAGAAGCCCATCATGTGGATGCCGCCAGGCACTGTCCTCGAGGAGCCCAAGAAGAAGCGCAAGAGCATATGTGCAGCGAGCAAGGGTGCCCGGAAGAGCGATGGAGATAAGCTCGAGGACAGTAACGAGCTGGTCATCCAAATCGAAGCAAGCACAGAAGGCGAAGTGTTGAAGTCGACAGAAGAGTGTGTCGTGAAGAAGGAGAGAAAAAAGAGGGAGCCAAAAGAGCCAAAAGAGCCAAAAGTAAAGAAGGACAAGCCAATGAAAACCAAAGAGGTCAAAGATGGCGAGTCCGCGTCCCTGGGCGATGCGGCACCCGACACGAGTACCGAGACAGAGTCAGGTGACAAGACAGAGCAGAAGCGCGCAAGGAAACGGCCTCGCAAATCTACTGCCGAGCAAGCAGAACCTGTGCAGGACAACAGCACTGCTGCTGCCCACATTGTCGTTAATATTGCACAATCTATCACGGTGACTGTCGACCAAGCACCGTCAACGGTGGCAACGGCAACGGCAATGACTGCACGGCCGGCTAAGCCAGTTCGTGCTCCCCGAAAGAGAAAACCCAGACACTCAGCACCAGCAGAGATGGAGACCAAGATGGAGGTTGTTATTGCCAATCGCTTCCAGCCATCGCCTCTCTCTGTACAGCAGCCTGCACAAGAGACGCCGGTACCACTGCCAGTCCTGCGCTTCCTCCAGCCTAGCATTTCGCTGGGCGAGCCTTCGCAGCAGTCCAGCAGCGGCCCTATGCCGCTTGTTGAGAAATCTGCAAATATTGTCTCGGCCAAGCCTGAAAACTACTCGATCCTGTCTGCTGTCAAGGCCAACCCCCGGCGAAGACGGACCAAGAAGATTTTCGAGCAAGGGCACGGCAATGGCCCTCTATTAGTACCCGCACAGGCCAACGAGACAAAGCGCCGGCGGTCTCCCACAGTGGCCTCCCCAAAGCCACGGGGCCGGTCAAAGTCAATGAGCAATCCCATGGACATCACTGCCCTGCTTTCTTCTGAACCGTCATCGCCCGTCAAGGAGCGTCCGCACGACGTGCCCGATGTCAAGGATGCATGGTCCGGCACAGACCGAATTGCCGAGCAGCTGATGAATGAGCTCCAGGCGTTCCAGAGCCAATCGTCATCTCCGCCACAGACGTCAGGTCTGCCGTCGTCAGCTCCGCCGGCTGCTGTGCCAATGTCCTCATCACACTCGACCGTGCTGCCGCCCTTCAGACAGCACTTTGCCGACCATTTCCGCCCACAATGGATCAATGGCGCATTCGTCCTTTACGACCCTCTCTGTGGCCACTATGGCTATCCACCAGCATGGCTACACGAATGGAGCTGTACGGACCAGCTGGAGCGCGAGGCCCGGGAGCGGGTAACCGACCAGCGACTCCAGCACGCCATGGGTCTTCGGCGCTGATATCTCAGATGGAGTCTTTCTTGTATATATTACGCTTGAATGTTAATGATATCTTGGTGTTGATTTCTATTTTGGATGCTGCATTTTGCATTTCTGCCGTGTTTGTTGTGATACTTTGGCATGGTTCTCGTTGGAGATACTGTCGTTTCAGAGCAGACAGGCCTGGCCAGGCCCACATTGATCTTCAACACCCGTCTTAGCGGCATCGGCTGTGCGTCCTTTTTCAATGACATGACACGATTCACTCGCTCAACGACAGCGTATGCATCATCCATCGACCGACAAAATGGACAGCCCGTATAAGCGAGAGCTCGAGGTGGCCATTCGCGTCGTCGAACAGGCGGCTCGCCTGAGTCTGGTGGTGCTCCCCAACCAGGACAAGGGCGCGATCGAAAAGGTGGATGCCTCCAGCGAGCATGAGAGCAACCTCGGGCCCGTCACCATCGGCGACTTTGCCATCCAGGCGCTGCTCACGTCGTCGCTGCATGCCGCGTTCCCGACCGACTCGTTTGTCGGCGAGGAGGATGCCAGCGCCCTGCGCGACAACGCCGTCCTGCGCCAGCGCGTATGGGAGACCCTGCAGCAGACTGTGGTACCAGACCCAGAAAAAGACACAGAAAAAGACATTGTGCTGCCTGCGAGCGCCGACGACATGTGCGACATGATTGACCGCTGCCAGAATGCCCCAGGCGCGGGCCGTGTCTGGGTCTTTGACCCCATCGACGGCACCAAGACGTTTCTGCGGCGCGAGATGTTTGCCATCAATGTGGCGCTCGTCGTCGACGGCCAGCAGACGGTCGCGGTCGTCGCCTGTCCTTTGCTGTCGCCCGAGCCGCCGACCGAGTCTCTTTCTCAAGTCACCATCCAAAACGACTCCATAGATCCCTCCGGGCGCGGCAGTCTGCTGTATGCGGTCAGGGGCCACGGCGCATACATGCGGCCGCTATCAGATGCGGCCGGCCCTGGCGTCGCCCGCCGTCTACAAGATTGCGGCACCACACGCCTGCTGCGGCCTGTGACGTGTGATTTCATGCAGGACTCGGCGCTGGACGGCGTGCACCGTGCAGTGGCGGCACGGCTTGGCGTGGCATACCCGGGCAGCGACCTGCTGGGCTGGGTGCCGCGGTGGGCCGCACTGGCGACGGGCTGGGCCAACACGACTGTGTGGGTGTACAAGCGGCGTGACCGGCACGCCAAGATCTGGGACCATGCAGGTGCAATGCTGCTGTTTGAGGAGGTGGGCGGCCGCATTACAGATGTTGACGGCAAGCCAATCGACCTGCTGGCGGGCCGCAAGCTCAAGGGCAACTTTGGGTTTGTGGCAGCGCCAGCTGACGTGCACGGCACAGTCCTGGCGGCAGTGCGGGATGTTCTGCAGGAGCAAGGGCGGGGTGATCTTCTAGGCGAGCCAAAGGAGCAATAGTGTGGTCGTATTGCATTTGAGACTATACTTGACATTGCACCGTTCGGAAGACAGAGCCGTCTCATATTGCGACTGCCAAGACGGCCGGCAAAATGGCACAGAACCTAGTTGGGGACGCGGAAGAAGCTGAACTAGATATACAACATCTATTGCATCTATTATATTGCATGTACTATCGAGGAACAGGGTGCGGGCCGTGCTGCCTATGTACGTGTTATTCAGTCATCACTGCGTGTTTCCAGCCAGGAAGCATAAGAATAATTAGACGACACGCAAGATGCGGTCCTTGAGAGACGACATATCCAAGACAAGAGCAGACCTGCCTTTACAACGATCATCACGTCCAATAACTACACTTACAGTTCGGCTTCTTTGCCGCGCGATCTCCACAGTCCAAGACTTGTAGATTGGCTTGTAACGGAACTGCGAAACGCATCTCGAAGAGGCAAAGATGGGAGAGAGTGAATGCTGTCGATAATCATTATTAGTCATCTGAGCTTCTATAGCGGATGGAAGGTGCATATATAAAACAAGCAAGAGTGAGGCGATGGACAGAAGCGGGATGGCAGTATAGGAAGCAGGCAACGGTGATCTATCTCTCTGGCACCAGTCCTTCATTGTCCGCGTTGAATCATCAAGCGAGTGGTATACTTTGTTGGACACTTTAGTTGCTGTTAGTCTCTTGTCAACATCATCCATATCACTATCCAACATGGCTTTTCGTTCAGTATTGCTGGTTGCAGCAGCAGCTGTCGCTGGCTTTATCCCGGCCGCCGTGGCACATACGTCAGCGAGCAACTTCGACTGGGACGCCGCTCTCACCAAGGCCAGCACCGCTGTCGGAAAGCTCTCGCAGCAGGACAAGGTCAACATCGTCACCGGAGTTGGTTGGGACAAGGGACCGTGTGTCGGCAATACCTCGCCCGTCAGCTCCATCAACTACCCCCAGCTCTGCTTGCAGGATGGGCCCCTGGGCATTCGCTTCGGCAGCGGCGCAACAGCGTTTCCGCCTGGTATCCAGGCCGCTTCAACATGGGACCGTGCACTCATGGGCCAGCGCGGGCAGTATATGGGCGAAGAAGCCAAAGGGTGCGGCGTGCACGTTCTGCTAGGCCCCGTCGGTGGACCGTTGGGAAAGCATGCCAACGGCGGCCGGAACTGGGAGGGATTCGGCCCTGATCCGTATCTTACGGGCGTCGCGATGGCCGAGACAATCCAGGGCATGCAGTCGGCGGGTGTGCAGGCGTGTGCCAAGCACTTTATCCTCAACGAGCAAGAGCTGAACCGCGAGACCATGAGCTCAAGCGTCGACGACCGCACGATGCACGAGCTGTACCTGTGGCCGTTTTCCGATGCCGTGCGCGCCGGAGTCGCGTCTGTCATGTGCTCATACAACAAGATCAACGGCACGTGGGCGTGCGAGAACAAGAACGTGCTCGACAACCTGCTGCGCGACGAGCTGGGCTTCCAGGGATATGTGATGACCGACTGGAACGCACAGCACACTACTCTGGCTGCCAACGCCGGCCTGGACATGACGATGCCCGGCAGCGACTATGGTGGTAAGAGCATTCTGTGGGGTCCGCAGCTGACGAGCGCCGTCAATAGTGGGCAGGTAGCCGGGACGCGGCTGGACGAGATGGTCAAGCGGATTCTCGCAGCGTGGTACCTTGTAGGCCAGGACAAGGGCTACCCTGGCATCAACATCAAGGCCAACGTGCAGGGCACGCACAAGGACAACGTGCGGGCCGTGGCGCGCGACGGCATCGTGCTGCTCAAGAACGACGCAAACCTACTGCCGCTCAGAAAGCCCACGAAGCTGGCCGTCATTGGCTCGGCAGCCGTCGTGAATCCTCAAGGCATGAACAGCTGCACGGACCAGGGGTGCAATACGGGTGCACTCGGCATGGGCTGGGGCTCCGGTGCGGTGAACTACCCATACTTTGTTGCGCCATACGACGCACTCAAAACGCGCGCGGCCGCCGACGGCACGACCATCAGCCTGTCGAGCACAGATGCCACGGGCTCTGTAGCCAGTGTCGCGGAGGGTGCAGATGCGGCGATCGTCTTCATCACGGCCGACTCGGGCGAGGGCTACATCACAGTCGAGAACAATGCCGGCGACCGCAACGACCTCGACCCATGGCACGGCGGAAATGCACTCGTGCAGGCTGTGGCAGCGGCGAACCCCAACACGATCGTCGTCGTACACAGCGTCGGCCCAGTCCTGCTCGAGTCCATCCTGCAGCAAAAGGGCGTCAAGGCCGTCGTGTGGGCCGGCCTGCCCAGCCAGGAGAGTGGCAACGCGCTCGTGGATGTGCTGTACGGCCTCGTGTCGCCGTCAGGCAAGCTGCCATACACCATTGCCAAGACGGCCGCCGACTACGGCACAAGCATCGCACACGGCGACGACAACTTTGCCGAGGGCCTGTACATTGACTACCGCCACTTTGACCAGAAGGCTATTGAGCCACGGTACGCGTTCGGCTTTGGTCTGTCGTACACCAACTTCACCTTTGCCGACATCACAGTCACCGCTGCGGCCACGGTCAAGTCGGGCCCGGCGTCGGGTGCTGTCGTCGCGGGCGGCAAAGCCGACCTGTTCGAGACGGTGGCCACGGTCACGTGCAAGATCACCAACAGCGGCAGCGTGGCCGGTGCAGAAGTGCCGCAGCTGTACCTGAGTCTTCCTACATCGTCCGCGCCGGCAGCACCGCCCAAGCAGCTGCGCGGGTTCGACAAAGTGAAGCTGGAGGCGGGCACGTCAGGCACGGTGACGTTCAATCTGCGACGCAAGGACCTGAGCTACTGGGACGTGGCCAAGGGGTGGGTGGTGCCGAGCGGCACGTTTACCGTTAACATTGGCGCGAGCAGCCGGGACTTGAGGCTCAAGGGGACCTTTGATGTGTCGTAGCTTAGTTGGTTGAGGCTGTTGGATAAGAAGCACAACATCTTTGGGATAGATGTTGTCAGGGGTGGTAAAAGATCGCGATCGTTTGGACTAATTCTACTGAAATTGAAAGACAGCCATGAGAAAATAGAGAATCGATATGAACGTCGTGAGTGTTTTGCATGAGGTTGATGTTGATGTTGATATGTGTGGAGATATTGTAGTGCAAATAGCTGTTTATCGATAATATAGGTCTAACTGTACCATACTAAAAGTAGCACATAAACTAACATCACGACAGCTAATCAGCACAGCGATCACAACACACCAATAAATCAACGTCTTAAGACAACTACGCCGATACATTAAGCAGGCATGCCAGGCAGTTCAGAAGACCTGTTCGTCGTCGACGAGGGCCGCAATAAGAGCGAGGCTCCTCTGGCACATCCTTCACCAGCGAGGACGGCCGCCTACTACCGCAACTTATACAAGGAGCGGCTCGACTTCAGGACATTAGCAGCAGAGGATGAAGAGTTTGCCCAGTTGTGAGTTGTCCTTTTAGTCATGCTATAGACTTCTGCTGACGTTGCAGCACGCGCTATGGGAACGTCAACTTTCGTGATCCCGCGGCAGTGATGCAGCTCACCAAGACACTGCTGCGGCGCGATTTTAACTTGGAAATGGAGCTGCCGTCAGATCGTCTATGCCCGCCCGTTCCAAATCGGCATGCCTATGTGCAGTGGATCAGTGCGCTGCTGGAGACGACCGGCCATGACCGACAGGTAGTCGGTGCTGACGTGGGCACGGGTGCGAGCTGCATCTACCCGCTGCTGGCGTGCGCACAACACGCGGACTGGCAGTTTGTGGCTACGGACATCGACGAGAAGAGCCTGAGCTATGCGCGGGCCAACGTTGGCAGAAACAGCCTGCAGAACCGGATCAAGGTGGTCACGCGGGCGACAGAAGACACTCTTGTTCCCGTCGAGCAGGCGGGAGGCAGTCACGGCGCCACGAATGGTCTGCCCCAGAAGCTGTCCTTTGTGATGATGAATCCGCCATTCTACTCCTCGGCAGCAGAGATGGAGGCGTCGGCATCGGCCAAGGAACAGGCGCCGCACACGGCCTGCACCGGCGCGCCAGTCGAGATGGTCTACGACGGACAAGGTGGCGACGACAGTGGCAGTGATGCACAAGGCGAAGTGGCTTTTGTTGGTCGCATGATGACAGAGTCGTTACAACTTGGCGGCCGCGTCGGCTGGTACACGGCCATGGTGGGCAAGCTATCCAGTCTGGTAACACTGGTCGAACGGCTGCGGAGCCCCGAAGTGGGCGTCGACAACTACGCCGTGGCAGCTTTCGTGACAGGAAGCAAGACGCGGCGGTGGGCCCTGGGATGGAGCTACGGCGCGCGACGGCCGACGGTCGACGTGGCCCGAGGTTTCCTGGGCGCAGAGTCGACTCTCTCGACGGGCTTTGACAGCTGCCGACACATCCTGCCACCCATCACCGAGGTGGACGTCTGGAGCATCCCGGCAGCAGCGAGTCTGGGGAGCAGGGGTGGTAGCAGCAGGCCGTCGGTCTCTGGCATTAGCGAAACAGTCGACACGGCTCTGCAGGGCCTTGAGCTGCTGTCGTGGGAATGGGATGCACGGACACTGCAAGGCGCTGGGCGCGCGCGCGAGAACGTCTGGGGACGTGCGTGGCGCCGGAAGAAGATGCGGGAAGCAGCAGCAGCAGCAGCAGCAGCAGGCACGTCGCCCTTGGACATTAGATCTACAGTTAGTACAGCTGCTACGAGCGCAGCGGACACAGAATGTGCCTTTGGCTTCGAGGTCAAAGTGCGCGTGGGCGTGGCCGAGACGACGGTAAGCTGTCGCTGGTTAGAGGGCCACAGCGAGGTGATTTACCAGAGCTTCTGTGGGTTCCTCAAGACCAAGCTCAAGGAGGCCCAGAGCACAGCAGAGTCGTCAAAAGCGTAGTCTCTGTCAGTCTCTAGCCATAATTCAGTTTCACACTACAATTCTTTGATAGGACAGCGTATAATAGAAAGCAGTCACAACACATGACAGGGCAATGTATAGCAGCAAGCAGTCTCATATATATTCAAGTAGCGCCGTATGACATCTATTTCGTCCTAGATACCCTACCACCTCCGTCCACCACGGCCACGGCCACCGAAGCCGCCCCGGTTTCCATTTTGCTCGTACCCGCCAAAGCCGCCCTGGTTGCCGCCAAAGCCTTGGTTGCCGTAGCCTCCACCCTGGCCGCCACCGCCGCCAGCCATCTGCGCCATCATGTTGGCCAGCGTCGCCGGGTCCATCTGGCTCGGGTCCATCCCGGACGCCATCATCTGCTGCAGCACAGGCTGCATCTCAGGCGGGATACCGCTCATATCCATACCCATGCCGCCCATGCCGCCGCCCATGTTGCCGCCCATGTTTCCTCTCATGCCAGGGTTCATGCCCGCCATGCCACCCTGCTGCGCACCTGGATTGCCGCCAGATGCACCAGATCCAGGCCCGCCAGGAGTACCAGCGTTGCTGCCGCCGCCGCCACCACCCCCGGACGCACCCTGCGCAGCATTGCCGCTGGCATTCCCGCTCCCTGCGTTGTTGTTGTTGTTGGCAGCGTTTCCTGCAGCGTTTCCAGTGGCATTTCCTGCAGCTTGACCAGCACCCGCAGGGCCAGAAGCACCGGCGGTAGTACCAGCAGCACCAGTACCTCCCGGACCGCCTCCCGGACCCCCTGGGCCGCCACCACCAGGCATGCCTTGCATACCCTGCATACCTGGCATCCCCGGCATTCCAGGCATCCCCGGCATACCGGGCATACCCATGCCGGGCATACCACCCATGCCGCCCATGCCGCCCATCATCATCATGTTGAACTCCTCCATCATCTCCTTGTTCGACTTGGCGACGGCGTCCTGGTTATAGTCGCTGCGCAAGTTCCCTTGCTTCTGGGAGTACAGCGCCCACGTAAACTCGTCAAAGCCATAGTTGAAGTAGTCGCTCAGGTCCGTGCCCGGCATGCGCCATGGCTTGTCGTTTTCGGCCAGGTCCACGTCAATGTTGACTTGTGTAATCGGCTTGCCCGTCGGCTTGTGGATCGGTACAGCGTTGATGTCAATGTCCGAGGTGGACACCGCCGGGTAGTCTGTAGACGGCGTGCCCGCAACCTTGGCCTTCCCTGACGCCACCAGCTCTGGCTTTCCGGACCCCGGTGCTGCCTTGGTGCTGCCGCCCTCCGCCGCCGACCGTTGTGGTATGTTGTGAATGTCGTTGTATTTGGATTGTCTGCATTCTTAGCCGGCGTTCGCTGTCTAGCACATCAGAATATAAACCAAGAGCTACTCACGTTGGGGGTTCTGCTTTTGAGCCGTCTTTGTGCTCGATGATGATATCAATATCAGAGTCGTCGTCGTCTTCGTCGTCCTCGTCGTCCTCGCCCTCGCCTCCACCCTCGCCGTCACCCTCGCCCTCTTGGCCATCCTCGTCCATGGCATTGCCACCCTCGCCTGCGTCGTCGCCGTCTAGGTCATAGTCGTCGCTTATTTGGTCGTCTGCTTTCGGTTTTGCTGCTGGTGAGTCTGCTGCACTATCTGCTGTCGACTCGCTCTTTTGCGCCGCCACGGTCTCGACCTCGTTGTCGTCGGGCGCGTAGAAATCGTCGTCGTCGTCGATATCCATGGTTCTTTTGTTGGGCTGTTTGCAGAGTCTGTATCTGGGTAGGACCGAGGTCTAAGAAGTACGCAGCTGGCTATGGCAATATCTTGTCGCCGTCGGTGTCGCTGTTTGTTTCGATGAGGTTGCACGGCAAAATACAGCCATTCAGAAGCTCGAAGCCGATGCGCTACACCATAGCTCCCGTTGCGCTGGACGTCAGCGGCGAAGCAGCCCCACGTGACTGACATAGCCGGAATAAGAAGGCGGTGTACTGTCTCGGTCGCGCCTGCCAACCATCTGCCAGCCTTTGCTACGCGTTAGCTGGGCAGAACCAGCAAAACAGGAATGAACCAGGAAAAATGCAAACCGCCAGTCAGCAAAGCTAGGAGGCTGAGAAGGCAGGTGCGACTGACAGGGGGAGACACTCTTCTCCCAACGCACGACAAGTACGGTCATTGTCCCATTGCTCTTTCCCTTTTCGCTGGCACTGGCATTTTCTGTTTATTTATTTTCTTCTTTTAATTTGCTCTATGTTTAATTCCGATATTCTACAGCCTGCCACCGCCCCCATTTTCTTCCTATTCGAACGGCCCAAATGGCGCTTGCACGTTCTGCCAGTGCGGGTGGATTGAGCATCAACACAGGCGCCGCCAACCTATTGTGAGTGCACAGCCCAGCCTTCTTCGTGCTTTCGTCTTTTCGGTTTCGTCTTTTCGTCTTTTCGTCTTTTGTTCCTCTCTTTCTTGTCATCCGCTACTCGAACCGCTTCAAAGTCGAATCCTAACATCACCAGCGGAAGCACCTCTCAGCCTGCAGCAAGCGGTGGACTCTTTGGCAGCGCGGCAGCAAAACCAGCGACGACGACGACGACGACGACAGCAGCCGGCACTCTGTTTGGAGCACCAGCATCGACGCCAGTAACGACGACAGCACCGGCGGCAAACATGTTTGGAGCAGCAGCAGCAACGTCGGCCCCAGCAGCAGGCGGTCTGTTTGGACAGTCTGCCGCGGCAGCAGCACCGAAGCCAAGCCTTTTTGGCGCACCAGCAGCAGCAACTTCGGCCCCGGCTGCAGGTGGCCTCTTTGGCGGTACAGCTGCGGCGACATCAGCACCAGCTGCAGGCGGTCTCTTCGGCGGCGCACCAGCTGCAGCCGCGGCCCCAGCAACGGGCGGTCTCTTCGGCGGTGCGCCAGCAGCTTCGACGGCGGCCCCAGCATCAGGCGGTCTGTTTGGCGGTGGAGCTTCTGCAGCAGCACCAGCCCCGGCATCGGGCGGCATGTTCGGTGCAAGCACAGCGGGCGCATCGGCAGCACCAGCGGCAGCGGGAGGCATGTTTGGTGCGAGCACAGCAGCGGCCCCAGCGGCAGCATCCGGCGGCCTCTTTGGGAACAGCATGGCACGGCCTGCAGCAGCGGCACAGCAGCCCGGCCAGGGCCAAGGCCAAGTGGTGCCCGGCGTCCGCATTGATCTGTCGAATCTCAAGGGCACGACACGCTTCAACGACCTCCAGGAGGGCCTGCAAAGCACAATCATCGAAATCGACTCCAAGATCCAGTCGTACATTGAGCAGAAGAACCAGGTCGAGGCGTTCCTGCCCGCTCACGGCGAGAGCCTCGAGGCCATCCCCGGCGACGTCAAGTTTGTCGCGCGCAAGTACGACGGCGTGTCCGCGGCCATGGCATCGGACCTGCAGGCGATCCAGTCTCTGCGCGAGACCGTCAAGGAGGATGCGGAGCACGCACAGCTGAGCTTCAAGGCACTCGACAACCAAAAGCTGCCTGCGCAGTTCCACACCTCGGGTCTCTGGTCGGGCCCTGGCAAGAAGGCCGGCGGCAGACAGGACAGCGAGCGGGAACGCGGCGCGGCGACGGCAGAGAACGGCCGCACAGACCTGATCAACTATTTCTCCGACACGGGCGACGACATTGGCACCCAGCTGCGCAAGATGGAGTCGAACCTGGGCGAGATCGAAGTGCACATGTACAGCGTGCAGGCCGGTCTGCTGGAGCAGCTACAGCGGATCACTGCGTCGTCCGGCTCCTCGTCCGGCGCAGGTGCCAACGGCGATGCCGGCAACTCGGCCGACAGCAAGGTGGCCGAGCTCGCGGCGGTGCTGCGCGACTTTGAGGAGAGCATCCTGACTGTCGCGAGCGTCGTCGGCAGCGCGCGCGAGAGCATGACGGGTCTGCAGCTGGGCGGTTTCCTCGGCCGGCGGTAGGCAGCCTGCTGTCTTTTGTCTTCATCTTAATATGTTCCTGTTCTTGTTCTTTGATCTGTCGGTGAGGCTACACAGTTGGGATTCCATTGGCGCAATATCACGAGCTTTCTCTTTTTTGTCTTTACCATTTGTTGTGTGTTGTATTCAAGTATTAAATATCATAAGTCATAACTATCTGTAAAAGCCAACAGAAGATACCGCACACCGCTGTGGATGTGCCCGGGGGATGTGCCCTTTTTTAGACGCCGAATATGCCAATAACGCCTCTTTTCGTCTTCCTGCCCGCTGGCATCTAGTACATGCCCTCGTCGCCGCCGCCGCCGCCCTCGTCGCCGTACTCGTCGCCGTAGTCGTCGTCGTCACCATTGTCAAACGCTGCCTCGGCATTGTAGTCGCCCTCCTCGTCGTCGTCGTACTCCTCGTCCTCCACCTCGTCGTAGTCGCCCTCGTCCTCGACCAGGTCAAACTCGACATTGTCTTCGTTGTCCATGCCAACGTTCTTGAACTTCTCCAGCTGCTCCAGCGCCTTGTGTGTGCCGGTCGCATCGCCAGGTTCCTTTTGGATCTGGAAAATCTCTTCCGCCGTCCGCAGCGATGTGACATCCGACAGCGCCAGCACCTTTTTGCTGCCCATGGCGCCGCCTGCCCGGCCACCGGCGCCCAGCGCCCGTCCGTCCTGGCCCTCAATGGTCGCCCACAGCTCAGGCGGGAACAGTTCGCGGCTGAATGGCCGTGCTGCGAGATCGGGCAGCGCGCGCTCGACTGTCTGGAAGCGGTGCGAGTACATGGGCACGGCCGTGAATGGGTCGATTGTCGCCTTGTTGCGCACGCCGTACTGCTGGTTGATCTGGTCCTGGCCGTACGCCTTGCTCGAGCCGCCGGAGAGGCCTGCGCCAGCATTGCTGGACGAGCCGGGGCCCTTGAGTGTTCGTGTTTGTGTGTACAGGGGGCTCGAGTGTGTCTGTTCGCGCACGAGCAGGAAGCAGTCGACGACGCGCCGCTCCTGGTCCGTCACTGGTGCTGCCGAAGGTGTGTTGAATGTCTGCCCCGTTAGTCCTTCTGCACATGGCCTTCTTCGTCAATTCGGGTAATCAAACGTACGGGAAACAGCTCGACCGGCTTCGAGTCGGCCTTCATCGTCGGGTCGTCGGACCACGGCGCTCCGAATCCGCCTCGCCGGCCGCCGCGCCCACCGCCACGTCCGCCGCCGCCGCCTCGTGCGCCGCGCATTGTGACTGTATGTGTAGGGTAGTGTGGTGTGTGAATGTGTGTAGAGCCGTCGAGTCTGCAATTGAGTGTGGGGGTTGTCGTGCTGTTGCAAAACGCTGTAGTATGCAGACTGTCAAACCGACTTAGTCATTTGCCGCCTTCAAAGCCGCCTACGTTTTTTTCTGCCCGTCAAATTTTAGGCGCTACCAGTGGGCTTTTAGCTGTCGTCCCCCACCGCCCTACCTGTGCTGCAGGCCGTAGCGTGCGATTACTAAACTCACTGCGTGTAGTGCGCTAGCCCCGCGTTCCGTATTAGTATGGTAGACTTTAAGAATACATCGGGAAAGAACGATCGAGAGCGCCCAGCTCCTTCCCAGCCAGGACACCGACGACACGACGGCTTATATGATCTATGTTACATAAGCAGTGTCGTGTAACCTTGCGTCTCTATTAGAGCTTCATCGAGGTAGACTTGGTGCGATCTTCATCAACACCAAGTGAACCCCCACCATCACCACCGACGTCATTAGCCTGTCGTCACAATGTCGTCCGCGTCCATCATCGGTCTTAGTGAGCTCGACCAGCACCTCGGTGCTTTGCTGTCGTCGTCTCCCGGCGCCGGTACAACGGCCTTGGAGCTCTCACCGTCCCTCTTTGAAGATGTCAAGCTTCGGGTCACAGACGACAACACCCGCATCATCGCCGCCGCCCTGATGCCAAAGCTGGTGGCCCTTCTCAAGAGCCCCGTGATCCTTGGCGGGCAGGGCCCTCTCGTCAACACCGATGCGATCTGCTCCCTGGCCACGAAGCTGCTGGGCCAGTCCGTTTTTACTTTCTCTGAGGCCCTTGCAATCGCACCGATAGAGAGCCTCGTCGAGGCGCTGGGCCAGGATGCTACTCCCGCCACAAACAAGCTTGTCATTGCCGTTATCGACAAGGCGACAGGGCCCAGAAACTCGGCTTCGTGGATACCCAGTCCTGCAGAAGCTCACAATATTGCCGTCTTGGCCCGCTCCAGTGAGCTATTTGAAGCCTTTATCAAGTGCTGGCTCCTGAGCCCAGACACCGGCGTGGGCGACTACGCGGAGCGTGTCCTGGTCAAGCTGCTAGATGCAGACCGGCCCCCGGCGATCAATGGCCATTCCGTAGACGTCAACGGCGGCGGTCAAACTGCCGGCGCTCGCCATAACAACCCAGGGCAGCTGTGGAATATCATGTTCCAAGTCCACTCCATCTACACGCACACCATTCTCGCCTCGTGCCGCACTGGCCTGGGAGAATCTCTCAGGAATGGAGAGGTGAATGGGGGACCAGATGAAGACGGGGCTGTCAAGACCGCGTCATCACGCTCGATAGCACAGTCCCGAGTGCTCAGCATACTGCCGTCGCTGGCGTGCCTTGACTTTCTCAAGGTGGCCAAGTCCCAGACGGGAGACAACCAGCCGGCTTTGCTCGAGTTTGCCTGGAACCGGATGGTTGAGATGCGTGACCCTTTGATGGTGCGCAACCTCCACAGCTTCTACATCGAGATGGTCAGCCGCACCCGCTGCTTTCTCACTCTGAGCGATAGAAGAGCCGGGGTCAACCGGGGCAGCAGGCCGCGCGTGGCCAGCCTCAACAACATCACCGACCCCGAGCTGCACTTCCAGGTCAAAGAGCTGGGCAATCTGCTGCATCTAGTGGTCAGCAGGGATCCGTCATTGCTAGCTCATGTGCGCGCACTGCCAAACGAGGCGGCGGCGGCGGCAGAACACGGGCTGGTGACACGGGAGGACGCGGAAGACTTGCGGATCTGGGTTGACCTGCTACTCGAGCCGGTGCAGTCGCAGCTTGCTGTCCGGTAGGACATGTAATCTGCAGCCAGCCGATGCTTTGAAATGAATATACGGGACATGTGTTTATTTTTGGTTTTATACGTAACGATTATACATAAATAGGATAATCTAGACTCTATTATGCTTCAACTCTTATGATATTTCCTGAAGTCTCTTGGTCGTAGACGAAACGAGTCCTGAAAATACCAATGGATAATTATATAAATCGGAATAAAAAAGACCAATTTTCGTTCTTATTCTTATTTTTATTTTGGTTCCAAACGTAGTGATTATTATTTTATTTGATTAATCACAATCACTCCCACTTTTTGAATTGAATTATAAATACAACCAAATCACTACGCAACAAGGCGAGGCAATAAATATAATTAAATCAAACAGCGACTTCTGGCTTGCTTTTCCGTTGCTATAAACAGAGCACCTCTTTATCAAACCAATTTCAAAGACAACAACCGCCTTTTATTCTATAAACAAGCTGGCCGTTGCACAACCTCGGTAAAGTTACAGGAAAACAGAAATGCAGGAATAGAAAAAGGGGAACAGAGAAAGAGGAAAAGAGGAAAAAGAGGAAAAGATGAAAACGAAAAGTACAAAATATGAGAATGTATATGCCAATGCCCAGGAACGGAGACGAGACAGAAAGACGGAAAGACAGAAAGACAGAAGGACGGAAGGACGGAAGAACAGACAAAGAACAAGATGTGGACGACATCACATATCACCCACTTCGCCCTACTCCTGCATCGACGGCGAGTGCATGCGCCGGCCCATAAACTTGGTGCTGGCATCGCCGCCCTCCGAGTCGACTGTGGCCGCGCCCTCGTTGGCCGTTGCCGTCGTCGCCATGCTCATCACGCTGTCGCCGCGCCGCCGCCGTCTGATGCCCTGAGCAAACGTCTCTTCGCCGGAGATCGAGCCGGCGCCCTCCGTCAGGTGTGTGCCGGCCACAAGACCCTTGATGCCCAGGCTCACCTCGCCCACGCGCCGCAGCACCTGCACGATAGCGGTCCGCAGCTCCAGGCTCAGCTCGCGGCTCAGCAGCTCGATCATGCTCGGGTAGAAGCCGCTCAGGTGCTCCACAAACGAGGCCTCGGGGAAGTAGTGTGCATAGCCCTCGAGCACATCCACCACCACCGGGCGCCACGCCATGATGTTGCGGTGCTGGCTCTCGTCCTCCAGCGCCAGGTAGCCCTGCAGGATGTCCTTGCACAGAGGCACGAGCGCGCTCTCGACGTCGGCGCGCTTGGCCTGGCGCTCCTCGGACTGGTCGGCGTACATCTTGAACAGGATCGCGACATATGTTGCGGCCGAGCCGGACTCTTGCTTGAGCAGGTTGGGGGGCTGCTTCATGAATCCCTCGCGCCACAGGCGCATGCGCAGGTCCTTGTCGTTGTTGAAGCGGCGCGCAAACAGGAACGACTTCTTCAGCAGCGCCATCAGCCGCAGCAGCTCTGCCGATGGAATCTGCGCGTACACCACTTCGTTGCTGAACAGCTCGTTGACCGTCTCGATCATCAGCAGCTGCAGCACGCAGCGCGAGATGATGCGATTGAAGAACCGCCGCCGTGCCGCGGTCACAACAATGGGCTGCTGCTGCAGGCTGCTGGTCGGCTTGAACTCTTCGAGAGCAGGCTGCTGGGACGTAGGGTCGGTCGAGATGATCGAAGGCGCGCGTGGTGTGCGCAGCGCATCCCCGTTGCTGCTGCCCTCTGCATCGTCGCTGTCGTCCTCCTCGGGAGCCGTCACGGTCGTGCTGGGCACGGACAGCGTAGAGATGGCATCGGATGCTTCGACATCGCCGTTGGCATTGTCGCCACCACCAATCTTGAGCGACTTCTCGTCGTCAGATGCTGGCGGCAGCCCGGGGCTCAGCGGGTAGCCGAACTCCATAGAGCCAGGCGCAGGTGCCAGCGATGCCGCCGAGTTGATGGTGGTCGCCGAGAACAGCTGGTAGGCCGTGGTGCGCTCAAACAGCTCGCAAAACGCGCCGACAATCTTGGACCAGTGCTCGCCCGAGAACTTGTTGACATTCTGCAGGACCAGCTGCTGCAGACAGTTGCTGCCGATGCGAGCGATCGTGTCGTTCTCCTGCAGGATACACAGTGCGAGCAGCTCTAGGAAGCGATCGAGCATGTACTCGAGAGCGTCAAAGTAGTGCGTAAACAGCGTAATCATATTACGCAGGGCCTGGATCATCGTGGTCGACAGCCAGACAGAGAGCTCCTCGTGGCTCAGCACATTGGACATCTCAGGGCGCGACCGCAGCACCAAGAAGATGGGGTACAGCTGCTGGCGCCACAGGATGTCCCAGAAGTCGGGCGGGAAGTCGCCGCCGTAGCGCAGTAGTGTCTCGAAGAAGTAATTGAGCGCGTTCGACCGCACCTCGAGGTCCTCGCCCGTCATCAGCACGTCGTGGAACGCAAACAGCACGGGGAACCAGAAGCCCTCTTCGACAGAGGTGCGGCTGGGCTGCTGCTTGGTGTCGCTGCCGTCCGACGCAGCTGCGGCACCCGAGCCGTTCGCTGCTGGGCGCTGCTGCGACAGAGGGCACTCGGGCGTCTTGAGCATCTTGGGCACGACGGCCTTGAGCGTCTCCATGGCCTGCAGACTCTTCTTCTGGAAGCGGATGTTCTTGGAGAACTCGGTCAGGCACACGATCAGATCGGTGAAAGCGCCCTGCGCGATGACAACGCCAAACCGGGTGCGGAACACCTGCGTGACGTTCTCAAAGGCCATGTTGACAATGCTCTCAGCAGGGTCGCGCGCAGCCACAGTGAACGCACCAAACATGGTGCGCCAGCCGGAGCGGATGTTCTCGCCGCGCGCTTGAATCATCTGGATCAGACAGCGCAGCGCCATATCCTTGACGTGGATGTTGCTTGAATTGGCCATGACGTGCTCAAACGGCTTGAGGAAATCCTTCTGGAACTTGAAGCCAGCCAGCTCCTCGATCTCCATGAAGCGCATCGACAGCTGGCGCAGCGAGTCGAGCGCAAAGAAGACAACGGCCTCGTTGGCGTGCGAGCCGATCTTGTTGAAGTGGTCGCCGAGCACATCCCAGATGATGGTCCACTCGAAACGCACACGCGTCATGTTGTAGTAGCTGATCTCGACAATCTTTTGCAGACTGTACATGCGCGGGTTGTCGTTGGAGCCGGACACCTTGATCTCGTCCCAGCTGACCTCGGTCAGGGCTCGTGCAAAGTGGCCAATGGCATCGCCGTTCAGGTTCGCAGTGTTGGTGAAGATGCGGTCCATGGTCTTGATGGTGTCGTCCGACGTCAGGTCGTAGGCAATCTCGAGCGACGAGAATCCGTTGGGCCCTGTCGGGGCGCGCGGGCGCTGCTGCTGCTGGCGGCGCTGCATGGACTTGCGCTCGCTGTTGCTGCTGATGCTGCCGCCGCGCTCCTTGGACGGGGGCACAAAGCGTGCCTTGGACACGTCGGGCACAGAGCTTGCGTCGATGCCGCTCGCCATCAGCTGCAGGCGCTCCAGCTGGCTGACGGAAATCAGAATGTCCTTCCACGACTCGCGCAGGTAGTTGCCCTCGGTGTAGCCCAGCTCGAGCAGCACGCGCAGAGCCTCAAAGTTCTTGGCGTACAGCTCCTGCACGTTGTTGAGGTTGGCCGCGTTGCGCAGTGCCGAGATGAAGGCCTCGCGGGGTGTCGAGAGCTCAAACTGGCAGGCAATCTTTGTGGCCAGCTTCATGCCCTCGAGACACAGACGGTTGACCTCGAGGTTGTGGGCGTTTTGCATCTGGCTGGAGAAGGACGAGAAGTACGACATCCATGTGACGTCGAACATGGGGCCGATGTGCTTGAAGCTGGTGGCGGGCACGAACTTGACACCGCCCGCCTTGGTCGCGTTGCGGCGCTGGCTGCGGAACAGGTTCTTGAACAGCTGCTCGGACCGCAGCGAGATCTCCTCGGACTGCTGCACGTACGCTTCCCTCTGCAGATCGCGGCCGACGTTGGAGAAGGCGCTGGCCAGGCCCGTGGACTGCTGGGGAGGCAGGGTGCCCGCAGCAGCGGCAGCCGCGCGCTCGCTGTTGAGGACAATCTCGTTGGAGCCAATCTCCTCGTAGATGCCAATGAGGTACTCGTCGGGCAGATCGGCATTGTCGTTGATGCCGCGGTTGTTGCGGATGAAGTCCTGCTTCGTCATGCGCTTGACAACCTGGGTGCTGTGGAGATCGGTGTTCAGCATGATGACCGAGTAGGCCAAGACGTAGGCTGTGTCGGCGTTGGCAAACGCGTTGGGATTGTCGTCGTTGTAGCGCTCGGCGAACTTGAGCATGAAGCGATCAATCTTCTGGGCCTCGCCAGGCAGACGGAAGGACTGAAGGAACTGGCGCAGAGCATCAACGAAGCGGCGCTTGGTAAAGTTCATGGTGTTGACAAAGGCGTGCATTGTCTCAATGTTCTTGGGGTCACCCTCACCCAGGTACTCGCCGATCTGTGCTTTGTTGAGGCGATCTTCACGGACCAGGAAGTTGGCAATGTCGACAGGGGTATCGCTAGCGATGAAGCCTTGATCGAGGAGCATCTTGAGACCGCGCTTGGGCTTGAAGTTGAACGCCTTAATGGCAGTCGACAGAGCTGTCTTGCGTGCCTTTTCGCGTTCGAGCTGTTCCGGGTCGTCGTCCATCACGGGCGTTGCTGGCATCACGGGGGTATCGACACGGGAGACAGAATCGGGGTCGATCGACTCGCGGATGTCGTCCATCGATGCCCTCCGGTCGGCGTCGACAGCAGCGGTGGCGGCGGCAGCAGCACCATCCGGGCGGCCGGCCTGCGACCAGTTGACCATGGACCGCAGTGACTCGACGAGGGCATCAAGCGATATCCGCTTCATGACGTACTCTTTGGGGAACTCGGGCTCGGGCTCGTGGTGGGGCATGATGTGGGAGACGGTAAGCGGAGGCGGCAGAGATGTCTTGACCTGCCAGTCGCTGCCGCTGGTGGTGCCGTGCTTCTCCTCGTAGGCGCGCTCAATGTCGCTGGTGACGGGCACGGGCGTGATTGCGAGCTTGGAGAGGTGCTCGATGATGGTCTGGAAGATGTTGTCGACGTTGCGCTCGCAGTCGTAGTTGAGGTAGGTCTCGACAAGGGCGCGCGGGTCGGCACAGAAGCGGTTCAGGATGCCGATAAAGTACAGCTTCTGGGACATGGGGGCGGTTTTCCGTGCGAGCAGGGCGAGGTAGATCTCGTTGAGGAAGACCTCGATCTCCTTCTTGAAGGGGGCGCGCATGAACTTGAGCATGAGCCAGAAGATCTCGGTGCAGACCTCAAAGACGCGGTCGACGGAGCTGGCGCCGTTGCGCGTGATGCTCAGACACAGATAGAACTTGACGGCCTGCAGAAAGCTCGTGGGCTCGTTGCTCTTGGTGTTGGTGATGGTGCAGAGGGGCGACGTGAAGACGGCAATGTTGTTGTTGAGGAGGGTGTGGATGAGGTGCAGCGACACGAGCTTGGAGCGCATGGGCTGGCCGCGCAGGTCGTAGAGCTGGTCGGGGGGCAGAACCTTGGTGGAGAGGTTGCAGAAGGAGCGGAACACGAGGTAGGCATCGCGGATGTAGACCTCGTCCTCGGCATCGAGCGCCTCGGGGGCGTCGTCGTGCGGGCTGTCGGGGTTTGTCTGCTCGGAGATGGAGCGGGCAGACGAGGCGGCTGTGCGCTTGAGGTGCGTCACCATGGTCGGGCCATCGCCGAGGTTGGAGTCGTCGAAGCTCTTGCGGTGCTCGAGGTCCTTGAGAGTCAGCTTCGCAGCACCACTGCCGTCGCCGTTGGCCGGGCCTGTGGAAGCCGAAGCGGAAGCTCCGTCTGGGGTCATGGGGGCTTCGGACGAGTCGTCGCCGTCGCCATCATTGGCTGTGCTGTGGCGGGGGCCGCCGTTGAGCGAGTCGGACTGTTCAAAGGTGGCGTTGCTGCCGTTCTGCTTGAGCTTGGACAGGCTCAGGCGCGACTCCTTCATCTGCAGGCGGAGCTTGACGCGCTCAAAGACGGTGCCGACCATCTGTGTCAGGGTGCCCTGGGCGACCTGCTGGTTGGAGGCATTGCGCGAGAGCAAAAAGACGTTGTAGACCTGGCGGATGGCCTTGAGCAGGCCGGCACCGTGGACGACGATCTTGTCGTTGAGCACGGCGGCCAGCAGCGACTTGACAATCTGCAGCTGGACCTCGGCCGGTGTTGACTCGCCCTGGAAGCAGTCGCATATTGTGTCAATGGCACGCTCGATCAGAGGTGCCCGGTCGGAGCCAGCGGCAGCACCGGCGGCAACAGCGGCGGCAGCAGCAGCAGCCGCATTCTGCTGGGCCTGTTGATTTGGCTGGTCGTCCTCGCCGTCGGATGTGGAGTCGGCAGCACCGGAGGCGGCGGCAGCTGCAGAGACGGATGGGATGGAAAAGTAGGAGTAGGAGATGAGCTTGCCGATGCAGTCGAGGGCGGTGGTGGTCAGGGGGATGCTGCCGGAGCGGGTGGCCAGCTGCAGCGGCGCAAAGATGATTTCGGGGTCGGGGAACTGGGGCTCGGCGTTCTTGATGGCTTCGAGGGCCTTCTTCACGGCGTCGGCAAGGGCCGGGTCGCGGCTGGTGTCCTTGGCCGCGGCGATGACGCCGAGGGACGCGGCCACGAACTTGAGCGAGCTCATGCTGGCCGGGAGGAGAGGAGGGTCGTCGAGCAAAGGGCCATGCGAGGGGGGCACGGACGACGATGTGCTGGGAGGCGGACGGCGGATGGGCTGGTGGAACTGGGTCTGCGGCGACGAGATGGTGTGTTCCGGATAGGACGAAGCTAGAGTGTGGACGTTGGCGATGCAGATCAAGCCAGAGTGAAGCTCAATGCACGGCGGCGATGGCGTCGATGTCGGCGACGAAGGGCTGCGTCAGTAGAGGCCACCGTTGCGACGTCAGGGGCACGCCAGACAGCAGAAATGGAAAAAGGAGTGCGAGATGGCAGCGCTGGGACGCTGTGGGACGAGGGCCTGTGTCGTGGATGGATTACAACGCTGCCTGGAGCAAAGGGTGAGCAGAGGTGAGCATGCAGGGTATGGATATTACTGTGGAATGTAGGGAGTAGGATGGGTGCGATGTGGATAGTCAGCTGCTTGAAATGGGCATATTGGACACTTGGAGCCTTCAAGCCAGGAACGGCTGCCATAGCTTTGTGGGGCAGCTGGCCGTTAAGGGGTCCGGTGCGATTACGTACGCAGGTCACGTGGAGATACGAGATAGTAGCTCGAGGCCACCTGTCAACGTTCTGTTTCTATTCTGTTTCTATTCCTGTTCTAGAACACACGTGACTTCGTGGCGGCAACACATCGACAGATTCATGAACGACGACGAAGATCAGATTATCGATAGAGATTGTATTGCTCTCGCACACTTTGGAGGGTTTGAGCTACTGTTGTTCTTTTCGTACACGTTCGAGGGTTTCAGTAACTGTTATTCATCTACAAAAGTAAAACCGTGCAGCTCGGGTGTCTACATCTTCCTCCCATCTTCCGCTGCAAAGTGCTGTTTGACGTCGTTGTCCTGTCAGCTCCCGGGACGTTCGCCAGACGAGCACGAGTACTCCGTAGTACACGTGCCCGCCCCACTTTAATTGGAACACCAGAAGGTGCACCACTTAGAAGTGGTGCTCGACACCCTAATGCGCACGACACCCTAATGCTCAAATATCCCGCATTACTATACATTTTATTCATTTTCTAATTCAAAATAAATCGTATGGCTATACGGCATGGAGGATGATATGGAGGAGGCCCTCCGGGCTCACGACGAAGATCCCCGGCGCTCTATCTCTTCTATAGCCCGAGAATACGGCGTCTCTCGACATACCCTTTACCGGCGTATAGCCGGTAGCGGCCCGCGCTATGGTCGGTCAGCGACGCACTCTCGGCTTATAGATGCCGAAGAGACGGCAGTGTGTCGGTATATCGAACGGCTAGAGTATACGAACCTCGCTGTACGAAAAGATTTCATTACTGACACCGTAAATGTTATTCTTGTTGCCCGGGGCGGATCCGGTGGATTTACTCCGGTAGGCACGGCATGGACTTCTCGTTTTCTTAAGCGACGAAAGTACTCTACAACCCGGCAAAAATTACTGGATTAGAAACGACAAGACGAAGAGAACCTCCCTCGAACATAACAGTACTTCGCTAGCCTCGTAAAAATTATAAAGGAAGAAAGTATCGTGCCCGAAGACATTTAAAATATAAACGAAACGGGCTTCCGTATCGGCGTCGGTAAAGATTAGCTAGTTATCACTAAAAAAAAAAGAGCGTAATACCTAGGTATAGTAGAGAATAAAGAATTAACTACTACCGTAGAGTATATCTTAACGGGTAATAATTATATCCTTAAGTTTTTAATTCTCTTTAAAAGACGGCATTAAAGTATATAATATAAAAAAACATTTTTATATAATTTTACTTATATTATTTTATTAAATACCGGTTATACGAACGACGAGATTATTTTTAATTAATTTAAACATTTTATATAACACTTTAAAAACGATAAAGTCGGCGCTAAATCTCTTCTCATCCTCGACGGCTACGGCTTTTATTATACGAAAAAGTTTATAAATCTTTACACTAAGCACGGCGTAATACTTTTCGGCCTTCCTCTTTATATAACGTATATACTTTAGCCGTTAAATGTCGTCGTTTTTTAGCCATATAAATATTACTATATTAAGGCCCTCGACACTCTCGTAAGAAACGGATTATCAAACTTCGTTAAGTTTAATTTTCTAAACATTATCGAAGATATTAAAAAACAAACATTCAAGCCATCGACTATTCTAAGTGTATTTAAAAAAACTAATATCTATCCTTTTAACCTAACCTTTATTCTATAACAACTAATAATAAAAGCAGAGTTACGCACCCCCTCTCCTCCTCTTCTTAGCCTTATATTTTCCTTATTCGACACTCCGTTAACTCTACGTTAAATTAATAAAGTGGTTAATTAGTTCGAAGAATAAATAAAAGACGAAAAGTTTTTTTAAGAAGAAGCGTACGAATTAACGTAAAGGTTGATTAAAGGCGCACAGTCTATAGCCGCCGAGTTAATTCAAGTTAAAAGAGACTTAAGTAACACCTAGATGGTAAAAAAGGCTAAGCGTATAAGGAAGGGTAGAAAGAACCGCCCTCTATAGTCTGGAGGTGTTTTAAATGTTACTACGGCAAGGAGTATAGTGATTCAGAGAGAAAACGAAGAAGAAATAAAAGCGAGGAGGACGGTAAAAGCAGCGAACGAGAAAATCAAAAGGAAGGCCAAAAGGGGGGCTTTTAAGGCCGCGAAAAAGGCTAGGAGGATGAGAATCGACGGGGCTTTACAGCCATACTATGTAAAGGAGGATAGGAAGATTGGTCGTTATTTACGTAGAGGTTAATGTTTAATCCTATAGTATTTTTTGTTCTTGAGCATTAGGGTGTCGTGCGCATTAGGGTGTCGAGCACCACTTCTAAGTGGTGCACCTTCTGGTGTTCCAATTAAAGTGGGGCGGGCACGTGTAAGATGAGTGCGACATTTATCAAGCAGACCACTAAGCCATCGAAAGCCTGTTGTAAGCGTGCCAACGCGCCGGCGTCGGGCTGGTGGACGCCACGGCAGCGTGCTCGAGCTGGCACTAGTCGACGGCGGTCAATCAACACGCCCGCCGCACTAGCAGGGGTCTGTCAGCAACTGTTCATCGTCGCTGCTAGCAGCTCGCAGCTCTCCTCGCTCTCCAGGCCAGCACTGTACGGACTTGCACGGTATCTGAAGATATGCTAGTCAGCCAAAGTGGGCCCGCACCCCAACGGCCAGCGATCCAGGAGGAACAATACAGCGAGCGCGCGAGCAGAGAATTAAATCAAACGCCAAAACAACTGCAATAATGCCGAAATAAAAGCATTTAAAAAGTTTCGTTTTCGAGCCAATTCCCCCCGAACAAGAGGAAAGAGCTGTCTGCTGGTGGGCTGTCGCTCGTCAATTCCCTCGCTTCTTTTCGCGCACCCTGGCCGGCTGGTCTCAGGCGCCTCGTGTCTCCAGCCCAGTGGGCGTCTGAAGTCCTACACCTGCCTCCCAACGCGCCCCAACACTTTCTCCGGCGATGCCTGTCCGCCTCTTGCGCATCTACACCTTAGTCATCCTCGACATCCCGCAGATGCTGTGATTTGTAAATACCCCTTTGTAGAAACTCATTTCTTTGGCTATCTGTCTTGCTATTTTTGCGAATTTATTCCCTTCTCAATGCTTCCCTAAACCCCCCTCCATCGTCGACACGTTCCGTGATTTCTCGCTGCTGCCCCTGTAGCACCCATTCGTTCCGTGCTCCTCCGTTGTTTTTCTCGTCTCCACCCCTATTCTCCCCCAAAGCGACTCCGATCCAGGGCCCCCCAGACGAAAAACCATAAAAAAAACCAAACCAACCAAACCAAGAATCGCCCAAAACACACCGGCCACCACCTGCGACCAACCACACCACCCGACACTCCAACACCGCAGAAAAGCTCGCACCTCGCACCTCGCAACGGACTTGTACCGACTTCCTCCTCCCTACGCTTTCGCCTCGTTTTCCTCCAGATTCCCGTCCACACCACCGCCATCATGCTCGCTCCCGTCCTCCGGAGGCGTCTGCTGCAGCCGCAGACCGTCCTGCGGTATGCCCGCCCTGCCGCCCTCGCCCGCTTTTATGCCTCCTACCCGCCGCACACGATCGTCAAGATGCCTGCCCTGTCGCCCACCATGACGGCCGGCGGCATTGGCGTCTGGCAGAAGAAGCCCGGCGACAGCATCTCGCCCGGCGACGTCCTTGTTGAGATCGAGACCGACAAGGCCCAGATGGACTTTGAGTACCAGGAGGAGGCTGTTTTCGCCAAGGTCCTGAAGCAGACCGGCGAGAAGGACATTCCTGTCGGCAACGTGCGTCAATTATCTGTTCTTTAACACATCAGTTTCTTTCTGTTTTTGCTGTTCTTGCTTTCTTGTCACATACTGACTTCTATAGCCCATTGCTGTCCTCGTCGAGGAGGGTGGTGATGTCTCCGCCTTTGAGAACTTCAGCCTGGCCGATGCTGGCGGCGATGCTGCCCCGGCCGCTGCCGCGCCTGCCCCTGCCGAGTCCGCGCCTGCCCCTACCCCTACCCCTGCCGCCGAGTCCGCCCCCGTCGAGCAGAACACCAGCACTGGCCCCGTCCGTCTCCAGACTGCCCTGGCCCGCGAACCCAACATTGCTGCTGCCGTGAAGCGCCTGGCGATTGAGTCCGGCGTCAAGGTCAGCGGCCTCAAGGGCTCCGGCCCCGGCGGCAAGATCACCGAGGCCGATGTCAAGGCTGCTGCCTCCAAGACCACCGCGGCCCCTGCTTCGTCCGCGGGCGCCAGCGGTCCCGTCTTCGAGGACATCCCCACCAGCAGCATGCGCAAGACCATTGCCAACCGCCTGACCGAGTCGTGGACCCAGAACCCCCACTACTTTGTCTCGTCGTCGCTGTCCGTCAGCAAGCTGCTGAAGCTGCGCGCGGCCCTCAACGCCACTGCCGACGGCAAGTACAAGCTGAGCGTCAACGACTTCCTCATCAAGGCCATCGGCGTCGCCTCGCGCAAGGTGCCCCAGGCCAACTCGTCGTGGCGCGACGGTGCCGTGCGCGAGTACAAGACCGTCGACGTGTCCGTTGCCGTCTCGACCCCCACCGGCCTGATCACCCCCATCGTGTCTTCCGTCGAGACCAAGGGCCTGCAGGCCATCTCGGCGTCGGTCAAGGAGCTGGCCAAGCGCGCCCGCGACGGCAAGCTGAAGCCCGAGGAGTACCAGGGCGGCAGCATCTCCATCTCCAACCTGGGCATGAACCACGCCGTCGAGCGCTTCACCGCCATCGTCAACCCTCCCCAGGCCACCATCCTGGCCATTGGCACCACCAAGAAGGTTGCCGTGCCCGTCGAGAACGAGGACGGCACCACCGGTGTCGAGTGGGACGACCAGATCATCGTCACCGCCAGCTTCGACCACAAGGTCGTCGATGGCGCTGTCGGTGGCGAGTGGATCAAGGAGCTGAAGCAGGTCATCGAGAACCCTCTGGAGCTGCTGCTGTAAGGGGGCTGCCTAACTTTGTCGCAGAGTGTGTCCCGAGTGTCGACGACGGTGCTGGTGTCTAATGGAGGCGTGCCATACCTATGCCATGTCTGACGCTATCACCTCAAATCCTATCCCCCATATCCCTCCTACATATATATAGACGCTGGGATGGGCACCCCCCGGGCAGCAGAAAGGATGGACTCTGTCTTCCAGCCTTCTCGCCCAGGTCGACGAGCCCTTCTCGTGTACAACGATGTCACATTTTTGTTGCGTGTTTAATAGCTACATTTCTCTTTTCTCTCACACTCTTCTTCCCTTTCGCCATAGTTGGAATCTAAAATAAAAGGTTAAAGGTCATTCGAGCATTCACACAATCCATCGTGACGTGTACTTGGCGCGTCGTGTGCGTGTGCGTCGTGTGCTATATATATTTATACCATTTTTGCTATTTGTATTAGTAACGTAGACGTGCTATCTGGCAGACAATTAAAATAATAGCAGAATTAAACCCATTAATCAAACAGCGAGAGGTCCGCACTAGTGCTGATACGAGCTCAAGCCACGCCCTCCTAGTCCGAGACCTCGACTAGTATGAATCTGAGCTACTGCGCCTTGTCGGAGAGACTCGTCGGGTTTCGGAGCAAAGTGCATCGTTCTTTCCCTCTCGCTTCTCCGTGCGTTCTGTTTTGGAGACGACCAACAATACTAGAATGCGAATCGTGCATCGTGCGCATCGTGCGCACCGGTCGCACCTGCCGTCAGACTCGCCTCCTGAGCACAGCCCATCGCACTTTCCCCGTAAGATGACAGCCCACAGGCTATCTTACTGCGTATTATGTAAGATATGTACGATACCGTCTGCGCACGCTCTCGGAGTTTCGGGGTTGCTCCCAGCAGCTCCGTCCGCACCGGAACTCGATCGACAGCGATGGCTGGTCTTCCCATCAATGCATCACGTCGGCTTTGGTGTGCCTGGTGTGCCTGGTCTGCCTGACTGACTGCCTCTGTCTTGGCTCTGTACAGCATTAAATCGTCTTTGCAAATCTCGCTGCGCTGGCGGTCGAGCACTAACGCAATATCCGACGGAACCGTGGTGGCTAAAGTCCGGACTACTGCAAAAGCCCGTGTAGTGTCCGCCTCACATGCGACTTAAAATTAATACGAGAATAAACCTGGGAAATGCTGCCTGCCGTGTCAGAGACTCGTCATCACCGAAAAGGCAGATCCGACGAGCGACCCAAGGAAGGCACGACTCAAGGAAGGCACGACCCAAGGAAGGCACGACCCAAATGAAACATGGGAGAAAGAAGCATAAAATAGACAGAAAAATAAAGAAAACAGAGAACAGAGGAGAACGTGCATAGCAGACAGACAGACAGTATCATACAAAAAGAGCCGTCGGCAATTGACTCTAGGCTAAGCGAGTAGCAAACACATCCGCGCCCTCGCATGCAATCAGCCTTTATCCATTCGTTCTTGCTGCCGGCGCTGTCGTCTTGAGGCTTAGATCGGGTTTAACCAATTTAATCGTCTGCCATATTAAACTGCTTTATTCGTGCCTGCCGAGTTCGAGCTGCTCCGTACTCGTAGTATTTCTTCCTAGCGATCGATCGACTGCTCCTGCCACAATAAATGCACCCTCTCCTTCCTTTCGCTCCCCGTACGGAAGGCGCATCCCGAGCCTGGAATCAAGTGACTACTCCGTATGGCTGCGCTGCCTTGAGCCTCCACCTCGCTCCTCTCTATCCCTTTCTCGTATCCCCATCTTCCCCTTCCTCTCCCTCTTCCTCTTCACTGCCGCCTCTGCAATCGCGATCCCTTTTGTCTCATCCGTTTCATTGCTGCTCTCGCCTCGGCATCTCGTTAGTATTCCACTGTCGCCCGCTGGCTACCGCTTACCAACAGCGCCTACGCCCCCCCTAGTATTTTAAATCCGACCCGCAGCGCCCCAAAACCCCCGTACTCCGACCGCACGTCTTCCAAGGCACAGCCAGCACAGACAGCACAGACAGCACACACGGCACAGCAGCATCTCGCCATGGTCTTGACACAAGCTGCACTCAATTGAAATGCTGTGTTGTGCATCGTCGTGCTTCTCCGTCCGTTTCTGCCCGTTTCTGCAGTGTGTGCGACAGCTCCCAGCAGCCGACAGGCATCCGCTAAAACGCTGAAGACCGCCATCTCCGAATGTCACTCGATACCACACCACCCCTACATCCGTATTTCCCACAGACACACCGCCGACATGGACCACGACAACACCCCGATCAAGCGGAAGCGGCGCCGGCGCACCCTCGCATGTGAAGAGGTGAGTGGCTGCTGATTTGTCCTACTCACATGTGCAATACTGACGCCAACAGTGCCGTCGGCGCAAAGTCCGGTGCGACCGTGAACAGCCATGCGCAAACTGCGTGCAGGCCTACAAGCCCGAGCACTGCTTCTACCAGCCCGACCCCATGGTGAGCAAGTCGCCGCCGATGCGGGCCGGGCACGTGCGCAAGCTCAGTGAGGGCCCCGGCGGCGACGACAGCGAACGGGATCGCGACTTCGACGACGACTATGACCGGGACCGCGCGCGCGACAGGGGCCGGGACAGAGATATCAAAATCGACCGCGGCGACGACCGCAGGAGCTTTATCCCCGTTGGCCGCACCGGCTCTCTCGAGTCCGAATGGCCGGCTTCCACCGCTGGCACAGTGACGACAGCTCCATCCGTGGCCGGCAACTCCACACCTGGAACCGGCAATCGGTTCAACATTCTGCCCGTCCCTGGCGGTAGTGGTAATAGCACCACCAGCGGCGGTCCCCCATACCACCGGCATGACGACTACCTGAGCCGCGGTGACACGAGAGACGGCCGCTTCTCTTCGCCTGCGTCTACTTCGCGGGGCGGGCCCCTCCCTAGCTTCTCGACCGTGTCTGGCGATACGGAGGTTTCTACGCTCAAGGAGCAGGTCCGGCGCCTGGAAAACCGCCTTGCTCTCGTTCTCAATGACCAGGATGAGCCTCATGGTCTGCCACCGCCCCCTCCCATGCACCACCATCCGCACCACCGTGGCCCTCCTCCGCACTGGCCGCCGCCGCCGCCTCACCACCACCGGGGCCCACCTCACCACCGCGGGCCGCCGCATCACATGCCGCCGCACCACTACCCTCCACCGTACATGCATCACTTTCATCCTCCCCCTCCTCCTCCCCCTCCCCATATGATGCACCCCCACCACCACCACGAATTGCCATTTCACGATCGTCATGATAGGCACGATCATCACGACCGTCATGGGCCTCGCCACGACTTCCGCCATGATCCACGCGATGACCCCCGCGATGACCCGCGCGACGACCGTCGTGATTCTCGCCTTGACCGTCGCAGCCCCCATGACCGACATGACCGACATGATAGACATGACTATGACCCGCCGCGGCAAGCTCTACCAGCTCCGCCGCCGCCACCACCGCCGCCTCCACCACCACCACCGCCGTCGTCTGTGCCGGCCACACTTCCGCTCCCAGTTCCTACTCCGCCACGCTTTGAAGGGTTTGGGCCTGACCCGTTGATGCATATCGACACCGCCGCCCAAGAGGAAGACAAGTCGACTACTGCGTCTTCAAAGCCGAGGTACATTAGCCAGGGCCATTGGATGAACGGCGCCCTGCTCACGATCATGAAGCCCCTCTTCAGTGAGATCTTGGGCAAGAAGGAAAGTAAGAACGGCGACCTCTATGAGAGCATGAAGAAATGCAAGTCGCTCGGACGCACCATCAAGGCCCGTCGTGCGCCTACAAAGCTCGCTATCGACTTTGGAAAACACATTCCTGCGCGCGAGGTTGCCGACGAGCTCATCAACAGCTACTTCCGTACCTTTGAAACAGTCTACCGTGTGCTGCATATCCCTACCTTTACGCGCGACTACCGCCGATACTGGGAGAGCCCCAATGAGGCCAGCTCAAATTTTGTCGTCCAGATGCAGCTCTGCATGGCCATCGGCACAGCATTCTACGACGACACATGCTCACTGCGCCACCTTGCTGGTCAATGGATATACGAGGCACAAGTCTGGCTGATGGCACCTGCGACTTCCGACAAATCACGGATGAACATTCCTAGCCTACAGACAATGTGCCTGCTGCATTTGGCGCGTGAAGTATCAGGCGTAGGGGCCGACCTCTTATGGATATCGGCGGGCGGTTTGGTGCGCTCGGCCATGTACATGGGCCTGCACCGTGACCCAACAAAGATTCCCAATATCCCGCGCTACCTAGCCGAGATACGACGCCGGCTGTGGGCCACGATTCTCGAGATTTCTCTTCAGTCCAGCCTTGACTCTGGTGGACCGCCGCTGATTTCATTGACCGATTTCGATACCCTGCCACCGGCCAACTTCTTTGATGACCAACTCGTCGACAAGACTCCGCCGTCAGCACCAAGCAGCACGCACCCGCCACCTCCCAAGCCCTTGACAACGTTCACTAATACCTCCATTCAGATCGCGCTTCTCAAATCCTTCCCGACACGCCTCGCGATTGCGCGCTACGTCAGCGATTTCCGCAGCGACACATCGTATGACGAGACATTGCGCCTCAACTCGGAGCTGCGCACCGCTACACAGGCTCTTACTGGCACAATCCAGTCATTCCGGCCCTCGGGTAGTGCCGGCAAGCTGAAGCCTACAACGTTCCAGCTACGCCTCGTCGACCACCTGACTCACCGGTTCTTCCTATCGCTGAATCAGTCGTACCTGGCGGCATCTCAAAACGACCCCAAATACTACTTCTCACGCAAAGTGAGCGTCGACACGTCGCTGAAGCTGTTCCAGGCCTGGTCTGGTCGGGCATCGTCGGCAAACTCTTCGTCTACGCCGAAATCGGGAACAATAGGACTACACACAGGCGGCACCGGGCCTGCATCTCTTTCATCTTCATGGAATGGTGGAGGAAACAGTGCTTCCTCGATGGCTGGTTCGCGGGATTCCGCCATGGCGATCGACACGGACGACGAGCCCGATGATTTCTATAGACTGTCCATCTCCGCTTCAGGTGGCTTCCGCTCTGTACCCGTACAGTGCATCGCAACGCTCAGCATGGACCTCTTGTGGCAGCTCGAAGAGGAGCACTCTGTGCGCCTCAAGCTGGGCATGAAATCGCTGAACGGAAACAGTGGCAACAGCAACGGTGGTGGCGCTGGCAACCACGGTTCTTTTGACGACTTCCGTGGCAGGGGAAATAACAGCGAGTCTGGTAGTGGCGAAAGCAACAGTGGCAGGAGTGATATGCCTGGCGGCGGAAATGGCCGTTCGCACAGTCCTCTCCCACCGCTGCAGGACCGCGCCTCTTCTGGCTCCATGCTGGCCATGCCTGGCGTCGTGACGCAGGCCGTTCTTTTGGATGCTTTGGAGCAGACAGTGCGCTATGCGGGGAAGCGCATCCGCGCTGGCGAGACAAACGTCAAGGGCTACCTGTTCCCCTGCGCCGTTGTCGCCCAAGCTCGTGCCTTGTCGCGGGGAGCCAACGCTGAAGATATGGAGCGCGCAGTACTTGCCGAGTGCTCAGTGCACCTCGAATACTGTGTCGACATCTTACGCGGCGTGGCAGCTCAGCACCCGAGCAAAGACGGTGAAGAACCAGCCACTGTCGCTAGCACTGACTCCGACATGACCATGGGGGCGTCCAACAAGGACAGTGCAGGATTCCGGGACCTGTTGGGTGGCGGCACAGACATGGAGATGTCCACTGGTGATGACATGCTGCCGGGCAGTGGCAATGAATGGGGTTGGGAGGACCTGGTACGTACTAATGCGACGATGTGACCGTTGATGTGGAAGCAATGACTAACCTTTCTCCAGATGCAAAACCAGGGCTTCAACTTCAGCTTCAACGACAACGGACTGGATACTTTCTTTGCCAACATCTAATGTCGGTCGAAATGTCTGGTTTGGTCAGTCTACCAAAGACACGGCCTTGTAGTACTTTGCCGGCGTTGGCCAGTGCCTTTGCTGGTGATCAAGTACAATTCGCCTTCTCTAGCCAGAGAGAGGTACATCTGAGTAATTTTTGCATAATATACCAATTGGACATGTACTTTTGAGGTTCTTTATATGTTTTTGAGTTGCGTTATTTCGCCTCGTGGTGATGCGTGACCAGAGTCTACTAACGATGTCTGATACAAGTACTCTATGAGACTCTTGATTTATATAAAAACACCCTCGCACACATCTTTCTTTTTTCTGGTCTTTGTTAATTTCTTCCATCACACTTTTTCACACCTCAATTACTAACAATCAACTTAATACCGTCACAACTATCAAAACAACACCTACTCAACAAACCATCAGCATCCAATTCTCAAGATGCCTGTTCTCAGTAGAAAGGCACTTCTTGTGCTCTTCTTTCACCTTTTGGCCGTAACCGGCGGGCTCCAGGGCGTCATGGCCGCCGCAGTCCCCCGGGTTACTCCCTTGGCCGATAACACCACGTCGCTGGCTGTGTCTACTGCCGTGCCGTCTTCGGTTCCCACGTCTTTCGTGTCCACGCCCACGCACGCAGCGACCGCCGCCTTGGTTCCTGACTACGGCACTTCAGCTACCGAGGCCCCTGCCCCGACTGAGGCCCCCGAGTTTAGCGACGACGCTATCATGGCTGCTGCCATCACCATCCCAGTTCCTGTGATCTCGATCCAGTCGTGGGCGATTAACCCCTCGCTCAGGATCACCTGGGACTTCGACCACGAACACAAGACGAGCAAGGTCTCCAAGGAGAGCTCCAACATCTCTGTCAACGGCGGCAAGGGTGTTCCTGCACCGAAACAAGGCTCCTGGCCCGCTGGCATGCCCAGAGTTGGCACACCCGGTGAAGGAAGCAAGGCCCCCTCAGTGCACGTCGGCAGCGGCCCCGACGCCAACGGATACACACCGCCTGTCTACAAGGGCCCTGTCCACGGCACTGAGTTCTCCAACCACTTGGCAGAGGCGGACCCAGATGTTCTGAACTCCCTCGTGTCTACCGAGCCACAAGCCTCTTCGAGATGGAAGACATGGAAGGATCTCTGGGGTACCAAGGAGCCTCAGACGGTCAGCACCGGTGAGATTGGCAAGTCTGCCAAGTTCCACCCCCCGGCTACCCAAATCGATCGGTCTGGAGACGACGATGCCACATCAGCATTCGGCGGCCCCGAAGAAGCCCGCTTCGACCCCAAGAGCATCAACCGCGTGCAGCCTCCTTCCATCGGTGGGGGGTCCAGCCAGCAGGGTGGCTCGTCCGAGCATGGCTACACCGGCACCTCGACCGTGACTACCAAGGACGGATACAAGATCACGGAGGGCGACACGAACGTGGAGACCAAGTCGCACGGCGACACGGAGACTGGCAGCTACACTGGTCTCGGTGCGGCAGAGTACAACAAGGCCAAGAAGCTCCTGGACTACTTCCAGCACGGCAAGAAGCCACTTACTCTTGCCTCTGCGATGGAAGTGGCTGCGTCCACAGAGGCCGATGACGTGGCCCCGTCCGTTCAGGAGATTCCCTTTGAGGACCTGAACAAGACATCGTCCAAGCTCGCCCCTCGCGGCGTCGTCAAGCACATGATGGATGTGCCTGTGGTGAAGGACAACAAGACGACCACTCCGCTTGAGATTGTCAAGCACATGATGGAGGACCCCGCCAGCAAGAACCGGGGCCTCAAGAAGGTTCTGGAGGTCATCTACAATCAGCTGAACAAGACGTCGCCCAAGACCAGCAGCCGTGATATCACGAAGCACATGATGGAGGTCCCTGTGGCGGATGCGCATTCTGGGGACGGCGACAAT
The DNA here is from genome assembly GCA_029298845.1 of Ophiostoma perfectum. Taxonomy (NCBI): domain Eukaryota; kingdom Fungi; phylum Ascomycota; class Sordariomycetes; order Ophiostomatales; family Ophiostomataceae; genus Ophiostoma; species Ophiostoma perfectum. The sequence continues at coordinate 375,546 of JANSLV010000008.1, read as the reverse complement.
GGCGTCGTCAAGAAGATCATGGAGGTTCCTGTGGTGGATACGCACTCTGGGGACAGCGACAATGGCGTCGTCAAGAAGATCATGGAGGTCCCTGTTGGCAGCGACGACACAAAGTGGTCCAAGGCCGTTCCCCGTGGCATTACCAAGCACATGTGGGAGGTGCCTGTCCCGGAAGACGCCCAGCACACGACCCTTCACACAGTCACGCGCCCGCGCACTGTGGCGCACCCGCCGAGCGACGCGTCTACACCTGCTACGACGTCGGCCCCCGAGTTCTACCCCATCGAGGACTACTACCACAGATACATGAAGCGCGGCGGCGAGGAGGGCGTCACCTTTACCTTCCACGCCCACGAGGCCGCCAAGACGTGGTCCACGTCCTCGGCGACAGCGACTCAGGACTCCAGCTCGCACAAGCAGTCGTTCCCCAACGACCCCGAGGGCGTGCACTACCGTGACAGCGACGACCAGGCCAAGAAGCTCAGCGACGAGATGGAGGACTCGCCCGTGTTTGACGACCCCAGCGCCGACGACGACACAAACGAGGAAGGCCACGACGACCTCAAGGACATCAAGGACGAGGCCGAGGAGATGAGCCAAGAGATTGACGACGAATTCAAGGACGAGTTCGGCCGTAACTAAGCGGCCTGTCTTTTCCCTTCTCATTTCCTTCCTTCCTTCTTTCCTTCTCTAGTTCTTTTCCTTGCAACTCTCCTGTCTTGTCTGTTCTTTCTTGGCACCCTTTTCAGCGTCGCAATCTCTTGCATCATAGACCGCCACCGTTACAGTCTCTTCTATTACTGTTCGATCCTCTTTCTTTACCTGTTAGGATCATTTGTTGTTTCATTGTCGATATCTCGTCACGTCTCTCGTTCTTAGATTTATACCCTTTAGTTTTGGCTTTCTAGATCTTTTGTGTTGCCAATGCAGGCAAGGAGTTTGGCGGAGTTTGATATACCCTTTTGTTTACTATATTGCTGGGTTTCTTTCGTTCCTTTGCAGTTCTCAATCAAAATTCACAAATTTTAATAATTTTACACCGACATGTGAATATGCAGTTCAGGAGTTTGTCTATTATGGCAGAATATGTACATGATTTCTTTTGACACCACCCTTTTCATCAAGCCGTCTCGTGCTTCCTCTTCATCCCAGTAAATCCTCAGATAAATCCCGTGGCAATGCGTTTTATACACGTGCTGTTATACATTTGAACATCCAGATCCTCCATTTTGTCTATCCGTTGTGTCGTTTATTGGTTGGCGCTCGTAGCATCAAAGGCGGCCTTGGGCACACCCTCGTCAGCCGCAGCAGGAGCCGCGGCTACTGGCTCGGGCTTTGCCGGTGCAGCTGATGTCTCGGATGCCGCTGTTGCGTCTGTTGCTGCTGTCGGGACGGACTCGGTCTTCTTGGCCTTCTTGGCCTTCTTCTTCTTCTCGGTCTTGGGCTTGTCCTCGGTGGGCTCGGCCTGGACAACGTCGTCGTTGAAGTCGACAGCGGGTGTGCTGGGCTTGGCCTCGGGCTCCGTCTTGGTCTCCGTCTTGGTCTCCGTCTTGTTCTCGGCAAGCTTCTCGGCAATCTGTGCTTTTGACGGTGCGCCGTTGGCAGGCTTCTCCTCGGTCACGTCGCCAGGGGCAGCGGGCTCAGCGCCCTCGTCCTCGTCGTCCTGCAGCTCGGAGCCGTAGATCTCGGGGTACTTGCGGAAGCAGTCCTGCATGTGTCTAGGTTGTTAGCAAGGCAACTCATCAAGGGGCCGGGATAATAGTAGAAGAAACTTACTGGAACTTCTCAATGCAGTCCATGCCCTTGGGCTCCTCGGTCGAGAAGACGAAGCAGCTAAAGGCAGCCTTGAAGTCCTCGCCGCAAGGGCCGTTGGCCATGCCGCCGAGGCAGGGGCAGTCCCAGTTGATCTCGCCGGTCTCGGGGTTGAACGCGCCCTGCTGGCCGGCCTCGGCCTCGAGAGCCTCGGGCGAGCCCTCGGCTGGTGGTGGTCCTTCCTTGAGCTTCTTCTCGTCTGCGGCCTTCTTCTCCTCCTCGGTCCTCCGGCTGGCCTCCTTCTGCTTCTCTTCTAACAGCGAGTCGACGGTACGGAAGTTTTCTTCGGGGATGGGAGAGGATGCGCCGGTGGTGGACGGGTCGGTGGTTGTTGCGGCCTCGGCGGCCGCTGCCAATGGCGACTTGACAGCCTCCTCGGCAAAGATCGGGCTCGTGTTGTACCAGTAAAGGGCGGCGCCGGCAACACCCCAGCGGGCAGCAGCACCCTTCCAGGTGCGTTTGCTGGCGGACGAGGCTGTGGATGCGAGGCGACGAGAGCCGGCGGCTCTAGACAGGAGAGGCGAGGAGGATGCGGCGGCGGCACGCGCGAGGTGCGTTGGGCGTATTGACCGGTACATTGTGGCTGGCGGAAGAGTGACGGCAGAGAAAGGCGAAGAGAAACCAGAGGACGATAACGAAGAAGCAGAAAACAAAAGAAATGTATTAAAAATGTTAAGCAGGCAAAAGAGCGTGTGACGTCGATGGCGCGCGCGAATTGGGATTTCAAAGCCAAACCGGTCAAGCAGCGCGGAAGCGAGAGAGATCGGAAGGCCAGGGACCGTCTAGAAATTTACAGAGCCGAACCAATTGGTCAGCAAGGAAACGCCTGGCTGTGGCATGGGGCCTGTGATTGGACGGATGGACGGTGTGGGTCAATGGCCGCCCATGATACGAAAATGAGTAATCCAGGCATCGTGAGCTCTGATGCTTCAAAGGCTGATAGAGAGCTCACATAATGATCAAATTGAGATGGTACATTCTATGAATGCAGAGCTACATGCCCACAAGTATATATGTATGAAATAGGTGTAAATTGTTTGTGATGTGGTGCTTCTGGTTGTGGTTGTGAGTGTGTGTCACGACGTAGGATAAAGACGAAGCAAACGAAGCGCGCACACAAGTACATCTCACCAGCTACATCCCAGACAAACGTGCTCTGCTCGGGTGCACATAATACAACCACAGCGTACAGAATGGCCTCGTCACGGACACAGCCTGCGGCTGCTGCGGAGTATGAGTGGTTCCCGGCCCGCCTTCTCCAGCACGTGCCCCTTGCACCCCCAGACCCCCTCGCTGTCGTCATCCTCAACCAGCCGCTGGACTCGCCAGAGATCCTGACAAGGGTGTTTCCCAAGAGTATGTCGACTATGTCGATCCCCTAGCAGCCGGGATCGGTGACGGTCCTCAAGCGCACAGGCTAACGCTCCTAGCAAAATTCAAAGTCGCGGCCGACGGCGGCGCAAACCAGCTCTACGCGATACCCAAGGGCAGCGAGCTCGGACTTGTACGTAGCCTCAACCGAATTGATGTATCTGAGCCATCACTAACTGTACAGCACGACATTGATGTAATCATCGGAGACCTGGACTCGGTAACACCGCAGGTCCGCAGCTACTTTGAGGAGCACTCGCCCGCTGCCGAGATCGTGCACGACGACGACCAGTACTCGACCGACTTCACAAAAGCCGTCAAGTATGTCCGCGAGCGCTACCTCGGCATCGACGTCGTGGCCATAGGCGGGCTCGGCGGCCGGATTGACCAGGGCATCAGCCAGCTGCACCACCTGTATCTCTTTGACGAGCCGCGCGATAGCGCCCGCGGCCGGTACAAGGTCGACTGGGGCCAGGGCGACGGCAGCGACCCGGGCGGCCGCACGTATTTGTTGTCGCCCGACAGCATTGCGTTCTTGCTCCGGCCAGGGCACCACCGCATCCATGTGCGCGAGAAGCGCAGCAACAGCGAGCCCGGCGAGGAGGTGTTTGCCAAGCACGTCGGCATCCTGCCGATGCAGGGCCCGAGTGTGATCAGCACAGCCGGTCTCGAGTGGGACATTACAGACTGGCCGACCGAGTTTGGCGGCCAGATGTCGACAAGCAACCATGTGCTGCCCGAAACCGAGGTCGTCGAGGTCGTGACGGACCGGTCAGTCGTGTTTACGATTGCGCTCAACGAGTCATGGCGGAGCTGATGCCTCTGTCTGTGTTGGCTGTTGGTGCCGGTCATGGTCACAGGCACTCAATGTGTTTTGTCGGTTTTACTCTTCTCTACTATAGGCGCCTGGTTTGGTCTGCGAATATGATCTACGAGTACGGTTGTGGCTTTGCATTTTCATCAGGTATAGAACAAGACATTAGAATTCGACGAGCTTGGGCCAGATTATGCATTATCCAAGCATGTGACAGGTAAGAAAGAGAACGCCTCGCTATAATCGATTAACAGAACCCAGACAGACAGCAGACGGAATCCAGACTCCAGACAGCGTGTAGACAGCCGCGCCGTCTCACCGCAGGTAGTGCAGCACGAGCCAGCAGAACAGCACAAACACCACCACGCACGCCCAGAATATCCACTTGTCCTCGCGCGCACGCCGCTCAATCATGCGGATCGTGTCGCCGCTGACGCCCAGCGTGTTGGCCACCGTGTACATCTTCCTCTGCGTGCTCTTGAGCATCTCGCGCTGGCTGCTCAAGTCGCCCAGCACCGCCTGGCCGCGCGCAATGTAGTCGTCCAGCGCCGAGTTGGTGCTCGAAAAGAACGCCTGCTCGCGGAACGCATGGTCCTCGCGCGCCGTCTCGCCCACACCACGCTCTGCCGTCGACATGGTTCGGCGGTGGCTGCTGCCGCCGCCGCTTGTGCTCGTGCCGCCGCCGCCCGCACCGCCGCCTTGGGAGGCTGCATACGGGTTCTCGGGTGTCTGCGCGTACGGTCTCCGTCCCAGGAGCTCGGCGCGGTTCATCTGGTGTGCTGCATCGTCGCGTGCCGTCTTGAGGGCGTCGAACTGTGCGCGGAACTCGCCCAGCTCCGTGCGGAAATTGCGGATTCGGTCGTAGGCCTTCTCCTGCTTCGCCGGGTTCAGTTCCTGCCGTGCCAGTGCATTGTATTCGTCGACGGTCCGTGTGAATGCTGTTAAGCTGGCCGAGAGGGTGCCAAACTGTGCGGGTGATACGGTGGGTGGTGCCGAGGCGTTGGGGTCGGACGGGTCGCTGCTGTTGCTGCTGTTGCTGCTGTTGATCGCCGATGCAAGCACAGACAGCTCCTTGCGTATGGATGTGCTCTGCTTGAGCGCGCTGTTGAAGGATGTGTTCTAGACTGTTAGCGTTGTGGTCGCATGCATAGCAACGTGCGGCGGGTGCCTACCATGGTGATGAGTAGCTCAGAAGAGCTGTCGGGGTGTCGCGATAGAACGTCGCAATAATCCGAGCTGGCTTTGGTCGAGGTCAAGAGACTTGATGGCTTAATCTCTGTATGGAGGGGTCGTCGTGCTATCTGGGTTGTTGGACGTTGTGGTAGTGCGACCTCTTGGCGGTGATGCGATCGTGTCGCTGTGTTGTGTTAGGGTGACGTATATTGAGATGTTCGGCCTCGGGTCTCGGGTTCCTGATGTTCCCCTAATTTGGGTTTAGATGCGGATCAAGTCGATCGCGCACAACGTGGCGGCATACCGTGGCCGCTCCTCAGGATTGGGTCACGTGTATAGTCACGTAGTGATATAAATGACGTCGACTTACACCAATTCAATTTGTTGTGTCATCAGGCTGTATTTTCTAGACTGTATTTTCTTCTTTTCATCTCTTGATGATATATTAGTTCGTTTATTTTATGCCGTTTGTGAAGAGACACAGCGTTTTTCTCTATTAAAGCAAAAGCCAACGCGTGCTGTGATATCTCACAGTGTAAACTGATAGATGGTAAATAAGACACCGAAAAGCTTAAAATCCCGTGCTCGTTGCGTTGATCACAGCGACCTGTTTTAATTCATTATATTTTATATTCTTATTATAGTAGATATACCCTCGTTCACTGGCTCTCGTCGTATGCCTGGCCAAGATCTTCGCGCCGTGATGTGCTCTGGGGATCAAGGTAGGGCCGCTCGCCCAGACCAACGACACGGTTGCCAAAGCGGTCGCCCTGGCCGGCATAGTCAAAGGTGGCCGTGTGGAAGACGCTCCGGTTGTCCCAGATGGCAAGGTCGTTCTCGTTCTGCCACTTGAAACGCACCTGCAGGTCATGGTTCTTGTAGACGAGGTCGAGGAACCACGTCAGCAGCGACTTGCTCTCCTCTTCGGTCACGCCGTTGATGTGCGACACATGGCCGCCGACGGGGAAGATGCTCTTCCACCCCGTCACCGGGTTTGTCCGCACCAGCGGGTGGATCGCCACCAGCTCACTGCCCACATTCTCGGGTGCACCGCGGGGCTTCTCGTAAATCTTGAAGCCGCCCTTTTCAGCTGCCTTGTTGAAGCCCGGCTGCGCGAAAGTGACACTGAGTGTCTCCAAGAACTGCTGGTAGGGCTTGCTGATGGAGTCGTAGATGTCGTAGCCCGAGGCCCACAGTGTATCGCCGCCCGTCTTCGGCAGCTGCACAAGACGCAGAGACGTATAGTCGGCCGGCACGGGCTCGAACGCGATGTCGCTGTGCCACTCGGCGCGGGCCTGCTTCTTGCGGCTCAGATCTGTGTGCGCAAAGGTTTTCTTGTAAATCTTCTGCTGCTGGATCGAGCTGATCGTGCTGATCTCCGGGTCGTTGCCGCCGAGCTCGCGCTCCGAGTTGAGAATGGGGTGGATGTGCAGGGTTGAGGTGGCGGGGCGGCCGGTCAGCGCGCCGAGGCGCAGGATGAGAGTCTTTTGCAGCTCATTGGTGAGGTTGGTCTGGTTGCGGAAGAAGACAACACCACGCTGCGAGACTGGCCGTGTTAGTATCTTACATTACAGTACATTACATGAGGGAGAGAGAAAACGTACTGGTGATGGCGAGGTCGCGAATGAGAGCATCAGAGTTGGGTGAGTTGAGCCACTCGACGAGGTTGGCTTCGGGGAACTCGCGGCCAATAGTCGGCGTAAGCTCGATGTGCTTGAACTCGTCAAGGGCACCGGAGAGCTCCAGGGGCTCGCGGCGGGCGGATGAAGGGGCCGACTTGGTGAGAATCACCGGCTCGGTAGTGGCCGGGGCCGTCTCGACTGCGCTTGGTGCCATTGTGTTTGTGCGAATGTGGAAGAAGGGATGTCAAGATGTCGTAGGAAGGATGTAGTATGTAGCTAATATGGGGAACACTGCTCTTTATATATCTACAACGGTATGACTATATCTAGATACAGCGGGCATGAAGTTGGCCGACTTCCGATTTGGCATGGCCGAGGAGTCAGACAGGTATTTCAACGCGGATAGATACAGATCATGGGGGGGATAGTGATAACGACTAGCCAGTAGCTCATAATTATATCAATACGAAACAGGCAACTACTAAACAAGTTGCCAAACGTAGAGAATGGCCTTGTGTGTGAGTGGCTAGGCGGGCTCGGCTGACATGTGTCATGCAGGTTGATCGTCTTGGGTGTCTGTAGAAGGACTCGCTTGTTTGTTCGGCAAAACTTGTGTGGTCGACGTTGAACTGTGACTATGACCAAATGCACTGCCAGCGTGCCGCCATCTTGGCGGATTTAGTGTAGTCAGCGGCCAAGTCGTGCAGCAAGGAATACAGCAGCGTGAGAAGGCTCTTCTGGCGGTTGTTGATTCTGGATTCCTAACTGCGTCTGTGATTATTGGTAACGAGAGTGATGCCTTTAGCCACCCATATTCTATCCACTGTACAAGTCTAGGTCATCTATATGCTACCTCTACCATGCCTGCCAAAGTCAGCCTTGAATATCGAGTATCTGCTTGGCTCATCGGCATGGCTCCACGCTAGGCATTGGCCGACGCCATTTTACAGCCGATGACACAATCCGCGATAGAGCAAAACGTGGGGTATTAGCAACTCGACATATATGTCTTGTCTAAACGGCCGCACATACTCCGTATACAATAAAAGTAACCCCTGCTGAGACTACATGACCGATGTATCCCAAGTCGGAGGACGGCTGTACTCTACCACGATTGACGTCAAACCTGTCGGTGTTTACGAATGCAATGTCACGCAATATATAGCGAGTAAATCTGCGATTGGAGAGGCATATTGGCATATCGCTCCCATTGCATGACACATGGAAGAGGAAGCTATTAAATCAATAGCCTGCTTGGTTTTAGTAAATGCGATTTGAATATCATAGGAGTGCTGACTAAGCAGGAAGTATAGTCGACGTCGCCCTGAAAAGCTGAAGCCACTCACTATGCATGCAATTCATATAACCGGGATAGCCTGACATTGTTATTACTTTAGCAATATCAAGAAGCAGCGACTGCGTTTGGAAGTATGTCAAGTACGCCATCTCTGGTTCCCGTTCTGCACGGCACGAGCTGTTGACTATAACCGGCCCATTGCTAACAATGCAGGTCGACAACATTTCCGTCGAATTGGCTGGACGACTGACTCGTGTATGGAAGATGCTATTTATCCAATATAAAAGGCCATACAGTCTTACTCCGTACTGTTTCCTTGGGACAGTGCCTCTAAGCCCAGCTCAAGACGACGTTCGACATTCAGCCTTGTAATGACGCAAGGCTTCAGCAACCCGAGTCCCAGCCGAGACGATATCGCACTGGCCTTTCCTTGATTGGTTTGATTCGTCCTATACTATTCAAAAGGCCCTGTTCTCATGGTGCCTTGCTGCTGTCGACCCGGCGAGTTTGACCTAGTCCTTATGCACCCCACGAATATTGAAGGAACCGGCACACCCCAGACCCAACCACGGTGTAGTAATAGCCGGTCATGTACTTCGGCCTTTAAGCTATTTCCAGCCGAGCAGACATTTCCATATCTCTGCCAAGAAACAGGAAAGAGACATTGGATCTTGCGTGATATATCTAGTCTGTCGAGTAGGTTAGCAACCGTGATGTTGATTGTGCTTGTTGATACTAGAGGCACGCTGTCTTTTACAGACGAGAGAAAGGAATTAAAATGGCGTTCCTGGGCCTGGCCAGGCCTTGTCCTCAAGCATACAGTAAGATATTGTTTGATATGTAGCCTATCCTTGGACACAGTCCAGCTTCCCCTACACCTTTCTGGGCTTCTTATCAGAAGACGTCAAATATGCCAAGCAGCCCCATACCCCCTTCTCAGCAAGTAAAGATATCGTCACTTTGTCTTGCTGTTTCGTGCCCCGTTGGCTCGGTGGACCCAGGCTTGACTAGAGCGTTCTTGTCAGTCCCAGACTTCCAAGCCGATGTAGGCTTCTTGGGTGCAACTGAATACCAGACATAGATGTCTTGGTCCCAAGAAGTATAAGAGACTTGCACATCCCAAGACAATAGATCATCCTCAAAAGCTTGTCGCCCAGTAGCAGCTATCGTCCATATCGTTATTACACCTGGGCAGCACACAGCCAAGCATTAGCCCAAGACATATCTTCCTCGATCAGCCATGGCAACAGTCTTTGCCAAGGACAAGGGCGCCGGCACAACGGTTGAGTCCCTGTCCGACTCTGACATCTCTGTCAACCGCATCGGTGCCCCTGAGCTCGGCCTCACGGTGAAACAAAAACAATTCTGGTGGCAGAAGCGTGGCAGATATGATCCCGGCGCTATTGCCACGCAGCCCAGCGTCTTTGACGATGCGGCCACAGCAGAAAAGTACTACCCGCCGTCCAGCTGGGAGAACACCCACCGCTTCGACCCAACCTTTCGGTGGACGTGGGGCGAGGAAAACAAGCTCGTGCGCAAGATTGACTTTCGCATCATGGTCTGGGCGTGCGTGATGTTTATGGCACTCGAGCTGGACAGATCCAACCTTGTGCAGGCACTCACCGACAACTTCTTGAAAGATCTCGGCATGACGACAAATGGTAAGTGTTTTATAGTTTTGCTCCGTGTACTATGCCGTACTAACGAACAGACTACAACCTTGGCAACTCCGTGTTCAAGCTCTCATTCATGTGTGCCGAGCTGCCCTCGCAGCTGGTCTCCAAGTGGCTCGGTCCCGATCGCTGGATCCCCATGCAGATGATCCTTTGGAGTATTGTTGCCGTGAGCCAGTTCTGGCTGTCTGGCCGCTCATCCTTCCTTGCGTGTCGTTCACTGCTTGGCATCCTCCAGGGCGGTTTCATCCCCGACATCATCCTGTATCTGTCCTATTTTTACAAGCACTTTGAGCTCTCCATCCGCCTCTCCTTTTTCTGGATGGCCATGAGCATCGCCGATATTCTGTCGGCCCTCCTCGCGTATGGTCTGCTGCACATGCGCGGCGTCGGCGAAAAGTCCGGCTGGCGGTGGCTGTTCTTGATCGAGGGTCTCTTGACTCTCGTCGTCGGCCTGTTGTCGGGCGTGCTCATGCCGGCGGGTCCTTGCCAGACGGCCAGCTGGTTCCGTGGCAGGGACGGCTGGTTCAGCGAGCGCGAAGAGAAGATCATCGTCAACCGCGTGCTGCGCGAGGATCCCACCAAGAGCACCATGCACAACCGCGAGCCGATCACGCCCCGTACGCTCTGGCAGTCACTCAAAGACTACGACCTGTGGCCCCTCTATGTCATTGGCCTGATGTTCCAGATTCCGGTGACACCCCAGACCCAGTACCTCACGCTGTCGCTCAAGGGGCTCGGCTTCAGCACGTTCCAGACAAACTTGTTGACGATTCCCTACACCGTGCTGCACATCATCACGATGCTGCTGCTCACGTACTTTGCCGAGATCTGGAATGAGCTGACACTCACGTCCATGATCGCTCAGGTCTGGGCACTGCCTTTCTTGATCTACTTCTATGTCGCCGACACCTCGCAGGCCAGCAAGTGGCTCGTCTTTACCCTCACTACGCTGCTTCTGGCCTATCCGAGCGCGCACCCGATCCAGGTCGGCTGGAACTCGCGCAACTCCAACGCTGTTCGTCTTCGGACGGTCTCGGCGGCGTGCTATAACATGGTTGTGCAGGCTGGCGGTGTCATTGCCTCCAACATCTACCGTACCGACGATAAGCCTCTCTACCGCCGCGGCAATCGGCAGCTTCTTGCCATTGCCTGTGGCAATATTGGAGTATACCTTCTGACCAAAGCCTACTATGTGTGGCGCAACAAGTCGCGCGACGCCAAGTGGAATGCTATGACAGAGGAGGAACGCCTGACGTACCTCGCAACAACCAAGGACGAGGGCAACAAGCGGCTCGACTTCCGGTTTGCTCACTAGTGATACCTTATAGACGATGTTGTTCAGGTACAAATGAGTCGTTTTAGAGATATTCAGACTGCCGATGATAGTGTTGCTAAGGTACCTATTTTGGTCTAGTTGTGTAATAATTTATACATTCTGATTTTATACTTCATTCATAGCCATATAGCTTCGTAGTATAATGTGGTGTGATGTTGGGGATCTTGATATTTTAATATCCCATTATCGTATCTATATAGTCAATAACCAATAAAGAAAACAGCAAAACATAACATCATGAATCGTATTTTGCTGTTAAATCGCCTGATCTCAGAAGTATCGCCATTATGTAATCAAAGATTGCTTTCTAGGCGGTCCCACATTGCCCCAGGTTTTACCAAACAGGCAGTTTAACGCGGGGTAAGGTGTACCATTAGTCAGTAATAGCTACTAATTAGGTCTGTGCGCATAATTGATTCTTCATTGTATTGTCTTCTCGGCATCACGATACAATCTACGTTGTAGATGATGGGATATCATTGGCTTCTGATAAAGTAGCAGCTTTTATTTGTTACTTTATATACTTAGCATTCAGATATTACCGCAATGATTCGATTTAGTACATAGAAACTTTTATTGAATCAATGTAGCATTAATATAAACATAATTTAGTTATGCATCCAAAAGATTTTCCATCGTGAGAATATTTATACTATCAAGAACTCATATAAAATACTCAAAAGAGCATGCGTAGACCAAGTAGTCCCACCAGTCCGGAATATACAAGGCTTGTCACACATCGTGACTCCACCGCCATGTGCTTGCAACGTGGCGGTCATCATCAGTCACTCAATGAACATCACTTCATCAGGTCATCATAAATAAGCAAGTCCAATTTGACTATGGGGTATGTAGTGGGTAGAGATTAGCTCTTCCAGATCATAACAAATATACAGAAACCAATCCATTCGTAATCATTACACCAGCGGCATCCTTCGCAGGGATCCAATCAAGCCTTGTGCTGAACGTTGGCCTTCTCGAGTCTCTCGGCAGCGCGCACGGCGGCGGCATCCTCGAGATCCTCCTCGCTCAGGCCCATGCCCATGCGCTCGCGGCGGTGCATGGCCTCGACAATGGTCTCGTCGCCGGCAACAGCGCGCATGTCGGCATCGTGGCTGACGTCAAACTTGCGGCGCAGGTGCTCGGGGCCAACAAACGTCAAGACAATGACGTAGACGTAGACGCAGCCCATGAAGATGCAGATGACTTTGCCGTAGTCCTCGCGGCTCTGGCCCTTCTTGGGCGGCAGCGGGAAGCGCTCGCCAATGGTGCTCTCGATGGTGGACGAGGCCGAGGACACGAGGTTGCCGAGCTGGTAGGCAGTGCCGACGACGAATGTGCGGAACGCACCGGGCGACAGCTCCATGAGGTGGATGGGGATCACACCCCAGGCACCCTGGACGCAGAACTGCTCGAAAAAGGCAGCGGCGATGACGGCCTTGCTGCTGGTGAAGGTGTATGGGTACAGCAGGGCGCCGCCGAGCACGCACATCACGATGATGCTGAGGCGGCGGCCGAAGATCTGCGAGCAGTAGCCGACGACGGTGCCGCCAGACATGGCGCCGAGGTTGGCGACGACCTGGGTCACGGTGACGGCGTTGGCGGAGAAGTTGAACTGGTTGGTCAGCATGGTGGGGTACAGGTCCTGCGAGCCGTGGGACATGAAGTTGAAGCCGGCCATGAGCAGCACGAGGTAGGCCAAGAGCTTCCAGTGGCGGCGCAGCGCAACCTTGCCCTCGCGCATAAAGGTCTTGGAGGCGCTGGCAGGGGCGGTGTCGCCGTGCTGGCGCGCAGCCTTGCGGACGGCGTCGTGCTGCTGGTACATGTCGGTCTCGGGCAGCATGAGGCGGAAGACAATGATGAGCACGGGCGGGCAGGCGCCGAACCAGAACAGCGGGCGCCAGCCGTGCGGGGTGGTGTTGACGAGGCCGCGCGCAAAGGCAGTGGCCAGCAGGTAGCCGAAGGCGTAGCCCTGCTGGAGGATGCCGCTCATGAGACCGCGCGAGTCCTCAGGCAGGTCCTCGAGGGCTGTGGCAGTGGCGTTGCCGTAGAGGCCGCCCATGGCAATGCCAAAGAGGGCGCGGCACGCGAGGAACTGGTGGAAGGTCTGGCAGAAGCCGGTGCCAAGCTCGAGCGCGATGAACAGCAGGTTGTTGACGACAAAGGGCCACTTGCGGCCATAGCGATCAGAAGCAATACCAAAGGCGATGGAGCCGATGGAGCGGAACATGAGCACGAGGGTAATGCCCCAGGTGATGTCCGTTCTTGTGCGGTCAAACGTCTCGGCGAGGTCGGTGACGGTCAGAGAGACGGTGAAAAAGTCAAAGGCATCCCACGTCCACGCGACGAAGGCGACCATGAAAAAGGCCCACTGGCGGCCGGTGAGGGATCTGATGATGGCGATCGGGTTCGGGGCCTTGGCCATGGGGGGCTTGAGGGACGAGAACCGCGACGTGATGTACTGCCCGACGCCCATGCCGTGGTGCGGCGGCACATCAGCAAACTCATCTTCCGGCAGGTGGCCGCCGGTCTTGTCGAGATCGGCCATTGCGGGCGTTGTATTGCAGTGTATTCTGCGGGGATAAGGTAGGCTTGGCTGGCAGGTGCTTGGTATCTTGGTATCTTGGCGCCAGGTGTAAGTGCAAGCCGAGAAGCCAGAAAAGCTTGTGTTGACAAATGTCCGATTGTGGCTTGCAATTTAGTAAACAACCAAATCAGTCGTGTAGAGGTGATGGTGAGAGGACGACAACTGTTCACGACTTTCAGTCTCAGGGGATGATAATAATGAGAGAAGTAAGAAGAGGAGAATAAATAATCGACACAAGAAGCCACGCGACACGAGACAAACAAGGAAGAGTGGCGAGAAAAGAGGAGGAAGCACGGAACAGACGAGACTCAGATGAAAGACAGGACGCGAGGGAGCTCTTATTAAATAGAGCTTTCGCAGAGCAGCGGGGAGGGTAGAGGGGAAGTCGGGGCAGAGAGAGATCGCCGGGGTCTACACGTCCACACTACAACCGACAGGGGGAGGGAACGCGAGTGAGCACATGAGCAGCGAGCATGTATGACTATTGTCTTAGTCTTTCCGCGTCCTTGTAGACGACTAGCTGGACGGCTGGGTACTTTGACCACGACAGCTGCCGTACGTTGCAAGAAATGGTACAAAGGAATTCAAAATAATAGATAAATATAGTCGATAAATAGTCGACTTACAGACGGACAGAGGGTTGCCGAACAGGAAATAAGAGGGTGTGATCATGGTGGGAATAGGATTGAGTGACGAAATGGAAATGATAATAAGAAGTAAGATACATAAAATAGAGAAGAAAGAAGGAGGAAGTAAGTCAGAAGAAGAAAAAAGAATGCAAAACGGGCGAAAAGCCGCGAGATTGACTACGGGACTTGTGCGCAGGACGATCCCTTCCAAAACAAGAAAACGATCCTATGCCGGCCCCATAACAGGTTTCGTTTCTTGCGGGGAACGAGTAGCTTGCTGCCCACGCTGCCCTCCCTCTCGCCCTGTGCTCGCACGCATTTACGATCATGGTTGCACGTTTGATTTACAGAGTATGTCTGTCGGTGTCGGGTACATTGGCGACTGGCAGACCGGGTGCACGTTGGGTGCACGTTAGGGCTGGCCATGCCAGAGCAACACGAGCGGAAGTACACTCGAGTATTGTTGCTATTCTTCGTTGGTTATCCTCCGCTTACTACCATCTGTACGGCGTAGCGACTCGGCCAACTCGGTGTTCTCGGTTTGGTATTTTTAGTTTGTATTATTGATTCGTTCTTTTGATCATACTCTGACCAACTTGATGGATCCTTCCTCGTGTTTTAAAGGATGATCATATGATGAAGGGTTTTCTTCTTTTTCTTTTCTTCCTGTTCTTATCTTTTCTTTTTCTTGTTTTCTGTCTCTCTTTATTATTGTTATTATTGTTGCAATTTACTTATTCTTTCTTTTTATCTCGAGTTCATCAATAACCGCAGATTTCTCCGCAAAGTGACACGGGCCACAAGGGTCTGACTCTGGAGAACCTATGAATCCTTCATTACGTCGTATTACTACATACGCGTAGTAGTACTCTCATCCAGCCTCTTCTTTGTTTGTATCTCATCCAGATTTATTCGGTTTTATTAATTCAGGTTCGGCCTTTCTCTCTTTCAAGGACACGTTCAATGGCAGCCTCAATAGCCGTTGACATGTTTACAGAGCCGGTAACAAGTAGAGAGAAGAAAGCCGAGGATAAAGATGTTCAGGGATGAATTAATAATAAGACCATAGATAAAACTAGCATAAAAGGATGATGCATACTACAGAATAAAGATGAGAACCAGACGGTTATGACGCACAGTGGTGTAAAAAGAACCACTCAAACTTGCAAGCTCAAGAGCCGTGATTGGCCGGAGCTAGCCGCGCCGGGGGAAGGGCAGCATACGGTGAGGTGGGAATAAAATAGCGAAAAAGTGAGCAAGAGAGAGCGACAGGTTGGATAGTGTCTGGACAGAAGATGTAGAGAAAGAGAAGTAGACAAAGAAAAAAGAGAGCGAGAGCAAGAGAGAGCGAGAGATTGTATATTACCAGAGTGTGAAGAACTAGAGAAGGAGAGAAAGAAAGAAAGAAAGAGTAGGTAAAAACAAGAGGAAAAAGAAAAAAAGAAAAAAAAGAGAGGCTGCAGCTCTCCGTCGGGGTAGCTCTGAGGGGAATACCCCAACTGCAATGACCAGACAAGAGAGCGACGGGGTACAGGAAGAAGCGTTGCGGAAGACATATCTTACAAGCATACAATCTCACGGAGTCCGACTTCTGAATAGACGTAATGCTGGCAATGGCAGGCTGCGAATTACAACCGATACAACCCTACATCATGCGGTGAGTATTGTAGTATTATCACTTGCGCTTTCTTCTTTCACCTCGTCTTATTCGTTTTAGTCTTCTATCATCTTTTCATATCTTCTCTTCTTCACTCATTCAGACTGGTCAAAGAACATCGACTTGGGGTACTTTGAACTTTGCCATCCGCGAACGGAGGCTTACTTTGTTTGGGGTTTAGATTCTGTTGGTGCGTAAAAAGACCGTTTGGACGGGAGATTAAAAAAATATCCCGCAGTAGGAGGGTGCAGTAGCTAGCAAGGCCAGACGTGGGGAGCAAGTAGAAAATGGGGAGAGCTGGTAGGAAAAGAGGAGAAAGAGAGAAAAAGAGAGAAAAGACGAAAAGAGACTGCTCGAAAATCAAACAACGTGTGACCTCCTTATGGAGATCGTCCATAGTAAACAGCGACTTAAGAGCGAGGCAGGCGAGGCTAGGGGAAGAATGTTTACACTTGGTGATGTGGACGCGAGCGACGGTGTGCATCGTCGGTATGACTCTTGATCTGTCTGTCGGTGTCGGTAATAAACATCTCAAGCAGTATGAGTAGCGTCGACAAGACCATGAGTCAGTCGGCTTGGTGTTGGTACGAAGTAGTACTGAAAGTGTCTTGACACGCAACTCTTCTGACATCCGGCTCCTAGAGAGGACAGCATCTTACAAACCAAAGAACATGATCAAGGAAGACAGTATGAGGCGAAGGACACTACGAGTACACACTACACTAGTCACGCGGCACTACTATTTCGGAAAGTTATCTAAACTGCGGCAAACTAACTCGAGCTGACGGTTGGCCAGTGCAGTCTCGAGCAGAGCAGCCGAGGAGCAGACTCACAGAGAGAGAGAGAGGGACGGCCACCCCGCAAATGGGATTCTGTTTTGTTGAATGCGACACTGAATATGCAGGCTGGCAGGCTGACCAATGGCATGACTCAAGTGAACATGTCATTAGAAAAAGTAGAAGAAGACAAAAGCAGAACGCAAATGCAGAAGAAGGCCAGTGCTCGTCCGGGGTCGTTGGTGCTGTGGAGAACTAGAAGAAGACCAGAGACGACCGCGACTAGGCCAGCTTTGGCAGGTCGATATCTTGTTTCGTTTCTGTCCTTTGCTTTTGTAGTCTTCCCCATGTTCTCCAGGTTTTTGTTTGTTTTCAACTTGGTTGAAATTGTCAATATTCTTCATCAGCCTGCTGCCTCCTTCGCCAGCCTTCATGATCTGCTACGGAAACATCGGATGCACCCCAACGGATACGTCCGCAGAGTCGTATTGCTGGCCACGTTCAGGTCTCGAGTATATACGACGTAAGAAATATGTATGCACTATGGATGACTACCTCGAAGCTACAAGCTGCTAGTAAGATACAAAAGACAACGTGCGTCGTAAAATTAATCCATTCTAATCATAACGAGGGGAAAGAATGCGGAGAAGAGGGTAAAGGATCATCCTGCAAAGACAGGCAAGAAAACGCGGAGTAGGGATGGTCATGCCAGATACTACATAAAGATGATTTCCCGGGACCTCTTGTGGTTTTGTTTTCGTGTATTTATTCAAAAGAGAAATCTATTCTTCGACTTGCCAAGCTTGACAATCTAAACGACAATACGAAGCAAGAGATCAGAAAAGGAGATGAAAAAAAAGGACGAGAACGACCGGACTAACACGAGACGCCAACGACAAGAAACGAAAACGAAAAGACAGCCGGAAAGCTTCTTCAGGACCAAGACTGGAGCCAAGAGTCTGGGAAGCTTGAGTCCGGAGGGAAAAATAGAAGAAAAGCCAGAGCAAACAGGCCAAGACATCAGGGCCGCCAAGCTCGTCGTGGTTTGGGGTCCCAGAGTGGCGCGACGGATCA
Organism: Ophiostoma perfectum; assembly: GCA_029298845.1. Taxonomy (NCBI): domain Eukaryota; kingdom Fungi; phylum Ascomycota; class Sordariomycetes; order Ophiostomatales; family Ophiostomataceae; genus Ophiostoma; species Ophiostoma perfectum. The sequence continues at coordinate 357,722 of JANSLV010000008.1, read as the reverse complement.
AGAGAAGGAAGAGACATGTGATGGGATCGAAGAGGATGGCAGGATAGACAGGATGAGGAAGAAGCCTTCCTTGCGTTCTACTTCTCACATCGCCTGTTGGCTTGGCTGCATCAGTTGCCAAGCCAGCTACATTAGCCGTCAGATCGGTAACAGTCTAGGAACGACAGGCGATAGGGGAAAGACCGGAGAGAAAATGAGAAAATGAGAAGAAGAGAAAAAGAGGAAAAAAACCATGATGGTGCACTAGTCTATTGATGTCGGCTCGGCACCTGTCTGGCATGATTCAATGGACCGACATGGATGAACCGCGCAGCATGGGATAATGTTTAGTCGCTTCATCAATCACACCACCGTTGTCTTTCCTCACCTCACTATCCTCGGTCGACAAGGACGAGCGGATGCACAGAAGCGAGGATTTCGGGCGTAACTTATCAACTTCATAGACAGTCACCAAGAAGCAGATGCCATGGAGCAGATGCCAAGGAGCAAGTCAGTTGACAACGGCAAGAGCAAGACAGTTTGATTGACAGAGAGGAAAAGATGGATGAACGCCTAGATTACAGGAAGAATGCTTTTCTTTTCAGACGGCAGATAAACAAAACACCGGACAGACAGTCGCAACGAACAAAGCACAATCAACAGCAACGACAGTAAAAAGACAAAAAGACAAATCGTGGTTTCTGTTCCTTCCCACTGCTTTCACATATCTTCACAGATTTTCCATGTGCCCCTGATCCCAGCCTGGACCAGATACACCAACGCAACCGAAGAATATCAAGACAAGAAAAGAAGGCAAAGACAGAGACAAAGACAATGATAAAGACAATGACAAAGACAAAGACAAAAGACAAGGAAAGAAGCAAGTAAAGAAAGCATTTTGCTTGCTATTTCGCACACAATTACAGACCATGAAAATAAACATTCGGGGAACGAAGAACGATGACAAAACAAATGACAGATAAAACACCGACCAGTCCACGAACAAAATTGGCTCCTTACACTTTGATGCTAGCTCCGATACATGAGCAAATGATAAAACAGACAGAGAGAACACAGAGAGTATAACAAGTAAGATGGGACACACAGAAGAAAAATCACAGAAGAAAAAATAAGACTCCTGCACACCACGGCCTCGAATAAAAAGCCGCTGATTAAACAAATAAGAGAGGAGAAAAAGTGGTGGAAGAGAAGAGAAGAGAGTCTTCACAGAAGATTTGCATCGAAAATACCGACAACATAGATATGTCGATAGTTGTGCCGAGAGCTTACACACCGCCGCCCATAAAGGCTGCGAGATCATCCAGCTCCAAAAGCTGTCTCTCAAAAGCAGTGCACAGCTCCTTGGCCGTGATGTCAACCGTTGGCCCAGGCGGATTCGAGGACGTCGACTGCGGCTCCGGAGACTCCAGCTTGTGGACAGGCAGGGCAGGCGGGCTCTCGGGCGCTGGGGTACGCGCACCCGTAGACCCGCCGTTGATAGTTGCGATACCGGGGCGTCTTGGCGCAGCTGGAGGCTCGCTGTCGCGGCCCACAGAGTTGGCCTGGTCCGCATCCTGCGATGCGCTACCGGACTGCTCGTAGTCCATAGCATCGGGGTTCGTGTCCGCGTTCGTGTCGGGGTTCGACGCGTCATCCTTAAGGTACGGCGAACCGGCGCCGTTGCCGACCTTCTGCTCTGGTGAGCTCGGCGGCTCCTCACGGGCGTTCATATCCCGGAGAACCTTAGCCATCACCGTCAGGTGGCGGTTCCACGGCATAACCAGCGGCCACGACTCGGCACCGTCGTTCATCAGACGCAAACTGTCGCGCACAATGTGTAGCGCAGTTTCTGTGGCGTTGGGCGGGGCCAGGCCCTTGAGGTACAGGTACGCGACGGTGGAGCCGGCAGTGAAGGCCGAGAAGAGCATCACGATCGGGAAGCACAATATCGAGTCCTTGTCGGCGCCGTTCTCCAGAGACACAAGCATTGAAATGATGCCGTGCGAGGCAGCAAAGATCTTGTCGATCAGCTGGGTGTCCGCGCCAGAGGCACGCCAGTCTTCGATGTTAAAGTCCTCGGCAGTCACAACCTGTAGAATTTGGCGGCGGTTGACAAAGATAGTGGCACACTGCAGCAGACAATGGATCATGGCGTAGGTTGCGCCACTGCCCATCGTCACATGGAGGTTGATCTGGCCCGGCTTGTCCGCAAAGTGGACAGGCAGAGACTGCCGGATGGCATCGATCTCAGCCTCCAGATCCAGGCACCGGGATTCGGAGAAGGTGTCAATGGTGGTCGTGGTCATCATCTCAACGACGCTGCGCCAGGCCTTGGTGGCGAGAACAATGTAGGCAAATTCGCCAACGTCGGCAAGAGCGACGTCCGGGTCAGGGGCGACAGCGGGCGCACCACCAGTAAGGGTGCGCACAAAGACGGGGCTACCAAAGTTGAAGTTCATGTCCTGGCACGGCAGGGCGACATCGAGAATATCGAGGGAAGACAGAGCGGGGTGGCGGCCGGGGCTGCTGGTGAGGAAGCAGTCCAGGATGTAGATCAGCCACAGGGTGCGGCGGAAAGCCTCCTCCTTCAAGAAGTTGTCGGGGTCGGAGGGCTGGTGTGTCTGGACAATACGGAACATCTGGGCCATGCGGGCAGCCTGGCCGAGGTAGATGTACGCGCGGACGGCGTTGCGGCAGCCCCACTCGTGGATAACAAGCAGGCACAGGGCCTGAATGTCGCCGAGGCTGGGGTGGTCGAGCGACTGCATAGTAAAGTTGATAGCCTTCTGGGCAAAGTGCTCAGCAGCGGCAGTGCCTCCGCCTTGGCCGCCATAGCGCCGGATCAGGGTAGGCGAGTGCCTGCACTGTTAGAAAGGGGAACAAAGACGCGCAGTGCATGCTAATTAATGACGAGGAAAGTCTTACCGAGCAGCGGTGGTCAGCAGAGCGTGGACCATGGACGGATCAAGAGCAGCATTCTTGAGCTGCTGCAGGAAAGACGGCTTATGGAAGGCAACACATGCCGGGATGGTCTTGGAGATGACCCGCTCACACTCGGCCATAAGCTCCGGAGTGAGCCTGATGATACATGGTTAGTTGCGTGTCCAACGTGTCCGACATCGACGATCATAAGTTTTTGTAACGAAAAACGTAATAATAGAAACAGGGATGCGACGGCAGGGTAAAACAAAGGGCGGCAGGTGGCTTGGGGTATGCGTGGCCGGAGGACGGGACTGGTCGATGTCTCAAGTGGGGTGGTGCAGTATCAGCCCGGACGGACTATTGGGACCAGGGCGGGAATGATAAAAGGCAGCGATAAAGGAGGACGGGAAATGAACAACGGATGTAGGACAAACGGGGGCAGAGGAGATAGGAGGCATGAGAAGGGGATGATCACAGGATAGGCGGGCAGGGCAGGCTGATAGAGAGCAATAATAGATGATGCGACAACCAGGAACGGTAAAGCCATGGCCAGATGAGGATGGCAAAAGTGGGTCTGGGCGGAGAAAGATGGGGAAATGAGAGAATGCGACGGGGGACAGAGACGTGCTGCGTGCTGAATGCTGGGAAACTTGAAGGGGTAGAGCATAGAGATGCGATACAGTGCATTGCTGCATATGATGCAACCAGTTCAGAGCCCGGTAGCTAGCTGCAGCAGACGCGGAAGACCTGCACGCATCAGGGAACATGTGATAGCCGTGGCCAAGTGGATGTGGAATATAGGGCTTTGGGTGGAGCCAGCGCGTTGCGGAACAACGGGAGGAGGCCGGAGAAACCAGCGGCGGAGAAAACAGCCGACCGACGGACCCGAGGTAGAAGGTGAAAAGCCGAGGAGGGGAGACAAACAGGCAAAGCCAAAACTAGGAGAAGGAGAAGATGGAGACGAGACTTACTTTTCAGCACCGCCGAGAGAGTGGCGCGAGTTTGCAGAGGAGGTGTGGACAGCGCGGTCCGAGGATGAGCTAGCGGCCGCTCTGCCATCGCCAGGCAGGGATTCGCGGGTGCGCTGGGGGATGCGGGCTGGTGACACGCCTTGGCCACCGTGGCTCATGGAGTCCGAGGGCAGATAGCACTCGTGCATGCCCTTGGCGCAGTTCTTGCATGGCGCGCGGCCGTTCTCGTAGACACACTTGGTCTTGCCCTTGCGGCAGCGCACACAGGCACCACCAGCGCGCAGCGCCGTAGCGCGGACAACCGAAGCCATTGTGTTGGATGGGGATGAGGATGAGGTTGACGGTGTGGAAATTGAAGATGAGATATGACGAGGCGCGTTAGATATCTAGAGACGGAGTCGTGACGCCAGATGGACGGTATGTCGATGCGTGGCTGTAGAGTAGCTTGAGGTGAAGACCGCGATGCTGTCGAAGGAGATTGACGTCGACGGCGACGGCGACGGATCGGTGTTGGAGAAGTCACGGAGAGCGTGACGGGGTATCAAAAGGAGTCAAGGCGCGCAGGAGTGTCGGCGGAAGAGATGTAGGAGGAAGAAGAGCGAATAGCAAGGTAAAGGATGATGAAAGAGGAAGAAGAGAAAAGACGAAGAAGAGGAGAGAGAGGTCGGAAGAGTAGAAAAAGATGGGGATGACGGGGGAGACAGGGGAGACACAGGGAAAGAATAGAAGAGAAGAGTAGGGCCGGAAGGAGAGTCGGAAGAACAGGAACGTGAAATGGGCGCGGGAGGGAAGGCACCTTGGCAAAAAAAGAGCACGGACGGGATGACAAAAAGAATAAAAAGAAATAAAGCGGTAAAACAGCGTAGCAAAACTAGCAAGAGGAAAGAGGAGAGAAGAGGGAGGAGAGAGGAGGAAAGAGGGACGGGGACAGAGGAACGAGCAAGAGCGAAGAGGAAGGGCCGGAAGGAAGGGGCCACAGGCGGGCACAGAGAAGGCAGGCAGGCGGCAGACAGGCAGCGATCGATGGTTCTGAATGGGGGGGGGAGGGCAGGAAAAAAGGGCGAATATTTGGGGCAAAGGCGAAAAAGCTTGCCAGCGCCGGAGAAGGCAACGGAGCTCGAACACGGAAGGAAGGGGGGGCATGGGGGGGAGTCCTGAGCAAACAGGCGTTGTGGTGTAAGTGAGAGTGGCCAGGCGTGGCGTAGCGGCCAGGCATAGCGGCTAGGCGTCGCGGCCTGGCCAGTAGCGCTCAAGGCCTGAGGACCAGGAGGCGCACGCGCTGCGCAACGCGGGTCGTTTGCTGGGCTGTGGGCGGTCGGCGGTAGCGGTGTTGGCCCAGGCCACTGGCGACTAGGTAGGGGCTGGGACGGGGGCGGCGGGCGTGCGTCGAGCTGAGAGGGGGGGAGGGCGCGACAGCGCGCACCAGGCGACCACAATAAAAAGAGGGTAGGCGCCGGTCGCTCCTTCTGTTTTCTGATCGACCAGGACGGGTTTTGTATTTAGTCTAGTTTATTTCACACATTTATTTTATTCGTGATGCGCCGTGCTTCCTTCCGATTCTGTCCAACAGTCAGGCCAGGTCGGCCATTCCTTCCCACATCCCCGATATTGGCAAAACCTGTGAAAACGCTGCAAACGCTGCAAACGCTGCAAACGCTCACGACGGAAGAGTAATTATAGTATGCGGATTCTTTTATGTAAGCCGGCCTGGCTCGGCTGTTCTCGATCCATGGTTGTGTGGTTTTTTTTACTTTTTTCACTCATTCTACTCATTCTTTCCGCAGCATGGCTCGGCCGCTACCAGTCGCTTCGGCGTCGTTCGGCAGGTGACTGTGGAAAATTCTGGGGCGTGGACGAGCGGTATTTTGTATTTTCTCCCGTGCTTTTATTTGCGTCGCGCGTCCTGCCTGGGCTTTCGAGCTACGAGTAACGAGCTACGGGCTACGGGACTACGGGAACTGCGACGCATGGTACGGGGTCACCTCTGCCACTGATCGCTCCTTCCCATTTTTGGATTTTATAGTTTTGCGTCGGCGTTTTCTTGGTTCTGCTGCCACTGGTGCGGGAAAGACGCATGATCAGGCAGGAACAAGTAATTCAGGAGCAAGCAATGAACAACAACGTAACCAGACAAAGTAGCCACAGGAAGCGAGCCGGGCAGATGATGCGGAAGGAGCGATGAAACTGTCACGGAGGAAGGCATAGAATAGGGCAATGTACAAGGAAAGCGCGACTGGCCGGTGTGTTTCGGACACGCCACAGTTGGGTAGAAAGGTGGAAGGAGCGGACGGGAAAGTGGACAGACAGAAGGAAAGAGGGAAAAGGGAAAGGCGGGTGAGGAGACGGAAAAGAAAGTGAGGAGACGAGAAAAGAAAGAAAGAGCACAAGCTAAGAGGGCGTCGCGCGCGTGCGTGTGCGCGGTGCAAGGTGCGGTGGGCGGATGACGGGGGACCAGGAGGGAAAAGTGGGGCCATATCAGAGGAGGAGATCAGAGGGCGCAAGTGAGCGACAAAAAAGCAGGACACGGGCGGACGGGGCGGCGGCAGCGCACAAGAAGACCAAAAAAGAAGAATACAGAGACTTGTGGCAGTCGATGAATTAGAACAGACAAATGAACGCATAGGATCATGAGATCGAGGCGATTCAGTAGACAGGCTCGACAGGGCAGATGGCCAGCAGAAAGACACGGAAGGATAGGAGCAAGGCAAATACGCCAGTGAGAGACTCACGGGCGGATCGGGTGATGATGCCGGGGGCATGGAATTAAAAGTAATGCAAATTAAATGCAAAAAGGGCGGACGCGAATTGTGTACTCTGGGAAGAGAGGAGCGACGAGCCAAAAGTGGGTCTCTTGTCTGGAGGCTAAAGCCCAGGAGGCCCGGGGCACCAGGGCACCAGGGCACCAGAAAGAGTGAGGCGAAGGTGAGAGGGGCGTCAGAGGGGAGAACGCGGCCGTCGTCTGGCTACTTTGGCTGTCGTACACACGCACGCACGCACACACGCACACGTTTGCACGTCCCGTACATGTGTCCTCGTTTGATGGGAGTGTTCTGTTGTTACCTTTGTCAGACTGCTGACAGCCGAAGCCACGGCGCAGCATCCGCCGGCGAGCACGGGCGGGAGAGCACGGATGGGAGAAGGGCGAGATTGAGGACGCTATCTGAAGATAAGATACAAAAGTGTAGTATATGAATACCAGAGTACACGAATACCAGAATAAAGACTAGAAAAGGACAACGTCCTACTCCATGCGCTTCGTTCGAGTTAGGCTCTTCTGTATCAGAGAAGACCGGCTCGAGTGACACACGCGTTCGCTTGGCTCGTCTTGGCCTGGCCGCAAGCTACCGAAGAACAAGGAGACGCTGGGGGTAGTGGTGTGCTGCTGCAGGTGCAGACAAAGCGCAGCGCGAGTCGCATGCCGCGCAGGTCGCCTGAGCGGGCAGCGTCCTGTCTTCTGGTTGTTGTATCTTATCTGACTCCGTAGTCGTGCCATCCCAGGCATCTCACAATTACTCCGTCGTCTTTTTATTCAGAGCTCGCTCACCCCGGCCTCCGCCTCAGTCTAATTATAAGTGTAAGAATAAGTGCAAGATACTTCCTCAGACTGCTTCAACTGTGGTGATCGGGGCTATGCGGCGACCAGACACAAGACACTCAGGCTTGGCAGCTGGGTGGCGCAAAGTAGCACTCGCTCCTTTCTCTACTACTGGTGCTGCTTAGTCGACTGCTCCGTGCCGGCGCCGTCAGAGGGGCTCGGAGTGAGACCATCCTGTGCTGTCCTCAGCATTGCCTCTCCTCCACGTCGTATCATTTCCTGTCTGGTGTTTGATGATCCTGCAATCCTTTGCCGCTTTGTCGATGGATGTATCTTTCTCTCCTCTCTTTTCTTTCTCTCTCCCTCTCGCTCTCTCGCTCTCTCTGCAGGCTGTTTTCTCGGAGTTTCTTTTGGCTTGCCGCTCTGTCTTGGCTTCTCTGCGCCGGGGTGAATAGGGCGCGAGCGACGCAAATAGAATTAGCACTGGCGAGAACCCCGAAATTGCCTCACGCCGTGGCTTTGTCTCCCCCTCTGGCATCAAGGCAGTCAGTCACAACGCCATAACCACACTGTCTCCCCAACCCCAGACGAGCCCGACCGGGACGTCCTAGCCAGATGAAGACCCACTCTTGGTTCCGTGTCCAAGCCAGACTCAGAACAGCGTTGCGCTCTCATCTCTCTCGTCTCTCTCGTCTTTCTCCTTTCTCGTCTCTCCTCTCTCTCATCTCTCTCTTGTCTCGCTCTCACCTCTCTCCCATCTTCCTCTCGTCTTCCTCTAGTCTTCCTCTACCCCTGCCTGGCCCCCAAGTCATCCCCCTTTTCTTGTGCGCGTCTTCCGTGCTGGCCATGCGCACCGGAGTACACAAGAGACCACTCCGTGTACGTCGTATAAACTAGAAATGTATCTTAAGATATATTGGCTGAGATGCACTCGTATCACGCCGTCAGCCAAGCAATGTATTGGGTCTTACGGAGCAGAGGCATCAGCATCGGTACCCGTATTGGCTGCTTCCCTGTCCGGCCGTTCCTTCCCATCCCCTATTCTTGCGTTCTTGCGTTCTTGCCTTTCTTTTGCCGGCTTTCTGTCTGGTTCTGCCTGGCGTCTCTCTGCCACCCCCTGTCATGGCAGGCACAAGCGCCGTGCCTTCCGTTCTCATATAATTCTGCGATAACTATATTCCACCAATTTCGGCGTCGCCTCGTTTGCTGACTCACTCTTTGATCTTACGCTCACCAACGACGCCCTCCCTGGCAAAAGCCAACCACAGCCATCCCCCGATGCGCCGTGTCTCATGTTTCAGACCGCCCCCGACGGCTCGGGCTCCAAGTGTCGCAGAGATGCAGCCGAAGTGATGGAGTGGCAGTATGATACTCTCTCAAGCGATAAAATGAAAATGAAAAAATGAAGGAAAATGAAAAGTAGCAATCATCGTCCACCAGTCAGCCGCAGCCAGCGCTCAAGCCATCATGGCGCAACAGCGGGCTTGGTTCGGCCGGCGCCCACGTCTCGTTGTCGCTATGCCGTTCTTTGGCTCTGTGTGCCCCTCGTTCTAGCCAGCTGTTCCCCTTCATCTTCTTCCCCTCCTTTCCTGCTTTCCTGCTTTCTTGCGTTGCTGCGTTGCTGCGTTGCTGCGTTGCTGCGTTGCTGCGTTGCTTTGCTGCCCTCCCCTCCATCTTCCGTCTTGACTTTGAGACATGCACACCGCCGGATAAATCAGACACTCGGGGAATCAAAATGGGGAAATCAAAGGATGAAAAAGACACAAGTGCATGCATAACCTGCACTGTCCAACGTCGGCCTCCATTTTCATTCTCGGGTCTTTCTCGTGCCGCATTAGCCTCCGTTAGCCTAGCTCTGCCAGGCCATATTGCACCAGCCGTATTTTATTTACAGTGGCAATTCCGGCTGTTGATGCTTCGTTAGGCTCGGCATGGCGCGGCGTAACTTGTTACGAGATGTGACGCAGCTCGGAGTCCGACAGCAAGTTGTTCAGCTTGCAAAAAGAGAACATGAAGTAGTTGATGCTATGCGCAATCAAAACAGCGGTCACGCAGTGCCGCGACGTATTCCAGTCCTGCCAGTGAGCCAGTGTCCGTAGCACAACGACAAGCGATATGAAACCGAAGCAAGACATTACGGTCGTGGGCTGAACGCACAAGGAGCGACACCAAAGACGAATCGCACAAAAGGCATCTGCCGAGTCGGACCTCGGAGCATCTCTGGCAGGCGACGCAACCAAGCAGACGAGAAAATAACACGGGATCCGGGGCACGCACGCCATGCCCATTTGGTGCGTCGTCGTTCTCGTCCTGGCTAGTGAAGAATGACGGGCAACGCGAGAGATAAAATGGTGCTAAATCAAAGTAGCAGTGTCCATGTGCAAAAGGGCCGGCCTTGTTTTGGCTCTCCCCTCTTCGGCCGGAGTGCGACTCGGCAATATCAAAAAAATAGGTGCGAGACCCCGCTGTCCGGCGTTTGCTCACTATTGCTCACTACTGCTCACGTTGCTCTATCTTTCCATCTAGTCGACACGTAACCTCCGTCTCTTCCTCTTTGGACACCCCTCTTTGTCTTAGTACAGCAATTTTATCCTTCAATTATCTATCAATCATCTACATTATCTACAGGCTCAACCGTCCGCCGTCACAGAAGATATACATCATATAAATCATGGACAAGACTGTTCCGTCACCGGCAGCGGAAATCTCTCGGCGACCACGGAGGGTCCAATCAGAGAGAAGTGGAGGAGAGGGGGGGAGGATAAGAGGAAAAGAGGAAAAGAAGAAAAGAGGAAAAGAAGAAAAGAGGAAAATAACGACGGGGAACGTTCAGACTGCCCTATGACGAAGAGAACACTCTGACACGTAAATGATGAAAACCGAAATACGAAAAATCCCTCGAAACGGGGCCGGCCATCCACAAGGAGTATGGATGAGGGGCATCGCAACGTGGGCAAAGCCGGAAGAAGAATCCGAGTATAGAAATGTAGTCCGGTCGGGGTATTTTGTTACGAGGCCGGTGAGAGCAGGCAGAAAGAGTGCTAGCCTGAGCAGCGAAAGTCAGAGCAACGGAAAAGATAGCTGAACCGTCGATGCCAGCCGTATGAGAGATACAGATCCTGGTGGTGTTGCAAGTCATCAACTGAGCGGAAGAAGTACTATGCCCTCCCCCGGACGAGTCCCGGGTTCCACAGCATCATCTCCTGCAAATGCTCCCGCCAGACACCCGTCACGTCCTGTTTCGGTGCACCCTCGACGGACGCTTTACCGACGCCATACATGTACGGCTTCTCGTCGGCAAAGCAGTGCGTCTCCGCGGCCTCGGGTATCCCCTGCCCCAATATGTACTTCTGTAACACGTCATCCGTGCACGTCGACCTGTCTGCCGCCGATGCGTGGCCGTACCCGTGGTGCACTATCATACGTGCGTTGCTGTAGCCCATGTCCGCGGCCAGGCGCCGGCCATTGACCAGCGGTGTTGCCGGGTCGTGCGTCTCGGCCACCAGCATCACCGGGTTCGACAACGTCCGGTTCAGCGGGCCCCGGTACACACCCGCCGGCTGTGGCCAATACTTGCCAAAGTGGCGGCACGGCAGCACATTGTAGAACCGCGAGTTGCCGCCGATCCACGACTTGGCCGTCATATTTGCCCACAGCTCATCCCACCACACAAGACCGTCGGCCGGCTGCGGCGCGTCGTACGAGTCGGCACAGACGACAAGGTGCATGAGCTCGCTCGTCAACGGCAGCGGCGGCACAGCGGGCATCGCAATGGGGCATGCCTCACCCGGAAGTGTGATCAGAGTCGACTCGGGCGGCGCTCGGCTTGGGTCGTACTGGAATATGAGGGCGTCGACCATGTCTGCGGCGCGTGTGGCGTTGCCCTGCTCGAGGTCGAACAGCACCTGCGCCATGGCCGGCCACGTGCGCGGCCGGTAGAGGGCCGAATAGATAGCAGGGACAAGTGACGAGTAGGTGATGAGCGACGGGCCGGATGCCACAGTATACGCGGCCACGGGGCGCCTTGCAACCGATGCCACGAGCTTGGCCATTCTTGCTTCGAGCGCCTCCAGAGTCACTTCGCCGTCGTCGTCAGCGCTGCCTGCCAATCTGCCTGCCAATCTGCCTGCCAGCGCGCAGTACTGCGGCCCGGCAGCCAGACACTCGCCCAAGAAGCCGTCGCGCCACGCGTCCGTAATGTTGGCCAGTGCAGCCCAGCCGAAGCCGCCCTGCATCCACTCCAGCGGTACATACTGCGTGCCGTCCAGAATGAGCGCACCCACGTGGTCGGGGAACATACTGGCGTATGTCTGGCCGATGCCGGTGCCGTAGCTCACGAGGTAGCCCGTCAGCTGCGGCTCTTCCAAGGCTGCTCGGATGGCATTCAAGTCCCGCACCACCATGCCCGTGCCGACGAACCGGCCGAGGTCGCCGCTCTTCTCCCAGCACGCGCGGAACGTTGCCTCAAACAGGGCGTCGGCCACTTCGAGCTGGCTCATCGAGCTGTCTTCCGACACGGCGCGGTACCGGTGGGCCAGCTGCCACCAGCGGTCGCGGTCGGCATCGTGCGGGAAGCACGCAGCGCGCGGCTGTGTTGTGTTGACGCCGCGTGGATCCCACCCCAGCACATCGAGGGTGCCGCCGCTAAGACGCTCCGATACAGCCTCGGCGCCATTCCAGACATACAGCGTACCGCTGCCGCCCGGGCCACCCGGCTCGACAACGATCGTTCGGCTGCTCCTTCTCGGCCTGTGCGAAGATTGGAGATCTGGCCCAGCGACCTGGTATTTGGTGACGGCAAGGCGCGTGATGCGCGGGTCCGATGTATTTGTCCAGTCTAGGGGGACGTCCAAGTAGCCGCACAGATAGATGCCGCGGCCAGCGTAGACGCCACTCTTATTTGTTGAAGAGATATTCGTGGCTTTGCCCCAGCTCCAGTGCCCCGGGCTAGGCTCGTAAAGGTTGGCCCAGGTCGCGGCCGGGCTTGGGTCCTCTAGCAGTGGTGGACGAGTAGCATTGGTACACGGAAGAAAGCGGAATGGGTCCTCTGGTCGAGGGTATGCAGCGTAGGGCGATGATGAGGAAGTAGGATGGAAGGTGTAGAGTGGCAGTCTGCTCAAGACGTCAATGCCGACGACGGGTAGAGGGTTGGTAGCAACAAGATAGCCGAGGCCAACGGCGGCGATGAGACCTGTGACGATACGGCGGCGACTCAGCTTTGCCGGCCTTGGATGTGCCAGGGCCGGCGTCTTCTGTGTCGTTTCCATTTGCTTTTGTTGATTTTGTTGTCGTCTCGTCTCGTCTCGTCTCGTCTCGTCTCGTCTGACGCTCAAACGACCACGGTCGAGGACACCGCCGACTTGAGAATCAATGAAATCGAGAACTCGATAAAGAAGAACAGTAATCGACGTAGAAAAAGAAGGAGGCAAAACCAAATAACAAAAGGTAGAGACGAAGAGCAACCTCGAAAACTACACATGAACAGACGGCCGTGCCCGAACACTCGTCGGCCGAGAGGTGCTTGATAAGGGAAGCTACCCCACCTCTCTGCAAGAACGAGCCAGGGTCTCAGCCTTTCCGTCTACCACGGCCAAGATACTACAGATCAGACATCTTTACTGTAGTTCACTGTCAGTCTTCATAAAGTTATGGTCTGTTAATGTACACGCGGTACATAGTGTACTACCTGGACCGGAGATTAGTAGAGAGAAAATACACGGAACATGGCAGTAGATGTGTTGTGGGATGCGATGGCTGACACAAAGTGAAAGTATGTCAGATATGCATCTTGCATTAAGATGGCAAGGCACGTAAATGCATCATATTCAAACGATATCAAGACAAAAGAGCTAGAGTACATACTAACAAAATCATTCCAGGCATGCAGTAATACAAAAAGGGAAGTACATAAAATAGAAATCCAAAACAAATGAACCGAAATGAAAACACAGATCATGCAGTCTCATACGACAGACATTTGGAGGCACATTGCTGCGTCGTGTGCGCATCATTGTCTACTTGAGCTCGGACGGCGCGCCGAGAGTAGCCGAAGACGAGCCCTCGCCCGCATCCTCTGACGGGGTTGCCGGCTCAGTCTTGGTCTCGGTGTCGATGTCGATGTCCTTGTCCTTTGCCTCGGTCTCAGCCTCGGCCTCGGCCTCCGGCTCTGGCAGCGACTTGGTCTCCGGTTTTGATTGCTTCGATTCAGGCTCGACCGACAGCGACCGTGTGAGTGCCTCGATCATCAGCTTCAGGTCGGCGACCTCGGCGCGCAGCTCGCGCACCTCGACGACGGCCAAGTCGTCCTCGACATTGGGCTTGACAATCTCAACAGTCTTCTTCCAGCCGTCCGACTCGAAATCGATGCTGTTGCCGCTGACCTGCAGCTGCTCCCACTCCTCGACGACATCGTCGTCGGCATCGCCACGGCGGCGGTTGCCGAGAATGTCGTAGGCAGTGCGCGTCTCGACATAGGCGGCAATCAGCAGCACGGGCGAGTACAGCACGGCCATGACGATATCGTTGAGGCGCTCATACGCCTGCTTGCTCATCCACCACTCAAAGGGCAGCGTAAGGCAGAAGATCTCGATGAGGTTGAAGGGCGCGATGAACACGTTCTCGTCGGGCGCACGCACAAACTGCATCGTCTTGTGGGCAAAGAGCGCGAGGTACTCATCGTCGGCATTGTCGTAGATGTCCTCGTAGGCGGAGTTGTACAGCGCGATCAGGACGTTGAGCAGCACGACCATGACGATAAAGGTGAAGCAGTAGTACAGGATGATGCCGAACGGGTGGCCAAACTGTTCAAAGCCTTCGAAGTCGGGGCTCTGCATGACGGCATTGAGCATGGCCTGGACGATAAAGGTGACGTCGCTGAGCTGCAGGTCCTCGGCGATGTCGAGGCCGATGAAGGACTGCAGGAAACCAATGAGGATGACGACGAGCAGGGCAAAGAAGATGACGGACTCCTTCATCATGACCTTGAGGACGACGAGCATGGCACCAAAGAAGCGGAAGCTGTCGAGGTACAGCAGCAGACGGATCCAGAACATGGGCGCACTGAAGGCCAGGAAGTTGTAGCTGAGCTCGTTGAACTTTTCGCGCGGGCCCTTGAGCAGCGGGTCTTCGGAAGGTGCCTTGCTGAACGCGATGAAGCGCATCACGAGCGACACGACGAGCAGCGAGTAGAGGACACTGTTGAAGGCGTCCCAGAAGCCGAGGATGTAGTAGCCGGCCTTCCAGACCTTGATGAACTCGTCGAAGATGAAGCCGAGCGTGAAGAGGTACAGGATGATCTCGATGCCGTCGAGGTCGCCATTGCGGTTGATGGTGTTGATGGCAATGGTGAAGAGCACGAGGTAGAGGATGGAAAAGAGGACCTGGGTGGCGTTTTGGTACATGGGGGCGCGCATGCGGTCGGGGTCGAGGTGCGAGACAAAGGACGTGTTGTCGCGGTCCTTGTAGTCGACAAAGCTCGCCGGGTCGTCCTCGTCCTGCACGAGCCAGCCGCGCCACAGGTGGCTGATGCACTTTTGGTAGCCGGAGGAGCCGATGACGCGCAGCGCGTGCAGGTCGACGGCCTTTTCGATGACGTTGCTGGGCAGCGTGGGCTCGCCGTCGATCAGGATGGAGTAGCGGCGCAGCAGCACCGAGTGCATGAGGTACTGCTGGTCGTCCTCGCTCTCGATGATGAGCTTCGCGAGGACCTCGCAGGCGGTCGAGCGCACCTGGTGCATGCTGGCGTCCCAGAGCTCGACGAGGGCCTGGTGGCGGAACCAGCGCTTGCAGATGAGCAGGCAGTAGACGACGCAGTCATTGTGCTGGGGGCTGCCGTCGACGCCGCCGGCCTCGCGCGCGGCCTGGACGACCTGGCGCGTGATGACCTTGCTGTGCGAGCGCGTCACAAGCTCCTCCTCCATCTCGCAGGGGATGACCTCCTCGATGAGGTAGCGCAGGCGCACGGCGATCTTGGTGACCTCCTCGGGCGGGATCGCGGACTCGATCGTATCCTCGACGTAGGCTGGCAGGACTGTCTGTTAGTGTCATGTTGGTCTTGCGTCCGGTCCCTTCTGTGACAGCAAACTCACGTCGTCGCCGGGTCTCCTCCCACCACTGGTCGTGGTGCTGATGGGCGGGGTGCTGGTCCCAGCCCAGCAGCCGGCGCCATCCGGAGTTGTGGCGGTTCAGAGTCGGCATGTCGCGTCGATGCCACGGTCAATTCGTCAGTGTCGTCAATCGTGGATGCAATGTCGATGCGTCGCCTGTAGTCGTTAGTCGTACGTCGTATGTCGTATGTCGTATGTCGTCGTGCACACCAAACAGCCAAACAACCAAAGTATACCACAGGCAAAAAGTGGGCGACGAGCCAATTTAAAGAGCTGCGTACGGAGTAGGCTCCCTCTCGTCGCTCGTTCCTGCTTTGTTCCTCTTGCTGGGGTGCGCTCCGCTCCGTTGCTTCCTAGTTTGTGCGCGTTGCTGCTCTAGTTCGTCCTAGCTTTCAGCTGGAGAGATTGCAGTCTTTTTTCCTTTCACCTCGCGCGCCTGTTTTGTCTGTGACAGATGCTAGCGCGGACTGGAGAGCGTGCGTACGTAGTAGTTCGTTCTCGAAAACAAGCTGTGCTCCAAGCCAAACCTGCTAAGATAGCGAGATTCGCTACGGAGTACAGCCCAGCTGAGGGCGGGTCTTGGCAGAGCGCGACTGCCAATTCGGGATGACGTCGGCAGCCGATCTTGATCGTGATTGCGCGCGCTACCAGGGCCCAATACGACGGTGCACGCTTATGTAATGCAGGCATTGGTGCAGATGGGTTGACAGATGACGATGATGAAGCAGCTGGCAAGGTTATGCAGTCTCTCTTCTTTGTATCTTTGCGCCGTCATCGATTGTGTTGGCGTCTTTTTTTTGTTGTTTTCCACCTGTTGTTTCCATTCTGTTTTCCATTCTGTTTTCCATTCTGTTCTCCATTTTTGTTTCCATTCTGTTTTCTTTTTCCCATTCTGTTTTCCATTTGTTTTGTTTCTTTTTCTTTTCGAGCTCTCTTCTTTCGTCCCTTTCTTCGTCTTTATTGTTTTTCTATTTCGTCTGCCTTTACTTCCGTGCTTGTTTCATGTTCCCATCTGTCTTTGTTGTCGGCTCGTCCACACATATTATGATCTACGGATCTATGGCCTTTTGTCTTTCCAGCACATCTGCGCCGCTCATCTTCAAGAATAACTAGTTCATCTTGCTCGCATACAACGCATCTCACGCATCTTATGCCTCAAGCTTGAGATCTCGCTGTTCCTGTTTGAATCAAACTTCTTATAGTGTCGTCCTCCACTGCCTGAATGCTACCCTATAAATCTTCTGCGGCAGCCATACTTCTACTGCCAATGGAACGTACGTCATTCAGCAATAAGTTCAGCTCTCAGCTCTGCTTACCTCTGACGTTTCCTATCTTGGGCCAGAGGGCAGCATGCTAGCCTGTGTCTATTCTTTAGTTTCATCTATTCTTACTCATCATAGCTGTCTCATTATCCTAAGCGTCCAGCTCGTCGCGGCCACCGTCAACTTTGTTATCTTCAGCCTCATTTGCATTGTCTGCTTTCGGTTTGTATTAGATGTCGCTGTGCTAATTCATTATTTTTAATGCGTAGTGTCCGCTTCGTGTTTGCATATCCGTGCTCTTCTCGTTCCTTAGTTCGTATCATGCTCTTCTCGTTCCTTAGTTCGTATCATGCTCTTCTCGTTCCTTAGTTCGTATCATGCTTCATAAGTGGAATATACGCTAATGCTAAAGATTGTTCTTCTTTTCTTTCAAGATATATATTCCACTGCTATCCGGGGGGTTTCTTTTTTATTTTTATCTTGAGATGAAAGGTCGAGCTATATTGTTAACAGAATGTGGAAATATTGTGCATATTCCAAATATAAATATCAAATACTCCTAGTAAAGTTAGGAGGCTCGAAGAAATCCCAAAGAATTACATGTGCACCATCTTATGATAGTTCATACAGAATATAAGACAACATGGTTTAAGCCTATAAATGAAAAGATCTACACTCACCAGCTTCACTGTTGCTTTTTCACTCCTGTGGCCGCTGCTGCCTGCCAAGAGGCGCACTTCTGCCTGCTTTGCCCACTTAGTGACCTCCGTCCGCTGACACCGATGAGCCTTCGGCAGCACAGCCTTCCGGCTAGAACGGACATGATGGCCTCATTCGGCTACCGGCGTCGGCCTTGTCGGTGGTCGGTGCCTGCCTTTGTAATACTCTCCAGGCTGGCCCGCATCTCCTCTTACACGGCAGTGGGGAAGAAAGTGCCCGGGTGGGGTTGCTACTGATAGTTTGTGTAGGAGCCGCTAAGCTCCCGCTTGCCTTCCCGCTGCCTGGCCCACTGCGGACGGGCCACAGTCGACGGGTCCATCGCCGCATCACGAGCAAGATGGTAGCTCTGCTTACTCCGCCGAAAAGATGGAAGGAGAGACTGAGACCCCAGCTTCAGGCGCCTTCCAAGTCTGGAGGGTGAGCTCCATATAGGCAGCAGGAAGGCACGCCGAGGCCACACCAACAGGGTCGTTCCTTCTGTTTTAGCCAGGCGAGGCCAACCCATGTATTATTGCCGCACTGTGTCTCTACCCAACACCATGAAGACCTGTCGCAGTTCCTTGGCCTGAACTCTTCAAATGCAGTAAAGCAGTAAAGCAGTGAGGATAACGCCTTTTATCTCACATGTATAATAGCACTGGCTATTCCCTCTCGTTCGATTGGTATCGACAGCTTGAGTTTCTTTGATTCCCCGCTCCTTCCTGTTTTGCGGCACAGCCTCACTCGTGCGTCGCTCCTTCCCCCGTTTCGCCTATTAATTAATATTCACTTTGTGCAAAACCGCACCTTCCCTGCATCCATCACGTACTGGGAGACTGCACCTTTCTCGCAACATCACCTGTTCTCTTTCAAGCTGCATCGCATCACGGTTTACGTCGCTAGTCCTTTTGCGTCAGACAACCTCACATTGTTTACAGCTCCTTTCCACCCTCAGTGCCCATCGCACATCGGAAGCTTCCTGGTAAGATATCTTACGTCCCACTTGCATGCTCATCATTCCTGTGACGGCCTTGTGACTTTCGCTGCTCCTCTGGCTTTGCCTGTCATTTGGCACACCGACTTCTTGATTCTCCTACTTCTGGTTGCCCAAATCACCCTGCATATGGTGAAGTGGCCTGGCCGCCAAGTGGTTGCAACATAAGCCACGCTCGTTCCGGTTGGTCAGACAGCTCTGTACCCTCTGCATACGTTCCTCATACTCCTTGGACGCGAACAACTCACATCCACAGAGATCAAGTGCTCGCCCTGTTTTAGACCCCGAGCATCCGTTTTTTATTCTTGTCCCTTCTCACGGCCCAGCCTTTTCCGCTTTCATTTCTAGGCCAAGCCCACTTCCTTGCTGCATCGCCCTCCGCCGTCGACTTCCACCTGGAAGTCACGCGGCAGTCTTTTCGTCAACGACGAGAGAGCCTGGCCACAGCCTCGAGTTAAACGGCGGGACCAAAGGTGGATTGTAGAATGCCTTTCTGCTTACCTGCAGCAGAGTCCAGTATCCAACACGGGCTGCTAGCTGCATGCTGCCTGCTCCGCTTGGAACAGCTGGCTAGCTTCAAAAGAGACAAGCATATCTTCTGGGTACCGGGTTTACTTGCAGGCGTACTCTTGACCACGCAAGCTGGGCCGTTCTTTGTTGGCAGCCGTTGGACTATGTTGTCTAATCCGGCTGTGGCACTTGCCTCGTCGTGATACAGTTCACACGCGCTCTCCCATTATTGAATACTTTTCTTATATCTTCCTCGTTTTGTTTCTGCTCTTGGCATATCACCCTTATCCCCGTTTGCCCTTCTACACAGCTTGCACAAATCGCTACCCTACGAAAAAGACATCCAGAACAAGTCCTGGTACTAGCTGAAGAGCCCCGGTACTAACCAGTAACCACTCTCTCCAGAGTGCCATCTGAACCTCTCTACTGAGGCTCTAGACCTCTGCTTACTTGGCAGCTTGTCAGCCTGATGGGACTTGCTTACCTGTCTGCCTAGTTCCCGTCTTTATTGCTGATCACTATTGGCTGACCTGATTCCAACAAACAACAAACACACGACGGCCTGACTACCTGCAGTTCCTCCCTACATATAAGAACCTGTCCCGCCCTCGTCTGATCACTCTGGCCTCTCGAAGCATTTCTCAAAGTAATCGTGCCGTCTTTCCTTGGTCGTACCTAGCAAACATGGACTCTCAGACCTCTTCGACGCTTGTCGTGCGCGAGGCGGAGGACCCGAAAGGGAAAAAAGATGACACTGCTAAAGTTGTTAGCGACTCTGCCACAGCAAACATCGACACCGAATCCAAGAAATCCAGCAGCCGTGCGGTGACTCAGAAAAAGATCAAGGACAAGATCGCAAAGGCTAAAACAACCAAGCCAAAGAAGCCAAAGAAGACTGTCGTTCTTGAAGTCGAATCTTCGTCCGACTCCGACAGCGACTCAGACTCTTCATCCTCATCGTCCGATTCGTCCGACGACGAAGCAGCTGATACCGAGTCTTCGGACACCGAGGCGGCAAAGAAGAAGAACAAGCGCAGCAAAAAAAAGCGCGAGGCTGCAAAGGCGAAAAAGCATGTACGCAATAGAAAGTCCAAGAAGCCCATCAAGGTCCAGACAGACTCCGATTCAGATTCAGATTCAGGCTCAGGGTCTGACCCGGACTCTGTCTCGTCACCCTCCTCAAGCAGCTCTGGCGGAGACTCGGACTCGGACAGCGGTAGTTCTGCCCCAGATGACGCCAGACGGAACCGCCGCCACCCGCCCCTCCAGGGACAACTTCATCACCAGCTACCACCCCAGCAGATCTTCAACCCTTACCAGCACTATCAGCCTTATGGTTACTATGCCCCTCCAGTTGGGATTCCGATGGGCAATCCTGTCGCCTTCAATGCCGGTGTTCCTGCTCTCGGCGGCATGCCTGCATACCAGCCTCCCCCGCCAGCACCGCCAGCCAACACTATCGGAAGGCATCTGCCCCCGGGAGTGCGAGCCAGACCTGGCCGTAACCGGCTTGGACTCCCTACCGGTATTCTTGACAACAATCAGTTGGGAGACGGGCACAGACGGAGCAAGAAGAGCAAGCGCAAGTCCAAGTCTACCAACTTCAAGCGGGTGGACCAGGTCTGGGATAACACCATACACAACTACAAGCTGCAAGACACCGCAGAGGGGTCTACCGATGCAGAGTACGAGGGATATTCCTTCCACGTGCGGCGCACCTTTGACTGGGAGGGCAAGTACAAACAGACACTTGTCGATATCAAGAGCAAGATCCTCCGCGACGCTCTGCAAGAGGTCATGGGTGACATCAAGGGCGTCAGCCTGGTAGAGGAGACGCCCAAGCTGGATCCCAACCTGCTGTTCCTGTACCTAGAGGACATGCGCAAGTACCTCAAGCACCTCAAGACTGCCGAGCCCAAGGGAGACAAGAAGACCCGGAAGAAGGAGGCCAAGCGCAACGTGAAAAAACGGGAGCAGCTCAAGGTGCTCGTCAAGTACCTCGACAAAGACTATGAGGCTGTGAAGAACAGGTAAGATTGAACACGTACACCAACTGTATTGATTACGACAAGCTAACATCTTCCAGTCTGCATCCGCTACTCGACAACGGCCTCATCACGTTTGACTTGCTCTGGGCTCTGTGGAAGCCGAATACACTCGCTTATACGACCACGTATGGTTCGCACGACCAGCCTCGTATTTTCAAGGCAGACATGGCCGAGAAGCATTTCAGTCTGATGAAGGGCGATTTCTACTACATTGAAGGAAAGGTAAGCCACGTGCCAATGTCCCGGGCAGCTTGGTTACCATGTCTCGAGTCTTGCTAACACTCAGTAGTACTTTGAGTACGATGGCAAGCGTTTCGGCTATGGCAGCGTTGCCGACGAGATTGGCGAGTTCAGAGGCGCCCGCAAGATCACCAGCCTGTCGCTGTACCCGCTCAAGTACCACAAGAACGAGGAGAAACTCCGCGAGGAGCTGATTGACCGCGGCAAGAAATTTGTTGCCCTGAGCGGCGTGCAGTACCGGAGCTACGACGGCATGGCCTACTACAAGAAAAAGAAGAGTGCGGTCAAGGTCAATATTACTGGCCGCATCATGATCGACTCGAGCATCCACAGGCGCATCAACCCCAACTACCCCATCTCGCTGGTTCGGCCAAAGGATAATGATTCGCAGTCCGACGACGAGCCCTCCGACAACGAGTGGGATGCAGCCAGGCCGTGTGAGCAGTCGGACTCTGATAGCAACGCACCCAACAGCCGCCTCATCACGAAGAAGAAGGTAAGGCGGCCCAAGAGCTCTGTACGGCTTGTCAGAGATCACGCTGGCCGCGTACATATTGTCCATCAAATCATGGCTGACGATGGGTCTGACCAGGAAAACAACGATCTCGACCAGGTCCCTGAGAAGGACACTGATAAGCCCAACGGCACTGGCGAGGGTGAGGAAGGAGAAAGCGACGGTGACGAGGATGGGGATGGCGCAGACGACGACAAGAAAACCCCAGAGTTCAGCGACGAGGAGTACTTGATTGCCTCGCCCGTCGTGCTGGGCTTCGCTTTCGCTGAGAAGCTATGGCTGGAGTTTACCGTGTCCAGTGTGAAGGAGATCCAGTGGAACCACAATGCCTACGAATCGCTCGTCCTCGAGCCCAAGACCAAGGACATTGTCAAGGCGCTTGTTGAGTCGCACAAGTACCACGCTGCCGAGAGCATCGACGATGTAATCCAGGGCAAGGGCAAGGGTCTCGTCGGTAAGTTCGAAATGCTGCAACTTCAACTCAGGTGACCTGACTAACATAATAGCTGTTCTTCACGGACCTCCCGGCACCGGAAAGACACTCACAGCCGAGGGCATTTCTGAGCTTCTCAAGTGCCCTCTGTACATGGTCTCTGCTGGTGAGCTTGGCACAGACTCGCGCTTCCTCGAGTCGGAACTGCAGAAGATCCTGGACATCTGCCACGCATGGGGTGCCATTTTGCTGCTTGACGAGGCCGACGTGTTCCTGGAGAAGCGCAACATGCACGACATCCACCGCAATGCGCTCGTCAGCATCTTCCTGCGCCAGCTCGAGTACTTCCAGGGCATTCTCTTCCTGACGACCAACCGTGTCGAGGTAAGTCCGCCGTGTTCCCCCATTCGAACAATACACAAGCTAACAGCGCAGACCTTTGACGATGCGTTCCAGTCGAGAATCCACATTGCGCTGCGGTACGACAGCCTCGACAACCGTGCCAAAAAGGCCATCTTCAAGATCTTCATTGAGCGTGTCCGCGTGCTCGAGAAGATCGACCTCATGCCGTTCACCGAGGAGGATTACACAACGCTTGCCCGGCACGATCTCAACGGCCGGCAGATCAAGAACACGGTGCGCACGGCGCAGGCCCTTGCTGTCAACAAGGGCGAGCCGCTGTCGATGTCGCACATCAAGCAGGTGCTCGATGTGCAGATGTCGTTTGACCGGGACCTCAAGGGCGGCCCTGGGTTCCAGGATGCTATGCGCAGCTACTTCTGATTGGGGTAGTAGTCTGCCATCTGTGTCCATTCATGTCCTGCCTTGTTGCGAGATTTTGACTCTCCCCTCCGTGTTCCTGATTAGCTTTCACTCTGTCTTTGTTGGTACTGCTTCTTTTTAGTTTTAATTTAGACTCTTCGTCGCTTTCACATGTATTGCAATAGTCACATTTGCGATTTACCAGTTATTCACTACATGTGTGATAAACACCCGTGCGCCGCTGATCCATTGATTTTACTTGCAACTCTAAACATGAGACGAACTTGCGGGATGGCTGTGGGTCATGGCGTGACAGAAGCTGCGTTGAGAGTGTGAAGCAGCGGGATATACACCGGCAACGGAGTCTTCTAGTGAGGGGAATATGCTGTACGAAAGGTGCGTGACGTTGCGGGCGCCATAATCTCTCCCCGGGGTAGCGGCGGGCAGCGGAGGCACACGTGGAAATAGAACGGGTCGAAAAATGCCGGTGTACGTAGTCGAATTAAGCTTAAATTCCCTATATATACCGTCTGGCGCCTTTCTACCCGGAGCTTGCTCATCGCCCGCGTTCGGCAGCTGGAGGCCGATGTCGTTGAGGAGATCCGACGGTGTGCTTTTCTCTCTTTTTTACTACAAGTTTCGTACCTCTTCTGCATGATGTCCTTGGAAACTGTAAACTGTATCGACTCTCATGAACAACAGGGTTGGCTGCTTGGATCTCTTCACGTTTGTTGGGCTTTCGACGCTGCACCTTCCACTACCGAGCTATTTGCACGTGATCGACTGTGTAATCATCGTCACCTTGTACCTCTTCTCCTCGCTGCCCTCTGCATTTCCTCGCCCTTTGCCTTTACATAAACCAGCCGCCACCATGTCCAAGCTTTCACCATCGCTCAAAGCGCTTATTAATGCGCCGTTTGCGCGCCCAGGCCCCACGGCTGCATCGCCGCGCATTGCCGATGTCTACCGCAACATTGCGCGCGACGCTGCGCGCCACAACGTCGGCGCCCAACCGTGGATTACCTTCTCGGCGGCCGCAACCATGACTCTCAATGCCCCTGATGCGCTCGCTGCTCTCTGGCGCGTCGCCACCGAGGCACCCACATCGCATCCGCCGGTCGCAGCCGCCGAGCTGATCCGCGAGGTCGGCCTCAAGTGCATCGGGTTCAACGGCATCCCGCGCACGATCAACGTGCTCGGCAGCTTCCGGTCTACTGGTCTGCCGGCCGATGTGGCAGACAAGCTGTCGACGACGCCCACACGCACCATCACGCCCGAGAACTTGGCTTCTACAAAGGAGCGCGGTCTGGGCCTGTGGCGGTCCGTCTATGCGGGCGTCGACCAGAAGCTGCTGGACAAGCTGGCCGAGTCGCACCCAGACCTGCCCGTGCACATTCTCAGCTCGCACTACGGCCCTCTGTTCACGGACCCGCCGAACCACGGCGCCGACGGCCTCGCAAATGTCGGCCGTGCACTGACAAGCCTCGTGGGCATTGCATGCCTGCGGTCGCAGACGGGTGTTGGCCCGCAGGTGGTGTCGCACGTGTTTGGCCTGCGCAAGGCAATCACGGACGGCACATGGCTGCCACAAACTGCCACAGAGAGCGAGAAGGAGAGCGTCAAGGGCGTCGAGTGGCTGGCGACAAACGAGGGCAGCGAGTGGCTGCTGGAGAGCATCGACTCGATCGTCGGCGCGCTGGGCGGCAGCAACTTTGCAGGCGCCGCCGGCGAGGCTGCCGCGAAGTCGAAGCTGTAGGAGTTGGAACCTAATATATAGCAGTTCAGCGTGTCTTCTTTGTCAAAATAAATAAATAGAAACTATTCACGGACAAACAGATGACTAAGCCGGGCCACTCCTTCCTTCTATGAATATTGACGACAGTCGTTTATATTATGATTGGTAATGTAACTTTGGAAACGTCAGCTTTAAAAGCATGCAGAAGACGACGTATCCCCCATCTGTTGCAGCATCGTCACATATCGCGTTTTTGCGAGCTCTCAGTGTGGCTGCGGATATGACAGGCAGTAAGCAGAACACGACGATACCGCTGCACTGCCTCCTCCCATGGTGGAAGGCATGCAGGCCGGACCAAGGCTGAGCCTCTGGACAGCATCCCGGCACTATGCAGTCGACAACAGCACAGCCAATGAGTAGCACCAAGCGCTGCGAGCTGCATATGCACCTCTAGGGCCATTCTCCATAGCAATGAGCCTCAACCCCTCCTTGTCCCATCAACACATCATTTGTGCACAAGACCAGGCAAACACAGGCAAACATAAGAGGGCTTGTCGGGCGAAAAAAATATGCCTGGATCATAAGAGATAGCTTCGCTTTGGCTGGCTGAAATCTGCTATATGAAAACTACTATAAGTGCGAGCTTCCCTCTTCAGCAAAGTTTGATTTCCACGGCCTCAGTTCTGATCCAAGACGCAGCCCGATGCTAGTAATTGAGTCAAGCCCCTCACGACGACAAGATGCGCCTGATCAACGCCAACACGCTGGAGCTCGAGGAGATGTTCCCTCCCTATATCCCGCAGTATGCCATCCTTTCGCACCGTTGGGGCAAAGATGAGGTCTCGTTCCAGGACTACTTGAAGAATAAGGGCGGCGATAAGAGTGCAGCGAAGAAGATTAGGCGCATGGCCGATATCACGAAAAACAAGCTCCGATACGACTATTTCTGGATCGACACGTGCTGCATCAACAAGACGGACAGCAGCGAGCTGTCCGAGAGCATCAACTCCATGTACCAATGGTACCGCGACTCGGCCGTGTGCATAGCATACCTCGCCGACGTGATCCACGAGGAGGTGATGATGAATAGCGAGTGGTTCAACCGCGGCTGGACTTTGCAGGAGCTCGTGGCGCCGCGCCGGCTGTTCTTCTACGATGCATCGTGGAAGTACATTGGCGACAAGGTCAAGTTTGTCGACGCCATCTTTAAGAAGACGAATGTGCCTCGGCGCATCCTCGCCAACCAGGCTGAGCCGTCGCAATACTCGCTGGCACGGCGCATGTCCTGGGCGGCAGGCCGGACCACAACACGTGTAGAGGACGTCGCATACAGCCTGCTGGGTATCTTTGGCGTCAATATGCCGCTGCTGTACGGCGAGGGTCGGAACTCGTTCCGCCGCCTCCAGGAAGAGATTGTGAAGCACAGCAGCGACTTGACCATCTTTGCCTGGCGCGTGCCCGACCGGCACTTGTTTCCTCAGCTGCAGGTGAACGGTGTTCCGACTAGGGACACTCCGTCAGGGTACAGTAAAAAGAAGACGGTTGTGTTCGCCGAGTCCAAGCCGGGGCCCTTCGCCGATACGAGTGGAAGCCGCCCCCGTCCAGCGTCACCCGTCACACCTCCGTCAACCCGGTCAACCCGCAGCCGATCCAACTCTGCCGACAGACGCGGTATTATGGCGGCACCCATGCACACTGATAGCATCCTGTCCCCTAGCCCGTCGCAGACGGAAATGCCGCCGCCTCCAACGCCTCCATCAACAGCACCGTCGACAGTCAGCGTCGCCGAGTCGATGATGTCCGGCCACACCGAGAACGGCCACACCGAGCAGAAGCACAACGAAATGTGTCTGTTTGCCACGTCGCCTGACTTGTTCTCGGATAATGCAAGCCTGCACCCATTCGCCGACGACTTTGAGAACTTCACCGTGACCAACCGCGGCCTGTTTGTATCCGGCTCTGTGTATCTCCGACTCGTGCACCGTCCGGCACCCAACGAAAATACGCCCAGCACGAACCACTATCTTCTGCTGGTGGGCAGCCAGTTCGGCACCTTTATCGGCATCTACCTGATCAAGATTGGCCCCAACCTGTTCCAGCGCGACTGGGGCTCCGACATGGCCGTACTCGAGCAGACGGATGTGCAGCTGATGCGCGGGTTCTTGGTGACAGACTGGTACATTCTGATCGACAAGCGGCCGGGCAACACGATCACACCAGAGATTTTCCGGCAGTTCTCGATCCACGTGCCGAGCCAAGGGCTATGCAATAAATACGTCATGCTGAAAGACACGGCGCCGACGCACCTGTGGGACGTGCAGGACCGTCTGTTCGTGCGTCCCAAAGCGTATGCATGGACACGCTACGACATGGTGCTGTCGATGAAGTGTGCAGTGGCACTGCGGGATACCAACTACACGACGCCTGGAAATAACGTATTGCCATCTAAGCGCGTCAACTTCGTGGTCATGTGCCACTACCGCGTGCACCAGGAAAAACCCAAGTTTGTCATGTTTCTCGAGTCGGACTATCCCAAGGAGGCAGAGATGCTCATGGTGCGGCGTGCACCCAACAACAGCCTGATGTGGGCGGACCTCGAGGTGATCTGCCCGAAACTGACACAGCTACCGGACAATGTTTTGGTGGACGTTGGCTCCGAGGCGAAGAGCTGCTGGTACCGCATCTCGCTCGAAGTGAAGGCAGGCAAGGTGACTCTCGAGTATTCAAACCCGAGCCTGTTCAGCATGTTTTTCGATATCAAGCTGGTCGAGCCGGTGTAGACGCGGCTATACATCGGTCTTGCTGTTTTTTTTTGTGCACGTTTAGTTAGGCGTTATGAAAGCGAGTACTTGAATTTATGAATACGAAATAAAACAGTATAAAACGATATAGGCAAACAGTAAAATCATCAATATAACACGTGCAGTGAGTGAGTGACTCTGGTATCGTTTCCCAGTAGTGTGTACATCCATATCCGCCCGGTCCCGTCTCCGACTGTAGGAAAGTATAGAAACACTAATAAGACTAAAAAACTAATAGAACAAATAACACAAATCACACAATTTAATAAATCCCAGATTACTCTTTAACAGCCACGCAGCACTTTTCTTCACCTGGCATGGCCAATACGCCGAATGCCGGCGTCAAAGTCAGGGAACGACGGCAGAGCCGGTGACGACATGGGCGACCCGGACGCATTCTCATTCTTCTCCTCCGTCACGGTAATGTCTGTCGTCACAGCCACACCCGTCGGCGACTGGGCACCCGGGCGGTCGGCGTAGGGGTTATCTGATGCAGTAATGGTCGTCGTCTTGGCCGGCAGTGCCATCGAGTTCTTAGTATTGCTGCGTGCAATGGACTGGATGCCCGACGGAATGTTCACGTTGGTGTTGTCGTCGCTGTCGCTGCTGCTGTGGTTGCCGCCGTGCTGCGTCTGGTTGATGTTGACCTCGAGGATGCCCTTTTCGGACTCGGTCGACTTGCGCGCCTTGGAGCCCGTGAGACCGCCGCCGATGCTGCCGCCCGCGCTGTTGCTCGTTGTCAATGCCGAGTTCATGTTCTTGCCGCCCGTCTTGCCGCCGCTCATCATCACAGCACCGGCCATGGCCTTGGCTCTCGCCATTGCCTTTTCCTTGGCCGAGGACGTGCCGTAGCTCGCCGAGTTGATGCCGTTGCCGCTCATGACGGCGCCGGTGTCACGACTGCGCTGGGCAGCCGATGAGTTGGGAGACGCCTGGCTCAGCACAAAGGTGTTGCCGCCACCGTACTGGGTGTTGAGGGCGCTCATAAAAGGCTTGAGGCAGGGCATTGTGGTTGCGATGACGGCGTACGCGAGCTCGATCTGGGTGCAGACCGACGCCAGAACACCGTGCAGCGACTGATCCTCGCTGTAGAGCGCCCGACGAATGTAGTACAGACGGATAGCAGCGGCGATGACAACCGGCAGACGCAGGCCGTAGGCGATGACGACAACCGACTTCTTGCTCCAGGGCAGCTGGAGGTCGCGCACGAGCCAGAAGCCGCCGACGAAGAGGGCAATTTCGGTTAGAATATCGATGACAGTAACGGCAAACCAGCGAGCGTACTAGAGGGTTAGATTTGTATGAGAGACGATGGGTGAAGAGACACAGAGGGAGGGGAAAACATACAGTGCTGGTGGCACAGCCAGGAGCTTCCGTGTTCCAGGGCTCGGAGATGTCGCAGCGTACACTGATGACAAACATGGAGACGACAAAGTAGACGGCCGAGGCCGCAAGCAAGAGCCGGGCCATGATGCCGTGGGTGGGATCACGCGAGAGGCGCATCAGCAGCAGCGCAATGGAGCTCTTTGTGAGCCACATGGTGATCAAGAAGAGAATGTCGCTGACGTAGAGGTCGCGCTGCCAGGTAAAGATGTTGCTGGCGGAGAGTTCGGATTCGATCTTGCCAAAGCCTTGGGAGATGGCGAGGAAGACGACGACGGACTGGAGTAGGGCAAAGACCATGCTGGCAAAGGCCGTGTAGTCATCGCGGCCAAACGAGGCCCGACACTCGATGCGGACATATGTGCGGATGAGGAGCGAGATGACGCCAAAGACGAGGCCGAGACTGGCAGTGATGGCGAGGATGCCGCCCTGGTCGGTGGCGGTGACCGCCTTGAGGGGCGGCAGGACAGTCGACGACGCACCTTCCATCGAGGAGGTGTTCAGGGTGTAAAGAGGGAAGAGAAGACGATGTCGAGGTCGAAGACGAGGATAAGGACGATGTCGAGGTGTAGGAGAGCGACGTCGACGATCGTCAAGTCGGGGGAGAGGTATTATATGAAACGAGACAAGATCATAGGGGATGGAGGGTATAAGGAAGAATCAACGACGAGTAAAAGAAAAGCAAAGAAAGGATAATGAAATCGAATAAAAATATAATCTGTATCGGGGAATATGAATAGAGGAGATGAATGTAATGTAAGACGAGGGTCCGGACTAATGAGTAAGATAGCCGCACTGTAAGGAGAGGATATGAAAGAGAATATGAAAAGAGATACAGAGATATCAATGAGAAACCAATGAGAATACAAAGGGGGATCGAAGAAAAATCAAAGGAGAATCCAAAGAGACAGCAGAAAGAAGAAGGTGTGGTCACTAAGGAGACGCTGTCTTGAGATATATGAACGACTGGACGACTGAACGACCGAGAGACGGAAAGACAGGAGAAAGAGGCAACAGAAGGACGATGTCGAGACAGGGGAGGCAGGCTGGAAGACAAGACAGACAGCCGGGTACAAGACGACGACAAGGGGAGAGACCAGACGGAAGCGAGGCAGCAGAAGACAACTGAGACAGCAGACTTTTTGTCCTTTCTTTTTATTTTATTGTTCTTTCTATTTTATTTCCTGACAACGTCTGGTGATTATCTCGAGCTACTTGCCTCGTTCTGTTGCTCTCCCGTGTTATACGATCGTAAAGAGCAGAGGGTGCAGGTGAATCCGTGATGATCAGCAGTGCGAAGAGAGAGAATGCCGGCAGGGAGGGCGAAGGGAGTAGGAGGAGGGAGGGGAAGGGGGAGGGAATGTGAGGGTGGTCAACCAACAGACACAGGAGACGGTAGAGGTCGGGATGGTGGCCAGACGATCGTCGTCGTAGTGTATCTTGAGGGCAAGACAGAAGGAATATAAGATATAGAGAGAAGAGAGGAGAAACTGAACAAATACAGTGCGGTGGCCAAGAGTACAACAAAGCGGCCTGAACGACGGAGATGAGGCCAAGACGATAAGTTGATGCCGAAGAATCAAAGAACAATAAAAATAAGAAAGCCCGTCAAATCAAGAAAATAAACAAATACAGGCTGATGACGACAGCAATCGAGCAGAGCAAGACTCCCGGCTTGACGGGAGACACGATAAAGGGAAGACACTGGGGAGGCAGGAGACAGGAGACAGCACAGTGAAGGAGGCAGTGACAGAGGCCAAGATGCACAGAGAGAAGACCAATTCTCACTGCGGCTGTCCTGAGACATGCAGGTTTCTACTAAGGAAAGAAACCGTGCATAAGTATGAATACGGAGGACTTCTCCGTGTCTGAGGCGAGGCAAGACGAGTGAAAAAGAGCAGAGAGTGGGAATGAGAGAGTGGCAGAATAGAAACGGGAAACGAGAAACGAACACTGAAAAACAAGAACGGTCTTGGTATGCCGATCACATGAGGAAGCCAGGAGAGAAAAGAAATCGTGAGGACGGCTGAGAGCTGAGAGGGAGTGCGAGTGTGAGTGGCAAGTTACGAGCTCCAGTGTGATAAGATCTACGGTACTACTGGACGCGGCGGTTCTTCTTGGCAGCCAGGAGGAGCAATGGTATCCTAGAGAGGTGGGATCATGAGATCACGCATTTGCAAGTTCAGAAGATGAGTACGAGAGAGGCATAGGCTCGCGGAGAGTATCAAAGACACGGACAATATCACCGATGGGCAAGATCGATGGATCTAAGGCTTGTGGCTGTCGGTATGGATATGGGTAGAATGTCGGCAGATAGGAAGCCCAATTCGATCAGTGATACGATAACAATAAGGCAAGGGGTAGCTGGAGGAGGGAGGGGACCAGAACGCAAGATGGAAATAATTGAATGGCTGTTTGCCAGAGACGAGTCAGAGACGTGTAAGAAAATAGATGACTCGAATTGGACTAAAAAAGAGAGACTAGTAATGAGAGTCTAGAAATGAGAGAGACAGAAGAGAAACAGAGGTCAGAGAGGAGATTGGATAGAGGAAGACCAAGGCAGCAAGGGGGAGGAGCAGTGAGACATGCTCTGTGAGAACGCGATGTGAAGATGATATTGGCAGAAAAAGAAAGTGGCAGCATGTGCACATACGCGGAATGCTCGTAGACGATGCAGTGCATAACTCGGGATGTGTTGTTGTGCATAGAGATAAGAGAAAGAAGAAGACAAATCAAAAGGAAAGAAAAGAGGAAATATAACCACAGCACAATATAAAAGAAAAGAAAAGAAAAAACAGCACCACTGTGATGATCAGCAGACGGAGACTGTTATGTTTACTTTTTCGTAGTTGCTGTTCGTCTTTTCAGGCAGCCAGGATATCACCGCATCCCACAAGCCCGAACAGACGAGCAATCTATCTGGCAGCCAACAGCATCTCACACAAAGATCTGTCACAATTAATGGTCGAGTACCGTCAGACAGAGACGATGACAGCCAACAGGCGTGCACAACAGTCAGGGTCAGGGGTATTGGCAACTGTCAACACAAACGCAGTCAGCGGCGTCTTTGTCTTTTGTTGGTGGTGGTTGCACTTGCGAGGCCTTCTAGAATGGGTAATCGGCCGTCTAGTTTAGTGTGTACGTGTAAGTGTGCAAGTGTAAGTGTGCCGGTGTAAGTGTGCAAGTATGAGTGAGTGCAGGTGATGTGCAGAGTCTATCGAATCTGATATGTAAAAACGAACGGAGACGACAGAATACAGGGTATCCCGCATTCCTGAAGAGTGCACCATGCAACGGCGAAAGCTTTTACAGTGGAAGTTGAAATATAAGATGTGCCACAGAGATAGAGCGTCTGTCCGGGTGGAGAGAGGTGCATTCCTGTTGGAGGCCACTCAGGTGGGAGGTAGGCATAGGCACCAGAGAGGTTAAGAGTAGCGCCGGCAAGCAAGGGGGGACTGGCGGCAGGGCAATAGGGCAAAATAGGGCAAAACGACGTCGATCGTGGTTCCAGCTATTATCTGACCATACCGAGCGAGCAGCAAAAGAAAGGAAAGGAAAAGACAGGCTCAGCTGGAGTTATTAATACATGCTCGCAAAAGAAAACAAAAAGAAAACAGGCAATCTCACATATCAGAAGGACTGCCCGGGGTGCGAGCAGTATTCTCAAGCTCGATCGCCAAACTGCACGCCGCGTAGTTAGTTCCGTCCATTAAGGCTGACCAAGCAGCTGTGAATCGAGCAGCTTGTCTTTCTTCTTGCAAGTAGATAGGTCTTGACAAATGGGTGGCCTGACCACCAGCCACCATACTGAGACATGGGTCCAAGGGACCTGAGCTGGGAGCCATAGATGCAAGGGATGTTTGGTGGCAGTGGAGAAGATCAAAGGCGAAGCAATGGGTAGGTCGAGGTCTAGGAGCACGTCGTTGAGGTATCGATCAACTACCAAGACGACGACACCAGACGAAGTACCACGACGAGAATACTAAGAGGCCAGTAATCAAGCCTCCGCGGCAGTTGAAGCAGGCCAAGATACTTGGTATATGAAAAGCCAAGATGCTGAGGCAATGCAATCAATACCAGCAGGCAGAAACTAAAATAAGAAAGAAAAAGGATACCCACTCGACGCCGAAGTGTGAGCAGTAGCTGCAGATGCAAATAGACGACGCGTCCGGTAGAAGAAAATACTAGAAAAAGGAAGAACAAAAAACGAGAACAAAAAGAAAGAATAGCAAAGATAAGAGAACAGAAGAAAAGGAAAGAAAACAAGAAAGCAGCCACACTCCACCTCCGGCCACATTCCCCGGTGTCAACTGCTTTCACCTTGTGAACGAGTTTCTTATGAGATAGTGACGAGTTCCTTTTGAAATAATGAAAAAAGCAAACTCGGATTATGCACACTTTATAGATTAGTTATCATGCCTGGCCTTGAATATTCAGAGACCGATTTGTTAGATGACCAGACACCATACAATGTTTGACGCTGCTCAACAGTTACTTTAGTCCATGATTATTTTGTGATGTATTTTAAGTGCTCACAAACTCTGTAAATAAACAATGACGGTTGATGCATTTTATAACAAATAAAAAAAAGAGAATATCAAACTAGAAATAATTAAAGAGAAAAAATAAACGTACAATATAATTTTATAAATAATCTATATAATACCCAATTCAGTATAAAACACACAGTCCATTACATAGAGAGTCTAGCATAGACCAAAAATCATACGACACATCTACAATAACATCTACAAGAATTTACAAGAATTTACAAAAATTTACAAAAAATCAAGAACATAGAAATGCAAAAAAAGAGATTCGAAAGTGCTTCTTGTTGAAGCGCATCAGGATTTGAGCCCGATGCGGGGGTCGAACCCGCAACCTTGAGATTAAGAGTCTCACGCTCTACCGATTGAGCTAACCGGGCGTTCGATCTCTTATTTGATGAAAGGATGTAGCGTATTGTGCTAGATACGGATAATTG
This sequence comes from Ophiostoma perfectum, assembly GCA_029298845.1. Lineage (NCBI taxonomy): Eukaryota > Fungi > Ascomycota > Sordariomycetes > Ophiostomatales > Ophiostomataceae > Ophiostoma > Ophiostoma perfectum. The sequence goes on along the minus strand of JANSLV010000008.1, from coordinate 323,845 downwards.
CAAACGAGCTAATAGCCGACTCGTCGCCCCTTTACTGGACGGCCACGTTGGTCTGGCATGCTGGCAGTTGGTGGCAGTCTTGCGTCTCTGGGCGAGTCGCATTCCTGACGCTGCCCTTGCTGCTCGAGTGTGGCCAACTCGTGGCATGGTGGCAACGTCGTGTCTGTGGTGTCTGGTGTCTCGTCGCTGTCTTGCATAGGTCGACTGTAGTCTGTGGTCTTCCGTTTGGTCTTTTGCCGCCTTCGGTCTTTGTCTATCTTCTATCCGTATCCTGTCTCTGTCGTCCCAGCGACATGTCAGTGTCAGCCGCGACGTGCATCATGCGGTGTCCTTTGTGATGGACAAGGAAGAACAGAGAAGAAGAGACAATCAGAGAAGAGAAGAAGAAACGAGACGAGGAGGTTGGAGAGAAAAGGAAGAGAACCGAAGACAGACAGGAGAAAGGAGAGACAAGACATAGAGACAGGAGACAGCAGGTCCGCATTCTTGGGAGCAGCGTCGTATCCACGCGGGGTCTTGTCCTGCTATCCGCCGTCTGTCTCGCGGCCTGCGCATCGCCACACACTCATCATCGAGTAGTTCATGCTCGATTCCATCAGACTGTGTAGTAGACTACGGAGTAGACTGCTGATCGATTCCGCTGGGCTGGGTATTGACTCGGTGTGATGCACTCAGGGGTTCAGACTCGTCATGCGAGCTGATCGAGGCCAAGTTGCGCTCGAGGCAAAGGAGAATGGGACAATCTAGACACATACACAGACTCGGTAGCCATACGAGCACTCGTCCAGCCGCCGTGAGCTGCTCCATACACCCCACAGACACAGACCGGGTCCACTTGGCTAAGTCGAGCACCAGTCCCAAGAACACCTGAGAATCCCTACCGCAGGGCACCACTTGGCCATACTCGATCTAGATAAGATCACCGGCAATTGGGTGTTGGTGGTTTGATCACTCTTTGCTTCTTTGCGGTTGAGTTTTGCATTTGACGTCTGGGTTTGATATTTGATATTTGATATTTCTTTTTGATTTCATTGAGTTGATTTGCAAGTACAAATCACTGTCAATATTGCAACTGAGACATTGATTAATGAGCCCTGAGGCGCCCGGGTCGAGCACTAGACCTAGCTGAGGCTGGCCGAGTCCTTTCTTTTCTTTTGTTTACGTCCTACAAGCTTGCTTCTTCTACTCGGTTCGTGGTGCCGGACGAACTTTGAGCTACGACTGAGACATGCATTCGTAGCAGAGGCCATGCAAGGGCAATACGAGTAGCGAGTGACGAGCAGTGGTTGGGAACCGTCTCCTGTCCTAGTCTGCCAGTCTACGAGTCACCAGCTAGTGATAGTTTGTTTCGAATAATACGCCTTGATGAGGGAGCCGTCCATGTCTATCAGACATTTAGGCGAGTTAACGAGTCCGTCTGGCTGACCGGCTGCCACGGCGCGTCCAGGCAGAGGCGATGCAATAAAACATATTTTGTCGTAGGCAAAGCAAGGCAGTGCTGGGCGAGAACGAGAACAGACGAAAATACTATGCACAGCACAGACGCAGCTGATAAAGGTAATAAGGAGAACAAGCCCCCGGCATAGAGGCTCGGCACAATAGCTTGGTTGTTCGCCCAGCATTCTCACTCCGTCTGTCGGCGATGGCATTCTTGGAGGGGATGAGGCTGGACCAACAATCACCGTCGATGCCCATCACTGACCAGCTTGACCTTTTGCAGGCTGCATCTGCAGATAGTAGACTACAGACGCACCCTGCACCCGCATATGCACTGTGCACCTAATAGACCACTTGCTTTTCCGCATGCAAACTCCAGGGGCCAGCATCGGATATGACAGTAACCCGAAAGACCAGTAGACCAGTAGCATAGTAGACCAGTAAACCAATAGACCAGAAGACTAGAAGACAGACCAACAGCAAGTGGCGTACCGAGAGGGAAACCGGGTGCAGATCGGTGACTCGAGGTCGGGAGCTGACCTTTTCTTTTTTTATTTTATTTTTCTTTCTTCTCTCTTTGTATTTACATCTAAACTTAATTCTCTCTTCTTTCTTCTTCTTTTCTCTCTGCATTATCATGCCCAGTAGTCTACCTGCCGCCTGTCAGAGCTAGAGGACTAGCACGGCGTAGAACGATCAGAACTAGAGTAGTTCACGCAAGGGACTGATCGTCTCGCGGGAGGCCAGCATGAAGTCGGTCTCTGATATGATACCCCTATTCTTCCACTTGCCGTGTCGCTTCTCTGATCTTCTCTGATCCGTGCAGTCTCTTTGTCTCTGTCTGTCTTTTCCCCTGTGTTGTCTCTTGTCTCCCGTCTTACACACACTATGGCAAGCTTCCAACCCGAGTGTAACCCAACACTAGTGCGAGGAGATCGTCGTTCTAGTCAGGTTGTGTTATTCTCTTGCTCGGAATATTGGTTTATCTTTTCTCTTGATATAAAGTATTTATTCTCACGATTTTATATACTCTCTTGGTATCAACCATCTCCTATTATTAACTATCTGGTCATGATAACCTGGCTGCACTTCACTGACATCCTCTCATTCGTCCCTCTGATGGGTTTCATTTTGCATATTGATCCTAGCCAGACTTTCTCTCGATAAGAACACGCTCGTTCCTCTGGTTGGATACCTCGACACGCATGGTCACACAGCAGACGGTGAGATGAAAAGACCAAGCCGCTCGTTGCATGTATCTTGGTATCGAAACCACACACGCGTTGGGAGGTAAAACAAGTCTGCACTCGAGTCTTTCCGGAAAATAAACAAGACCTCTTAAAGCACTCGTCCATGTATCCTCTCCCTTGGTACCACGTCGAGCTGATCACCGTCTTTGGGCGTGACCGTCTATCCGTGATCTTCCACCCTCTATTCGTCACACGACTGACCGGTCCTTTTTCATTCTTCTCTTCTCTCTCCTCTCTCTCCTCTCTCCATGTCTATGTCTCTATGTCTCCATATCTGCCATGCCTGGCACATGTCTGAATATCACAGGATCTAATAACATGTAAAACTGTCTCGAGATATCGACTGTAGTAGTATGTCCATGTACTAGGTATGGCATTCACTAGTGGTATTCATAATCGCGTGCATTACCTCGTGCACTGAGACAGGCTATGCCCGGAAGGCGGAAGAGAGGCGTAAATACCCAAAGCAATTCGCAATCGACTATCAACAATCAACAGTCAAGCAAATCATACAAGTCATACAAATCAAACAGAAATCAAAAAGACGACAAGGGAGAGACATGCAGCTCTAGACCGGGACGTGCAGGCAAACCTAGCCGTCTGGTTGGGCCACAAGGGTCTTGCCTGCTGGCTGTCTCGTCTTTCGTCTTTTTGTCTTTTTGTCTTTTTGTCTTTTTGTCTCTTCTCTTTTCGTTTCTTTTCTTTTCGTTTCTTTTCGTCTGTCTCTCTTTTTCCTGCTCGTCTATGTGTGTCTTTCTCTGCGCCTGTCCATTTCCCATCCCTTCACACACTCTCCCACTCTCCCGCCTGATTTCCTTTTGCCCTTTTCTTTCCTTCTTCCTCCTTCTTTTCTTCTTCTTCCCATTCCCTCTCCTACCTTTCTTTCCTTCTTTCGTTTCTTTTTCTTCTCTCAACTTCCTTTTCCCTTCTTTCTCAACTTTCTTCTTCACCTTTCGTGTTGGCCTCTCGGTATATCCTTGCTACTTCTGTCCTACCATCCGAGCATCCCTCGTACTCCCTCGACTCCCTCTTCCCTCTTTTCTCTTCCCTCTTCCGTCTTCCGTCTTCCGTCTACTCTCTACTCCCCCCCTTGTCTCCTCTACTCTCACACGCCCTCGCCATCCAGCCGACCCTTGGCTTGCACTCTCGTCTATTTCTCTTCTTTCTTTTTCTCGTCCTTTTCTCGTCTGTGCTCTCTGCCTTTGTCTTCTTCTTCCGATTTCTTCTTACTTTGATTCTCTCTTGCCAACTCTTCCAAGCCAATACTATTGGTGCCCTCGAGTTCTTTTACCATCCTCCCTCCTCGTGCTCTCGAACATCATTCTTCTCACGCCGAGTTTGTGTCTTTACTTTCTTTTCTTTCTTTCTCTATTTTTTCTCTCTATTTTTTCTTTCCTTTTATTTAAATTGCGTATTCTTTTATCGACCATTCGTCACACACTAACTCTCCCGGTCCTCCCTGCACCTTGCATCCCTTTCTTGTCGTCTTCAATATCTGACATATCTTTTGCATTGACTCTTTCTCTCTCCTCCTCCCACATCTTCCGTTTTCTCCATTTTCTTTATTTTCTCTATTCCTCTTTCACTCTACCCTCACCGGTACACATTCCGCCCCTTCCTATTTTCTTTTCTTTTCCGTTCTTTTCTTGGTTGCCTTCCTCTACTTCCTCACACCCCATGTGCCGTTCGTTCCAGTCCGGCTCACCTTGATCATCCAGTCTTTCCTTCCACACGTCTCTCAACACACTCTCGTTTCATTTAATACCGAGTGATCGTCCTCTTCCCGGATCGACTCGACCTCGTTGCTTCCATTTCTAATATCCCATTCTTCCCTCACCTTCTTTGTCCCCTTCATCCGTTCTTCATCCCTCCTCTATCTCTACTTTCTCCATTCCCACGTTTCTGTCATCCCATTCCACGTTCTCATCCCATCTATTCCATCTCATCCCATCTCATCCAATCTCATCCCGTCCTCTACCGTCTGCCGTCTACCATCTTGCCATCTACACTACTGCATCATGTCAGATAGCAGCAGCAGTAAAGAATTCGCCATGGAGATGACTTCTGACGCCCAGGTCTTTGAGACCGAGAAGCTCAACTCCAAGGGCGGCACCGACTTTGATGCCCGCGACATGGAGATGCTCGGCCGCACACAAGTCTTGAATGTAAGTCTCTCGTTCTTCCTCCCCTCTCTCGTACACAGCTAACTTTGACAACAGAGAAACTTCCGCTTCTTGTCGACGCTCGGCTTTGCCTGCACGCTCATGAGCACTTGGGAGATTGCCCTCATGACCTCCCTCTATGCCCTGCTCAACGGCGGCAAGGCCGGCCTCGTCTGGGGCTACCTGATTGTATGGATCGGCTACATGCTCGTCTTTGCCTCCATTGCCGAGATGGCCTCCATGGCGCCCACGTCCGGTGGCCAGTACCACTGGGTCTCCGAGTTTGCACCCCCGCGCCACCAAAAGTTCTTCAGCTACATCATCGGCTGGATCTCGGTGCTCGGCTGGCAGACCGGCCTGGCGTCGCTCGCGTTCTTGGCCGGCACCATGATCCAGGGCCTGCTTGTCCTGTGCCAGCCGACATATGTGTTTGAGAACTGGCACGGCACGCTCATCGTCATTGGCATCACCGCCTTTTGCATCATCTTCAACACGTTCCTCGCCGGCCGCCTGCCCATTGTCGAGGGTACCGTGCTCGTCGTCCACATTCTCGGCTTCTTTGCCGTGCTGGTGCCGCTCTGGGTCCTCGCGCCGCGCTCGTCCCCCTCGGACGTCTTTGGCCAGTTCGCGAACCTCGGCGGCTGGGACACCCAGGGCCTGTCCTTCATGGTCGGCCTGCTCGCGCCCGTCTACACGCTCATTGGTGCCGACTCGACGGTGCACATGTCCGAGGAGGTCCGCGACGCCTCGCGCGTGCTGCCCCGGGCCATCATGTGGGCCGCCACCATCAACGGCTCCATGGGCTGGATCATGCTGATCACCTTTGCCTTTACCATGGGCGACATTCTCGACATCGTCGACTCCCCCACCCACTACCCTTTTATCCAGGTCTTTTACAACATCACACAGAGCCTCGCCGGCACGTCGGTCATGACATCCATTCTGATCGTCAACATCACGTCCGCCTGCATCAGCACAGTTGCCACCGTGTCGCGCCAGACCTGGTCGTTTGCCCGCGACTCGGGTCTGCCCGGCTCGCACTTCATTGCCCACGTCAACACGCGCCTGGACATCCCGCTCAACGCCGTGCTCGTGACGTTCTTCATCACCTGCCTGCTGTCGCTCATCAACATCGGCTCCAGCGTCGCGTTCAACGCCATTGGCTCGCTCGCCGTCAGCGCGCTGCTCGGCACCTACATGATTTCCTTCTCGTTCCTCATCCTGCGCCGCATCAACGGCCCACCCCTGCCGTCGCGACGCTGGTCGCTCGGCCGTTACGGCCTGGCCATCAACGTTGGCGCTGTGCTGTTCCTGCTTGTCGTTTGGGTGTTTGTCTTCTTCCCAACGTCGGTTGAAGTCACCCCCGAGACGATGAACTGGAACGTTGTCATGTTCTTTGGCACGATGCTGTTTGCCGTCGTCTACTACTTTGCCTATGGCCACAAGTACTACCAGTCACCAGTCGGCCTTGTGCGCCGTCAAGACTAGCCTCTCACTTCATATTCTTTCTTTATTCTTTCCTTTTAGTCGTTTCCTTTTTTCTTTGTATTTACTTTACTGCTGGTTATGATTACGGTGGCCCTTTTGTTTTCTTTTGTCTTTTGTGTCCGCTCCTTCTGCGAGCTAAAATGGTTATTGATTTGTTTATTTGATTCTCCGGCTATGATCTTGTTCGTGATTAATATATATTGTCATTATACGTATGGGGTTTTCTGTGCATTTGTACTTGTGTATTCCTTCGGTGCTACATAAAATGATAGTATTCATCATTACTTCCTCCCAAAGAAACCGCCCATCCCCTTGATAGAGTCCCTAAAGCGCAACTTGCTGCTCGTATCCGAGTCTTTGTCAATGCTTGCCGTGTCCACCGTGCTTGTTTGCTTACTGCCACCAAAAACCCCCACAGCCGCCTGTACGTCGACTATTTCTACCCCATCACCGTGGTCAGACGGCGCGTACCCCTAGCACTGAATAACGCCCTCGCCCGTAGGCGCTGCGACATCGTACTCGAGATCTAGTTTCACAGTCTTGCCAGCGTTGAGCTTCACCTCCCACACAATCTCGCCGGCCTTCTTGAGCGTCGCCGTCGCTGTGCCCCAGTCCTTGGCTGCTGAGGGTGCCTTGCCAGGAGCGGCCATGCCGACACCGGTAGCCACAGCGCCGCCACTGAGAGTCAGACCCCGGGGTTGCTGCAATTCGACGCGCAGCTTCTCGTCCTCACTGACGGGCACCTGGTCTAGCACCCAGAGTGTAATGGACTTTCCAGCTGCTGCGCGCGTGTTGGAGATGGTCACGGACCGCTTGTATGCGCTGCTGTCCTCCTTGGTGAAGATGCCCGTCGTGGCACGCTTTACGTCCGGCTTGGGGTATGCGACGCGGATCGCTGGGTCAACGCCTAGGTTGAGAGGGAACGTGTCGCCAGCGCTGCACAGAGGCAGGGTAGTGCGGCCCATGAAGGAGCCGTCGAGAGTCAGTCCAGCCGGGCCCTTGAGCAGCGTGAGCTTGCTCGCGTTTCTGAGCTTCGCCTTGAGGTACGCGACGGGCTTGTACTTGGCGACGACGGTGTGGCTAAAGATGACACCGGTAAACGAGATGCGGGCGACGCGCTGCTTGGACGCCGTCGAGCCGGGTACAAGCGTCTTGAGACCGGGCAGGTCGTAGGTAGTGGTCATGCCCGTCTCTTCAAACGACGACTCCTGGAACTCAAGCTCGGGTACACCATCGGGAAGCATGGTGTGGCCATCGACATCGTCCGAGTTATTGTCTTCGTCTTCGCTGCCGCTATTCTCTGTGTCAAGATTAGAATTAGCGCCGATCCTGAATCGAACCGCCGGTGTCGCAGAGGGCATGCCTGCCATGCGCGGCATGGGTGCTGCTGGCATGGGTGGCGGCTGCGGCCCAGATGCAAGGGCAGGCCGGGGCATGCTTGAAGAGCCGACGCCAGCGACGGCTGGAGCCTGCTGCATTTGCATCATCTGCTGCTGTGCCATTTGCTGCTGCATGGGCATAGCCGACATATTTCTGACCTGGCCAAACACGCCAGCAGTGGCGTTGTTGGTGTTGTTGCTGCTACCAAACAGACTACCGCCGACATTGTTGTTGTTGTTGTTGTTATTGTTGTTGTTATTGCGACCAAAATAACCGGCTGTCATAATTTTATTCTGTGGTGCCATCTGGTGGTGAAGGTGTGACTGGATACCGCTGTAGTCATTGGGGACACCGAAGAGCGTGTCGCGCGCGGGCTGCTTGTTCAGATGCGCCTTCTGCTCGGATCGCCACTTGTTCTTTTCTGAGACCTCTTCGCGGCTGTTGAGAATGGCCTCGTAGCCATAGCCCCGGCCGAGCTTTACGCGCCAGGGCACGAGCACGGGGATGTTGTCGTTGAGGCCAGAGAAGGTGGTCTGGCTGGTCGACAGCACAACTTTGCAGCTGGTCCATGACTCGGAGGTCGTGTTGGTGAGCTGCGCATCGAAGCACAGCGATGCCGTGTTGTTGGTTGTCGAGAGCTGCAGGTCGTACGTTGGCGACCAGAACGCCGAGGATGTGACGTAGGAAATGGCGAGGTCGCATGTCGCGGGGCCTATCTCGACCGCTGCGCCATCTTCGCCAGGAGACACGGCCGGCTTGGCGAGCTCGGTGACACTCGAGATGGACGACCGGCGCGATGACGAGGGTGTAAAGAAGCTGGGTGCATCGAGAGTGATGCGGACTGTGTAGCACTTGCGCGGCCAGTATTTCTTGTGCTCGGCCTTGATGCGCTGCTTCTCGCGCGTCTCCTCGGCCGTGCGCCGGGCCACCTTTTGCCTTTCGCGGTTCTTGGCCTTGGTGACGCGCTCGCGCTCGCGGGCCTGCTTTTGGAGCACTTTGGAGAACTTTTTGGTTTCGCGCGTCTCCTCCTTTTGCAGTTCGGCCATCTTGTCGTTCAAGTCGCGCAGGCACACCTTGCCCTTCATGTGGTCCTCAAACACCTTGTCACGTTCGACGCGGTACGTCTCAACACCGGCGTCAATGTCGACGCCGCGCTTGCGGTCGAGCATTTTGCCATAGGCATCAAGGAACTTGAGTCGGCTGTCCGCGCTCGTGATTGTCTCTGAGGCGCGCTGGATGCCGTCCTGGAGCAGCTGGATCTTGTTGCGCACTTCCTTCAGCTCGGCTGGCTCTTCTGTCTCGTCGTCGTCATCGTCATCGTCGGTATCGCTTTTGTCAGATTCGTCGTCGGGATAGAAGTCCTGGAAGATCTCGCGGTTGGGCAGCAGTTCGACGGCAATGTCCGAGATGATGGCTGAGCCGGTGCCCTCGACCTTGATGGAGTTCTCATCAACCGTGGGCGAGAAGCCGACGACGACAATCTGGTTGGTGCCGGGCTTGAGGGCGACGTCCTTAATATCGCGGACAATCTGGGCCTGAGTTGGGAAGAGGGTGACGGAGCGGGTGGGCAGGTCACGCACGCGGAACTCTTGTTTATGAACCTCCATCGTGGGTTCTTGTGTTGTATTTTGTTGCTTTTGAGCTTGACGATGAAATACAATGAGATGGCGCGGCAAACACGATGTAGTGAGACTCTAGGTTGAGGTGAGGCGAGATGATAAGGCGAGATGAGATATGTGCAGAGGAAAGGTTGTATGATTTAGTCAAGTACTAGGTCTAGACTGAAGGCCAATGGGTTGAACGTTGATTCAAGAAGATGAAGATGAGAATGAGAAAGAAAGGACTCAAAGGAGGGACAACGGCTGGCTTTATACCCGTGGAGGATGGGAAAGCTGGAGAAGAGTCAGTCGGAAATAGTGAGGCACTGTTGCCTGCTTCCTTGTTAGTGAGGAGATCTACACTGATGGTGTACATGCTGTACTTGTAATACGGGCTCGAATGGGAAGGAATGACATAATGAACGAATGATGATTACAAAGCGAGTATAAGTCACGGGGAAGACAATCTGGTGCTGCGGAATAGAAACATATTTCTGAAAAGAAGCAGGGACTGGTATATCTGTTTTGTTTCCTGGGCTTTGCTGGGGTTCTCTGGAATTTCCATACTGTTTCCGTCTTTCTCTTCTAGTCTCTTTTCCTCCCAGTCTCTGGAGACTTACGAACACGAGATAGCTTAGCCGCACCTTCATCTGCAGACACTGGCTTGTCTCTCTGTTCTTTATTAGCTGTGTTCTTTGATCATTTGTTTTGATTATTGACGATGGATATTCAAACCTGAGCTGATCAACAAACAAAGGAAAAGACATTGACTGTAAGACAGACGGTTAGGCTAGGATCACCGTTGGGACACTAGGCACCCATAAAGCAGAGCTAGATGTAGAAACTCAGGGCCGTGATTCGTCGAATGGAGGGATTCCAGCTGCCTGGGAGAGGAGATAGAGTCACCAAGTCAGCCTTGGCTGCTAGTTTAGTTAGAGGTTCTTCAGTTCTAAATTCAGAGGCAAGCCACCGCTTCAGACACGGTGTGTTGTAGGGCTGTGGGAAAGCAAAAGCAGAGAAAAAAAACGAATGGCTCGGAATGGGACGACCGTGCCGAAGGCAAATAGATTATACAGAGTGAATGACGTCTTGGCAAGACGCGGCTTTGCTGTTTTCGTTGTTCTCGTCGTGACTTTATCAAGATCAAGCGAGAGGCAGCCAACTTCAAGGCGCCATACGAGACGTACGTATAGTTGCTAGGACTAGTCATCATTTCAATTTCATGTATTCGATTCCTTTCTTTACCATATTCTGCTCATTTCTTTGTTCATGTTACGACACAAGCATTTTGCCGTCATGGCACCAGGGTTGATATACGAGAAATGGAATAATGAGCTGGATACAGTGGCAATGCAAATCTGAAGGATGGAAACTAGAAATCAGACAAGAAAATACAAGAAAGTGAGAGACGAAGAAATAAAGGAAACATAGTACAAAAGAGATGGATTGACCACTAGTACCTACATCATCAAATCAGCGACAGCAACAACCAGAACTACGGGCCAGTTGCTCACCTGCAGCTAATCAAGTATACTGTATTCATAATCATAGGGCTATAGGAGAGAGTCCGTCTGAGACAAGCAAATCATAATTCGTCACACGAGAGGGAAGAAGAGAGAATGTGCACCGGATAGAACTACCGTCCCCACAGGAGCACCCGCCAGCGCCAACCCGCCAGCTGCTTGATGTCCGCCTCGCTCAGCTCCTCGTCGCCGCGCTCGATCTTGCCGCTCAGCTTCTTGAGCCGGCGGCCGAGCGTGCGCGCAACACGCAGGGACACCTCGTTGGTGAAGATGTAGAGCACCGCAAACACGAAAAAGGCAATCGATGCAAGGCCGCCGCGCCGGCTGACCGAGTTGAGCATGCGGTCCACCAGTGCTCGGCTTCGGCTAAACGCGTACTCGGTGCCCGACGTGCCTGTGCCCCTGGCGCTCGCTGGCTTGCGGAAGAGCCGGCGCACAAGCGGCACAAACACCGCCAGCACGCCGCCAATCAGCCAGCGTCGGAACCGGTGGTTCTCGGCCGCCTTGGCCATGCCCGCAATGGTGCGGCGCACGTTGCGGAGATCACGCACGACCGAGCCCGTCTGCAGGCGCAGCTGCTCCTGGATGGCGGCAGCAGTGCTGTTGGGCACACTAGCGGCGCCGGGGCCGTACTGCAGCTGCTGTTTCTGCTGGCGCTGCAGGTCAATCAAGCGCGCGAGGCCCTGCTCGACGTTGGAGCGGGCCGCTTTGAGGTCGGACCTGGATGCAGTATTGCTGACGGTGTTGGTGTCGTTCAAGGTGTCGTTGCCCGCGTACATGGGGCCGGGTGACTGCGTGAGTGTGCCGGCGGCGGGGCGGGGCGGGTAGTTGTAGTTGTATCCGCCCATTGGCCGACCTGAAGGGTCTTGAGGGCCCTGGATATTCTGGAGACCCTGGGGACCTTGATAGCCCTGATAACCCTGATAGCCCTGATAGCCCTGGGGACCTGGAGGCCCTACAGGCCCTTGAGCCGGTCCCGGCCGTCCACCAGCGACGACGGAACCGGCGGTCGACATGGTCGGCTGTGGGGCAATCTCGACCATGGATGCCGGTGGTTGCGGGTATGGCGACTGGGCGTACTGCGACTGAGGGCCGGGCGGGCCCGGCTTGGGGAGGATCGGCAACGACACCGAGTCAAAGCCGGTCTGGCTACCGTGACTGCCGCTGCCATTGACGCGGCCGAGATCGCTGGAAGCACCGGCTGGGCGGTTTGGGAGGGACGGGCCGTAGTCGTAGTAGTTTTCGGGCGGCGGCGAGGGTGGCCTGCTGGTGACTTTGTGGTCCATGTTGGCGGTAGATATGTAGATGAATGCAGAGGTGGATGCTGGCGATTGGATGAGTCGGTGACAGACGAGATGACGTCGATGATGACGGGCAATCGGCAATCAGACTGTGATAACCAAATGATTAAATGACTAGAGGATGATGAATGGCCGATTTGGCTGGCAGTGAGAGTGCAAGAAAATGAGGAGGCTGGGGTCGTTAAGTCTCGGAGGATGATGGACGAAAAAGAAAAGCAGGCAAACAAGCAAAAGCAGTACGATGAGTAGCGAGTGGGGTAAAGTGCAGCTGAGGTGTGCAGTAAATAGCGATAATACCAGATAATAATCAATAAAAGGAAGACAGGGTTGCATGACATGCAGTGGTCGTGGATATGGCGAATCAGCGAGCAGAGGCGTGCGTCATTCGCAGCTGTGTCGAGCACTGTATCACAACCTCGAGTGGTTTGTGTAAATCTATTGAAGAAAGAAATGAAGAAATGAAAAGAGGGAAATAAATGAATGAAAGAAAACACAGTAAACTGAAGACACACAAGCATCGTACACAAGGCAATGCCGGCATGAGCTCGCACTGCGGTGTATTCAAGCATCCGCACGTATGGCGTATGCAACATGGGACGGCCGTCGGTGGAATGTTTACTTGCTCACGAGTTGATACAGAGTCAACAAAGAAGACAAATCCTGAACCGAAAAGCTGTTCACATATTCATTTGTTCACTTGTCCACGTATCTCTCACTTCTTTAGCACATTATCACGGGATACTTGTCTGCCTTCTATTGCTATGTGTTATAGATATTTGGCTATGCTGTTGATTATCATTTAATTGTCACGGTACGAGGAGTAATAGTTTGTTTAGAGTTTAGTTGTATTTATAATGAATTGTGTTGACAGACTTACTGTGATGTCAATGGAAATAAGCAAACAGAAAAGCTAGAGAGCCAGCATTCTCTGTGCTGCTAGTAAAAGTGTCGCATCTAGAGAGCACGAGACAAGCAAATCAAAGCAGCATACAAGCGACTACTGTCTACAATCTACGAGACACAGCCCGCAAGAACGTGCGGCTACGCTACGTGTGTCTACGCTTGTCTACGCTCGTTTACATGAGGCCAAAGTAAGAAGAATAAGGGCTCCTCTTTACTTTACTCTTCTACACCGAGGAAGACATCACTGCCGCGAATGCAATCAGCCAGTTCAACGCATACCTCCTCGGCAGGGTCAGCCTCGGGGTTGGGGTTGAGCTCCTCGAGGACCGAGGACACGGATGGGCTGAACAACGAAAAGACGTTGATATCCGTCGACATGACGGCATCTTCGGCGCGGACGCGCGTGTGGAGGTCGGCCCAGCCAGCAAGCTCAGCAGCGCCACGGGGAGGCGCAAGGGCCGGAACCGCATAATCGAGGTCGATCTTGGCCTCGATACGGGCCGGCCTGGAGCCGCTACTACTAGGAAGGGCGTGGTCCATGTTCTGGGCGACAAAGAAGACACACAGCTGCGAGTTAAGGCGCGTCCACGCGTCCGCATTGACTTTGCGGTCAAACATGGTGATGTGCGTCGACCACGCGGGCATCGACCGGCGCCGCACGTACTCGTAAAACACGACGCGCTGGAAGAAGCGCAGGCTGTCCCACTGCTGGCTCACAAAAACGTTCTCGTCGCCGCTCGGGACAAACGCCATGTTGCGCCGGTCGTCCATGCGCTGCAGGCGCTCTTCCGTCATGGGGATCATGATTTGGAGGTAGCGCGGCACCTCGCGGTCGTCGCGCAGGCGGTAGGGCCCGCTGTAGAGTTCGTGGCCGATGTTGACGTTGAAATTCTTAATGAGAAGCTTGAACATGTCCCACTCGCGGTCGAGCTCGAGGGCCTTTTCGCCGCAGGCGGGACACGCGGGGCCGATGGAGCGGGCAGCCGGCACGGCCGACATTTCCTGCGACGCAAGCACGGCCGCGGACATGTCGTACGTTCTGTAGGGGCACGGCGCCAGTGTGGGCCGGACACGCCCTGCAGTGATCCTGGTCGAGTCACATGCGAGGAACGCAGGGTTGATGGTGTCGTCAGGGCCCAGCACGGTCGTGTCGTCGTCGATCATCGCCTTGGCCCATTGGTGGATATAGTGGGAGCAGTACTCCTTTCTGAAGTGTAGATGCTGGGGAATATCCTCGGTCTTGACCGAATGATAACAGCCGCCAAAGTCGGTCTTGCCGTAGTACTTGCACATTGTGTACCAGTGAAGTGTGTATGTGGATTAGAGAATAGTGAGCTGCTGCCAGGTGTTGGATGTGAGGATGACAAGTGAAGACGATGTTGGGTTGGGCATCTCGGCTTTTATAGATGCAGACATGACTGTGAACAGCCGGTGAACTGGACAGAACAATGTATGAAGATGTCCAGGTTGTCAAGATATATAGATGTTCATGTTGTTAAAATGTTTAGATGTTCAAGTTGTTCATGTAAATAGCCGGTGCTGGAGGGAAGACTAGAGTGATGTGTTCATTGTTTGGAACGGATTCATCGACGTCTTTGTTCTTACAGACAATGCGGCTCGAGTTCTAATGAAAGACTGCAGATTTGGTAGTCTATTGGAGTACGGCCTCCGAGAATCACAGCAATGACAATGCGGTTGATATAGTAGATGCGTCTTTATGATGAAAAGAAGTTGGACAGGGTCGATGAAGGAGAATATGTGATGTTGTCAACCCACGAAACAATAAGTAGAAGCCATGAATGATCAGAGTAATGGTTGACAGAGCCGTCCTTGTTCTTTTAGAGTTCTAAACATATCGTACAATTTATATAGCTTATGGTGGGATATAGAGTAATTGTTTCGAAAGATAGCTTACAAGGGAGTGATAAAAAATGAAGAATAATGAAGGACGAAAGAGAATACTGATACATAATATGCTAGAATGAAAGCAAGCAACCAAAAGCAGTAGAAAAAATACAGGAATAAAATAAAATAAATGAAAGTTGAATAAGATATATTGAAAGGGAAATAAAAGGCAAGCAAAATAAAAAAGATAAAAAGCAAAAAAGAAAGATAATATAGCAGCTCCTCGTTTCGATCAAGGGACCTCCGGGTTATGAGCCCGGCGCGCTTCCGCTGCGCCAAGCAGCTGTACTTGCTTTCTCGCTTGTTGAAGAAAGCTAAGCAAATGTAGTATATATACTCGCTACCCGTACTACTACTAATGCGAATACGCTATTTGATAGCGACTGCCGATCGTGCTAACGATGTCTTTGTCGCTTGTCGGCGATCTCGACGATCTCGATGCACCAGTTACCATAATACCATTTGCTTTTGTCCTATCGTCTTTGGGTTCTCGTATTTGTTTCTCCTTTTCTCCTCTTTCATATAAATCAACCATCGACCACCGCACATGTCCACCTCATGAAATACGTCCAGTATGCCCCGGCTCGGGTATAGCAAATCGCGTACTGGCTGTCGAAAGTGCCGTCAGCGCCGTGTGAAGGTCAGTTTGTGGTATGTGCGGGCTGGTCGCGTGGCATTTGCTGACACAATCCACTCCTAGTGCGATGAGAAACGGCCATGCACGGCCTGCAAGCGCCACGACGTGCCCTGCAGCCTCGTGACCGATGCCGAGACGCCGTGCAGTGATGCCTCGCCCGCGCGCTCTGTCCAGCGCTCCCAGACCCCCTCGCTGCCCTCGCCGCCGTCGACCGAGAGCAGTGCGCGCTTGTCCGGCGACTCCGTCGTACCGCTCGTGACGTCGCCGCCCACCGCTGTCGCCGACGTCACGAGCCCGTCCGACCAGGAGCGCGAATGGGTCGCCGACATGGAACTCATGCACCACTACTGCACCACCGCCTACAACACCCTGCCGCGCGCTGCCACGATCGGCCGTACCTGGCAGATCGAAGCCGTGAATGTCGCGCTGCACGACGCCTATCTGCTGCACATCATCATGGCCTTTTCTGCCTTCCACCTCGCGCACCTGTACCCGGCACACCGCAACCGCTACTCCTACGCCGCCGCGCGTCACCAGAACCTCGGCATTTGCGGCTTGCGCGCCGCCCTCGCGCGCCTGAGCGAGCACAACTGCCATTCCCTCTTCTTGACCAGCACGCTGCTCGTCGCCGTCGCGTTTGCCGCTATGACGATGCACGCCTCCGACCCCCTCGATGAGCGTCCGAACCTAGCCGACCTTATCGAGATCTACATTCTACTCAAGGGTATGAAGACGCTGCTGTCGACCTGGGAGCCCACCATCAGGGGCGGCCCGTTTCATGCTCTCTTTGAGCTCCCCAACAACAAGATCAATACGTCGGACGTGCCGACGCTGCCCTTCTGGGACGAAACCCTCGGCCGCCTCGAGCGCCTGCGCCAGCCGCTGGCCGAGCGCGTCTCGCTCTTGCCCAACGACACGGCGGCGTGCATTGACCGCGAGATTGTCCATTTGGCTGACCTCGCGCGGTACTGTGTCAGCATGAGCTCGGACCCAGTAATACGCTTTGTCATCATGTGGCCCGTTGAGACATCCGACCAGTTTGTGCAGATGCTCAAGGACAAAGAGCCCGCCAGCCTCGTCGTGCTCGCACACTACTGCGTCGTCGTCCAGAAAGCCACCTCGCGCAACTGGTTTACGCGCGGCTGGGCCCCCAAGCTGCTGCGCGCGATCCGCAGCAGCGTGCCGCCACACTACGCGGACCTGCTGAGCTGGCCGCTAGCATACATTCGCGAAGAGGCTGTCCAAGGCAGCCCTTTAGCTCTCGATACAGTGTAGTCCGTGCACGATACCGAAAAAATCGAAATAAAATCCAATCGTCCACGGCACATTTGATTTTTTCACGATCTCATTCACAACGAAATGTATTTATTGGCTTAGTGACAGATATCCTCCGACGCAGCATCCATGGAAAATCTGTAGAAACAGCCATCGGACCGTCCGTAGCAGCCCCTCACGGGCGTATTTGGTTATGTTTGAACGGTATTTTCACACTGGGCCTTTTATGTTCTCCTTGTAGGACTTGTTCCTGGCTTGCCGTTGTTCCTTTCTTGTTGGCCAAGACAGACCCAACGATGACTGCCGTTGATATTGAGATTTCAACCTTATTTCCACACTCGCACACGAATAACAGCGCATTATGTCGTCTTTGATCCAGCCTTTTACCTACAACAAACCTACAACAGCTTGAAGTGACGTGTGTCGAAGCAGCCCATACTATTTAGACGAGGCCGAGACCGGGACTGAGAACGAATGTGACACTTGTATCGCTGCAACGTGCAAGACAATGGCTAAGATTTGAACATCCTAGCCCTTCTTCCGCTCCGGCACCCTCTAGCACATAGATAAAACAACTAGACACACTCCGTAAAGCGTCCTAACCAGCTAAAGCAACTTCTAGGAGGATTTTAACTTGTTACTGTAACGCTGACAGACGAGGGTCTGCGGTAGATGACCACTGCCCCCTTCCTCTTCTGCCTCAAGATTTGCGATTGTTGACCGACTACCCTATCATGATGTCGCGGATTCCTCCTCTACCTCTATCGTATGTTGCCGATGTGTACATTCTAACACATGCAATCTAGTTCATGGAGACAAAGTAGGGTTTCTCTTTGGACTTTTGATAGACCGTTTAGCTCAGTATTACTTCTCAGGTGAGCCGTTTAACATATGAAAGTGCTGTTTCAGATGTCCACACGGTCAAAGAGATGCTGTGTAAGTCGGTACTTTGATACGCTCAACGGCCTCGCGCCATCAGTGTCTCATACTAAAACCGGCAGCTGGGGGTCGTCTCTGCAGTAAATAGCTTGAGAATGATCACGAGAGTTTTGAATATCTAGATGTTTGAGACTTTGCCCCGTCAATAAAAGCAGTGCAAAAAGAACCGGGCGCCAGCGAGGGTATTACTTCATATGGCCATGGGAAAAGCAAATGGATACCGATCCGTGAGTGATGAGTGCGTTCCAGCACATTAGACGATGCATCACTTCACCTGGTAATATAGATGAATAAGCGACCGAGTTAAGACCGGGTGCATGTCGAGACGTCGTCGTTGGGTTACATAAGAAAATATTAGTCAGAAAATTGCCAACCGCGTCAGAGGCAGGAGCGATGGGCTTGATGCCAAAACTGGCAAGTGCGGGGGACTCAGCCTTGTGCACATGAGCCGATAGTGGCATTTAGGCTTTTACCAATATTATAACACTATTCACACGATATAAGCACCCAGAGCAGACTTGCCCCCAACCTCATACAGCATCCTAGTCGCACATCTTTTTTACCTTTAAGAGTATCAATCTAATAGCACACCTACGACCGGCCAACATAAATAACCACCATGTTTCATTCCATGGGACGACCAGCGCGCGCTGCGCCCCGAATCTGGGCTAGCCAGCTGCCCACACTGCCGGCCCTCTACCGGGACGGCACACTGAGCGCCCTCGACCCGAACACTGACCTTCCTCCCGTGTATGCGGCACTCGTTGAGCGCTTTACACCGTCGAATGCTATCAACGGGCGCGTCTCTCTTTACCGTGGTGACATGACCAAGCTTGAGATAGACTCAGTTGTCAATGCGGCGAACAGAAGCCTGCTGGGCGGCGGCGGCATCGATGGTGCCATCCACCGCGCGGCCGGCTTTGATCTGCTGAAAGAGTGCCGGACCCTGGGCGGCTGCGCCACGGGCGACGCCAAGATCACTGCGGGCTACAATCTGCCTGCGAGGCACATCATCCACACCGTGGGCCCAGTCTACTACGAGGTTGACAAGGTCGAGGCCGAGGAGCTGCTGAGCAGCTGCTATAGGAGTAGTCTGCGGGTGGCGGTCGAGAATGCATGCCGGTCAATTGCATTTTGTGCCATCAGCACCGGCATCTACGGGTTCCCCAGTAAGGCTGCGGCCCGGATTGCTGCCACAACAGTGCGGGACTTCCTTGCTGGCCCTGGCGGCGGGAAGATTGACCAGGTTGTGTTTGTGACATTTGAGGAGAAGGATGTCCGGGCATATGAGACCGCTATTGCGTGAGTTATTTTGCTATCGAGCCGACTGAGATGAACGAGTCGAATAGACTGTACTGACGCATCAATAGTGTTGTGTTCCCGCCTGTAGAAGGCAAGCCGGAGGCTGTGACGTCCACCAACGAGACAACAGACGAGACAGCAGCCACGAATGTGAACGAGGCAAAAGAAGAAGGCGAGCTTAAGGCGAATGATAACGACGAAGAAAGCGATATAAAGGCTGAGATCGAGAAGGCAGCAGGCAAAGACGCAAAGACCGAAGGTGCGGTTGCGAATGAGGTGACAGAACAGGGCGACAAGAAAAACGAGACGGATGCTGCGACAAAGCCTTCAGAAGTCAAGACGGACACCGAGTCGGGTCCTGCGGGCCCTGAGAATGCAACCAAGGCTTAGACGGGTGGCTGCTGTGTACTTCTTGATATACCCATGCTGCCGACGGACGGATTACTGTCCCTTGCTGTTCCTTATTTCAATCACTATCGTTACCAAGGCAGGCAGATGTGCGTTTAATATTGAACTAATTAGTCAGCATGACAAGCTGCATGCTGCTATAAAAAGTAATGGTATTATTGTTGAGAATGAAGAGTAAATAATTGCTTCCACCCTATCTATATGCATATGAATATGAGATGTACATGCATCGAAGACTAAAACAACCCGGCTTGGTAGAGTTGATGAAAGAACAAAAAGATTGCGTCAGAGATACTGGGAGGATGACAAGACCGTTTAGCAGATCATCTGGAATGACTGCCAGGCGCCGTTCTGGCAGACATTAGTCGGTGCGACTACGCCGCCCACAGAGCACTCAGCATCCGTGTAGAATGTCACTGTTTATTAGTGTTTGTCGAATCTGAAGAGAAGAGGTCGTACTCACAGGTGCACAGGTTGTCGGCGACGAGGATGCTACCGACGGCCTCAGTGAAGCGCGTGCAGCGGGTGTTGGCCGACTCGGTTAGGGTCCAGACGCCCTGGTTGTCATCGTGACAGCCCTCGACGCCAAAGCTGCGGAAGTCGAGCTCGTGTGCGTCACGGATGGCGACCGGCGCGGTGCTAGGGGCAGCAACAGCAGCCTGGACAAAGGCCAGAGCAGCAACGGCGGCAGCAGTGAAGTGCATCTTGGCGGTGTGAGTGGTTATATGCTTGGGACTGCTGTTGATGTTGATGATGTAGATGATGTGATATTGATATGATGGACAAGACTCAGGTGAAATTAACGAGGTTGAGAGTAAAAGAAGAACCAGGAGAATGACATGGCATCAAGGGCTTATATACAGATCATGACTCGGACCTCGGCCTCGGATCAAGAGTCTTGTATTACTACTCGTGTTGCTGTCTGATCTATGACGACCGCTTCGACACCAATGTGGTGGCCGCCTTTTCTCCTGTTCCTATTCACGTTTGTCGTCACTAGTCCGTAGTTCACAAATCAGATAAAAATAAACCTGCATCAAATCAAGATTGTCAAAGCTTATCCTTGGCTTACTACCACGATCCTCCTGCCCTTATAAACCAACATCTTGTAATGCTCGTATTCGAAGACAGTCCGTGTAATCCCTTATATATTTTACAATCCCATCGGGGCCTTCTTTTCGTTTATTTTCTTGAAGATTACTGCAGATTGGCTGTCGATTGACCTGACTACCCATTCCATCTCGTGTTTTGTGCAGTCAACCGGGATTATGGCTGTGAGACCGTGGTACTGCAGTGCTATTTCTGATTTCTTGACCCAGACAATCTATTCTTGGTTGGTTTTGTTTGAGTGATCAAGGGCTCTACTTTACATATACGAGAAATGAGTCTTGCGTCCATGTGCGAGCATCGTGCAGCCCATTTGTTTCTGTTGGTGCACATGACAGCATCATTATTCTATCGATTCCTAAACAGCAGGAGGCAAAAAGAAGAAGAAAGCACCCAAGGAACAAATAACGAATACTAAAGAAACAAAAAAACGTACAGCAGAGGGTATTCGCTGGTCGTCACCGACCCAACTACTAATCCGCCGATTACTGGTTTAACTAGGGGAGAGCGGACGGGATCCCGTGCTTTCCAGTATCTATGGCCGTACGTGTAAGAGTCAGTGTTAGACAAGCATATGTGCGGCTGATGGTTTTGGGTGTGAATAGATGTGCAAATCATTACGGCTTTCCAGCACACGGAGAGTCATGCAAGCTCAGCCCTTGGCGATCGCGGGAACAAAGCAAGGTCGCCTTCTACCAGCCACATCATGTCTTGATCTGTATTACGTTACATGCCGTCCTCGTATATTCTAGACTGTGAGAATCCCCTTTCCGTTACCTCGTGTGCTCTTAAACTAGTTTTAATATTAAGAGAGGAATATCAATGGCAAGACCTGGTGTTGGAACAATATAGAAAAGCCATCGCGTCCTCTTCCCCCGCTCAGATATCTAGCTCCTTATTTCTCCTTTAATATCTATATTCCTCTTCTCGTACCCTTCAGTCTTCACCGCATTCGCCTTTTGCTTATCAAAAGAGAATGAATCTCGATTTAAAGTACAGCACATGATGCATGCCCGAGGGATCAACACGGCGGTGCACACTGGGGCTGATATTTATAGTGAGATTGTGGAGAACAAGCCAGAATACAAGCCAGCGGATTCTGTGGTACGGAGTCGTCACTTTATAGTTGCGGGTACTCGGACGACGATCGCTAGCTGCTGCCACCTGGCAGATTTTATTAACACGGGGGCCAAGTATTGCTTCTGTCACATAACAGAAAACCAGCGGACATAACCATTGACATATTACTGTCATATCCGGGGACGAATGACTGCCGAATCCTATTTGAAAACGACGCCCTCTCCATAGAGTCTTCGACTTGCTGTGGCTTGACCGAGGCTTGCATGTCGATTTGTGTTAGACTCGACTTATTCCCACCCAGTAGCAGAGACTGTTGGCATCAAATAATATGTGAGGAGTGTTCTGCTATAGTGACACCATGACATGGCATTTGATGACCTATAAAATTGAGTTCGGATTAGTTTATTTACACTTATAAGTACTAGTAGTCTAAAGCTGCATTGTCGAATATAAGCTTCATAGTGTACCAGCGGGATAGCTATTGGCATGCCATAGGGCTGGGCCCCAAGGCGAGTGGCAAATAGTGCTGTAAAGATTGTCGTGCAGTACTCACAAACTCCCCGTGCGGAACTACGATGTAGACAAAGTGCGCAAGTATGTATACTATATGGTGTCGATGTGCAAGGTCAATGACGAGATATATTGTAAAGAGACTATATTTGTAAAGCTACCACATAACTTGATGCGGTGAAAATCCCGACTATCTACCCATCTCTCGCCATCATGACTTGGTCTATCTTACATGGTCGAGCACGACGTCCAGGTCGCCCGGACCCAGGTAGGGCAGACCATCTCGGCAGTGCACTGAACATCCTCGTGCAGGAAATCGTTGAGCAGGACCATCTCGCAGTGGTGCGTGTGCACGAAGTCGGTCAGGTAGCTGTCAATCGGCTTGTGGTTGACAAGGGCCTTGTGCATCTTCTTCCACATGTACTATATTGTTAGACCGCATATGAGATATATGCTCGAGAGATAAGAGGAATGACTTACAGTGCAGTGGACGAAGTGGTACTTCTTGGAGGTGAACAGCTTCGGGTGGTCGCCGCGGTAGATAACGTCCATCGGCACCTTGCTCTCCTCGGTCAGCTTGGGGTCGGTGTGCCACGACCAGTCGGTGCGGTTCATAAAGTCCTCGACGAGCTCGGCATCGTAGCACTCGGGGCGAGTCCAGATCCATCCCATGGGGTCAAACACGCAGCCCTTGGCACGGGCCTCCTCGACAGAGTTCTTTTCACCGCAGTCACCGTAGTCGATGACACGTGCGGCCTCGGTGCTGGCGATGATGCCGTTGGAAATGTCACGCAACTCGCGGGACATGTAGATGAAACTGCCAACACAGAGAAGGGCAAGAAGGGCAGCAAAGGCACGAGTGGCCACAGCTGAAGCCGTTGTACCGCACCGGCGCTTGCGCTGTGACACACTGTCACGCCGCCAGCGAGCATGGCCGGTGTCGTCCTCGCCGCTAGAGCGGAGGAGGGTCGACTCAGAGTCGGATGAAGAAACGGGTGCGTACTTTTCAGACATGACGGTATGTGGCAGAGGTATGAGTAGTTGACGGGGAAAGGGAAAGAAGGAGGAGATGGAGAATGAAAAGGTGGGAATATCAGGGAGGCAGTATATGAAGAAGTAGATTAGGGCGTAGAGAGAGGGATGAAAAATAGAATAGGACAAAGAAAAAACGAGAAGAAAGCGAGGGAAACAAGGTTGAGT
This sequence comes from Ophiostoma perfectum, assembly GCA_029298845.1. Taxonomy (NCBI): domain Eukaryota; kingdom Fungi; phylum Ascomycota; class Sordariomycetes; order Ophiostomatales; family Ophiostomataceae; genus Ophiostoma; species Ophiostoma perfectum. Next base: position 300,440 of record JANSLV010000008.1, on the reverse strand, counting down.
AAGGATAGAGAGGAAAAGAGTCAAAGTATAGTCCCAGACTGCTTCTTGTTGACTGCCGAAGTTGGTCGGTTATAAAATTATAATATAATAATACAAATATATTCAAGGTACCCTGAAGGAATTCGTTCGACCATCGTGATGCCCACGGTCTAGCACGAAGCTATCTCTAATGATGATCCAACTTGCAAGTAAGACTAAGACGAGTGAGACTGAGACGACTAGCTCAGAGGGTGGGGAGGGGGGTGTGTCTGAGATTCGAAAGAGAGGGGGGGCCGCCGTAGAATATGCAGGTGAGATCCTTCGAGAGCACAGTGTGCACCATTCTACTGTTTCGATGGCCAAACTATATGGACAGACCTGACTTCGACAGCTCTGTTTGGCTATCGGCAGTCTATACGCGTGCAGATCATCGAGTGAATTCGAACCGACTGCTCTTCAATGCGTACATCAATGGGGCGAAGTGAGATACACGTAAGTCGGACATCGTCTTCTTTCGTATCTCACCGAGTGGGTATCCCGGAAGCGCCTCCTTGCATCACATACGGCTTCTGAGGCCCGAGGTGCTCATAGGCTCAGATGGGATCCAGCTATGATGCCAAATGTTGCAAAGTGATGCAAGTGATGAGAAAAGACGGGGAGTGGTGCGTCGGCCGGGGCAACTCGAGCCCGACGATGCTACATCGCTTGCTCACAGTCTTTGTGGTGAAGGTGTATGCCACAGAAGACGGCAAGGTGCTTGGTGATGATGCTTGGCGAAGGAGCTGATGCGTTCTTCTGCGCTGCGAGGACTTCGGCTAACGGTTCTGGTTACTTCGTGATGTGATTGTGTCTTCTTTGCGTTTTGTTTGCCATCTTTTATTCATTTCCACTATTGTTAGAATTAATATCTCTTTTATCTGGCGGAATAATGCTCCGAATTTACAGTATGTCAAGGTTTTCTGTACATCAAATGATATTAACGATATGCCTAAAACAGAAACACTACGCGCTCCTTATCCTTGTTGTCATCCCTCATGCTCACTCCCACAGTCTTACTTCTCCCCGAGAAACATTTTGCATCTCAAAGCAAAAGATGTAATTTGGGACCCTATATTCCATAAAGACTCGTTCACCCGTCCACCTTGCAAGTCAGGCCACTTTGAGTATCTTATCTTCACTCCTATTCCAAAGACACTTCCTCTTCTCTTCATACTTTTCCATTTTCACAAACATTACATCAACTACATATCTACACGGTCAAAATGAAGTACGCCGTCGTCCTTCTCACTGCCCTTTACGGCACGGCGCTGGCCGCCCCTGCTGCTCCTTACCACCCGGCCAACAAGCGTGAGGACGCCGTTCCGGAGGGTGTTGTTACTTGGGCCGACGTTGGAAAGCGTGGCGACGCTGTCCCTGAGGGCGTCGTCACCTGGGCTGATGTTGGCAAGCGTGATGATGCTGTTCCCGAGGGCGTCGTCACTTGGGCCGATGTCGCCAAGTCCAAGCGCGGTGACGCTGTCCCCGAGGGTGTTGTTACCTGGGCCGACGTTGCGGCCAAGTCCAAGCGTGAAGATGCCGTTCCGGAGGGTGTTGTTACGTGGGCCGACGTCGCCAAGCGCGAGGACGCTGTCCCCGAAGGTGTTGTTACCTGGGCTGATGTTGCCAAGTCTAAGCGTGGTGACGCTGTGCCCGAGGGTGTCGTGACTTGGGCCGACGTTACTGCGGAGCACAAGCGTGATGATGCTGTCCCCGAGGGCGTCGTGACTTGGGCCGATGTTGCCAAGCGCGAGGATGCCGTTCCGGAGGGTGTTGTTACATGGGCTGATGTTGCGAAGCGTGAAGATGCCGTCCCCGAGGGCGTCGTCACTTGGGCCGATGTCTCCAAGTCCAAGCGCGGTGACGCTGTCCCTGAGGGTGTTGTTACCTGGGCCGACGTTGCGGCCAAGTCCAAGCGTGAGGATGCCGTCCCTGAGGGCGTTGTTACCTGGGCCGACGTCGCCAAGTAAACGCAAAAACATATACGCCTCAACACTATGCATGAGAACTAGGTATGTACGCCACCATCTATTAAAAACGCCACAAATAAGATCTTGTGCTAACTCTTGCCAAGGTGCACTAAACCAGGAGGGTTTTCCGGTGCTAAGGTAGGGAAGCGGGCTTGTGCACAACTTGCGCTGTCTCGTAGGATTTTGAGGAGGGGTTGCAAGAAACGGAGTAAAGCCATAGTCAATACAAATAAAGTATCAGACGAATTGCACTAGAATTTAGGTTGATGCACCTCGCCATGCAATGTAACACCGTGTATAGTAGCCCCGAATCATAGACTGGATTAAAGTACTAAGAACATCATGATAGTAGATGATATACCTTTGTTGTATTTCACGGACGGGAGGTAAGACGAATAAGCGTGGAACAGAAGAAGCCGACAAGGGAACAGGTCATGGCACAGTAGCGGTCAACTGTGTACCTCTGTGCTTGTGTCGCTGGCTTGTTATGCTAGGGTCTGGATCAGGATCCCGTGCGCCCTATCTGCAAGTGAGCTACCCGTGGGGCAACTGCACGGTCTGGCCATGCATGTTTTAGCTATGTGTATACGTGTGCCACCGGCTACGTCAACAAAGCGGCCAGGCCATGCCGCGCCCGTATGCATCTATAATTCCCGCGATGGTGCGCCATTATCAGCCACCCCACAGCTGGACATGGCGGCGAGTGAGATGGTGCCGGTCATGCCCACGATGCATACACGGATACACAAGGGAGACTGGGAGTTCTGAACTAAGTGTATAGAAGAAGAGCATGCTGCAGGTGGAACCAGCTAAAATTTAACTTGGAGTGCATCTTCTGATCGGCTTGCCTAACTATACTCCGCATTTCCGGAAGGAGTCAAACAGTTAAGGACCAAGGGAGTGAAGGATCGAAAGAGTTCAAGTCGCAGCCGAGCTGGCTCGGCCATATTCAGCCACCACTTTTGTTGATTTAGTGACCGCTGGTGAAAATGCAGATGGGAACCGAGGCTTCTGGCTGGAGTTAGTCTGGTACCGACGCTGTTTCGTGGGCCCTCGTGTAGCAGATGTAGCAAAGTGGAGTGTGATAAATCTGGAGTTTGTGGGCTGACGGAATGATGGATTGCATCCCCTGTATCCAGTTGTTGTATGCATTTCCGCGAGGACTGGCTGTCGTCACGGGCTCCATCGAGGCATATGGAGCGCTGGTCTCACGGGATTACTGCCGACGTAAGCGGAAATAAAAATGAGGATAAAAATAAGGAAATAGAAAAAGAAACGGTCGTGATAAACCGTCAGCACAAAGGAAGAGTGAGTCAAGGTGTCTCGCACTTAGTTTCGGCCCTGCTTACTTTTTGGCTGCAACCATGGCCGTCCAGGCCCTGTTGCCCGTGTCCTCCGAGCACAGCATGAGCCACACTCCGAACCAGGGCACCGGTGATCTGTCGGAACCCTATCTCAAAGGGAATATGACAAAAGTACCCTTGGCAAGCGACTTGCAGACGGGCAGAGCAGCCATGTGCCAAGACCAACAGGAGACGGTGCCGCCCGCTCAGCATTATGCTTAGTTCCCGCCTCCGCAGTGATTGACGTCATGTTAGTTCCTAGTATGCGACCAAACAGAGGGCAGCGTTGGGGGTAAGCAGTGGTGGTAGGTGAGACAAAAGAGGAACGGCTTGAACGGCTTGGAATCTAGACTACGGCACAGACAGAGGCCGCGGGGGGCGTGTATTACAGTGTCATCCTTTCTACAGTGTGGGCACTGTACGCTTACACGACTTGTGACAGTTGTATTCACCATTGCACATGGCACAACAAAAGGACCGCCCAGACCGTAGTTTTGTCATCTGCATGATATTCTCTTCATTAGGAAGGTCGTTTATGCTTTTCTTTTTAACTCCTTTTTTATTTTCATCTTACTTGTTTTGATAACAAATACACGCTTACATTCGTCTCAGCCCAGATAAGCTGGAACTTTTACGCATTGGTCGATCGTGATGCAACCTCAGAAAGAAGGAAACGCCAGAAGCAAAAGAAACGAATGATATCACTGATCACTGGCCGCTGAGACGACATCACGGTTCATGTAACTCTATGGTGCGATATCATATGACATACGAGCTTGGACAGTTCCGAAAGTGCCGGATGCTGTCAGACTTTGTCTTTGTCTTTTTTTCGTTTCATTCCCGTTTATATTATTTTATATTTTTTGTTTATTGTTTATATCATTACAATTACTTTATTCTACACTCCTCTATTATAGTTCCTGGTAGTATGTGGTGTCCAGTCTCCAGCTTCGCTGCCACTACTATGAGAAACTATACTTTCCCTTCGTCTTCACTCTTCCGACGAGAGACAGCCAGCATCACCATGCCATCGAATGCGTACTATCCGGTGCCGAGCGATGAGAAGTCATCCATGTCGTCCGACGACGACAGCATCACACCCCGGCCACCGCAACAATCATGGTGGCGCCTGTCCGGGCCCTTGATACCATGGGTCTTAACAGTCTTCTTTGCCAGCACGACTATCTTCCTCGGTGTCGTCATGGACTCCAAGGAGGCAACGGAGAGACGCATCGGGTCTTTCGCCCACGGTTTTGCGACCGATTTTGGTGAGTGCTTCTACGCAGCAGAGCGACTTGGTGATTGTTACTAAGCAAATATAGTCAGTATCAAGCCCATCATCGAGGCGGTCAAGACTACCTTTGACGGTGGCCCTGCCTTTCATGACGACGGCCAGATCTACATTCCGAACCCATCGCCGAAGCGCTTTGTTGGCAACCCGGTCGAGTTCCCGGAGATCGACTGGAACTGGGATAACCTCACCTGGGGCCGCTACTTTCTCATCACCAAGGACGAGGCGTCTGCGCACTGGGGCGAAGCCGATCTTGAGAAGTACTGGGATCACCAGCAGGGCGGCTATGTAACTGGGTAAGTGCAGCGCCCAATACGCGCAGCTCTATGTGCAGAGCTAACAGGACAGGCTCGACCTCTTCCACACACTTCATTGCGTGAACCAGGTCCGCAAAGCGCTGGACCCGGAGCACTACGGCGGCCATCACCACAAGCGTGCAAAGGGCGATACGCACATGAACCACTGCCTTGAGCAGATCCGCCAGTACATCATGTGCTCGGGTGACATGACGCCGATCCCAACTATATACTACCCTGGCCTGGGGAGGAACTATGTCATGTCGGATGTGCCACACACGTGCCGGAACTTTGAAGCTCTGCAAGAATGGATGGTTGACCGGTATGAGGGGGAGAGTCGAGTCAGGCCTGTCTTTGATAACTAGATCGTCTACACAATTTAATCATCTTGTATAACCATTCGCACGCTTTGTAATATCCGACCTTGGCTATGCGGACTGGTTACATTAAGCAATAGCGATATGACTTGAGGTTATACATGTGTATATTGGTTATTACTCCCGTCTCTAGCTATCAACTAGTAATTTACCAAGTTGTCTTGTAATCGGAGTTGTACTATAAATGATACACAATGCCAATTTTGAACATTGTCAAGTCGATCATGCTGTATCTCAAGTTCACTACTCAATTGCTATCCTAAATAATCCTAAATGAAGCATTACATCCTACTGCCGCTCACGAGCGTGCATAGCATCCACACGTGCCTGGTATTTCTCCTGGGGGAAATGGCGGGACGGCTGTAGCATCCACTCAGTCAGTGCGTCAAAGTCACGGCACATGTGCACCGTGTGGGCATCGGGGAACTCCTTCTGCAGCCGATCATTGATCTTCCAGGGGATAATGCTAATGTCAGAGTAGCAGACAAGAACCTGGCGCAAGTTATCGATGCAGTGTTCTGAACTGTTAGCTGTGATCTATTATATCTGCAAGGTGTATTTTTAAGACAGAGAATACTTACCAAGATGGATCCAGTATTCAATCTTCTGGTTCGGGCTCATGTTGCGGTCGCCTCCATAGCGGTCAGGATACAGAGCGCGACGGATAATGTCCAGGCAGTGCAGCTGGTGATACACCTCGATGCCGACAATGTAGCCATCATCCTCTTCTGGGATCGGTAGGGTCTGATTCGGAAGCTGAGCAGCCTCCTCAGCAGAGATCTTGATGACACCGACGCCAGTGTAAATCTCCTCCCAGCGGCGGTCGACATCGTCGCTCGGCGGCCCCTGCCACGGAGTCACGTCGCCATGGAAGCCGTTGTGGAAAACGACGGGCTTCCACAGTGTCGCCTCAGCAGCGGGAGAGTAGACGTCGGGCCGGGGGTCGAAATCATAGCCAATCTTTCCACCGTGCACAGCTGTACTGTTAGCTCCAGGTTTCTGCTGCTCATCATACGTCAAGTGATCTCACCGTCGATCTGGGGAACATCTGGCTTCCAGCGGCAGTTGGCTGCAGAACCACGCCGAACTTCGAGCTCGCGTGCTGTCCAGCAGAGCAGGACAAGAGCGAGGAGAGACGCAAGAATTGTTGTTGCCATTTGCCATTGCAAGATCGTCTGTCTCTGCCATGCCCTCGACGTCTGGGCATATTCCTGGGCTTCCTTGTAGCCTGTCAGAGACGATTTTTCACTGTCGTCGTTGTTGACACTCTCCTGTCTCAGCGTGTTCTGGCTCTCAGCATCGCTGTCACGGCGACGGAGGGATTCATAGTCGGCAATGTCCTTCTCCTCGCCACCAAACATGCGTGAAAGCGTTTTCGGGAGAGTGATGCCCATGATGCCCAGTAGTTGACGAGACTAGAGTGAAGCTGAAGAATGAAGAAACGATGGTGACCGAAGTCAAGTGGATTGAAGGGTCAAGAACAAACAGTATAATGAGTGCACGTTGGGTAGGAGGGTATGCAGAGGAGCAGAGAAAGTGTAACAAGAAACAAGTTAATAAAATAATAAAATAATAAAATTAAGCATTTACAACACTTTCTCTTGCCCTTCTTACTATCTGAGAATGAAAAGCTGAGTTGGCGGTCTGGGTACACTCCGTCGTCGTTCTGGGAAAGGGAAGAACAAGTATCCGCGACTCGAAGCTCGGATAGATTACATGGAGCATTTACAGCCCTACCCATGATCAGCACGGGCGTGGCGAAGATTGAGCTTATTTTGATTAAAGTTGTATTCGACATTATATCAGAAAAGAAGCCGCACTGTAGTGTGAATAGTACACAGTGCACCGTTGCAGAAGCGCGTAAGAGTGTCGATCTCGGGCTAACTGGTTGGGGCAGGCGTAAGACAACACAACACGCCAGGCCTGCGACATGCAGGCTGCATCGGCTGCGGGACTGCATATGTGACATCCAAAAGACTCAAAAAAGCATGGGGCGGAAGTACCAGAATGTAGAGAAGATAAAAAGAGAGAAAATAAGATAAGAAAAAGAAATATAGAGAAATAAAGTGCAGAGTAAGAGTGGCAAAGCATCTACACAAGCTAGGACTGGAAAGGGATACACGCCGCGCTGTGGCCGGCACACGACACGCAGGTCTGAATCTCACAGTAAGCCTAGCCAGTCATGAAGCAGAAAAACATGCCGAGATTCGCACTTATTCTCGCTCTGGGTGTCTCAACCATATTTCCATATTCTTACTTTGAAGGTCTCACTTTAGAATCTCGCTTTTGGAATCTCACTGGCCGTTGCTCGTGTCCGGCTTGCTGCGTTTCCCCGATATCCCCTTCCATCACTTATCACACTATTGCATGCTATCTCTCACCCCTCACCTTTGATCGGCACGTTGGCTATTCGTTGTTACTGTATTTCTATATTTTATATCATTAATTCATTAATTCATTAAACATCTTGCTCTCGTCAGACTGCAGTTGCATGCGTTGGGGGTTTGTCGTCCCTCGCCCTTCCGCCTGGTCTGCGGTTGTAACTTCCATTACTGTCCGGCTTCAAATCTCTAGCAGTCACTCATCTCCTATCTCTTGCCATTGAGTAGCAGTTCTTCTCAACCCTCTCAAATTCCTCCGATCACCCTCATAATCTTTATTAACACCATGGCTGACACCAGGGAGGCCGAGGCCTTCATCCCGTCTGCGAAGGAGGGAGACAATGACGAATATATAGAGCCATCGCGGCCGGTGGCTACCTGGCGGAACTGCGACGGCGTCAACAAGTCCATCGCCTCGATACTCAGTGCTGCCGGCGTCGTCGTGACAATCATCGTCCTTCTCTTTGTATTCTCGCCCGTGAAGATCTCGCACGTAGGGCACAAAGAGAGCAGCAGCACACCGGTAGTGCCAACACTACAAGGCCAAGAGGACTGTGGCCAGTCACCGGAAGAAGCACGGAAGCTTGGTTGCATCTTTGACCCCGTGCTCCTCGGCTGGGTGCCCTACCGCTGCTACGATGCCCAGCTCTCGGCCGACTTCCTGCGCCGGCACGGCACGAACGGCAAAGAAGAGTGGAAGTTCAACACTGTCATCAACGGCACAGCAGACACGTCTCTCTCTTTCAGTGAGCTTGTTGATGCTGGTGACTTCAGCGAAGTCTACGCTGAGTTTGGGTTTCTGCTTCTGCACTGCTCCTTTACGCGGCGCAAGGTCCAGCGGGCGGCCGTGCTCGGCGAGATCACCGACGGCTACACTGCCGACCCGCACCAGTCGGCACATTGCGAGATGTGGACAATGTGGAGGAATGAGCTGGACGACATGAGCACAACCGTCTACAACAAGTATGCCACATGCCCGCGCACGCATCGCAACGTGGGCAGATACGGATGGTACCGGATGATCAACGGCCACAAGATTTATAGACAAGACACATAGTAGTGGCGATTCGAATTTTATAGAAGTTAATACAGTTGTGTAATTATTTCGTTCTGGTGGTATTATTAGTCATATTTTTACATGTTGGGGGCTGCATGAAGCGCGACCCGGGCCCGCAGGTCGGACGTCTCCACTTTTCCCGTTCCGCCAAAAAGGTCGTCTACAAAATCGGATTTAGCACGGCGATTATATAGTGTCACCAATACCGACAGTAGGGCCGCAGGGCCGTCAAGGTAAATAATATGCCAACCTTGGCTAAGACAGGTCGTCAACCTCATACAGGGCAGCATAGCGACAACTGCATGCAACGTGGATGGTGGCGGACGGAATGGCACAGCAAGGTACATTTAGAACAGTACAAATCATAAGGCGTAAAGCATAAGGCGTAAATAATAAGGCATAAAGCAAAAGGAATACAGCATACGGCATGGATGCACCCCTCAACAGCCCAAAGCACACTACCACTGCAGGTCTTTGGGCTTGAATTTGAAGGGCATGAGGAGCATGCGGTGCCCAGACGCAGTCGGCTGCGGGAAACGGCCGCCGCGGATGTTTATTTGCAAAGACTGGTGGAGCAGCCGTGGCTCACCTAGCTTGGCATCGCGCTCTCTGCGCAAGGCGACAAACTCGTCACGGCTGACACCGTCGCGCAGGTGTTTGTTCTGCTCGCGGTGGTCGCGCACAGTCATCCACGGCTCAGGGGCACCTCGGTCCTGCGGAGGGTAGTCGTGGCCTGTCCAGATCTTGGTGTGCTCTGGCAGTGACAGCAGAGTTTTGCCCGACCGGAACAGGTCGTCAGCATTGCCACCGGGGAAGTCACAGCGCGCCGTGCCAATATCCGCATTGAACAGGGAGTCGCCGCAGAACACGTTGTCTAGTAATCAGCTACCGTTACTTATCGATTTTTATATAAGAGTTACTTACCACCAATCTTGTAGCCGAGATGATCTGGGGTGTGGCCAGGAAGGTGCATGACTGTAGCTGTCAGAGCCCCAATGGAAAACGTCTCGTTGTCCTCAAAGAGAATGTCGAACACAGTTTTGTACTCGGCCGGCACGACGCTATACCGCTCGCCGAACAGCTTCTGCACCTGCGTGATGCGCTTGCCTATGCCGACTGGCGGCTTGTGGTTCTGTTCCAGTACGAGGCGGCTCTGGAGATAGGAGGCAGCCGTAATGTGGTCTGCATGGGCGTGTGTCTCCAGGATGCGCTCGACATGGTAACCATGTTTTCGGACGAGAGCTAGAAGCGCATCGGCCGAATCGGTATCAATGTTGCGCGAGGTGTCGTCAAAGTCAAGGACAGGGTCGACGATAACACAGCTCTTTGTGGCCGGGTCAGCGACAACGTACTGCAGCGTGCCCGTTCTCGGCTCAAAAACGTCATGCACAATAGGCCCTGTGACGGTGAGTGGCGCGGCCATGGCAGAGTGCGTGCTATATGAGAACCCGTAGAGAGATGAGCGTGGCAGACAAAGACCAGACGATGGACCACAGGACGTAATGGTATGAGAATTACGAGCGACGGTCGGCGCTGTTGAGGTTATAAAGAGTCTGGTGAGAGTCCGGGGGATTCTGCGGTAGAGTGTTCTAGGCATCATAGTCCGTGCTAGTGATAGTAACGACATTGCGACAACAAAAAAACGCTGCTGAAAAGGTTTGCCTTTAAACAAAAAAGTGCGAGGCTATGGTCTTGTATGACCCTGGTGTCGGCGACGTCAATGCGTCACGGATGACCTCGGCGACTAGCTCGTACTAGAGTATCCGGTACCGAGGATCCAGGCCGACTACCGGGCTAGCCGCGCACGCTGTCAGACTCGGTGCAGGGAAAACGAAGCTCATTGCTGCTATACAAAGCGTGTATGTTGAGTCCGTTTCATATGACGCCCGAACAAGCTGCATCCATTGAAAGTCGTACGTTTACTAACAGGCCAGTCGAGGCCGGCACACGAGCGGCTACGGGAACGCCCGGCTCTCAATGGGTCGCTGTATATCCCAGTTTCGATCTAGCTCTACTATATTTCAATTTTCGGTTTATTTTGCATCATTATAGTCTCCTAGATTTTCTGTGAATATTTTGATTCTGATTTCCTTGTCCTTTGCCTTTGTTGTTGTCGTGTGCAAAGCCGTCACTCCCTGGAGTCTCACCATCTGCCAACCATACTACAGCGGCCATCAGCCCATCGGCGACTCACCTTTCTGCCTCTTCCTAGTGGATTGATAGCCAACATCTTTAATCCCCGAACCACCTAGCCGAGTCGATGACGCCACGCCTAATGCGGTAGCGTAAAACTCTTTTGCCCGCCAATTGAGAGCGAGATACACCGAAATTGCCGCCGCGACAGCTCCATATCCCACCACGAACTATTGCATCTGCTCAGTTTACTTTCCTGGTTACCTGGTTACCTGACTTTGAATACCGGCAAACCCGACAAAATGTTCTGCACGCGCTCTGCCACTGCGGCCCGCGCCGCTGTGCGCCCCTTTATCACCACTCCCAGCCGTACCTTTGCGGCTGTCGCGACACCGTCCCCTATCACCGCCGCTGCCCGGAGCCACAAGGTTGTCGTCGTCGGCGCCGGCACTGCTGGCCTGTCGATCGGCCACCAGCTGCTGCAGTCGGGCAAGTTTGCGCAGGACGACATTGCCATTGTCGACCCCGCGACGCTGCACCACTACCAGCCCGGCTGGACCCTTGTCGGCGGCGGCCTCAAGACGAAGCAGGAGCTGCAGAGAAAGCTTGACACCCTCGTCGACCCCAAGCTCAAGTTCTACAACGACCAGGTCAGCACGCTGAAGCCTGAGGACAACACGATCACGCTCGGCAACGGCGACAAGGTCGGCTACGAGCAGCTTGTCGTGGTGCCCGGTGTGAAGATCGACTATTCCAGCGTCAAGAACCTCCCCGAAGCCCTCGCCGACCCGCGCTCGCTCGTGTCGACCATCTACGGCTACGAGACCTGCGACAAGGTGTTCCAGACCATCAGCGGGCTGGAGAAGGGCACTGCCATCTTCACGCAGCCCGCGGGTGTGATCAAGTGCGCCGGTGCGCCCCAGAAGATCATGTGGCTCGCGCTCGACCACTGGAAGCGCGAGGGCCTGTACAACCCGACGGATGCCAAGTCGTCGGCCATCAAGATTGAGTTTGCCACGGGCCTGCCGGTCATGTTTGGCGTGCCCAAGTACAGCGCGAAGCTCGAGGAGCTGCGGAAGGAGCGCGGCGTTGAGGGCCTGTTTGAGCACGACCTCGTGTCCATCAACGGCAGCACGGCGACGTTTGCGCGCGCTGGCGGCAAGGAGCAGGTGACACGCAAGTTCGACCTGCTGCACGTGACGCCCAAGATGGGCCCGCACGCGTTTGTCAAGAACAGCGCCGTCGCCAACGCGGCCGGCTACGTCGACGTCGACGACGCCACGACGCAGCACAAGAAGTTTGCCAACGTCTGGTCGGCGGGCGACGCATCGAGCCTGCCCACGTCCAAGACGGCAGCAGCCATCACGTCGCAGGCACCCGTACTGGTGCGCAACCTGCTGGGCGCCATGGAGGGCAAGGCGGCCGAGCCTGGCTACGACGGCTACACGTCGTGCCCGCTGCTGACCGAGTACGGCAAGGTGATGCTGGCCGAGTTCAAGTACGGCGGTGTTCCCAAGGAGACGTTTGGCGACTGGCTGGGCATCGACCAGGCCGAGCCGCGCCGCTCCTTCTACCACCTGAAGAAGGACTTCTTCCCGTGGGTGTACTACAACTACATGGTCAAGGGCACATGGGGCGGCCCCAAGGGCTGGCTGTAGAAGATTCAGGATTTGCTTGCTAGATAACCACCTTACACCTAATAGACAAAAGCGACAACAACCCAAATTTAGCTGCTATCAAATGTGTGGATGGGTAATGTAGGTAGGCTGTCCCGGCCTAGGTTCTTCGGGCTCGACTGAATGTGCGGCCTTCGGGAGTAAAGCAACCATTGTATGTCGTAGCTTCATGTAGTGTCGACAGAGATCTCATCTATTTTATCTCTTTGTTGACAGACGCAACATCCAGGCTTCCGGGGTAAGTTCATCGGCAGCCACGATGGACTGGCGGTCCGAGAGCCGCCGAGCGAATTCTCCGTCCACATTCCAATGCCAAGCCGATGACATATTATGTTGACGGGGACTAGTGAATCTCTGCTGCAAGTTTAATGTAGGCGGCCACCGTTAAACAAACTCAGTGCCTTTCCTAGCATCCACAAGTCACAGCTGCCGCAGGTCTTTGGAAGATGCATCCCAGCCGTGACGTCAGTACACCAGTTTGCCTTATGTGCTAATCCTGGCAGCATAGTAGAAGTATATAAGTCAGCAATATCCAGTCCGGCTGCTACCTGCACGTACAAAAGAATTGCCCCTTGGTGTGGCTGTCGGCCCTACTCCTTCACATCCCGGCCATGCCGATGTAGCCCGAGCGGTATCACAGCTCTTCTGTGCTTCTTTAGCCTCTTTGGCTTGACGGTACGACTAGAGGCCGACACCCCACTGCGGCACGCATGTTCTGATGCAATATCAGACGGCAAGTGGTATATTGGACTCAGTCTGCCTGCAACGCCTATCTGCCCATTGGTAACCGGCACCAAGTCAGTCTATACAACGACGGCACATGCCAAAGGCAAGACACAAGTAGTACGAATATCACCATGCCTTCTACATGTTACCCATCTGCACGTTTGACATACCCCGACTCCCGCTAACGTTCAGATCTGCATGAACAGGCGGCACTCGAGCGGCAAGACTACCAGCCCATGCGTATGTATGAAGACCTTCTTGTGCAGATCTGATCGTCGTTGCATACAAGGAGTCGACAGTCAGGGGAGTTCCGTAGCCATGGTATTTTGTCTGATAGTTAGCACAAGCAGTGAACGGTTGATTAAACACGCCACTGGCTCGTCAACAGTGATGCAAACTGTATCTTGACTGCGAGGATATAAATGGCCGAGGGGGTTGTCGTCCGAGGCCGTACTATACCAGCCTTTCTAGGCATCGACTGTTAGAGGTCTGTGTAGATGCAAACGAGTGTAGGTCATCTGCCTGAGTCTACTTTTTAGACGGGCCTGGCTTTTCATGTGTGTTAATTCTACAGGAGTTGCTTAGTCCTCAGTTTTGTTAATTTCCTTTCGAATGATACTTTGCTTCGATAAACCCGATAAAAATTGCGTTCAAAACCATGATTAAGAACCAGAACCTCAATACAATAATTAAAATAAAACAAAATAATCTGAACATATATCGTAGGACTCAAATGCTAATACTGACTGAATTATGGTTGTAACTTCTCGACTTTGAATCTGATACCACGGACTGGCGTCGTCGCTCTTGAATAACGTTCAGTCATGTGTTTAATCTAAATTATAAGAAAAAGATCATATGCAATTCACATTCACATGTATTAACACCCATCCAACACTACCAGCTCTAGCATCTCCGGACTACTAGCATCAGTTCAAATCAGTGTCAAGGTTGAGCCTTAAGACCAGCGCTGTTGTGTTGGACAGGACGCAAAGGTGAATAAAAGATCACGAACATAATAGTTTGCTAGATGAGTCGAACGAGCCGCCTGGCTTGAATACTGGGTGCGACTCGAATTAAACAAAGCGGTAGCACTGCAAAAGGCAGCATTGGATCAAGAACACGCATGGGACCACGAAAACGATAGAAGAATGACGACCAGAGGAGGCATTTGAGATGTTCTACGGGGTACGGAGTACGGAGCACGACGAAGATAAAGGACCAGTCCCGCCCATGGCCTTACACCCGAATAGGCAAGTCGATAGAATCTGGCAGCTGCTTCTCCAGTGAGTGGTCCCGTCTTCCTTCGTGCCACTGGATCGTCGACAAAGCGCCTTTGATAGTTCTTCCATTCCTCGAACAGCGGATAGAGGATCATGCATGATAGCAATACGAATTCATACGTCGTAATGCGGTTGACACAATTCACAATCTAGACTTCGCAAGATACAATTTACACACTAAGATGCTTACCTTCTGGACAAAGCTTAAATGAGAAATAGTCCGACGACACTATGCCTTGTACAGACTCACCTGCCTTATTCTCGTTGGAGTGCGGGATTAGACGTCAGGTCAGATTCGCGGGCCTAATGAGAGCGCCTTCTAATTGTGGTTATGCGTGGTGGCTACCCGTAGAGGGCGGCCAGGCGCCCGGACGCTGCCCCTGTCACTAGAGGGACAGGGATGACAGCTATCGACCTATCATCGGCCTGCTGGATCGGCTATCAGGTGGATGCGGCGATCGCCTGCCGCTGTTTACTCGTATGTGTTAGCTCACTGGAGGCACAGAGCATGAGCGACTGAACCCTCAAGCACGCATAATCCGGCTTTAAGGTGTGGCGTTGCATTGCGCCTGGGCCGGTGCTGGAGCGGGCATATGGTAAATACGTAAAGAGTGGGACAGGTCTCAATCGACAGAGGACCTTCTTGAAGTAGAAGGTTGTATTGGTGATCTAAATCTACAGGGGATAGAAGGACGGCAAAGCACACACGACCATACGAATACATCCAGAGGAGCATTCACGCCGGGGGAGGAAGAGGGAAGAGGGAAGAGGGAAGACCAAGTGCTTGGCTGGCGGCACTTGCTCGTGCTGTTGTATTCATGACAGCGCAGATACGGCCCCAGGCTGAGTCAATTGCAAGGAACGCGCATACAACGGGTTTTGATGTCTGCTTGTCTCGGCTGTGAACTCACTGAAGCATCGTGCGTCCACCCGCCGCTGCGCATGCTGTGCTTGCACGACACCGCGAACGCGCGCGCGGTGGGTGCCACACGTTACCAGCAGCGTGCCTTGGCAAGGTTAACAGAGTGCCTTGCTAACAGAGAACTTTATTCAAAGCACTAGCTCAAGACACCCCGAGAACCTCGGATGAACCCATCTCAAGACGAAACCTAAAATCAAACAAAACAAGACCATGTTGTCACCTGCGAAACCGTTTCGCACACGTCTTTCTAGAAACATTGCCCTCGTCGCCCTGATTGCCCTGATTAACCTTTGCTTGTCCTTTGCCTTTATCGTCTGTTTTATTTTGTTTCTGCGGCCTTGCATTGCGTATTTATTCTTCTCGACTTCGCCCTATCCACCGCCTTTGGGTGAGACCCTTACCCCTGTCCCGATGGTCGTGTCATTGCCCTAATCGGGAAAGGACTGGCAGGAACAAATACACCCCTGCCGAGGGCGGCACCACACAAGGACACAGCGAAAGAATAAAGACACCAGGAAACCATGGGAGGGATGATCGGAGAGCTACGACGTAATTACACGGCCGGGAGCTTGGTCCTGCCTCCTTCCAATCACGGAATCCCCCCCAAGAACGAAGAGGGCATTTTCGTATTTATATTACGAGGGTAATTAGGATCACGAGAAGATAGAAGCTCAAACAGACTGCCAAGAAAGAGAAGGACAAACCAGGCAGGACCAAGGCAGACAGGCCGCAAGGGCCACTCGAGGGCCATCATAGGATGAACGACCAGGAACGACCAGGAGAGACACAACCAGAGACAGCAGTGCCCAGACAACAACGCCGGGAAGGACGCAAGGACCGCCGTGGAGCCCGTTCTGTATGTAACCTGGGATAGGAAGGATGCAGGCCATCGAAAATAGAGAGACTCGTAGGTAGTCAATGGAAGGTGGAAAAAGGAAGAATAGAGTTGTCTCCCCACAGACCTTGTCCACCGCGTCCTCTGCAATCATCCTTATCCGCACCCCGACCTCCCAGATCGACAATACAAAAGGGGCCCTGTCCCCCGTCTTCCTCGTCTACTTCTTGTCTGATCTTCTTCACCTCCACCTCCTTCTTGTCTTCCTCCTCTCCTGGTCTGTACGAGTTGAGCCTCCATCATGAAGTCCGTCCTCTACCTCACTGCTGCCTCGGCCTTTTTGGCCAGCAGTGCCGCTGCTTCGTGCAACGCCGACAACTGCCTGCGTGCTCTTCGGGCTACCCAGACTCCGGGCCGCCTGCAAGCCGCCCAGGCCTTTTGTTCTGCGTACACGAACATTGCCGCTCATGTTCCCATCCCCACCTATGCCGCTGCCGCGTGCGTGGGCAACCAGGTCGGCCCCTTGTCGGTGCGTCTGTCCAGCGCCTGTGCCTGCATTGCCGCTCCCGCCACCACCAAGACTTCAACCACCAGCACCGTTGCGCCTACTACTACGGTTGTGCCTACCACCACGGCTGTGCCCACTACTGGCGCCGAGGCTTGTGCTATTGCTAGCAGCTACGCTGCCAAGGCCTCTGCTCTGTCCGGTAAGTCCAAGAAGAATCATAATACAGCAAACGGGATACTGAAAACATACTAATTTATAGCCAAACCTCGCATTCCTGCTGTGATTGCCTACGAGTGTCTGAAGACAGTTCCTCTGCACAAGATCGAGGCCATCGAGCTCGTCGACGCCATCGTGCCCTACATGGAGTGGCAGTCCGATGCCGCCTACAAGGCCAACCCCCCCGCCACCTACGAGTACCCTGCCTACGACATGTTCAAGGCCCTCGCCAAGGTCCGTGATAACCTCGTCCACGATGTCTACGACAGCGAGTACGCCTTCCAGCTCGACTTTTACGTTACCGTCATCGGCCCCGGCCACGACGGCCACTTTGTCTTCTACCCCGACCTGCTCACCAAGGTTTTCGACTTTGGCCGCCAGCGCTCGCTGCTGTCCATCACCGAGGACGGCGAGTCACTGCCTGTGATCAAGGTCTACGAGGACGTCATTGCCTCGCCTAGCACGGCCTCCGAGGTCGTCCTCATCAACGGTGTCGATGCTGTCGAGTACCTCGAGAAGGTTGTCTACACTGCCTCGTTCAACCAGGACAAGGATGCTGCTTACAACAGCCTGTTCTTCACCAAGGCCGTCTACGGCGCTGCTGAGGGCTCCGGCTACTTTGCCGGTGCCGGCCGTACCCGCTACATCTACCAGGGCGCCAACACGACTCTGACTTTTGCCAACGGCACCGTGGCTTCGTTTGAGAACTACGCCAATGTGCGTACCAGCCTGGCGGGCATCACCGATGGCGCCTCCATGTACACCAAGTTCTGCTCTGGCTCCTCCAGCCAGGGTGCTGCTGAGGCCGAGGCCGGCTCTGCCACTGCTGCCGCTGCCGCTGCCACAACCTCTGTGCCCGGCTTCCCTGCCCCCATTGACATCACCGATGACGCCATTGTGTCTTGCTACTTCTTGGAGGGCGAGGGTGTTGACAACGTCATGGTTCTGTCTCTGCTGGCATTCGAGTCGGAGTCTATCGTCGAGTTCCAGGCCGTCACGGCCAACTGCATTGCCCAGGCCAAGGCTGCCGGCAAGACAAAGCTTGTCGTTGACTTCAGTGCCAACGGTGGTGGCTACATCCTGCTGGGCTACGACTTCTTCCGCCAGCTCTTCCCCCAGACCATGGAGGACGGCTTCTCGCGCTGGAAGGCCAACGACGGCTATGTCGCCATTGGCGAGATCTTCAGCGACGCTGTCAAGAACATTAACCCCTACACCTCGGGTGACGCGACGCTCGTCAACGAGTACGAGTCGTGGTTCAACTGGAAGTACGATCTCAACACCAAGGACAAGCCCTTCCAGTCGTTCAAGGAGAAGTTTGGCCCTTACGAGTTCGAGAACACCGAGTACACTGCTCTCATGAAGTGGAACCTCAACGACAACCTCACGACAACCAACTCCACCTACGGTATGGGCATCGAGATCAGCGGCTACGGCAGCCTCGCCAACCTTACCCAGCCTTTTGCCGCCGAGGACATTGTCATCCTCTACGACGGCTTCTGCGCCTCGACCTGCACAATCGCCTCCGAGTTCCTCCGTATCAACGGCGGTGTCAAGTCGATTGCCATGGGTGGCCGTCCCAAGGAGGGCCTCATCCAGGGTGTTGGTGGTATCAAGGGCTCGCAGACGCTGGGCTACTCGGATGTATACTCGTACGTCAGCCAGGCACTCAAGCAGGCCACGACCGACAAGCAGCGCGCGGCCCTACAGCGCTACACCAACATCCCCATGAAGCGCTCGGCTGCCGCAGCCCTCAACACCCGTGACCAGATCCTGCCGGGCAACGTCGAGGACGGTCTCCCTGCCCAGTTTGTTGTTGAGGAGTCCGACTGCCGTCTCTACTACACTGCTGAGATGGCAACCGACGTTAGTGCTATCTGGAAGGCGGCTGCCAACTCTGCCTTCAACGGTGCTAAGTGCAACGCCGGTGGCATCGCGTCGTCCAAGATCAACAGCCGCGTCGACATGCGCAACAAGAACCGCCGCAGCGGCGCCTCGCCGTCGGGCGTTAACAAGGCCAGCCTCGAGAAGCGCAAGGCTGTTGCCGAGCTCAAGGCGGCCGAGCTGGAGAGCATGAGCAGCAAGGACCTGGAGCGGTTCAAGGCCATGTACAGCCAGAGAATTATCGTCTAAGCTCACCTATCCATGTATATTTAGTGTGACATCATTAATGTGTATTAATAAACATTGAATTGTTATTAATTTTGATTTTGATTTTGATTCGATGTGAGTTTAGCAAAGTAAAAGAGTAAAGTTGCAGAGCAAACCGAAGGAGTCAAGTAGAACAAAAAGTACAAATTGCTAAACGCCGCCCATAAGTCCAAAAGTCAACCGTCAAAAGTCAAAGAGACCGACATAAAAACTCGTAACTGGGTATCACCATCCTGAGAAAACACATAGGCCCCTTCACCTTTACATAGTGGGAATAAAATTCTGCGAGTCCTTTTCCTGCTCAGAAAACGACTCGGGGAAGGCTGCAATGCCTGCGACGATGCCGATGACCATGAAGATCAGGGAGATGAACGACCACAGGACACCCCAGCACTGCGACGAGCCGCCGTAGCGCTTTGCAAACACGCTCGCGTCCGAGCTGTTTACTTTGCGCAGGATCAGGTCGTCGCAGATGTCCCAGACGGAGTAGAGCGACGACATGACACCGATGAACAGCACGACGAAGCGCAGCGGCTCGGCGTGCTTGATGAACCAGCAGGCCACCAGCAGGCCGATGGCCAGCACAATGGTCAAGATCGTCAGCCAGTCGCGCTTGCCCCACCACATGGTCAGCAGGAAGCACGCCGCCAGCACGAAGCTCGCAATCTTGCTCGCGACGATGTCGAAGCCGCAGAACGTCAGCAGCGCGCCGATCAGGGACGAGCCCAGGTAGCCCGCCGGCAGCGTGAACGCGGCGCGGCCGCCCTGCATGTGCGTAACGCCGCCCTCGCGCGGGTCGAGCTCGATGGAGATCACGCGGCCGCCCGTGCACACCGCCATGATCGCATGGCCAAACTCGTGGAACGCAATGACGAGCATCTTGAACGGCCACAGCACGTTGCGCACATAGGGGATGTTCCACAGCAGCGCGATGGCGACGACGTAGGCGGCGATGACGCCGAGCGTGACTTTCTGGGTGTCGGTGACAGACAGGCCGCGGCCGTTGAGCTGGTGGGCGGCGTCGCGCGCTGTGTGTTGTTCGTGTCCGTGCTCGGCAGAGTCGCTGAGCAGAGCGGCGGCTCGCCGCAGAACGAGGGGCGCGGCGGCGGCAACGGCCGACCGCAGGACGGGGCCGGTGTGGTGTGCGACGGAGCGCAGAGCTGGCGAGATGACGGGCGCCATAGCAGTGTCCGGTAGAACAGAGATTGGTGTAGTTGTGGTGGGGTGATGCAGTCGGTGCCGTTGATATGGAAGACGAGAGGCAGTTGAAGATGTCCACGTAAGCTGTAGTATGGTCCGGTGCGCGATGCCGTCGTTGGCTGGAGGTGCGACGGAAAGGGAAGGAGCGAGGCCAGCACTCGCAGAGCTGACTGATCAATGATGAATAAGAAAGAAAGAGGAATCCGAGACACGAGTATTATCACGAAGGATGAAGAAGAAAAAGAAAGAAGAAAGAAGAATCAAGTCAGTGCGGATCAAAAACGCTTTGGGGAATGTAAATCGGCAACACCCCAGTCCTGTCTTTATCTACTGCACTCTCTTCTCCTCTTGTGTTCCCTGTTTCGGGGGCGTTTCTTTCGTCGCTGGCAAGCCACGCAGAACTGGCAGAGGGTCTTGTGAGCCTCCGTTATTGCATCGTTCTAGGCATTATTGCCATGACTATTATTGTTAATTTATCTACTGCGAGCAAGGCGCAAATGCGTACGGACTTTGCGCAGATGGGCCCTGGAGGATCGTCAGGAGAAGGCTGTGAAGACCCCTCAAAGAAACCCCGGACCGAAAAAAGAGTGGGAAAGCAGTCGTCATGGTTTGGCGGTGTACTCTCGCAGGGCACTCTTGCTAGGCTGTCTACAGATCGACTCGTATTATCAGTCCTGGCATCTCCGTTTGAGCAATGCGACTTTGGACGCGACGAGAACACACTCAACAGTCCCTCTACGCGCTGTCAGCCTGAAACGACCCTCGCAGTCAGGGTCCACCAGACTGGGGACAGCAACCGTCAAAGAACAAAGAGAGCAACCGGTAGAGAATCGAGACTCTGTTCTGTTTTTCTCAGAGGTCCTTCGTCGTTTGCCCGTCGCCCGCCGCCCAGGGACGCGTCACCCACGGCCGTATTTCACGACGTTGAGCTGTCGTGTTGAATAGTAGTAAACAGGGCTACGCCATGCGCCACAACGACAGTCGGTTTCCCCTTTCTATTATTAGCCCTGCCTAGCCGTTCTTTCGTCTCCTTGGTCCGTTTCATGAAACGGGGCAGTGCCAGGGCTGCTCCTCGTATGCATACAATACCGAACCACAGCTTACGCAAGCTCTTTGCCAGTCCAGCACTCTGCATTCTACAAGTCCATGAAAACGGTCGCGTGGTGAAAATGATGAAGGAATAGGCATGATCTTCAATTGGTAAGTTTTCCATGAATGCACGGCAGTGGTGATTTTCGATAAAATATCTACACGTGACACGACACGTGCACCTGAATTCAAGACAACCATCATGAGATTAGTGTATAAGAAACCTGAGTGCGGTGTTGTCCTTCTTGCCTAGCACCAGGAGATATACCTTTCAGATGCTCGCACTAGAAAAAAAAGAAAAAAAAGAAAACGTACAGCAGAGGGTATTCGCTGGTCGTCACCGACCCAACTACTAATCCGCCGATTACTGGTTTAACTAGGGGAGAGCGGACGGGATCCCGTGCTTTCCAGTATCTATGGCCGTACGTGGAAGAAGGACCGTCGCCTGTGGTTATATAAGCAGCCGCGACAGAGCAGTGAATAGCTTTGTCCGAAGTCCGTCTTATTTCTGGATTAAACTTGTTAACGAATTAATTGATAAATAACGCCATCATGATGCCGCCCCGGACGAATCAAGCCGTGCTATTTCTTCGCTATTCTATCTCGGTAGCTGGCCAGAAGACCCTGACACACAAGAACAAACAAATGTAGCCGTTATCAGATCGATGTACTCGTACATCAGGCGCGGTACGAAACCAATAAGACGTCATATTGTTGGCTGCTTCCTACCAGCCCGGCTCAGCCCACACTCTTGTTTCTCACCGACATGGGCTTCGATCCCGTGTGCCGAGATGGGGAGCCACCCCTGTATCTCCCCCGGATCTGAGTGGCGTGCACGATCTGGGCAGCTCCAGAACGATTACGATGAATACGGTAGGCCTCGAAGCGGGCTGCGTCTTCAAGCCATCGCAACTACGAGTATGGATCCATACTCTGTCGACTGCCTGTCTCGGTGCCGAGTGTCGTTTGATTGCAGCTCCCTGCAAGTCTCTGCAAGGCTCCGCTGACGTACCCGCCGATGGTATCCGCCCCCGCAAGCAACATACGACGGAATATTGAATCTGACAGTCCGGGGAATTGTTGGTGTAGACTTGTATTGCTTTTTTGTTGTCATCTAATGAATGCAGTAGTAAATGTACTAACTTCGTGTCACATGTGCAATATTGCCAGGGTTCAACTTGTGCAATGCGTGTGAGCATGTAGTTCAGGACAGTCAAGACGCAATATCGATCTGGTATAGCCGATATCTATGTTATCCAAGCACAATTCATGAATAGAGGGAGTCGAGGTTTTACAGTGTACGGCCAGCGCGTGGCCCGGTGTGGCGATCTGAGTGGCTATCCTATTGGTCGAGACACTAATATACAATAAAGTATCTCCTAAATCTCAACCGGCTTTCACATGTCCACCACAGACACTCTTGTTGGCCAGCCCTGCCCATTGCCTCACGCGTCCATTCTCAGCACTCAATATGACAGTGCCAGAGGTCTCGTCCACTACCAGTACTGAGACAGGTGTTAGACATGCAACTGACCGGCCGATGCTGCGTGGCAACGACTACCAGCCGCTTTCCTTCCAAATGCCGGCGATGTATGCACAGTGCAGTACAGTGCATCGCCACCACGATACCAGTACACCAGCGAAAGGAGGCGAGTCACGGCTGTGGCAAGCAGATGTGCAAATTCAGTATACCCGTCACTGGCAGCTCTTTCCACGTATCTTACTTTGGAAATCGCCACCAAACTTTGTCTCTCTTCTTGCTTTCTACTACCGTTAAGCTGCAAATGGCTTCTCAAGCAGTGTCACTGCCTCACTGTCTACACTGTATGGCACAGTGCACCATACCCTTATCAGTGGCCCCTCTATCAGGCACTGCGCCATACCCCATCCGGTAACACAGGAAGGCGGTGAGGTTGGAGGGGCGGACTCTCATGCAGTATTGTTTCCTGTCTTCTTTTATTTTGCTTTATTTTATTTTATTTAGTTTACTTTCCCATATGCACTCGGTACAAAGATATGCATAGCCTAGATTTTTTACCACTTCCTCGACATTCGTATTTCGCGGCCTCTCGCTGGCTGCTTGGCCTGCCGACCCACATAAAAGTTTTTTCTGCCCCTCGAAAACTTTTTCTGTCGTCGTCGCTCTTTCCGCTCTGGACGTCGCCCCATGAAGCAAATGGCATTGGACCAGTCACTGAGTTTGCCTCTGTTCACGTAAGCGTAGTGTTGTAGCAGTTTTTGCCATGTCCAGGCGGTGAGTTCGCCCCGTGTCCCGTCTCCCGCCCAACCAGCGCCCGCGTATCTGTTGCCTCCCAGCTTATCTACAGCCTACAACAGCCTACCGCCTGTAGCCCCTCCATACAAATCTGAGTTTTCTGGCGTCCACTTTTTTTTTACCCAGACCTTTTCTCTCCCCTCCCCCTCTTATTCCTTCCTCCTGGCCTTTTCCTTCTTTCTCTCGATCTTTTCTCTTTTCTCTTTTTTTCTCTCTCTCTCTTCTCTCCCTCTCTTCCTCTTCCTCTGCTCTGCATCTCTCCTTACCCCCCTCCTCTACATCACCACTTTTCTCTCTTCTTGTTTTCAGGGCTTCCCTAGAACGAGAAGCTTATCGACGTCTTGCGCACCCGCTTGAACGTCGCTTTCTTTCTTTTTGTGTTTTTCTCGGCTCGTCCTCTCTCCGGACAGACAGCCCTTCTCGAGGCCGGCTTCTTCGACTCTCCGAGCTTCATCTACGATACCCCCTCCGACTTCCCTCGTTCTCCCATCTAAAATCTACAAAACTTCAAAATGTCCGCCGACAAGGTCCTTGCGGACCTCATGAACGGCCTGACCATCTCCAAGGATGCCAGCGCCACCAAGGAGGCTTCTTCGGCCATCGCCACCTTCATCAACGGCCACATCAAGGACGTTGCTGTTCCCACCAAGTGAGTTTATCCCTTGCGGCTGCTGCTGCTGCTGCGTCTCAGCTCCAGCTTTACACCTTCGTCTCGTCTGCATTTCGTCTGCGTTTCGTCTGCATCTGCACATTGTGTGCCCGCGTCGCACTGCACACACGCACCAGACACGCAGAGTCCCCCACCAAGAAAAACTTAAAAAAGTTTGAGCTTTGGCCCTATCCCACCCCCACCAAAGCCAGCCTTGCACTGCAATTGGGTCACCGCTTCTGTTTCGTCCTTGAAATCCATCC
The DNA here is from genome assembly GCA_029298845.1 of Ophiostoma perfectum. Classification (NCBI taxonomy): domain Eukaryota; kingdom Fungi; phylum Ascomycota; class Sordariomycetes; order Ophiostomatales; family Ophiostomataceae; genus Ophiostoma; species Ophiostoma perfectum. The sequence continues at coordinate 275,784 of JANSLV010000008.1, read as the reverse complement.
CCCTGTGGATTGTGAGGGGTCATCGGAGTTTTGTGGGCTCTCCCATTGCAGCTATTGGCCGGGCTGCACGTGTTTGGACGTGGCCGGCTCGCTTTGCCTGTCGCTGTTGAAATACTGTGCACGGGAAGAAGCGGCCAGCAAGTTGTCCTGCAGTCCCTTCGATGGAAACTTTCTACTACACTGCACTAGTTTTTGCTTTCTATACACAGAATCATGCTGACCATCTCAGGACCTTTGAGGCTCTTTCCAAGCAGCTGAACAACAAGAAGGATGCTGCCGTCCGCGAGAAGGCTCTCACTGCTATCCAGGCCATTGCCCAGCACGCTGAGATCGCCTCCAACGTCGAGCCCTTCCTGATCGAGCTCCTGCCCACCGTCCTGGCCAGTGCCGGTGACAAGATCACCAGCGTCAAGACCGCTGCCATCGCCACTGGTCTGGCCATCGCTGAGGCCATCAACCCCAACGCTGTCAAGGCTGCCCTTCCCGCTGTCCTCGAGTCTCTCCGCAACGCCCAGAAGTTCCCTGAGCGTCTGCTGGCCCTCGACTTCCTCGACACCCTCATCCGTACCGCCCAGGCCCAGATGTCCACTCGTGTCCCCGAGCTGATCCCTGCTGTCTCCGAGGCCATGTGGGTCACCAAGAAGGAGGTCTCGGCCCGTGCCTTCAAGACCATGGAGACCGTCTGTGGCCTGATTGTCAACAAGGATATTGAGAAGTTCATTCCCGAGCTGATCAAGTGTATCGCCAAGCCCGAGAACGTCCCCGAGACCGTTCACTTGCTCGGTGCCACCACCTTCGTCACCGAGGTCCAGTCCCCCACCCTGGCCCTCATGGTTCCCCTGCTGGATCGTGGTCTGGCTGAGCGCGACACCGCTATCAAGCGTAAGTCCGCCGTCATTGTCGACAACATGTGCAAGCTGGTCGACGACCCGAACGTCGTTGCTCCTTTCTTGCCCAAGATGATGCCCGGCCTGCAGAAGAACTACGAGACCCTGGCCGACCCCGAGGCCCGTGAGAAGACTCGCCAGGCCCTGGACACCATCATCCGCGTCGGCAACGTTGTCGACGGCAAGATCCCCGAGGCCTCCAACCACGGTGACCTGCAGATCGTCCTCAAGCACGTCAAGGACATCCTCGGCAGCAAGCCCGCTGCTTCCGACGAGAAGTTCGCCCCCGTCCTGACCTACATCGCTGCCATTGCTGGCCAGCTGATCGACGAGAAGGAGGTCGAGCCCGCTGTCTGGGCTCTGAACCTGAAGCCCTTCGTCACCGTCGCTGTCGGTGATGCCGAGGCCGAGAAGACCGTCGAGTCCATCCGCAAGCGCGCCACCCCCGGTGCCGGCGAGGAGGCCGAGGTTGAGGAGGACGACGAGGAGGGTGAGGATCTGTGCAACTGCACGTTCTCGCTCGCCTACGGTGCCAAGATTCTGCTGAACCAGACCCACCTGCGCCTGAAGCGTGGCCAGCGTTACGGTCTGTGCGGTCCCAACGGTTCCGGCAAGTCCACCCTGATGCGCGCCATCAACAACGAGCAGGTCGAGGGCTTCCCCAAGCAGTCCGAGGTCAAGACCGTCTTCGTCGAGCACGACCTGGACTCGGAGGATACCGAGATGACCACCATTGACTGGACCATGAAGAAGCTGGCCGAGGCCAAGGTCGATGTCTCCACCGAGGCTGTGACTGGCCGCCTGAACGAGTTCGGCTTCACCAAGCAGATGGTTGAGGGTGACATCTCCGCCCTTTCCGGTGGTTGGAAGATGAAGCTGGCTCTGTGCCGTGCCGTCTTCGAGGAGCCTGATATTCTGCTGCTCGATGAGCCTACCAACCACTTGGACGTGAAGAACGTCAAGTGGCTCGAGGACTACCTGATCAACTCGCCCTGCACGTCCATCATCGTGTCCCACGACTCCAGCTTCCTCGACAACGTCTGCCAGCACATCGTCCACTACGAGCGCTTCAAGCTCAAGCGTTACAGAGGTAACCTGAAGGACTTTGTCAACCGCCTGCCCTCTGCCAAGGCCTACTACGAGCTCGGCGCCTCCGAGATGGAGTTCACCTTCCCCGAGCCCGGTTTCCTCGAGGGTGTCAAGACCAAGGCCAAGGCCATTCTGCGTGCCACCAAGATGTCCTTCCAGTACCCCGGTACCCCCAAGCCCCAGATCTCCGACATCACCTTCCAGTGCTCGCTGAACTCCCGTATTGCCGTCATTGGCCCCAACGGTGCCGGCAAGTCGACCCTGGTCAACGTCCTGACTGGTGAGCTGATCCCCACCGGCGGTGAGACCTACCAGCACGAGAACATCCGTATTGCCTACATCAAGCAGCACGCTTTCGCCCACATCGACAACCACCTGGACAAGACTCCCTCCGAGTACATCCAGTGGCGTTTCGCTACTGGTGAGGATCGTGAGACCATGGACCGTGCCAACAAGATCATCACCGAGGAGGATGAGGCTGCCATGAACAAGGTCTTCCGCATTGGCGACACCTTCCGCCGCGTCATTGGCATCAACTCTCGCCGCAAGTTCAAGAACTCGTACGAGTACGAGTGCTCGTTCGCTCTGGGTGAGAACCTGGGCATGAAGAACGAGCGCTGGGTGCCCATGATGTCTGCTGACAACGAGTGGCTGCCCCGCACTGAGCTGCTGGCTTCTCACCAGAAGATGGTCGCCGATGTCGACATGAAGGAGGCCCTGGCCTCTGGTCAGTTCCGTCCCCTGGTCCGCAAGGAGATTGAGACTCACTGCTCCAACTTCGGTATGGACGCTGAGCTGATTTCTCACTCGCGCATGCGTGGTCTGTCTGGTGGCCAGCGTGTCAAGGTCGTCCTTGCCGCCTGCTCGTGGCAGCGCCCCCATCTGATCGTTCTTGACGAGCCCACCAACTACCTGGATCGTGACTCCCTCGGTGCCCTGTCCAAGGCCCTGAAGAAGTTCGAGGGTGGTGTGATCATCATCTCTCACTCGGCTGAGTTCACCAAGGATCTGACTGAGGAGGTCTGGGCCGTTCTTGACGGCAAGATGACTCCTTCGGGCCACAACTGGGTCCAGGGTCAGGGCAGCGGTCCCCGCCTCAAGGGCGACGAGGAAGATGCCGAGGACAAGTTCGACGCCATGGGCAACAAGATTGCCGCTACCAAGAAGAAGGTCAAGCTGACCTCGTCCGAGGCCCGCAAGAAGAAGAAGGACCGGATGGCCCGCCGCAAGCGCGGTGAGGAGGTGTTCAGCGACGAGGACGACATCTAAACGTACCACGTACTAGTTTAGCTCTCTTTTATGCCCTCGTCTATTTAATGAATTCCTGTTCTAGTTGAGATCGCTACATGGCTCCCCGGGCCATGAGCGACCAGCTACCCCAACTACAACCTACTTCTCTTTCCTTTGTCATTGTGTCTCATGTCCTTTCTTTTGTCATCATGTTTTTCGGAGTCTTAAAAATACGGTCTTGTTTTTTTTTGTCTTGTTGTCGCCTCTTGATCTCGATACGATGCTTCGATTTTCGATCCTTGGCCAACTTGTTCTTGTTTCCCTTGTCATGTAAATTGCCATCATGTTACCATTCGGTCTTCTCTCTGCAAAGGGGGTCGTTGCCCGTTTGATGAGATACAAAAAAAAAGGTTTCTTTTTTTCCTTTTTTCTCCCGCTGTTTAGCTAGACATAGAAAATAAACATGAATGCAGGCTCTGCTATTCAATAAAATATCAGTCGCAGTGACTTTCTGACGAGTCGAGTTCTTGTAGTATTTTGTCCTCGGTATGGCAGACTAGTTATCACGATGTCGTGGTGGTAGACAACCAAGTATGTTATGTAAGGATCAGGATCATGTAACGCGTTACTGATTCTTTTTTTTTTCTCTTTTTTCCTTTTGGTTTTCTTATTCAAAATTAATTCAATATCAAAACAAAACAAAAATAAGTCAACGGGTATAGTTTGAGATTCTACATCAACAAAGCTAAGAGCTCCCCCAACAGAGAGACTCGTTGCAAAACAATTCTGATTGATTTGATTTCAGCACGTACTTTATCTATTCTGTGCGCCGTCTCATCATACTTTGCCTCCCCGTCTGTATCTGCATCCCACTAATAATGACTGTATCATGTTTACCTCGTATAACGACAAGACTCCGGGACGGCATCGTCATTTATGTCTGGCCAATACCGCCAGGCCTCGTCCATCAATACCCGACATCACGTTTGCCAGCTCTTACTTGCAGCACTTTAGAAGGCTACCCCGATTCTTCTTTTGTAGTCTAATTCTGGGTTGAAGTGACCAGACATGTGAACCGGAACACATCGCCATCTGCTGACCGGTCGCCACGATTTATCTTCAGGGCAAGCTGTGGCATGCTTCTCGGCCAGGACACTACCGAGCCCAGCATTGCACCGGTGAGCAGCTCCAGCAATACGGACCAGCGGTCACTTGCTGGATGCCAACCTAACACTAGAAGCTGTTTTTGCATTTCCCATAACCATACTAGGCGCAGCTGGTGTCGCATCGCTGGGCTGTATCATCATTTTGTGGCTCGAGATCCGGCCATACGGGCTTTTATATAATGGTGCCATTAAAGTAGTTACTAAAATAGTTTCAAAATATCATTCGTGTATATTATTCTATCAAATCAAAGGTCTCGTTTCTTTCGTTACTCGTTATTTGCAGGAAATACCTGCAGAATTATTGACAGCAGCCCTAGTTCATGAACCCCGTCTCTGGAAGTGGCTGTGGCGTCTTTTCAACTTCAGCTTCTGCAGTCTGGCTGGTTTCGACTGCATCTGCCGCCTTGGGGGTTCCCTCTGTGGAAGTGCCCTCCTTATCTGTGACCGATGATGCGGATGACCCGTCCTTTCGGGAGAACATAGCTCGCGAGAGAGTGGGCATTGTCATAGAAGGCATCGAGGGCATTGTAGGCATAGATGGCATCGCCGGGATAGACGACCGCGACAATCCGTCGATGCGCACCATCTTGGACGGCAGCTGCGAAGACCACTGTGACGACCAGTCACCGACGCGCTTAATGCCGGTGCCTGCATTCTGGGCCACAGACAGCAGGTGCCGCAGATAGTTGGCCTTGTCCTCGGCTGGCACGCCCTTTGCTTCTGTGCTCGAGGCCATGGACGACATGATATCGGCAACAGCGGCATCGTCGTCATCAATCACAATGGCCGTCTCGGCACTGCCGCCAGCTTGTTGATCGCGCGCCATGAGTGATGCCGTTGCAGCAATATCAATAGGAGACGTATCAGGCTCCCCGTCAGCCACCTGCCCAGTCTCAGCCGTAGTCTCCTCCTTTACACTCTCGCCGTCGCTCGGCCCATCAATCTCCACTCCGTCTTCCGTCGCGTGGATGGACGACTCGTTGGTGTTGGCCTGCGCATCGGCCGCCATCTCGACAAACGTCTGCACGTCGTCGATGATGGGCTTGCCGATGTTTTCGAGCCAGCCCACGGCCAGCACAGCAGCCCGCCGGGTCATTTCGTCATATGCAGCGTTCTTTTCGCGCTTGAACATGCTGACATGGGCCTGCACCTCGTCGCCGCAGCTGCTCATCGTCCAGCGTTCGAACAAGGTTGCCTCCTTTTCTTTCGACTGGATGTCTTTGCGGGTTTCTTGCTTCTCAATCCCAGTTTCATTCTCGGTCTCAGTCACAGTCTCAGTCTCGTCCCGAGTTTCATTGTCGCCGTCTCTTGTCGCTTGTGACACGAGTGCCGACGAAGGCTTTTCGGGTATGGCGCAAAAGGTCCGTTCCGGCACAAAGTAACCTCCGCTCCAATATCCATTGGCGCCGAGCGAAATGTACACGTCGTGTACACCGACGCCCTGGAGAGAGGCCAGGCGCTGCAGTCGCCGGTTGAGCTCCGCCTGCTTCACAAGGGCACCGACAAAGGTAAAATGCTCGGACAGCCACACAAATGACGCGCCGACGCTGCGTCTGTTAACATATGCCAATCCCTGACCGATGGCGTCAACGCCGGACTGATAGCCTTCTCTTAAAGACTGGCGGTCGAAGCTGCGCATCTTTTTGACGCCCTCGACAATGGCCTTGCGGTGGGTGTAGGCAGCGACGCCACCGGCGGCAATAGCGCCAACTGTACCAGTGCGCACAGCCACGAGCTGCCAGGCCCGCCACCCCAGGGTGCGCGAGGAGGCCGAGCTTGCTGTGGCTTTGGGAATGGATGCCGATGAAGAGTCGGCTCCGCCGGCACTAGGCTTCCCGGCTGCGGTCATGGCGAGCTTGCCCAAGGCCAAGGGCCCGGCAGAGATGGCCGTCATGACATTGAAGACGGTCTGGATCTTGCTGTAGTTTGAAAACGCGCCATATACAAACATGGACCGCGACAGACCGTTGTAGGGCGTATCAAACGCGAGAAGGCCTTGGATTGGAGGGAACATGGGCGGCAGCGACGCGTCGTCAGTCGTGTCGATGCCTTCGGACGCGATCCTCTCACGGCGCTCGTCGAGGGCCAAAAAGAGAGCATCAGCCGCAACAAAGCCGCTGCATTGTTAGTATATCTCGTGAGCCCACTGCGCCAGATAACACTTACCCCATAGAGTGGGCGATGATGACGACGCCGATCTCGTTGTCATTTGGTGGCCAGGGGGTGTCGAGATGGGCCTTGCGCAGGTCCATAACGCGTTGCTTGAGCCTGAATTGTTAGCAGACTCTCTCGCGATGGATTTCGAGATGGATGGGACAAGACTCGCCATTCTAGAAACTTCTGGCTGGCTTGAGCGAGTTCGCCCTTGGTTTCGTACTGCGGGTAGATGGCGGTCTCGACGCGGTGGTCAGGCAGGACGCCGGCGACCTGGTCTTTCAGGTCCTTGGCTATTAGTATGGCAGTGGTAGATACTACTAGTGAGAACGCTTACATCTGGAAAGGTGCGAAAGGTGTTGTCATTGCCCTATGCTGTTAGTCGTGCTGTCGATATAGATGACGTTCAAATTATCGATCTAAGAAGATGCGCTCACCTTGAAACCGTGCACGAAGCACAGCAGCACAATACGCGACATCGTGGTGAGTTAGATCGAAAAGAATAGTATTGTGGAATTGGAATTGGAATACACATAAGCGATTTCAAGCAAATGGAGGTTTGGCGATGAGTTTGCTTGTTTGCTCGTTGTTCGAGATGTATGAGAGCCAGGTGAGTGCAGAAGCTTAGTCAGCCGGGACGTCACCATACAGAGGCAGTGGCAAATGTTCGCGGCCACACCACCACTCGACGCCAATGCCTAGCAGATATTGGTTCTTTTGTCAATTGGTATTTACATGTCGTCATGATAAAACCCAGTTTATTTGTACTACTAAAGCTACATGTGGCAGTCATTGGCCAAGGACATGCATGCTGTAGCACAGCTTTTGAGAACCGATATCATGTCACACAGCAATTTTCATCTAAAGTCAAAATAATTGTTTGTAAATTTCAGTGTATGGCATCAACTAGCCCAGATCCAACCCCGGATTGAAGAAAAGGTCTAAGAGTAAAGAATACATAATAGTAGAAGAAGCGAAAAGTGGTATGAAGAAGTAAAAGGATCAACAGAAACAAAGGAAATGTTGACATGAGCGTGAAAAGGATAAACAGAAATCAGAACAGAAACAGTAACATAAACAAAGGAATAGAAAGGAAAAGGGTTCATCCAGCGTGTATGCGTATGAGTGGCAGTGTTGTGTTGTGTCGACAAAGTCGTGATTAGGCGTGCACCAGGCGATTAAGACTCCCATCATTATGTAGCAACCGCGAATTAGTGGCTCCTTGTATCTTGTCAAAAGATAACTCTCCTTGCTAAAAACTCACCAGAACCTGTCTGGGTAAGCTTAGAAAGCCAGCATAAGACCGGCAACCAGGGCCATGAAGGCACCAGCGTGCGAGGCCAGCTTGTCGGCACCGGCAGTGACGGGCAGCGACGAGGTGGCAGAGGCGCCGGTGCCAGTCTTGGAGGACGAGGCAGTGACCAGGGTAGCCGGGGTCAGGGGAGCCGTCGAGCCGACAACGCCAGCAGGGACAGTGGTGGGTGCGGCGGTGGTGGCAGCGACCGGGGTCACGGTGTTGGGAGTACCAGTCAAGGTGATGGTAGGGACAACGGCGGTGATGGAAGTGGGAGCAGTGAAGGTGTTAGCAGGAGCCGAAGTGGCAGGGTAGGTGGTGTAGGTAGCAGTGCCCGAGGTCAGCGAGGCAGTGGGGATCACAAAGGTGGCAGTCGAGGTGGCGTTGCCAGCCCAGTGGACGGAAGACGAGACACCAGCAATGGGGCAGACGGTGGTCTTTGCGTAGACGACCTCAGTGACGACCTTCTGGGTGAAGGAAGCAGGGCAGTTGACGACGGAGGCAGCGCACGAGGTGATGGTCATGGTGGTGGTCTCGTAGTAGGTCGAGGTGGTCAGGGTACCCTTGGGCGGGCTGGTGATGGCACCGGTAGCCGTGGAAGCACCGTTGCCGCCGCCAGGAGCAGAGGGAGCGTGGCCACCGCCGTTGCCGCCACCGGGAGCAGTGATGGTAGCAGTGACAGTCGAACCAGAGTGGTCGACGCTGGTGATAGTGTAGGCTGAGGTGGCACCCTTCTCAGTGGAGGTATCAGTGGTGGCGTGCGACGAGATGTAGGTGACGGTGGCAGTGGCCAGGGTGGTGGGGGACGAGGCAGAGCCGTTGCTAGAGGATGAAGCAGGAACAGAGGCAGAGCTCGAGGCAGGGCCGGAAGCAGAGGCAGGGGTGCTGGTAGCAGCAGGGCCGGAGGACGAGGCAGGTCCAGACGAAGCAGGGGCAGAGGTGGAAGCGGCAATGGAGCTGGGGACAGAGGAGCTCAGGCCGTCAGTGCAGGCGCAGGCAGCAACGCAGCTGGTGGAAGCAGGGGCAGCAGCCAGGGTGACGGAGATGGTAGGGGCCAGGGACAGGTCAAGGATGTTGAGGACATCGACGTCAAGGTCGACAATGACACCGACATCAAGGGACAGAGACTCCTGGATACCAGTGGTGCAGTTGGGGGCGGGGTTGCCAATGATGACGGAGGTGTAGTCGCACAGGTTGATCCAGACAGCGACCTCGGCACCGGCGCTCAGCAGCGGGATTCCGAGCAGGTCGACATCGGCGCTGATGCCAAGCTCAGTGCGCAGACGGAGACCGACCTGGAGGGTGACCTCAGCATCCAGATCGACCTCGACGCCCAGAGACAGCGGCAGTGCCTTGGCGACGAGGTCGTTCAGGACGTGGTCGACGACAGTGGAAGTGAGCAGGTTGACCTTGACAAAGGAGCCCTGGGGGAAGTTGATGTAGAGACCGGCAGACAGTTTAATGGCAGCATCAAGGCAGATGACCAGATCCAGGGCAAGGGCAAGGCCGGCCTCGACGTCGAGCAGGCCGGGAATGTCAAGGGACAGCTTGTCCGAAGTCACAAGCTCGACGGACACGTAGACCTCAGCGTCAGCCTTGATGTCAAGCTCGACGTAGGCCTGGACACCGCTCAGGTCGATGGTGACAGTAGGGTCGATGAGGAAGTCGGCAGGGAGCTGGACATCGACGTTGCCCTTGATCACGGCGTTGGGGATGTTGACGTGGAGGTCGACATCGGCAGTGGCACCGTTAGTGGAGGGTGCAAGGCCGTCGTAGAGCGTGGCCTGGTCAAATGTCTTGGACAGGTCAAAGGCAGTGTTCGAGGCAGCGCGGCCAGCCAGCATCTTGGGCGAGGCAATGTTGCGCGTGACCTCGACAGGGGCGGCATAGGGTGCAGGCGAGGCCTGGACACCGGCGAAGAGAGCCCCGATGACGGGGACGAACTTGGAAATGAACATTTTGAGTTGAGTGTGAAGAAGATGAATAAGATGAAATAATCAAAATCAAAAAGATAAAAGAGTGAATGAATGATATCAAAGGAGTGTATCAAGAGAGTGAATAGTGCCAGAAAGAGTGATGGCAAAGATGCAGTGCAAAGCAAGCAAAGAAAGAGAAAAGAAGAAAGGGAAGGTGAAGGTGAAGATGCTGGATGATGATGGAAAGGAAAAAGAAGAGAGGAATGAGGCAGGGGGAAGGCCGTCTTATAAAGACGTTTGGGGGACAGAGAGAACGACGATGGAGTGGTCCGGACTCTGTTGATCGAGGTTCATCCAGCGCAGCTGGTATCGAGGTACCCAAGGCGCAAGGCCGGCCATCTCTGCCCATCGCTAGGAGTAAGCTCGCCCTTGTTTACCAGATGAGTGGTCCTCACCCTTTGCTGACATGGGTCATCTCGAGCCCTTGCTTGCTGACTTGGGTTGCTTGGGTGTGGTGGGCATCTCGTAGCAGTGTAAGGACCGGTAGTCTAGTAGTCTCGTGTGCAGTAGCTTATTTGGCAGTCTATTGGCAATTTAGTCTGATATCTGGAGTCAGTGATAGTCAACCGGGAGGCTGTGGTCCGTGGAAGTGGATGTGGTGGGTGCAGTAGAGAGGACTATGGAGTATGGACTATGGGCAGAGTGGACGTTGTTTTACCATGATCAATAGAAACGCACAAGGAACAAAAGAAAGCAAAACATAGCTAGCCGAAGAAGCAGAAACAGAAAGCAGAAAACAGAAAAGAAAAAGAAAGAAAGAAAGGGGAACCGCTCGACAGTGCTGCTAGATCCACCCACTTACACCTTGGCCGTCACTCTGTCGGAGCATGCAAACGCCTCCGCCGCCCAAAGGGTCCATCTCGATGTCTCAGGCGGCGGCCTTCTGGAGGTAGTACACTTTTGTTCTGTAGTTTATCTCTTATATTTTATATTTTATGTTGTATCTCATATTCTTACACCACGGAGACTATGCCGGCTGGTGCTTCCTGTGCGTCTCCCTTAACGCCTCCCTGGGTGTACGGAAGTACACATGAACACCAGAGGGCTGTCGATCTCCATCTCAGCACCCAATATTGGAAGCAGTGAGCCTTGTTGGTCTAAGAGAAGGGTGGAAGGTAAAAGGATGGAAGACCAGGAGATGCAAGACCAAGCACGGAGAGACATCCTAATTAGTACCTGCATTAGCCAGGCACTATTGGCTTTAACTCGAGCTGCACCATCAGACGATGCACCATCATGAGAAGCAGCATGCACAGCCGTTAGAAATACAAAATCAAGCCAAGCCAATAGAGGAGCACCACGAGGCGTCATCTCCTGAGGCTGTATATGTACTAGAGCCATGTATTCATGAATGGAGATGGAATCCATCAGGGGACGGAGCCGGAAAGGAGAGGTCATTAATGAGCACTGGGGTCATGCAAAGGCTAACTACAGTTACAGCTACAGCTACAGCTATCTTACATCTACATTTACATCTGCCACCACTATGGCCACTCCCTGGTCACAGTCTTCGGTACTTCCGTGCCCATATGATGTTATGATAATGGCAGATGTACGCTGCAAGGTAGTTGTTCTACGTTTGATTATTCGATTACTATTCCCTCCTCAGAGAGGGACAAGGCTCTCCACGGCGGGAAGATCGCCGGGCACGTCCCTTTGCACCCTGGTCGCGTCTGGTGGCGCTAGGTCAAGCAAGCGTTGCCTATTTTAGAACAACACAGGAGAGAGGAGAGAGGAGAGAGGAGAGAGGAGGGAAGAGGGGATAGAAGACTCCACTGGACAATGTCATTAGGATCGGCGCCGTCTCCGGCCCCAAGGGAGTTGGGTATTGAGAAGAGAGGAGCGAGCAAGAGGACGAGAGAAAGAAAAGGTTGGGAACATGAAAAAGAAAAGAGAAAAAGAAGGAAAAGGAAAGGAAAAAGAAAGGAAAAGACGTCAGACGGAGCAAAGACAGCAGCACTCGTGTTGTTCATTACATCATTTCTTTCTTTTCCAACGGCTAGTGGCCTAATCAGGAGATGACAAAGCAGATATTTATTGAAAAGGCACTGATTGTCTGATAGCATGGCATTAGAACATGGCATCTCGATAACAAGAATAGAAACAAGACAAACAAGACGAGTGGGTGGCAGAGGTCAGACAGACCGTCAATCAAATAAAGAAGAACGGGATGGGGCTGTCGAGTGAGACTCTGCCTGAATTGACTTGCCAATGTCTCTGTTCTGTGAGGGAGCCTCGGAGCTCACCAAGACGATGGCCTGGACAAGGCCAAGACCAGACCAAGACAAGACCAAGAAGCCGTTGAAGCAAGGAGTCCCTGTCCCGCAAAAAGGTGTCACTGGAGACGCCAAAAGCAGAGACAGACGCTATGACGCTAAAAGAAGAGACGAAAAGTGAAGACAGGGATGGTTCCTGGGCTAGCGGCAGATCGTTGCGATAGCCAGGGCAGCAGTTGTCTACGGAGTACGACTGAGCAAGTCTCCTTTCTTATTCCTAGCCACTACTGCGTACATCTCTGCTTGTATGCCGGATCGAGGTTGCAGCTAAAAACAGGCTGTGAGCCCTGGGGATCGGCCGCGTTTAATTCCACAGTCTCCTGGGCCCTTGCTTGCTTGGTAGATGACATAAGGGGCGGTTTCTGATATTGTAAATGTCTGTGATCTCGGGCTGGACACTACATTGACAACAAAGAAAGAAAGATGCTGAGAAAAAAAAAGGAAACATCAACGACACTTTCTCGCTCACAAACATCAGCAATAGGGAGAGACGAACAACGAAGACGGAGAAAACATAAAATATAAGAAGAAGAATGAGGGAATGAAGAAACGGACAAATTGAAATGTAGAAACAGAGCCGGAGAGAAGAAACAAGAATACGGAGAATTAATTCAATATAATAGAGAAACAAAAGCAGAGAAACAGAAGCAGAGAAACAGAAGTAGAGAAGCAGAAGCAGAGAAACAAAAGCCGAGAAGCAGAAGCAGAGAACGGCATGCGACGGTGGAGCGGACAGGGGGGTTCTGTCCGCTTGCTGCAGCCACCCCTGCTCGTATAACGGTCTCTCCTCCGTAGGCTGCCTAGTGTTCCTGATGCACTATTACTCCGAATACGCGAGTAGTCGCTGCGGAAGATAGATACATACAGGACAAGAGCAAACGATCTTCGCTCTGGTTTTTATATTTGGAATTTCCAGCAGAGACGTGCCAAAGAATCGCAGCGTTGCGAGTGATACGACAGTAGGAGGTTGATTGAAGATGGGAGACAGAAGATGGGAGATGAAAGACGGAGGCTTGTCATGAAGAAATGAAGATGGGAAAGGGGCATCTTACGACGATGCGATATCAGATATCCCCTAGCACCAGGCGTCTTAGTACATTAGGCACAATTCAGGTCTAACAACACAAAGAGGCGTCTACCGACCACGGATCACCGATTCTAGACTCGATAGACTCGTTACTCGACAGACAGCAGACCGGTAACCCGACATGTCGCAGCGTCGTATTCCAGCCTAGAGGAGGCGCATCGCGACCAGTCTCCCTTCATCGTGCTTTGCCATTCTCCACAGTCATGATCAATGACTTTAGTACTGTGTCGCCAAGATGCCCGTGCATCAAAGTGTTACGATGCGGCATATACGGAGTAGTGGGATGTTCCGTAGAGCTCTGCTATTCTTAGTGAGGCTGGAGACGAGACTGAGATGCAAGGGGCCACTTAGCACTGCTAACAGCTTTCATGGTCTAAAGCTATGTTTACGAGTGAGCATTAGAGTAAGTATAGTGAGAACAAAGAGAAGACCCTGGCGGCGTCTCAGCCCCAAAAAGCAGCAGCCGCTATCATAGCTACATGGGTACTGTGTGCTTGCTTCTGTTGTTAGGGAGTAACCAGAGCCAGAGGAACTAAAACCTCAGACATGCATGAGAAAAGGGATAGCGATGGGTATTTGGTGGCGCAGAGTCGCGAAATAGAAATGGCAGTATTAGACTGAGAAATGGATAGAGCTGGACGGGAAAGGCAAAACGCGTGCATTAGCTCAGCACGAACTCGCGATGTAAGACATCGAATTGCCTATTTGGGAAGTGATTTGTCAGAAGAGCCCACAACGTATGGGCACGCCGTATAGACTCGGAGTATCAAGATGTCCGGACAGTACGCAAGACAAAGGATAATGAAGACGCTGGGAAGGAATACTCGAGAGTTCACAACACGGGAAGGCTGAGAGACACTCGCCTGTCAGTGCGGAGTATTTCTCGGGCACATCGTGGCAGCCGAGTCTGTCTCTTCTCTCTTCTGTTTCAGACATGTTCTCACTGGACTGCTGTTGTAAGGGCCTGTCGCTCATGGTGACCTCGAATGACTTCCATCTGAGACAAGGCTCTCGATGCAATATTGTATGCACCCCGTGCTTCGTGCATGAACAATCCCGCCGCCATGCATAACGAAATGAGGTTCTTCCAGTTCTAGAATCGACTCTTCTTTGTCCCGGAGAATTACAATCCCATTTGCTTCCGATTGCCTTGCATATGCATTTATTTAGCTCACTTTTCTCTTGTTGTACTGATACTACCCCTGCATATGTGTTGCCAAGTCCAGACGGCTGTGCTTGTGTGTGCATCTCTGTGTTCTGTTTGATTTGATCTACCTGGTGTCTCACGGTAGCAACGGAGTTGACCAGTTCCTCATTCAGCCGGCATCACTAACAAAGCATCATGCAAGGAAGCATACACTTCGATGTGAGACCAATTATTGGCTGGTGATCTGAAGCGGGCAGAAAGGCGACGTCAGACGATAGTAAATATTTGCAATAAACAGATGCAATAACTGGTAATCAATCAATTAATATATTAAAATTAAATGATTGACCGAATAATAGCCAATTGAGCACGATGCAACGAAACGGGCGGGTAAAAGGATGGTAGCGCAGGGATTAAGGAAGCTCGGCACGTTTTCCCCATGAGCTTGTCGGCGACGAGAACGAAGAGATAGGAAGCTGTCCGGCTTGACAATGGTGTTACTGTTTCATAGTGCCACGTATGGGACGTCCGTTGACTGTGGTATTAGTGAAAGGAATCGGGTAGAAGTTCAAGAGCTGCTACGAGTAATGGCAAAATTGTAATGTTGTAAAACCAGAGTCATATGAGACTCCTACAATAATATATCATGTTCATCCGCGTGAAATAACCATGTCATTGTATTTATTTATTCAATATATTGAAATGTGTACAATAAACAAATTTTATTATTGTCTTGTAGAATTAATCACAAAATAAAAAGAGGGAGAATATATGGCTAGGTTTATGTTGTTGAAAAATAATTTGTTGGCATCGTGACATAACGGAAAATTCAATCAAGTCTTGTGTAGCGTTCTAAAACTTCAGTCTGCTCAAACGCTGTTCAGATGTGACAATATAATTATGTGAGCTGACAATTACTGCAATATCAAGGAGGAATAAAACTCAAATGAGTTGACTAAATTCTTGCAAAATATCAAATAACAGAGAAAAATGATTAAATACTGAATCTCGTGAAGTTGTACTCATATTCTGGCATGAATAGTGCCTACAACTATATTTATTATTCCCGAAAACCAAGGAAATAACGAAGTTAAATTCTTTCACATTTTCAGCGAAACACAAATATCATCAACGTAAAAGCCTCGTCCGAGTCAACAACTGGTGTATTAATGGACAGCTCCATTATTATTGCTTTCTGTTGTATTGTCGGCCGGGATCTTAGCCTTGCTTGAAACAGAGGGTCTAGGTTGCTGAAAGAATGCCATTGAAATAAAGTTAAAGTTTAGGCCTCCTCCCAGAAAGCCACCGGAAAGAATGAGGCAGCGGTAAACAAAGAATGAGGATGCACTACGATCGGACTACACACAGACAATGACAGATCCTCGGTACAACAGCTAGTAACTAAGTCAAAACTGCCAGTCAGGACTAATGCTAAAGGCTTATGCTAATCCAAATTATAGTACTAAAGCTAAGGCTATTGTCAAAAGCCAATGCTAAAGCCAGAGTTTGTTAAACTATGCACACCGCGTGGGCTGCCAGTAATGCAATGTACAGTGGGTGCGCATGCCAGTATACTTTAAAAATCAGGCATTCCGACAAAACCAGGGTCTTGGGATACACAACCCATCCCACGAGTAGCACATGATACAAGCCGAATATACGGGGAAAATTGAATGTCTCGTTCTCTTCTGCATTCCCACGGGGGTTATGTGATCTCTGTGGGAAAGGGTATCTATACATCACAGGCACGGGGCCTCTGCCGTTGAGCCGCCGGCTGCAGTGATACTTCGACGAGAAGATGGCAGGCATTAGCTACACTTCTTGTGCATTGTGCATTCAGTAGTATAGTAACCAGTTTGTCCCTTTACTTCGAATCTTCCAGAGCCCGGCGATTGAGCGAAAGGACAGAACAAAGGACATCCGCCCTTGTTGCATCTAGCTATCGCTTCCGATAGACTTGATCGATTTGCTAGATCTCATAGACCTGAAGCCTTCGAGTCCTCAAGTTCTGACGGAGGGAGGTCCAGTGGTTTTGGCTGGCCAGTTTTGACCGGTGTCTCGCCGGTGTACGTCAAGCAGCGTGCCTGGAATCTAGAAAAAGAAAGCAATGCAAACAGGCCCCCTGGCGCGTCGGCAAGACGCCACACTCGACTGCCACGGTCGACGTTTTTTCTACCCGCCTCTCACCGGCCTTGGAAAAGAAGCCTGGGCATTCCAGTTGAGTTCGACGCAGCCCCCCAGCCTGTTTGCCACCCGACATGCTTCGACTTGACTAGGCCGGCCGGCCGGACTACATCACCACTTTTGCTCCATAGGCTCCATATCGTGGACCTCTTCCGGCATCCAACGACATCGACGACATCTCGGTTGTTCAGCTTCAACCTGCTCTTTCTATCCTCTATTTCTTGTATACGGCATCCTTGTTTGCAGCGAACATCGTTTTTCGCGTACGCAACGCACATCACATGCGAGCAGCCTCGACATTATCGCCGGCATGCTCATTTCAAAAAAAGAAGATAAATAACAGTTCGTCTCGGAAAATAAATCTACATGCAAAGCTTCACTGAATAAGATGCTGCATTTTCTATTTGTTTTCTAAGATACCTATTCTATGAAAGCACCCACCGGAGCATAAAGCGTTGCTGAGCCTATGCAGCCACTCTCCCTGGCCCATCTGACAACCGCCCTGCCGACATCTGTCTCGTCTGTCTCTTCTGCTGGATCCTACTACGGCCGCCCTTTGCACCGCCCTTTGATCTCTCCCTCTCTTAATTTCATTATAGATTTCATTATAGATCTTTTTATATATAACAGCCCACCGGCTGGTCGTATTGCCGTTTCATCGGAATGTTTTTTTTTGTCTGTCCTTTCGTGCAACTGACGGCCTCCCTGAGCCCCTCTCGCGCATATCAAACTTCCGCCCTCTATCCTCCATCTCAATCGTTGCCCACTTTGATCTCTTCCGCCCTCCTTTACGCTACCCAGAATCCAAAGTCCGCATTCCTTCCATTGCCGCCCGCCTTGGTCTGCAGTGGGTTGGATTGATCGATCTCCCAGGCGCGCTGGCACAAGGGATAAAAGTATAAGTAGACGACAGGAATGAGGGCCAACCGCGTTTCATCGACATGACAAAGAAAAATCTGTCTGGACATTAGAAAGAGAAAAGCCTATTTCATTTTGATCTTTTTGTATCCAACCCCCTCACCGCCGTCCTAGGCCACTTGGGGTTGCAACCACTGCACTGCGACTGGCCGACTCAAGCACTGTCAATCAATATGAGTCCAAAAGCTATGCCAAACCTTATTCATTACAGTGCACTGACATTCTTGACAAAGGGTAGCCCATCCATTTAACGGCCACATCGAATATTCTGTACAGCATCTGACTATTTTCGCACCCTCCTATCGATGATGCTGCTGCTGCTGCTGCTGCGGCTGCGTGCTGGCTTCCACATCATACGGCATGCTCGTGTTGATCGCATCTCCAGTCCCTTGACCACTGCCCGAGTCTTCACTGTTGTGAGTACCCAGCGATGAGATCGTGCTGATGCGAGCCAGGATCTGCCCCTGGTTCGGCTTGCCCGTGGACGACTGCCGGCTTTCGTGTGCTCTGTTGAGAGAAGCCTGCTCGTCCTGTCCCTGGTCTTGCTGCTCTAGGTCGTCGAACTCAATATTGCTTCCGCGGCTCGTTGGCCGTGCTGTCTCCCCTTTGCGCTTTTCATCCCTGCTCATCTTGAGCTGCCGCTCAATCTGAAAGAACCCATAACCCTTGCCAAAGGCTTCAAAGAACGCAACAAATAAGAGCAGTATCGCTGTCGTCTGCCCAAAGTCCCATTCGTTTTCTGTCGTTCCCTCCCCCTCGCTAGCAGCTTCTGCGCGACTGCTTAGCGAGAGGCCACCGCGCGCTACAAGTGTAGCAGCTGCTTCGGATGCCTGCGCGGCTGTCACGCCCAGCAGCCCCTGGTTAGCCGACCGCAGTGCCAGCATCATATAAAAGTGCAGCGGGAACTGGACAAAAGCGGCCACTAGAATGAACCGTCGGTGGTTGGCATTGTCAAAGATGGAAAACACCATGACCGTCATCATCCAGCCGAATGACACCCATACATAGATGCGGTCTGCACGCGGGTGGACGGCATCGGCAGTGCTTGTGCCGTGCGCACTGTAGCACGCACCAGGTACCTCCAAATCCCACTCGCCCAGCTTATTGTTGAGCAGAATGGTCAGTGCCAGGTAGAAGACGGCAAAGACGTACGTCGCACGGTACCGGCTGGACGAGAAGAACTTGCTGATGACGGGGTTCTCTTTGGTCAGCTTCGCTAGCTGCGGCATCGTCTTGACCGCCCACTTGAACAGCATCTGCAGCGGGCCGAGAACGGTAAAGTACGTATCGAGCCACGTCGTCTCCTTCTTCTTCCTTGCCATCTCTGCAGTGTCGTTGTCCTCCAGGCCAGTGGCGCGCCGCTGTCGTTGTTGGAGGTACTTTTCCTCGCGCGCCACACAAAAGGTATAACAGACCAGGGCTGCCGCAATGGACACGCCGACAAAGCTTACCGTGTCGTAGATGAGGCGCAGGTGGTAGAGGTCAATGCTCTTGTAGGATGCAAAGCCTGTGATCATGAGTGCGACACCCGTCATGAGCTGGATGTCGTTACCAATCATAAGGATATCCCGCACCATCTCCAGCCGCCTCATCTCAATCTCGTGCTCGTCCGACCCCTCCTCATGCAGCATGTCGAGGCGGCCATGACGTGAGAAGAAGAAGACCCAGAGTGCCAGAATGAGTGACAGCAGGCCCTGTCCACTGAAGCCAGCCAGAATCTAACATCAGTCAGTTATCTCTGAGTCGTGTTTTGGAAGAGGAGGATTTCCTAAGAGCAGAAAATAAAAGCAGGGGCGGGGGCAGCTCACACCAACACCGGCAATGTCGGGCTTGGGGTCACCGACAAATTGGCACACGCGGGCCGACGTCTCTGCCATTACTCTTGTTATTGCAAGTCCTTATTCTGATATCCTATTTTCAAATGTATTTTTAAGCCTTCGCAGTGTAGCTAATAGTACAAGCCGAGATGGTGGACTTCAGTGTCGTCGGCATGTAAGTCGTGCTTTGCGGTGTTAAAAGGGAGAACGGCCGTCTATGAAGACAACGATAACGGGAATGGCTGATAAGCTACGAGAAAAACGTACCTGAAGATGCTCCCAACTTTATATAATATAGCAGAAGGGGAGAGATACACAAGGAACTTCAATTGACAATGTAGACGTTGATCAAGCTCACCAAGCTCACCGACAGCCGTCAGACTGCGTTGATAGTGAGATGGAGTTGATGAACCAATCAGAAACAAGTATGTTGTGAATCAAGCCATGTTAATGACTACACGTCTGTTCACAGACGGACATCCGCCTAGCAGGTCTCACTGCTGTCCACTCAGAGGCCTTTCTACAAGGGTTTCTTGATATGCAGTCCCTCCACACTACAGCCCCATGCTGACGGTTAGATGTTGAAATAGAGATCAAAACACACACGATAGGATGCTACTCGTCTTGTCGTGCATGCTGGTCTTACAGGTACAGGGAAGCTGCATGTCGATCTCCATGACTTGGTGGTCAGGCTGTTGATGCTAAAATCTCGCGATATAGAGCTATATTGGGAAAGAGCGGTAACGGCCGTCTTTAGGAAGACTTCGATTACTATATTGACATTTACTTGATTGATTTCGATCAATACTTGATTGGTCGACTGGGTGGTTGCTTAGTTATACTATCTACTCTTTGCTTGAGTCATCCTTTGTAATGAGTAAATATCGAATCTGTTCTTCTTGTATCTTATTCTTACAGACTTGTTCTCATATATGATTTATAACATTATTTACGGATATATTTACATATTTACAACAAGCCATTAAATCCTCTTCTATCTAGCTTTTTCTCATATGTGTACGTCTGCACCTTAACGGCTTACATCTCCGACTCGACAATGGCGCCCTCGGCGGCCAGAGTCACATAGTACAGCTCAGTCTCGGCACAGATGACCATGCGGCCCTTGCCGGCAAACTGGAAGTTGGCAGCGCCCGTGCCGAGGAAGATCTTGCCAATGAGCGTGCCGGAAGGGTTCCAGACATGCACGCCGTCGCCGCAGCCAGCGTAGACGTTGCCCTTGGCATCGCAGTGAACGCCATCGGGGACAGACGAGTCGGCATAGGCAAAGGTCTTGCGGTTGTCAAAGGTGCCGTCCTTCTTGACATCGTAGCGGTAGCTGGTTTGTTAGCGGGGCCCTTCGCGGATGCACTGCAATCATACGTACATGGAGGCAGGGTCCGAGTAATTTTTTCCCTGGAGCACGCGCTGCATGCCCGAGTCGGTGACGTAGGCGTACTTGCCGTCAGGCGAGAAGGTGATACCGTTGGGTAGCACAAAGTCGTCAGCGACGACGGTCAGCGCACCCGTCTCCTCGACCCAACGGTAGACTTGGTTGCGCAGGCCGGGCGCCGGGCGGAAGTCCTGTAGATAGCCGTACAGAGTGTCGGTGAAGTATAGGTCGCGGCTCACGGGGTGCACAGCCAGGTCGTTGAGCGAACTGAACTGGCGGCCAAAGTAATTGTTGACAAGAACTAATGGTAAGATGGTTAGCTGTGTCCACGTGGGATCGGAAAGTCCCACATACCGGTGGTGTTGTAGGGGGCCTTGGGGTTCATCAGGTAGAGAGCCGATGTGATTTTGTCGCCCTGGCCCTCGCCGGCGTAGACGATCTGGCCGCGGAAGTTGGTGGCGCCTGTTTGTTAGCATGGAGATAGTGAGACAGTGAGATAGTGGGATGCTGAGACAGAAGGCAGTGGACTCACCGTTGGGGTTGATGACGGCGGGAGTCGAGTTGACGGTGGTGACAGTCACCAGGGTGTCGTTGCTGCCGGCAATCTTGGCAGCAGAGGCAGCGGCGGCGTCGGCGAGCGAGATCTTCAGGATGATGGCCGACTTGTTGAGGCCGGTACCGGCGTCTGGGGAACCCGCGTTCTGCACAAAGAACACCTCATCTGTCTCGGGCGTCCACACAACAGCCTCGTGGAAGACCGGGTCTTTCTCGGTCTTGCCGACCAGCGTTAGGGACGGGTTCGTGCCGAGAACCGTTGCGAATTCCTTATCGTAGATGTGGAACGGCTTTTCTAGCAGCGAGTCGAGCGTGTAGCCTGGCGGCACAAATGGCTATAGCCTTGTTAACAGCGTCCTTGACATTGTCTGTAGTAGCGGCAGCTAGCAGAATTAGGAACAGTCCTCGGACACATACCCCGGATGTGCCGTTGAACTCGGCCGGCGGCGGCACGTAGGCCAGGACGTTGAACGCCTTCTGGTCAATGAACTGCGCCTGCGACGGGATCGTGGCCGGGGTTGTGTTCTTTGTCGCCGCAGCGCTGACCATCGGCAAGAGACCGGAGGCACCTAGCAGCAGCGCGCATGATCTCAGAGTGTTGTTGAACAGCAGCTCCGGCCGCCGGGGATTGGGTGAGAATGCCATGTCGTCGAGTGCTGTGGCGTTGAGCGTACTGCACGATACAAGAGGCCAGGAGAAGGAAAACAAGAAGGGCAAGAAGAGACACAGAGACCAGGTCATTATGTGTGGCTGCCGCTGCGCTTTTATTGCGATTTTGCGGTCCTGCAATCCTATCGTTACGTATTGACGTTGTTCTGAGAGCAGATCGCAAGTGCAGTGGCACAGTGCCAGTATGAAATTAGTGCTTGGCAGCCAAGACCGGATCGGGGCACCTATGGCAGCCAAGCGTCCGCACTGCCGATCCCTTCCCACTGCCCTCTCCAATTCGTACGAATGCAAAAGATGAGATGCTATTTTGCTTCTTTCTCATGCTTTTTCTACTATCGTGGGATCCGGATTGCTTGATCTGAATGGAATAAGTCCAGCCATGATTCATAGCAACACAGCCTTTGCTTTTAGTAACGCAGTTTCCAAATCTTTGTTTCATTGTGCTGCTTCTTCCGAGAGTGCATGCCACGGGTAGTACTCTTAAGATGCTCTGCAACGTTGAGCATCACATGGGCTATCAACAGATCGGCGTCGGCCTCGACCCTGCCATCCGGCGCAATGAACACCCGCCGTTGTCGGCCCCGCACTGCCCGCCAAGGAACCCGTTACCCAGCTCTGCAGGTCGTGATTGCTTGTTGCGAATACGCTTTTCCTCACCTTGGAAGTGCGGGCTACGTAACTGACTCCTCTCGCATTATATTTTTACATGCCAAGTTGTCACTGGAGAACGTGCTAGGATCAAATGGCAAGGTGCACGCGCATATTCTCGCAAAAACAGCTGCACGTATGTGCATGTTCAGATTGACTCCATTGCTATCAAAGACCACGTGTTACAGTTCACGCTCTGGCTCACACGAGTGGCTTGCGGGCATCATCAACAACTATCCGCAGGTGAAGCAAAGTGCCGTTGCCATTACTGCGAGGTGAAACATGTGTAAGCAGTGTAAGTGTATACTCTCGGTAGCAAAGGCACAACTTTCTGGGGTTTCTTTGAGCCAAATCAGCTTGCATCTCGTCGACTGTCTGGCTGACACTGGCCGGAACACTCTCCCCAGGTAAAGCTGCCCGCATGTCACATTCTGGCAACTCGCTTTGATCGTCCCAGTGGAGACTGACAACGAAGAAGAGAGGCTTTCCTTGATTGGGAATGCATAGGCTCGCTATAAAGGCATCGCACCGCCCGTAATAGGGAGGCACATGCACATAAGAGAGACTCTCATCATCATCAACCGTGTATCGACTGTGTGTGTGTGGTGCATCCTCGTGCATACGTGTGTCCTTGTTATAATTGAAGAATCTGAGCGACGTTTTACTCTTATGCAGCCCACGTGCTTCTAAGCAGGGGGAAAAGTCGAAGGAGACGTTTATTGGCAGTTCGGTCTCTTCCGTTCCGGATTTTGCAGACGAGAACTTGCATAAGAAGTCGGCATCCTCGAGCAGGATAATGTTCGTATGCCTGTCCCTCTTTCCGTCCAAGGTGTACTGATCAGGTTCGGAACCATCGTCGGATCGGATAGCTCTAAGTGTGCCTATGAATGGTTGCAGTGGGTAATATGTGTCTTGTTCGCCGGTGCCTGGCTTTGCATTCATCGAGATGAGATAGCTGTCGCTCGGATCACTCCCCGGACCCTCTTTTGCAATGCTGAGGGGCAGGATATACTCAGAAAGACCATGGACACGACGAGAGTATCTCTCGTAGACGCGCCCATGCATGCGAAGCCCTTCGTTCGACATACTGAATCCAGGGCGTCTGTGAATGTGTTTCTTTGGCAAAAAACTACCACAGTTGCGGAACTTGGAAGTGCTGCTGGCAAAAAAGGCAGGCAACCTCGCTAAACAAACAAAAGAGAAGAAACAAGGGAAAAGGTTAGCGGCACTTTGTACTTTGTCGAGCTCACGGTGAAGGACAAACAGTAATAGCTTACATCCGGAGTCTTGAATTTCGCCAAAAAGCCAAGCGAATATGGTCTCGTCATTGCGCTCTTGAATAATAGCCATTTGAAGCCGCCGAAAGGCCATCTCTTGCTCGCCGTAGATCAGCGGCATATGAATGCCAAATAGGCCGAGCAGGCTGTAGGCTTCATCCTCGATGCGCTCTGTCTCGCGCTGCGATGCCCAGTAAAAGATCTCAGACACAGGTGCCTTGCGAAAATAGTCACGTCCTTGGAGATAGTCAACTCGTATCCCAGTTGACAAGCTGATTTCAGCCAGCAGGGAGTCCCGGGAGCCGATCGGAGTCCAGTCCTGGTCAAAGAAGAAAACAAATCGTGGAGCAATGAGCTCTTGAAGGGTCCAGCCACGTGTGAACCACCGACTTGATTGGAAGCAAAACGTGCCGGAGATGTCGCTAAGGTATGCGTAGCACGTCCCGGCTTCCTTGTACCACCGAAACATGGAGTTGATGGCCTCACTCAGCTCAGCGCTGTTCGTTTTATTAATGCAGCACGTGTCGATCCAGACGTATTTCCAGCCTTCACTCCGAGCCTGTTTGCAGCAGTCTTGGATTTTGGCCCACCCGGAAAGCTGCTGGTAGCCCAGGTCACTGCCTTGCATCATCTGGAATGTGACCTCTTGATCAGCGTCCCAAGTGTGAGAGAGGATGGCGTAAAGGGGAGCATTCTTCGTGAAGGTTTTGAGCTTCATGCTCTCCACGTTGAGAAGCCTCATTGTATCGCAGGTTGGATCTGTTCTCTAGAGCAGAAGGCGGCATTGCAGGCACATCAAACAGATATTGGGAAGTTTGGCGATGAACCCGACGGCTGATTCTCGTTTTCACGGGAGGGTAGTCGATTTCCATGGAGAAGAGATATATATCTATACCTGGTGTTCTTGAGAAGGGTTGAGGATCAACGGCGATGAGGGGCAAGAAAGGCCTCGCATACAGTTGCCAGTCGATTATTGGCCGGTCAAACACAGCCGCACTAGGCCTATCCCAGGATTATATAGCTATTATAACATTGGAAGCACGAAGGAGACAGGCGGGAGTCGTTTTGTTAAGCATATATAGTTGAGATGAAGAGGTGACGTTGAACCATAACTGCATTACATAATCACACTGTTTACTTGTGGCGTTCCTTCCTCGAATATAATTTAGGTTAGTAATAATGTATAAATGTAAGACTCCTCGAATATGAAAACAAAACACAAAATAATCAAAATCAGAAGCTTGTGTTGTAGTGTCAGGTTTTGTCTTTTGAATTAGTGATATTCGCATTCAGGTACAAGCTCGGATGCTGCTCAGGGACCTATTTGCTAGCATCGAGTTTGAGTTTCGCAGAACTTCCGCTTGATGAAGTAATCAAATATAGTCGAAAGATGTGAATAGTCTCAATAGCCAGGAGTGAAAGTGAAGGCAAAGGCAAGTAAACAGAAACGTAAAAGAAAGCAGCAGCAGGGCTTGCAGGCGATGGCACAACCGAGCAACTCGATAACACCACTAGTAATAATAAAGCGGGCGTGGCTGCATAAGACGGAGCTGCATCCCCCCACGAGGCCAACCTAGGTTTGCTGCTCACTGGTCATGTTGATTATGCACGCTGCTGCTGCTGTGCTTGGAGTGATTCCTATTCACCTTGGTAATGCAATAGCCCTCTACTAGAATGGTCCGGCATGGTCTTGGTATTTCTCAAGCCCAAGAAATACTCATACGTGATCTTCCTCTCTTCTCTTTCTATAATACCTCGAGCTGCAGCCATCACACCATCCTGATCGGGCAAGTCAGGTATGCGGCCGAGGACGACAAGACAGAGACTAAAGGCAGAAACAGCGAGAAAAATGGATCCCTACAGTACACTGCCTCCTCGCCAACCACATCCTTTACACGGGGCCGACACCGGCCAGATTAGCCCTGAAGCCGTGCTGCACGGCACCCATTGCCGGCGCGGGCATTCTCGACCACAGAGGCCTTGCATTTGACAAGGGTTCTCTAGTCACACGCTGCAGCTCCACGCCCGACGGGTAATCACCGCGGTTTTATTCGCACATTGTCGCCGCCATTCTCGGAATCTATACATGCATGCCGTACACCGATGTGCTCGTGATTCGTGATTCGAATATTTTCTTTGCCCTGAGTCACGGTGATGAAATTCAATCGACCAGCTGCAAGTGGCTGGATCAGACGGGTGACGGCTCCGGCGACCCTCGTTTCTGGCCTTACCCAGATTTGCCCCCCAATGAAGGATGGTGGCTACCGTCTGCCTGCTTTTCGTACGTCTCTAGTTCGCTCTGGCTGTCGTCATTTGCTTGTCAGACTCTGAGCTATCCGTTTTAGCTCCGGGTAGATACACTCGGTCGAGTAAAGTAAAGAAAGAAAATGATTAATTCCCGAGATCAGTTATGTGCTTGCGTGAACGACTGTAGAGTTTTCAACAGCCTTTCAGTCTTTGCTTTCAGTCTTTGCTTATTCGTGCTCTTTTCCATTCTCTTCTTCCTTTCATCTGACTACCTTGACAGCAATCTGCCATTCACTCACTTCTTGTGCATCCGACATCCAGCATCGCCACTTGCTCTTTTGTATTTATAATCAGCCTCAGACGTCACTTGTGCCCCTCTTTGCCAACCCCGACCCCCCGCTCCACGTTGCCAGCCTCGATGACAACGCGCATCGTCAAATACGTCTTTCGCGAATCCGGGCTCGCATCCGTCTACACCACCGGCCTAGATGCCTGGGTTATCATCCTTGCGCGGAGCTGCCGCATGTTCTCGTACGGCGCCAGCTCCCTCATCCTCGCCCTCTTCTTTGCCGAGCTCAAGGTCTCGGATGAGCGAATCGGTCTTTTCATGACCCTGACGCTGGCCGGCGATGTCGGACTCGGTCTGCTGCTCACACTAGTGGCCGACCAAGTCGGTCGCCGACGGACCATTATCCTCGGCTCCGTGCTCATGATGATGTCCGGGGCGACTTTTGCGCTGTGCGAAAACTACTGGCTGCTGCTCATGGCAGCCATCATCGGCGTGATTAGTGCTACAGGTAGCGACTTTGGTCCCTTTCGTGCCGTCGAAGAGTCGATATTGTCCGAGGTGACAAACCCGGCGACGCGCGCCGATGTGCTGGTGTGGTATGTCACGACGTCGGCGGTGGGCACCTCGCTGGGCACGGAAGTGGCGGGCCGCTTAATACACTACATGGAGAGCGAGCCGGAAAAGGGAGGACTCGGCTGGCCGCTGCTCAAGGCCTACCACGTCTGCTACTGGGCATATGCTGCCATGGGCCTTATGAATCTATTGCTATGCCTCGTGCTGTCAAAGAGAACAGAACTTCGCGGCGGCCAGATACAAGAAATCGACAGCCCTGCCACCGACAGCACCAATGATATACCGCTGTCTTCGAGGCCAAGCAGCAGCAGCCGGAAGAGCCGCAAGAGCCGCGATACCGCCACTGTCGGAGGCAGCAGCAGCAGCGCTTCCTCGGAGACCGATTCCATATCCATTGGATCGTCCAAGATCGACCGCAAGAAGCGCGACGAAGGCAGTGTCGGCGACAGCGACATCGACAGCGACATCGATTTCGAAGACGACGACCTAGAGCCTTCGCCGGCTCCGGCTGCTACACCAGCGCAGAAGAAAAGCCGCTTCAGCCAGATCTCGAAGCAGACGCGCTCCATTATGTACAGCATGTGGTTCCTGCTCATGGTGGACTCGCTTGCAGACGGCATGGCCAATATCTCGTTGACGACGTACTACCTCGACTTCAAGTTCCACATGAGCAAGGACTCGCTCGGCAACATCCTGTCCATCAGCTACCTCTGTGCTGCCGTCATGAACATCACCGCGGGCCCGCTGTCGCGCTACATTGGCCTCGTGAACACCATGGTCTTTACGCACGTACCGTCGTCGGCGGCTGTGCTGCTGTTCCCGTTCCCCAGCAGCATCGGCATCACGTACGCGTTCCTTGTGCTGCGCATCGCACTCAACAGTCTCGACCAGGCCCCGCGTGCAGCCCTGATCGCTGCGATCGTGAAGCCGGAAGAGCGCACAGCCGTCATGGGCATCACGAGTCTCTTGCGCACGCTTGCCTCGACCACCGGCCCGTCGCTGACCGGCCTGCTGGCGGGCCACGACCGCTTCTGGATCGCCTTCGTCGTGGCTGGTGCACTGCGTCTCGCGTACGACTTTGGCCTGTTTGCCATGTTTGTCAACATCCGCCTGTACCAGCACGAGCCGGATGCTATTCAACCCCTGTCAGCGGGCGGCGACGCCACGGTAACGCGCGGCGAATACAGTACTGTGCCCGGCCATCCAGATGCCTTTGTGCTGGACGAAGAAGAGAGTATCGAAGGCGAAGGGGGGAGATAGTCTGAGCACCATTGATGATGTTTATGTTCGTGGTTTTCATTTATTATGGTTGTTAGTTCTGCAATTCAAATACCCAAACAACTGGAGTATCAATTATTATCCAAATTATAATATTCATGCAATCGTCCCAGGTGCACGAGCAACCAGGCACGGCAGCGTAGGGCTGTGCCATTTGTCATGAGGCGGTAATTGATGACTAGGCACAGTTCATATAAATCGTCCATAGTCGGCTTCTGTCACTTCCAGAAGATGTGATGTTAGAAAGCTTTAAATAGTAGCGACTCGCTCCCACAGGCACACCCCCTAGAGCTGATCTATTTTTCATACATGTCGAGGCAGATGCATGCGCAGCGCACAAGGACTAGCAGCGACAGGTCACATAATACTGTCTGGCATTAACTTGTTTAGACAAAGAGATAGCGCTTTCTATTGCATGAGGTCTATCCTACAAGGTGTGAAAGAAGAGCAAACCCAAATGAAAGGCGCTGAGGCTCAGATAACCAAACAGACAGTATATAAGTGCAAAAGATGCAAGATGCAAGATGCTAGTTTTACAGTAGGATTAAGATTGGTAACATAATTAAATGAACCAACTGCACTCATGCCAGCGCTTAGATGATCAGCTTGCCGTGGCGGTACTTGGTGCGCTGGTTGTAGGCAGACGCGCTCCGGGTAGAGATGCTATCGAGCGTGCGGTTGGGGAAGCCTTCAAAGGAGACGGCGTAGGTGGCGACGGAGTGCGCAACAAGCTTGGAGTTGATCTCCCAGGCAGTCAGGTTCACGTTCTTGGTGTCGTCGCACAGCTGGTGGTAGCACGGATCGTACCAGGCGCCGGCAGTGCCGCCGAAGATGAGCGCCTCCTCCTCAGTCTTGACGCCCTCGGCACCCGTGGCGATACCACTGGCAGGGATGCCGGCGCGGATAAAGCCGTCGTAGTCGCTGCGGCCGTCAAAGGGAACCAGAGTGTAGTTGAGGCCGTGCTGGGTGTAGAAGTCAATGTAGAGGTTGCGCAGCGCCTCGGAACCGGCGGGGTTCTCGGAATCGACGGAATTGTAGACCTGGTAGACAAAGTTAGGGCTTGCCAGCATGTCGTAGTCCAGGAAGGCGCGGATCTTGAGGTTCTCCTCGGGGGTCAGGTTCTCGGCGTAGTAGTCGGAGCCCAGAAGACCCTCCTCCTCGGCTGCCCACCAGCCAAAGCGCACGCAGTTGCTGACGTTGTAACGGGACAGCTGGGTTGCGACCTCGAGCAGCGTGATGCTGCCAGAGCCGTCATCGTTGATGCCAGGGCCCTCGGCAACACTGTCGCTGTGTCCACCGACCATAATACAGTTGTCCGGGTCACCCGCGACGGTCTGGGCCAGGATGTTCGTAGTCTGGATTGTGCGGACCTCCGAGTCAATGTAGGCACTGCCGTCAATACGAGTGCCGTTGGACAGCGAGAGAGCCAGGGGACGGCCCTCGGCGCCGGACAGGCCAAAGGTGGCGATGTGGTCGGGGCTCGGGGTGCCCAGCGTGCCACTGAGCGCACCGTCCTCGTTGTTGTAGACAACAGCAGCGACGGCACCGGCCTTTCCGGCCAGGTCCGACTTGGTGCCAAAGGTGCAGGTACCGCGCTTGATGAGGGCGATCGAGCCGCTGACAGAGGCAGGGAAGTCAGTAGCGTCACAGCCGTTGTTGGCGACAAGGGTGAGGTTGGCATAGACGGGCTCCTTGTTCAAGGTAGGTGGTGTCAGGCCCATGGGCGCCGCACCGCTGAAAACCGTGCCGTTGAGAACGAGGCGCGACTCGCGGACATTGCCGGTGGTGGCGGGGAAGGACTGGTTCCAGACGCGGTAGTAGCCATCGCTACCGGGCTTGCCGACGCCGAGCTGCGAGACGACGGAGTGGATGTAGTCCAGGGTGCCGTTGTGGCCAGCGCTGCCAATGACACGCGTGGGATGGTTGTACTCGGCGACGCTCGTCGTGGCGATGTTGTAGAGGGTGTCGGCATGGCTGGTGAGGCGCTTGATCGAGATCTTGGACTGGAGGCCAGCGGAGTCAACGAGCGGCTTGCCCTTGGGGCGGCAGCCAGCCAGGTCAGCGGGGATGGCATTGCCGATGAGACCGCGGTCCTCGATGCCGCCAGGGGATTTCAGCTGCTGCTGGCCGGGGATCTTGAGGGCAGAGGCACTGCTGAGCAGCAGCGAAGCTGCAAGGGGTGCTTTCCAGGCGGGCATGATTGCGACAAACGAGTGTGAGAGCTAAAGAATGACGGGCAGTGGCAGAGGCAGAAGGCAAGGCAGATGAAGACTCAGAGATGCAAACAGAAGCGCAAGAAGGGACGCATGAAGGCCGGGACGTGGGGATTATAAAGCAACGAGGCATGAGGCCAAGCGGCAAGACGAAGACGAGGCCAAGAGGAAAGAGGGGAGCAGAGCGAAAGAATAGGAAGGTGCGATAGCCGGCAATTAGACGAGATAAGAAAGGCAAGCGCGACAGAGTCGCCAGCGTCACAGGGGAAGGCGCGACCCCAGAGCTCTGGAGCCGGGCACTACAGTAGCTCTAGCTTGGCAGCCGGCCGGCAGCTCTGTTACAGGCAGGTGGCGGCGGGCACAGCAGCTAACAGGAAGCTGGATGGCTGCGCCAAGATACGACCAGTGATGACATAGCACGACGCTTCAGGAACCAGACAAAAGCACGAATTTGCTAATCTTTAAGCTCGATTAGTTGCTAGTTAGTTGCACTTAGTTGCACTTAGTTGCTACTTAGTTGCTAGTTGGCTGCTCGTGGCGGAGACCTGCACTGGGGCTTTGTCGCTGCCGCCATACGCCAAGCCAAAGCCAAGCAAAGCCAAGATTGTCAAATCAAACCGTCGACCACAACTAGAGTCGATTGAGGAATCAAAATAGGAGGCGAGATAGCAATCAAATATCAGCATACGGGCACAAAAGACTCAAACGTCCAATGCAACGCTGCCTGGGTTGCGATGGCTGCAAGCGATAGGCAAGATCCGGGCTGTCCGGCTGAGGGCGACGAGGAAGACAGCTGGACGGGTATCTCTTGATTTCTTCTAATGGAAGGAGAGTGGTATTCATATATGTGATCAGGCAGCCAAGCCATATTCCAGAAGTGACATCGCAAGGTTGTATTCAGTATTTTGAATTCAGAGATGCAATCTTATTCGCGCGCGTGCTTGGACGAGATCATGAGGAAGGGATAGGGTGATGAGTGAGACAGTAGAAGTGAGACAGCACATGACAAAGAAAGAAGAGCACAGGACAAGATGTGGAAAACACAGAAGAGACGGCAGACATCTACTTGACACGGTGGGTGAGGTTGACATAGAGCGGACCCTTGTCCCAGATGTTGAACGACCTCTGGTCGACCCAGTTGTAGCTCTCGGGCCGCAGCTCAAAGTCAAAGTTGAAGACGATGCGGGCCAGGATCGAACGCATCTCGGCGTACGCAAGGTACCGGCCGATGCAGTTGCGCGGGCCGTACGAGAAGGGCTGGAAGGCATCCTTGCGGTCGCTAGCGAAGCGGCTGTCGGTGCCGAGCCAGCGCTGCGGCATGAACTTCTCGGCGAGGTGAAAGTTGCGCTGGTTGCGGAACATAGAGTACTGCGCGATGCCAATCGCAGTGTTCTCGGGCAGATAGTAGCCTTCGACAACGATACCGCCCTCGCGGGTCTCGCGCGGAAACGTGGTGACTGCGGCCGGGTGCAGGCGCATGGTCTCGTCGATTACGGCAGACAAGAAGGGCAGGTTGCGGACACTAGAGAAGGTGATCTGGTCGTCCGAGGTGAAGTGGGCATCGAGCTCTGCGCGCAACTTCGCGAGGGCCGAGATGTCGCCCGGCTCGGCTTTGACAGAGGACAAGTAGTAGACGGCGGACGCGAGGGTGGTCGACGAGGTCTCGGAGCCGGCCGTGATAAAGGTGGTGATGGTGGCCCGCATGCGCGCGTGGGTCCAGAACTCGGGGTCGTCAAACATAGGCGACATGAAGTCGGGGCGGCCCTGGCCAAGAGTGCGGCGACGCTCAAACTTGTCCGAGGCCATGCTGCGGTGCCACGTGAGCTTCTGGCGCAGCTCTTTGCTCACAAGGAAGCCCATGGCGAGGTTGCCAAGGCGCTCGCCGAGAAGGCAGACTACGTTGGCGCTCCGTGCAGCCGTCTGGACGGCAGTGGGTATCATGCTGACCCACGCGTGCTCGGCACCGTTCTCCAGGCTGCCAAAGGCCTCGCCGAAGCCGAGATCGCCAATGACGTCAAAGAGGGTCCAGTTGATGAACGATGCGATGTCGACGCCGCTCTTCGTGGCCGCCGACGTGGCAACGGCGTCGTGCATCAACTTGATCGCCATGTCAATGTGGCGCTTCACGATTACCTCCTGGTCGGCAACGGCCTGTGCGGAAAAGGCCGAGTTGAGGTTCTTGCGGGCAGCGATGTGAGCGTTCTTCTCCATGGAGAGCAGACTCCCGCGCATCGTAACGTTGTCAAAGAACAGCTTCTGTTTGGCGTTCTCGAGGAAGTCGTGGCCGTGGCCGCCGGTGCCCGCAACGCGCTTCTGGCCGTAGACCTCGGACCAGGCCTTGGGCGCAGTAAACGAAACCTCGTTGGGACCCACGCGGACAACCTCGCCGTACTTGGAGTGGAGGTCGTGCAGTACGCTGTGGGAGTAGCCAGACACGTTGATGCGGTAGCGGGGTAGGCCAGTGGCGGCATACCACTTGGGGCCGGGGATCTTGCTCAGGGGATGCAGGTACATGTTGTACAGGATCTTGGCGACGACACCGAGCAGCAAGGTGACGCCGGCCATCTTGAAAAGGGACAGCGCGGCCGTGACGCCATCGATTTGGTCAAGGTCATTGAAGCTGCGGAGGTGGCCATGGCCGACCATGCCCAGCAAGACTGTGCTGATATGAGACTCCGACATGATGTCGAGGCGAAGGATGGCAGGGGGCTGTGCTCATATATACAGATGATCGTGCTGGCGGTTGTGTTTGACCTCACTTCCTCGGAGACGGGCACGGCCCTATATATACATTTTTGCGTATTTGCGTACTTGCGTACTTGCGTACTTGCGTATTTGTGTATCTATCATGGCCAGTGTTACATGGCTGGTCATATGCACGGTTACCACTGCTACGACATTGCGGTAGCTGTGCATCCAGATTGCGGACAGGCGTGCATAGAGCAGACGGAGCAGATCGAAGAGACTGGCACACAAAGACAGGAGCACAGCTGATATGTGCGGATCTTCAATACGCGGTATGCCTGCCAGACTGGGCCACGGGAGGGGAAGGGGGAGGAAGCAAGAGGAACATAGGAAGGGGGCAGGCGGAATAAGGAAGCAGGAAGAAGGACGGAAGAGACGCCGGTTGCCGCTCGTTCGTGGGTGTGGAATGCACTGCATCTGAATGGTCGGCATCGGGATCGACACTCGCACCCCGCAAGTATGAAGCCAGTATACTGTCATAATAAGAAGTATCAAGGCAGAATACAACAAGCCAATACGGGATGATGCTCTGGCTACCAGGCTGCAGCAAAGCAAGAAACCGCTGCAGCGTGTATTGTCGGAGTGCGAGTGCTGATATTCAAGCCCGAGGCTGGTTTCGTTGGCCACAAGAGAGATAGTGAGGACGGGACTAAGCCAAGCTGGACAGGAGTCGCCTCTCTACGCGGGCTGCACATCTTCAGCAAGGTAGTATCCGAAGGACGGACGGATACAGAGTATCACAAAAGGAAGACGGATGGTCCGCGGACCAAGACGGCGATGGTCTTGCATGCATACTCTACGATGGTGTACACATGCCTGTGCATGCTATGTACTTTGATTATATGGCTTGTCAGTATGGGCAGGAGCAGTAGTCGTGGTCTGCAGTCCAGGTCAAAGAGGTGTCAAGTCTCAGATGGCTTGAGGGGGCCGCAAAAGGAGACCCGTGGTCCGCACATGGGTGCCCAGGCGGCACTGTAGATCCGGCGGGTTTGGCAATAGTAGTAATAAGAGAGGAAGTTCAAGAGGCGAAGGAGGGAAGACCAATGGACAACGAAGTCGGGTCGAAATAAGAACAAGAAAATAGAGGCCAAAAAGAAGAGCTAAAAGAAATAACACCGAAACCAGACAGTCGTATTCAAATCAGAGATATGTTTTTCCACGTCACCGTATTTCTCCGTACTGACGGACAAAAGCTTCGCAATCCTTGGCTGGCCCCCATTCGAACCAAAAGAGTTAGCCATCGGGAGGAAGGACTAGTGCGCGGCTTGCGTGTTAATCGTACTCGTGTTGGTTGGTGTATTCGAACCTGATATTCAACCAAGTGTGCGAAGCACAAATATCACGAGACAAGAATCACAAAGAATCTCAAAGTACCACAAGAATCAGCACAAGTAACTAGCATGTAAAGATGGTCACGAACAGACTAGCAGCCAGACACACACAAGATGCACTGAATCGCACGACGAGTCAACGTTTATGCAAGGACACGGCGAGACGGCGCGGAGATACGTTGCAGATGTGGAGGCCACGCGGGAATAAAAAGGCGGGCAGAGACAGGAGACGAAAAGACAAGACAAGACAAGACAAGAGACAAGAAAACGTAACGAAAACACAATGGATACTGAATTGCCAATGCGGCATATGATGTATTACAGACCGAGCTTATATGTAGCTGTGAACCACCAGATTAAAACACTAAAAGAAACAAAACCGAAAATCAACTCCACAGATTCAAACCCGGGTATAGACTAGCCTCTCTTCCTCCTTGCCTGCCACCAGCCGCTCACACACCCAGCGGCGTCGTCGATCCGCGCAAGGGCCGCTGGATGTTTTTTGCCTTGGCATCGACAACGCGCCACACGCCCTTGGTCCGACCGTCGTGCAGCTCTAGTCCAGCACCACCGCTCGTCGGCACCGCCTTGGACAGCCTGCGGAACGTATCGGCCGCTGCGGTGGATGCCGCGCTGTCGCTCGCAAACAGCAGCGGCGTCCATGTGTCGCCGTCCGCCGCCTCGCGCGCCCGCATGCGCCGCTGGGCCTGCTCAATCTTAGTCTTTTCGGCCACCGTCTGGCCCAGGTTGCCCGTCTCGAGTCCCTCAAGGACACCCGCCCATGCGCGCCGCGACTCCCACGGGTCTTGCTTGTCGATGGGCGGCAGCGAGATGGGCGCCGCGTCGTTCTCAGGCGCATCCACGTCGTACGTCTCAATCACCTTGCCGCTCTTGTCTGTGACCGTCCAGCCCTGGCTCCAGACACCGTCGACAGTGAATACGACCTGCTTCTGCCGGTTAAACACCTTGGCGACAAAGGCATTGCGCTTGCCGCCCCAGGCCACGCCCTGGCCGCTGAACTTGATCTCGGCCGAGTAGCCGCTGGTGCCGACGATGTGGTAGACGTCGGTGATTTCCGGGTAGAGGCGGCCCGAGAGGAAGCCGCGGACCTTGATGGCGGGCAGCGGGATCAGGTATTCTTCGTCGTAGGCGTCGATGCGCATAATCGCGTGACCGACCTGGCGCACATTGACGGCGCCGTTGAACGTCATCTCGACGCGCGCATAGCCGTCTGCGCGCACGCCGTTGGCCTCGTCGGCAATGTGCATCGCGGTAATGGGCGGGTGGTGGCTGACCTGCTCGGCCACGAGCCGGGTCTTTGCCTGTGTGTTTGCCTTGGCATGGTGGGAAGACGAAGACGTCGAGAGGACCGACGGCGCAGTGCTCGTCGTTGTGCTGCGGCTGAGGTTGTCGCCGCAGCTCGAGGTGCAGCTTGCGCCGCTGGCATTGCTGGCATTGCTGACGTTGCTCGCGTGTCCTCGCTTCGGGGTATGCGGCGGCTGCTCCCACTCGGCAAGGAACATCTCGCCCAAGAAGGCGTTGAGTGGCTTCTTGATGCTCGTCGTCGGCGATCCGCCAATGTACAGCTGTGTGCGCAGCGCAATGAGAACCATGCGCAGCACGGCGAGGCAGCGACGGTCGGCCTCCGTCTCAAAGGCGGCCGCGGAGAAGACGGCGGGTCGTTGCGCCCAGCACCGGCCGACTTCGACGACCGACAGCGGCGCGAGCATTGATGGTGGCCCGGTCACATTGGCGAGGTCGCCCTTTGTCGTCGAGAGGAACTGCAGCAGCTCCCTGCATCGTGATGCTAGTGATTTATCCATTGTGTGCGTATGTTTGTCGTAGGAGCAAGTGAGTGTTCTGTATTCTGTGGTCTGTATTCTGTTGCAATGGCAAGAGCAAGTGATATATACTCGATTCCGCGGCCGTGCCTGTGTTCGTTTCTGCTGATGTTGCTGTCGCCAATGTCCCCCCTGCTTCACGTTTGTTTCATGCTCTTGGACATCAAGGGGCACGCTGGATACTCAAAACACGTCCAGTCCAGCTTCAAGACCGGCCAGTCGCCTTCCATCAATTCGCCTCTGTACTTATATTTCGTCCAACAACCAATGCGAATACTTGCTGCGTGCGTGTCGTTTGTGTATCCCACATGTATCGCATCATACGTGGGGCGGCCGGGCCAATGCCAACAGCCAACCGTCTAGGAAACATAACAAATAATCAGTCCTAAATACCAAATGCAATATAGTACGAACAATGCGGCAACACCTGTTACGCCGTGTCTAGGGGCTGCCAATGCTGCAGCACACTATCAATTGTCAAGTGTAAATAATAGCGACGTGTGTCCAAGCCGCGCCCAGACTCTGCATCGTGGCTTGGTCGATGTCGTTAGCATGTGCTAGCTTGCACCAGCAGCACGCCGTCAGAACCGTCTATCCGATTCACATTGATCTACAATACATGCAGAAGCAGTTCCTGTAGATGTCTCTTGTGTAGTTCGCCGCCAACCACTGCTTAGTCATGCATAACAAGGCGTACATCTGTCGACGTACACAGTATAAATGATACTAATAGTATTGACTATATACAAAGTATGATACAATTCAACGACATACTGTTTCTCGTTGATGATAGCTGCTCGCTCACTGTACAGAGCAAGTCTTCTACGGGGTGATATGATGCCGTCGGACTGGAGTACTTCCGGCCGGTTCACCACATCCGACAGCCGACTGCGCCACCGCTTGGCACCATCGCTAATCTACTAGTTGAGTCTGTTTCGGACCTAAAATACTTAAACAGACGCTGATAGACCCTGATAGACCTGGAAAGACCTTGATAGATAAATATAACATACTAGACCCTGATAGAAGCTTGTTAGACACTCGATAAACGGACAATCAAGACTTACGGCACAACTAGAAGCCGTGCATGCCCTGCAAGTCTTCAAAGTCCGAGCTCGCTTCGGAGAGGTTGGAATAAGCATAGCCTAGGTGATTAATCGATCGGCAGGCTGATAAATGTTGTTGGCTGACGTGCATAAATTACATGCGCAGGGGAGCACGAATACGATTGGATGCCATAATATTAGAGATACGTACGGGCGGTGAAATACGCTTGAGCGCTAGCAGGTATAAGGCCTGGTAGCGTCGGCCCTTCCACACAAGTCGTCAGTGACTACAATCACTGTACAATGGCAAGATGGCGGAGTGGTTAACGCGCGGGCCTGCTAAGCCCGTTCCCTCGGGAGCGAGAGTTCGAATCTCTCT
The DNA here is from genome assembly GCA_029298845.1 of Ophiostoma perfectum. Classification (NCBI taxonomy): domain Eukaryota; kingdom Fungi; phylum Ascomycota; class Sordariomycetes; order Ophiostomatales; family Ophiostomataceae; genus Ophiostoma; species Ophiostoma perfectum. The sequence goes on along the minus strand of JANSLV010000008.1, from coordinate 238,078 downwards.
CTTGTCGTTTCTTTTTGCTTTTTTAGCATCGTGCTCTTCTTTTTGTTGTTTTGCTTGTTGTTGTTTTTTTTACTTTTATCTGGTAATATTTAGTTATATTTGTTTTGTAGTTCTTTATTAATTGTTGGCTTCCTTTGCTTCCTTCGATTATTGTTTTCTTTTCTTTTTCTTTTTGTCTTTTTCTTTTTGTCTTTTTTTGTTTCGTTGTCTTTTTGCCTCTGTCTTTTATATTTCGCACGTTGACTTCCAGTATTTAACTCACTATCCCCTCTTTAATCTTCTTGATTACATAGAATTGTTCTAAATAAACTACACAATTACGTCGGCCATCTTCGATCACTTCTTGGTCAGCTTCCTCTTGATCTTCCGGAGCAGGGCACGTGCCTGCCTAACCTCGTCGGACTCCGCGCCTTCCGCATTCGCCAGCTGCACAACCTCCACGTGGATGGCTGCCCACGTGGCTGCTGTCTTCAAGTCGCCTGCCCGCACCGATAGCTCGGCGGCCAGCTGGCTTGTCTGTGCGCCGTAGTCAGCAAAGCCGTTGTCCCGGATGTACTGGGCCAGTACAGCAGCTCTGGCGGCATGCTCCTTGGCGCCAACCTTGCTGGCCTGCTTTGCGACCGCGGTCACGTCGTCGAGGATCTGCTTCATCTGGACTCTCTCCTCGTCATCACGCGAAGATCGACACGATGCGCAGTTGCACACGAAGCCGTACTGGTTCAGCCGCGCTCGCCGAGTTTCCGTATCCGCCAGCAGGGGCACATATGTCGTGACAATCTCCTCGCCCGCCTGGATGTCGCGCGTCGCCACAATAACACGCTGCAGCCCCTCCACCTTGTATACGCTGCCCTTGAGGTCCGTGTTCAACACGTTCGGCCGGCAGTCGTGATTGATGAGTGCTACATTGGGGTACAGACCGACGCGCCCGTCCTGCATGTTGTAGGCGTTGCTTCGCAGGATGCGCAACAGCCGGCCACCGCTCACCGTAGTTGTCTTTGACTTTGTCTTTGCCATGGCTGCAGCGGCATCTTCGTCCCTGCCCTCGTCACCAAAGCGCACTTCATGGCACGACAGATACTCCTCCTGCTGCTTGGGAGTCAGGCTGTGGAATGCCTCTTCGACGGGCGCCAGCATGGCCGACAGCTGGAATCCGCGCCCGGGCACGATCGGCGGTGGCTTAACCGTAACAAGAGGATTCTCAGTGAGCAGCCGTGTGCCTCGTGGAATGTCGACGACGGCAAACAGCCCGCGTCCTTTGTCGGCTGTCATGCGGACCTCCCACAGTCCATTTGACCCGGCGGGTGTGTGTAATGCTTGGGAGCCTTTCGGCTTGTCACGAGAGCCGCATAGTAACTGCAGTGTTAGTAGACACATGTTTATACTGTATTTAAAAGTTCAACTTACTGGATCAGGAAAAATAGACGTTGCAAGACAGGTTGAGACGCCAAGTGGCTTCTGCAGTGAGCCTCTCGCGACGAAAGAGCATGTGACGAGACTGACGAGTGCCAGCCTCACCAACCGAGATATGGCCATCGGGAAAGGTAAAGACGAAAGCTTATTTGATTTAAAGTTGGATAATATATGTGTTTGTGCATATTTGATCATAGGCAGGTGAGTTAGTGGTTATTGAATAGGCCTGGCCAGGTGAGGATCACAGATGTCAGTGTTTCAAAGCAGCCCCTAGATCCCCTGATCCTGTGATCCCCAGCTCCTGATTACGATCCTACCGAGCTTTACATCGTATTTTACATCTGCTATCATTATTTATTCTGATTATCTTTATTTTATTATCTTTTGTTCGGCTTAAAAGCCCACGCGAATATTCTGACTCGAGTGAATACCACATGATGCACAGCCTTATTGGCGATCGCCTAGGCCAGCAGGTCGCGTGGTATCGCCTGCGACAGCCTTCAGCCATCAGAGACATGTTTCTTCACCGACGACATGTCGTCACGAGGCTGCATCACAGAAGTAGGCGAGAGTCATAATACGACTGCTCGGACGACTGAGAATACATATATATCCAACGTAGTGCTGGAGTAGAAAACAAAAACAGAGACTATTTTCATGCTGAATGCAATCCGAGGTATAATCGTAGTCTAGATGTCTGCCAATACGCCGGCAACTCTGCCAGCAGGGAGCGGCAGTCGGAGTCGCACTGACACAGACACCGACACAGATGGCAAAAAAAGTACGAATACACCAAACCCGACTCGATGTATCTCCAATATCCTGCCTGCCAACCTCGAGGACAGCCCGGCCTCTGGCCGCGGGCGATATGCGACCGTGGGCGTCCTCGAGCCCGTCATTCGTATCGAGCGGTCCGCAGTCGACTCGGCAGATAAAGCAGCATACCGCATCATTGCCAGCTTTGTGCTCGAGGCCACTATTGTCGGCTTCGACCAGAGCTTCCAGAAACACAACCGCTTCTTTGACAGCATTTCCCTGCGCTTCCTCTTTTGCCGCGGCGACCTCGTCCATCCGCGGCCACAGAGCGATGCCGCCGTGCACGGCCTACAAGTGACGCAGGAACGGGACAAGTCGACATCGGTCGATGCCGGTGTCACCGCGGGTGTCGTCTCCGTCGCCGCGCCGCAGATCAGCGTCCAGGCACAGCGCAACTTCAAGCTCGCCTACCAGCGCACCATGAGCAGCTGGCGCATGGGGCTTTCTTTTGTCGAGTGTATGTTGGAGCTCTGTCTTCTGTTTGATAAACAAATTTACTGACTGATAGACCCCTCGAGAGATACAGCACCGCCGCTATCGTCTCTGCTGGCTGGCTATCTCATCCCCGAAAGCCAGCAGCTGCTGCCGAGGACAAGGGAAAATATGATGCGGCAACCACCGCAGGAGCTGCAGCAGCCCTTTTTCCAAGCCGACTCGCCCCACGCACCAGAGTGCCGCTGCCGACACCCTCTAATGTCCCCATCTGCCGACTGCCGTCGATGGTACGATCGCGCTGCGCTCTGGTCGTGGCAGACAGAAGCTTCTCTGCGTCTCTGGACACCTGAGATCTATGGTGCCTTTCGGTGCCCCATCACAGTCATGCGCGAGGTGCCCGTCGACACTATCGATGCCATTCCGTATGACAAAGACCAGGCACTTTTGCCATATTTGCAATTTGATTTTGAGATCGATGTCCGCCTGCGTGTCTTGGGTTTGGGATGGGCCACGCTTCTCACAGACTCATTTCGACGGACCAGTAGCCAACCGGCGGAGCAGCGTCTGCAGTCCGACACAGGCCAGCCCCTGCCGCCGGACCACGTGCAGTTTCGCATCTCGTGTTGTCCCGAGAACATCAGCTGGCCACTGTATCCGACACGCAACCTGCAAGAAGAGGCAGAGCTGGGCACATTTGGGCCCGGCCGTGTTGCCCACCGGCTGCAGACGAATCGAGAATTTGGCGTAGCGCTGAACAAGACAAAAGCTGCGACACCAGTGACGCGAACAGCGTCTAGTGCATCGCCGAGATACGAAGCAGACCCTCTCGCTCTGCCGGCCATTGTTCCTGTGACGTGGGCTAGGAGGCCTACACATAACGGCACTCTAAACCAGGCCATTGCAGAGGGAGGTGACGTGTGTTGCTGCCAGTCTCTCCGCCCTACCCAGAACCGACTCTACCACTGCTGCATCGACTGTGACGCCGGCCATGCCTTTACGCCCACAAGACGAAACCCCATTTTCAAACAGACAAAGTCGCATCCATCTTCGCTGATATTATCAAAATCACCACAATCCTTCGCCAGCCCGACCCCATCTGTCGCAAGCAGGCGGTCACCAGTACAAGCATCTCCACGACCACAGTTCAGGAAGCGAACAAGTATGGAGAAGATGCTGCTACAGGAGAAAAAGAGGAGGTAATCATATATTAATCGCTAGTACTACTTAGACGGGCTGTCTTTGCTGTTGCCGACGGTCTTGCTGGGGATGGTTATGCCCTGCGCGGTACCGATTACCGAGGGCTTCTTGAAATAGACGGCATCTATTTGGTGCCAGACTGCTCTCCAAGGTGTATGTGATGGTGTAGGTAACGAGAAGCAGCTCTGATGGCATGTCCAATCTATGCAAACCATGTTTAGCACATAGCCTAATGCTTACGTTGGATATTAACAGTACCGTTGTTGAATAAGGACGATGCATCTTTTATGCTGAGGCTCATTGCCTGGGTGCATTTCTTGGCACCGACTTGGATCTGGGGAAGGGAGTGTTTCATACTGCTCATACTTCTGGTGTCAGCAGCAGTGCATATCCGGCATCGGTTGAGTCTGGGGAAGTACATACTATATATAATAATTAAAGGCCAAGCTTTATACCTAGTTCAGCAGATCCGGGGGGACTCTTGGCGAACATGGAGACGGCATTGAGAAAACAATCCCGAGACACAGTTATATACTGATTATCAGCCTTCTGTTCTGGATAAAAAGGAATCTAGTTTACTCAAACAATATGAACTACAGAGCAGTATAATGAAGAGCTATGTTCAGTATTAGAATGCACCTTCAGCCTCGAGGCGAGAGCAAAAAGAAAAGTCGAAATCACTACGAGACATCCCTCAACAACGCTGATGGCCGGATTACCCTCTGACGTTCTATTCCTTTCTCATCACTTATCTCTACGCTGCATGCACCCCGGCGGGAAACTATCTTAGACCTCTTGTTCACTTGCATATTTTCAGGAACCTGAATAGTGTTTTGTGATATACTTTTGCCCTTGGTAACGTACAATCATTGCTTCTCGCGCTTCTCGCCGGCGAGCACGTCCTCGTTCTGTCCCTGGTGAAGTGTGACATGCACTCTGTTCGTCAGGTACTTGTCAATGTCATTGGGAAGCATTATGCCTGCAATGCATGCTAGACCAGTAAAGGCAAGCGTCACCAAGAAGACCGTCCGATAGGCGTTGAAGTTGCCGTCAAAGTACGCCTTGGTGCCGACAGCGAGAATGTCGTCAGTGAGGCCGGTAACATTAGCAAACGAGCCCGTAGTGAACCCGTCAATGAAAGAAGCCACGCTCGATGCCGGCAGCCCAGCCTTCTCGACGGCAGGCGCCACGGCGGCTGGGATCGTGACGGCACTGCGAGCTCGCAGCACGACGGTGTACACCGTGCTGGCTATGCTGCTGATAAAAAAGCGAATTGAGCCGGCGAGACCACCCGACGAGCCCAGATTGCCCTGGTCTTTGGCTGTAAGAGTGACCAGCGAGATAGACAGCGACTCCATCCAGCCGAGGAAGAACACGCCGAGCGACACGAGCACGCACGCCCGGACCTTTGTCTCGGGACTGCACGTTGTCGTGACGGCAAAGAAGAGCCCGCCGATCAGGGCCCCGAGCAGACACTGCCACTTGAGATGCCGGATGTGGCTCGCGAGGATGCCGCCGACAATCTCACCAGCGACAATAAACATTCCCACAAACGTCGACAGCCATGGCGCATACATTGGATCGTCCTCGCGCGCCCACATCAGGCCGCACATAGTCGGCCACACGATCGCAAAGGCATAGTACATGCTCGCGCCGATGCCCGACAGCACAGTGGCCGAGTTCCAGGCACGGTTGCGGAAGAGGTGCACGGGCACGAGCGGCTCCTTGTGCTGGACCAGCGCCTCCCAGCACCCAAAGGCGACGAGAGACAAGGCCCCGATGGTGATGGTGCTGATGACGGCTGCTGACTTCCAGGGGTAGAGCGAGCCGCCCCAGTTTAGACCCATCATGAGAATGAGCAGCCCGCCGGTGTAGAGTACAGTGCCGGTATAGTCAAACTCGCGCAGGTACTTGATCATGCGCTCGTTCTGGTGCTTCATTTGGAACGTCGGCGGGTGGTAGAAGAAGAACCAGCAGAGAAAGCTGACGCCGTTGACGCCGATCAGCACATAAAAGGCACCGCGCCAGCCGACCTTGGTGTACTGGATAAACGAGTTGGACACAGCCGGCGCAAAGGCCGAGCTCGGGAGCTGCCACATGTAGACATAGGCATTTCCGAGAAAACGGTACTTCATGGGGACCAGTTCGCCCATGACATAGTAGTACGACAGCTGTGTGGCTGCCGAGATGCCGATGATGGTCATGCCGCCGATCAGCGTGTTGACGTTCTGGGCCGTGGCACAGACGATGGAGCCGATGATGCCGAGGAACGTGCCGCCCGTGAAGACCCAGCGCCGGCCAAAGATGTCCGTCACGCGGCCGATGATGGTGAGTGTCACGGACGACGTGAGTGTATAGACAAGCGCCACCCAGTCAATATTCGGGCTCTATAGTTTAGATGTCAGGTGTCAGGCCTCAGCGATATGCTATACGAGGATTCTCTCTGTTACATACCGGGCCAATATCGGCATTGATCGTGCCCAGGATCGGGGCTGCAAAGGCAAACCCGGCAACACCGCCGGTCAGGCCGAGACCAATGGCCAGCATGGTGCCGAGAAAAAACCGACTCCGGAAGTAGCCATCAGGCAGCTCGTCACCTTCAATGTCAAAGGTGGCTCCGCCGATGGCCTCGTGCTCATTCTCGTGCTCATCGCTGTAATCTGTGGTATCGTGGTGAGCTGTCTGGCCATGCTCAGCAGCCTGGGCTGACTTTTCGACGTCAGACATATCGAAAGGTGATTGAATAATTGTAGCCTGGTAGAGAAAAAGCTTACAATGTACACAAGAGATCATATAAGCCGCGAAATGGACTATAGATCAAGACTGGCCGCTGCTATATATATCCCATACCTCATAGTATAAATCTTTATTCTAAAGCTCGTCCTGCCAAGAGCTTTCGACTGCCGTGCTGTCTTGTCTGTTGGAGATTGTCTGAATCATTGCAGCACGGGAAAGGGGTGTCGAAGAGCCAGAGTCAATGCTCTGCTTCCAACAACACGGTACTCTTTTCCCGTGTAGACAGCTTTATGACATACGCTGTCATTTCGTAATAGAACTCAAGTAAGTCGGACATATGTACATATCAGCTACGCAATCTACTCATCTCGTCTATTGTTCCCCGAATAAGTGCCAATATCAATATCATCACACTTCTTTGTCAAGCTTGTCGTCCATCCCCGCATCTTCACCTCCTGTTGGACAAACGACGCTACTTATTCATTAAGATGCAAGCTTGCGCTCGTTTGAATTCTCCAATCGCATCTGACAAGATGTGATCTCATTCTCCCGGAATGCCTTACCCGAGCATACAACACTACCCCAGACTTTGATAAAGCGGAGTGGTTCCGGGGCAACCCTTGCCAACAAAGGATGATCACATGGAGCAACAACACATGATGAATCATCGTTATCAGGAATTTTGGAAACTTATTTATTTCTGTACTCCCTGTTTGTTTACTGATGCAGCTAGAATCCTCATTCGTTAAGGCTCAGACACTTGTACTTGCTGCCCATGCCACTATAGTAGTCCGTCTCCAACTGGTCCTCGTCACTTACATTGTCAGAGTCTTCTGCAGTCCCCCCATGCCTAAACCGCGACGTGCTCTTCCGCAGCAGCTCTTCGATAGCAAGCCCGACTCGCTCGGCCGCCAGCTTCACACCGCCGATGTTGGGCGAGGCCGGCCCAATCTGCAGCATCGCCAGCTTGCCCGAGCAGAACAGCGGCACATTGTCTCCCCACATCAGGTCCTCCGTGAGGCAAGGGTAGCCACCGACGGTGTCAATGGGGAACCTTTGCAGCATCGTCTGCAGGTACGGCAGCTTTTCCACATCCGTCTCGATGCCCGTGGCAAAGTAAACGTGGTCTATCAGAGGCATGTCCGCGATCGGCGGCTCGGTCTCGACTCTCCAGTAGCCTTCGGGGTGCGTGCAGTTGCAGCTGGGCGAGGACGGTGTCTTGCTCATGGGCGGCGAGGCGCTCGACGGTGATTCGACGAACTGCATGCTAGCAATGTTGGTCTGCGTGAACAGGTTGACACGCCCACTGGCCACGTGCTTCTTAAGGATCTTGCTGTAGTGCGGTGTTAGACTGCCACCACCGCGTGCCTCCTTGATGATCTCCAGCCGCTCAGCATCCGAGTCGGCCGACCAGAACCGCGCCTGCTCGCGGTTGCGGTATTTTCCCATCCAGCTCAAGTCCACGTCAAAGTACTTGACGACGACGTTGCGGCCACGCATAATGTGCCAGACACGGGTGACGCCGCGCCGAAGAACAAGATCGGTAATCTGCGCCGACGTGAGGCCGCCTCCGACAACGACGACATTGGTTTCTTTTCCGGGGGCGCTAATGCGGGATGCCAAAATCGGGTCGGGGAGGTGGCGGAGATGGAATGTATGGCACGCCTGAGGGAACAGGAACTCACCGTCGAGGCCCTTGCGCGGCACCATCTGGCCTGTCGTCTCGTCCACGGTCTTGAGCATGTACTTTGCAATGTCGGGGATGGCAGCAGGGATGCGCGCGGCATTAGCCGGCCCGACAGCAAGGATGACAATGCGTGCGTACCGCCGCACCTTGTTGGTCGTCACGGTAAACACAGGTTCGTCGTTGATCATGTCAGAGATGCCGTGGACGTTGCCATAGTCGACGTCTTGCAGTGCCTCGTTCTTGAGGATGCCGGCGGCCAAGCCGTAGCGGTCGCGTACACAGTTGCAGTGGTCCGAGAACAGCTGGCGCGACGGGGTAAAATAGTCGTTGCGGTCGCGCTCGTTGATGTCCACCTCAGGCTGGCCATCCTGGATGCCGCCGCGGCGTGTCGACCGCTTCTTCTTGAGGTGCTTGCTGACCTCCTTGCCAACGCAGGCGCCAATGTCAAACAAGTCATCGTTGTTGCCCTGCTCGTGTGCGCGCGCGAGCAGCGAGTCGCGGTCCTTGGGGTCTACGTGCCACAGCAGTGGGCTTCGGAGATGTGTAATGTTGTAGGCGCCGAACAGCCGGTTCCAGCGGCCCAGCCACTTGTTGTCGGAAGCATCGACCACGAGCATGCGTGGGCCGCTCTGCCCGTCGCCCGAGCTGCCCTGACGACATATGTCCTGGTTTTTCTTGACATGCCGCACAAATACACGCTTTCCGTGCTTGCGAAGCCACTGGTAGCGTCGGTGCTCCTCGTCGGTGAAAATGGCGGCCGGCGTATCTTCGCGGATGCGAGCTGCCACAGCAAGACCAGCGGGACCGCCGCCGACGATGATCACATGGTAGATGTCCTACTCTTCTGGAATAGTCTCGAGGCATTCTTTGCAGTCAATCATGTTGGCTTCGAGCTGGTATCAAATCAAGTGTATATGCTGGGGGACGGACGATGGAGGAGGGTAGCTTCAAGATCTTCAAAGCAAATGGGTGACTTGCAGGCAAACAGATACGAGTTACACCCCATGCGAGCCCGTATCAATATATAGCAATTTATATGAGCTCTGGGTCTCTCCTATAGGAGCTGTGTTTACATGATCCCGGGTCCGACCTGACCATCCGGGTGGTTCCTCTAAGAAAGGCTGTCCAGGAACATATGCCATCAAGGTACACAAGACACGAGACAAAGGGCCATGTCCAGACGAGTACTGTATAAATCAGTAGACACAGTTCTCATGGGATGTATGAATGGCCCTTTTATTGCATGAACAGTTGATATATCTTGGAATAATTGATGCTGTTGATCGCTTGCTCGATCTTTAGTTGCGTTCGAGTTGGGAGTTAGTCGGGTCGCCATGAAGTACGCCATGAACTAGCGCTACTACCATCTGAATGTAAAGTACATGTTTAAAGTCATTAATGTGCTGCTCAGATGTACATGCATCTTTAACAAGTAAAGACGCAAGGCCCGCGGGTGTATATGCCTTGCCTGCATTGCCATAGATGTCGAGCACGATGCCGGGATCAGTCGAATGTGGCTCCCATGGACGAACTACGCCATCATATATACCCGGCCTGTATGGCAGATGTTGACTTGTCGCTCTACTGCAGCCGTTCATCCACCACTCACTTGTTTGGATCGGGAGTGCGGTGGTCCGCCGCAATATAGGCGAGTAAAGAGGAGTATATTCAACCGCTTCTTGGCGACCACGAGGCCGATCACGAGTAGGCCAGCCTCTCAGTAGTCTGATTCGCTGTCACAGACTGCACTTCCTATCCAACTCGCAAACTAAGTTGCTCCGAAATATAGTTCATAAATGTTATATACAACTGTCGTGATTCGTCTCGCATGCTATGGAACCGACTCTCAAGTCACTCCATTTCTATGCCCATATCTATTCCCACATCATGGCAGACTCGACAGTGTTTACCACTTGGCCTCCTTGGACGACAGGAAAGTCTTGAGGATGTCGACAATCTTGCCGAGAGCGCCGAGCCACTCCTTGAGCTTGACGATCAGCAGGGCGTGGTCGGTCGACAGCTTGGCGTAAAAGTCCTTGCGGTAGGGGCAGGCGCTCATGGCGGCAGAGAAGATGGGCTTGATGAGGAAGCTGTGGTGGGGCTTGAGGGTGCTGCCGTAGGCGTTGCGGAAAGAGTCGCTGAGCTCCTCGCTCTCCTTGTCGAGGTTCTGGCTCAGGGCCAGGTACGTGAACTCGAGGCCGCGGACGAGCCACAGCAGGCCCTCGGTGGCGACGTGCTTCTTGGTCTTGAGCTCGTTGACGACGAGAGACTGCAGGGTGGTCGAGTCGGCGGGCGCGGCCAGCTGGCGTTCACGGATTTTCTAGACGGTTAGACTGGGGCGATGCGGGCGCGAGACAGACTGGGGGTCGTACCTTGACGTTGCCGAGCATGTCGTTCTTGACGGGCGAGAAGGCGACACCGCCGAGGACGTCTGCCGGTTAGCATGAGAAACAACCCCCCAAGAAGAACAGAACAGATCTAGCAACAGCACGTACCGAACATGGTGGTTAGAGACTCGGCGGCCTCGAGGAACGAGGTGGTCTCGACGGCATTGCTGTTGGCGGCGTCGACGGGCACGTCGACAAACGACTTCTTGAAGGTGTCGATAAAGGTCGCACCGGCGGGGATCTCAGCGAGGGCGGTAGCCATTTTGACGGTTGAAGGAGGTGTTGTTGGGGAGAATTGGTCGTGTAGATTAGTAGGAGCGGAAGTGAAGAAGACAAGTGAAGCAGCAGCACGACAGGTAGGGATAGAGCGAGCAGAGCAGCTGGCAGTGACGATCTTGGAGGGGACCGGAGGCGGTCAAGCCAGCGTGGAGCAGTGGAGCAGTGCAACGCTGCCAGGGGGTCCTCCACGCTAGGATGGAGGGGCCCGGGGCCTAAAGGGGTCGAACAGCTCCCCTCAGGGGTAGTACGCGAGTTACAGCGCTTTCTAGCGTGAGCGTGCACGTGATGCCGCGTCATTGGCCCACTGCTATCTCCACCTCTACGGAGTACTTGCTTTTAGTCTCTACAGCGCCATGATCACTATCTACCGCCATGCACAGCTTCTTCGGGCACCACGTCGGTAGTTGACAGCATCAAAGATCAAATTGATTAAATACACGATGAAAGCATCACACGCAAGATTGCAGCCCGACACCCATCCTTCCACCCTATGCGTAGACACTCTCCGTGAACTGGTTCACCTGCAGGCCCGTCTCGGCCATCGGGCTGTCCTTGAGGAAGTCCAGCGGCATCCACACCAGGTGTCCGCGCACCTTGTCTAGTTTCGCGCGCACATCCTCCGCCGGCATGAACTGGTCAAAGATGTGCCCTGGCGCGATGCCCTTGGACGGCATGAACCGGTCATAGTCCGCAAACGTCTTGACGTGGTCGTCGGGGTCCGCGTGGAACAGGTGCCGGAAGATCTCCGTGTTCGTCGACGCCTGCTCCGTCCACTGCGTCCACAGCTCCTCGGACAGCGGATCCTCCACAATGTTCCAGCTCTCGTCCTTGTCCCACACGTCGTTGGGCGAGTCCGGCGACGGCGGCTGCGCGTTGGGGTCGCCCGCTGCGTCGACGGTCTGCGGCGGCAGCAGGCCCAGGTGCTCGCGCCACAGGTACCGCCGCAGCGTGGCCGCGTGGTGGCCTGCCTCAAACGGCTCGCCGTCCATCGTCGACTTGAGGATGCGCGTGTCCTGCATCACCAAGCTCAGCTCGCTGTCGTGCGTGCCCAGCTGGCTGCGGTCGTTGAGGTTGCTGCTGCCGCACACGACGTACTTGTCATCGGCAATCAGCAGCTTCGCGTGGATGTACAGCTCCTCCTGGATCCAGTTCTGCACCTCGTCGTTCGGCTCGCCCTCCCAGTACTCGTCCGCCAGCGAGCCCGGGCCAGCCATGGCGTGTCCCGCAACGACGGGCTTCACCTTGTTGTCCGCGTCCACGGCACCCGCACCGGGCTCTCCGTCGGCGCCCGTGCGCTGCGTAATGGACGAGTTGTTTCTGCTCGCCTCAAAGCGACGCTTAACGTCAGTGGCGTGCTCGAGGTAGTCAGGCTTTGCGCTGTCGCGCTTGAAGTCGCTCTCCTCCTCGGCATTCTTCTGCTGGCTCGCGTGGCCCATGTGCTTATCGCGGCCGCCTTCGGTGTCGACTGTGCCGTAGATACCCTCGCCCATAATCTCCTCGGCCTCGGCGCGTGCCAGCTCCTTGTACGACACACCCGACTCCGCCTCCATCTTCTTGATGGCCGGCGTCTTGGCCAGGCGGTCGTAGCTTCGCAGGTTGAAGAAGAAGATGTGCTTCGTCGGGTCGACACCGCGCGCCCGAATCTTCTCGTAGATAGACTCGGGTCCACGGCAGATACTCTTGTATTGGTAGTCCATGATGGCGCGTGTGCCCATGGCTGCGTCGCCTCTGAGATCGCCAGCAAAACCGGGCACGGCCGGGATCAAGATGATCACCTTGAAGTTCTTTTTGCCGCGTTCCGAGTTGCTCACAACAGCGTCGACAATTGCTGCACCAATGGTGTTGTGCACCGGTGACTGCTGGTCGCCTGTGGCCGTAATGAAGAACTGGTTTTCGATGTAGACATAGTGCTCGGCCTTGCGGATAATGTCGCTGTACGCATTCTGGATCGAGTGCTCGGTAAGCGTGCCGTTGGACCAGTCGCACGCCGACCGCACCACCTGCGCATGGACGGTGCCCTGGTTCGGCTGCAGCTCGGGGATCTCCTCGAGCGGCTTGAGGGGGTGGAGGATGTAGTCGCCGACGGGGTGGCTTGGGCGCTGCACACCGACGAGGTCTTCGTCCTCGCCTTCTCTACCGCGAAGCTGCATCCAGTCAAAGCGGTCGTCGCGCTTGTACTTGTCACGCTTGATAAAGTTCCAGCGCAGCACAAAGTGCTCAGCAATGTCGTAGACGCAGGGGCCAATGATGCCCATGGACACGTCGTGCCACGGCATGCGGCCATTGTCAGCCTTGCTAAGCTCATTTTCCTTCCAATCCTTGACATTCTGAAAGTCCATCACACGGTTGTTGTTGAAATCCTGGCCGGGCCATGTCTCGTTGATGACGCCCTCGGGGTGCACGTCGGCGAGGGCGTGGGTGTGGTCGTCCCAGCGGCCAAAGCACATGTCGAGGCCGCCAAAGTAGGCAATGTTGTAGTCGATGACGATGAACTTTTCATGGTGGGCCCAGTAGAAGGTCATGTCGGCGGCGTTTTCAAGGAAATTGTGGTCGGGATGGCGCATAATGCGGATGTTGCCATAGCCGGGCGTGCCCTCGGGGCACAGTGCTTGCAGCGCATGCTTGGTGTGTGCCGAGTTGCAGGCCAGGGCAGCCTCAACCTCGCGGTACACGATGAGGTAGATCTTGACACCGGCCTCGGCACGGCGCTTCAAAATCTGGTCAAGACGCCACTCCTGGTTGTAGTAGGGCGGACGGCGCATAAACAGCTCGGGCGACAGCCACCAGTCGGCAATGTAGATGGTCTCCTTGGCATTGTTGAGAGACTCGGACACGGCCCAAAAGTAGTCGCGGCCGTCCACATACCACTTGGTCAGGTTGCCGTCGCGTTCGGGAAAGTAGGACTCGTAGCGGTGGGACTCGCAGGCCTTAGTGCGCTTCTCGTCGCAGAGCTTCTCGTGCTCCTCGTCATGCCGGTGCTGGGAATTGAACAGGTTGCCGAGTTTGCCTATCTGGTGCCTAAGTTGCAGCTGTCAGTATTGAATACGAGCACGACACAGGTCCGACGGGTCCTCCGGGAGCAACGTACTTCTTGTGGCTCAGATGGATCTTGGCATCGCGGAGAGGCGTGCTGTTCTCAAGCTTGTCCTCGAGAGCCTCCTTCATGTCACGGAACGGGTTCTTGAACTTGTCCGACAGACTGCTCTTGTCTTTACCGTCTCCAGCCATGTTGGCGGTGGGCGGGGTGGTGAGCCGTGGGGAAGATGTGCGATAGGTGATCTGACTGTGAAGTGGCCCAGTTTCGATGATATCAGGAGCTATCAGGCGTGATGTTCAAGCTTCAAGATATGCGATTGGCAGCCAGATGTCAATGAAGTGGTGATCAGTTCAAACAAACAACAGGTTAGATGATGCAGAAGGAAAGAAAAAGAAAAGCTGCGGCTGATGCAAGTTTTATGAGTCGAGTTGGGTGCTGACCGATGCCAAGACACGAGGAACCAAGGCAAGACACAGCAGCAAAGAGTGGCAGTCGTAATACTAGAGCTAGTATGCGAAAAAAGAAAGTCGAACAAGATAAAGAATCAAAAGTAAGAAAAGACGCCAGATCAAGGGCTAGGGAATGCCTGGGTGCAATAGTTCATTGTTGCGCTGTTGCTGTCTCGTCGTCTACCTCGTCCACTGGTGAGACCTGCACACCACTACGATCAATAAAGTGGGCTGCTTAGGCGGGATCACACAGCAAATGCGGTGGTGACGTCAAAGCTGTCGTGCGCTTTGAGGAGTTTTTAGAAAAGAAAAAGGAAAAAAGCTGGGGCGTCTGCCCCTCACCTCACCAATGCTCCGTGCTTCATGCTCGTAGGTCTTTCAGCTCGCCATAGCATCGCCCGGATGCTGCTTCCGCTCTGTTCAGTCTCTGTTCGCTTGCTTCGTGGACTTTTGCATGACAATTCCGTGACACTCTTTTTTCATCTAGACTCTGGGCATGATAGAGGCGTGTCGGGCGAGGACAGGCATTGGCTGAGGCATCGCCAAGGGCAAGTGGCCGTATCCCGATGCTTGGCGGGCATGCCAGGTGGATGCTGATCAGTGGAGAGGGAAAAAAAGCGTCAGAGACAAAGACGAACAACATCAGAGAATGCGATAACGAAAGCATACAAGGGAGGCGGATTGACTGATATATCGACGAGCGAAGCCTGACGTTGATGCTTTCCGGGAAAAAGAAGAGATGTCGTCGTCTGATGCATGTGATTACATAAGTGACTTCCTGGAAAAGAAGGGACGCGTTCCGGGAACGGAAGGCACGATCGCCATTTGACCTCACGACTCTATAATTATACATTTCAAATTGAGCCTCATCGTGAATTCGCCGTGGACGGCGACGCATAGCATATCTGCTGTCCAGGTTCCAGCCCAGCTAGCGATCGGCAGCTGATAAGATATGTCCTCTATGCCTGTCCCGCTCTCGCCACTGTCACCCAACTCTCCCATGCACCTCTGTCGCGCTATTACGGTCCGGGGACATGTCCGCCCTCGACCTTCACCTTCATCCTTCAGTCCTCTCGATATCGAGTATCACTTTGATCAGATACCACTCTGATGTCATTATTTAAACAGGTTATCTCATGTCGGTATTGACTGCAGTAGCATTGGCCGGCAAGCGGCACGGCAGCGAGCTTGCTAGCCACCTAACCAACTAGCGTCCCTTTGATCTCCTCGTCCTACACTGGTAAAGATCTCTGTTGCTTTCAATATACTTGATCGGTCCCTTCTTTGCCTCTCTTGGTTATCAGATTTTATATTCCACGATTAGGACAACCCCAACCCTGAGAACCTACGACGCATGCTCGTCAATCTGACGTGAATGATGCAACTTTCCTGCATCGACGGCCCACTATTCTTCAGTTTCTCCCTCTCCCTATTACAAGCTGTCTCTATCTCGGTCAAACCTTGTTGCTATCTAGACTCTTATGTTGCCGCTGGTAAATGCTGTAATAGCGGCGGCACCCCGATTAGCTGCCTCCATATCCGTTTCGGCTCCGACAATTGTCCCATCTCTCCTATCTAAATCATATAACCAAGTGTCAAGAGTGCTTTTGCTCTGAGCTCTAGGTCGCTATCAACTACTTAAAATCCGGAAAAAATGGGCGACGAGTATCTGGCAAAGCTGCCGTCTCCGTGCTGCTTCCTCGGCAGCATCCATGAGGGCACACCCCTCGGCGTCGAAGAAGAGCTGCTCGGCGTCACGACCTATGTGGCCCGTCCGCCATCGGGTGTCGAGGCCAACGGCCATGTCGTCTTCTACTTTCCTGACGTCTGGGGCCTGTCTAGCAACGCAAAGCTGCTGATGGATGTGTTGGCATCAGCCGGCTTCGTTGCTCTTGGCATGGACTACTTCCGGGGCGACCCCATCTCCAAATACCGCGCAGACCACGACAGCAAACCCCCGCCCGACTTTGACCACAAGGCCTGGCGCAACAAGCACTTCACGTTTGCAACAGAGAATGTGCCGCTATGGGCGGAGGCGGCCAAGGCCAAGTACGGCAGCGACAAGTCGCGCTATGCTTGTGTTGGCTACTGTTTCGGTGCGCCGTTTGTATGCAACCTGCTGGCCACCGATGCTGTTTCGGCTGGTGCCTTTGCACACCCGTCTCAGCTTAAAGAAGAGCACTTCCGTGCCGTCAAGAGTTCGTTGTACATCTGAATGTTGTGTGAGTTCCTTAAATGAATATAATGTGCATACTAACAATGTAGAGCCACTCTTTCTGTCGTGTGCTGAGAACGACCACGCGTTTGGCACCGAGTCCCGGCGCAAGGCCATAGACATCTTGATGGAGCAGAAAACACCGTACCAGGAACAGCTCTTTTACAATGTCGGCCATGGCTTTGCCTCTCGAGGCAATCTTAAAGACCCATATGAGCGTAAGTCGACTATACAATACACGAATAATAAATACTGACAGTTCAGGCTGGGTCAAGGAGCAGAGCATTCAGGGCATCACCAACTGGTTTGACTTTTGGCTGCAAATGAAGAAGGAGGCATAATTATGATTATAGAAGTCGATTGTGCGATACGTTTCAAATACAATCCTTTTATAATATCTACTGCGGCAGGAAAGGCGCCACAGACTGCCAGAAGTCGCATCGCCTCCCGCGGTCGCCCTCCCACGAGTCGGCATCGGCCGTCTTGAACAGGTTCTGCAGGCCCGGCTCAACATAGATGGTGCCATCGCGACCCCAGATACTCACAGTTGAGGCTGTCCCACCCGTCGTGTTGAGGTTGACCAGCCGGCGCTCCAGGGATGACCAGGCGGGGAAGATATAGGGACTGCTGCCACCACCATTCAGGATTGAGGGGTTGCTACGCACGACAACGCCACCCCAGATCTGGCGGAACGCCTTGACAAAGTCGGGGCTCTGGGTAGACAGGGCCGGGCCTATGTAGGCACCCACATCGGCATTGTGGGAGGCAAAGGGGACCGAGTACTGGTACTGGTAGGCTTTCTTTCCCGGCGCAGTATAAGCCTCGGCGAGGAAATAGGCCGAGCAGGTAAAGGTGGCCTCGCTGTAGATGTTGTAGGCGCGCTGCTGGGGGCCGACGGCGGCGAGGGAGACGTCGTTGGCGGTCGGCCAGTTGACGCCGTCCGTCTCAAAGGCAGGGCCATCGAGGGGGTAGCTTGAACCGCCTGGTCCGGTGCCGGCCGTGCTGTAGAGGGCGAGAAGCTCGGTAATATTGGCCGAGGACAGACCCGGGAAGGCAGAGTGAAGCCAGGTGACGAGCTTGTCGTCAGAGTCGATGCCGCCCGGGACAAAGAGCGGCGCCTCGTCTGCATTGTTGCCGACCATGACTGTCTTGCCGAGAACCTGTTTGGCGGCGAGCTGCTCGGAAGCCAGCTGCTGGATAAAGGTGCCGTCGGTGACCGGCGTAAAGGCCCATGTGCCAAACATTGCTAGGCCGGTTGACACATTGAAGCTGGCGCGCTGCAGCGTCTCCGAGTCGGCGGCGACAAGGCACTGCCAGACCTCGGTGGGTGACGACGACGTGCACCCGACGGTGGCGGCGAAGTCGTTGTAGTTTTGCGTCGGCATGGCGGCATCGTAGGCAAACTGCTGGGGCATGTAAGGCGACGCGGCAATCGCATTCTGGAACAGAACCAAGTCTGTGTTGCCGCCCTCGGCCAGTGTGTGGTGCATTACGGCACCACCACCCGACGACTCTCCGGTAATCGTGACCTGTGACGGATCGCCGCCAAACAGCGAGATGTAGTTCTGGACCCAGATGAGAGCGTAGGCCTGGTCGATAAGGCCGGCATTGAGCAGTCCACCATTGGCCTTGACCTGCTCGGAACCCAAAAAACCAAGCGCGCCAAGGCGGTACTGGATCGTGACGGCCACAAACTCGTTGTTGTTGTCGACGATCAAGCCAGACAAGTCATTCGCGCCGTTACCCTGGCCATACCCGCCGCCGTGGATCCAGACCAGCACTGGCTTCTTGACCGTGGACGATGTCGAGTCGGGCGAGTACACATTGACGTAGAGGCAGTCCTCGTTGCCCGGATTGAATGTTTGGCCGGGCATGGACGGCGGGGACTGGGGACACTGTGGGCCGTACTTGGTGGCGTCATGGACGGCCGACGGATCACCTGTAGGCGGCTGCGGCTTCTGCCACCGGAGGCTGCCGGTGGGTGGTTCGGCAAAGGGGATGCCCTTCCACGAGCGGACATGGGTGTTGTTGTCGACTGTGCCCTTGTATATGCCGTAGCCAAGGTCGATGGTTAGGTCGTCGGCGCCCAGCGAGCCTTCTGGTGGGAACGGGGTCAGACCGAGGATCTGGGCAGCATTTGAGGCATTGCTGCGGCTGCGCAACGTGCTTGCCAAGGGTGTCGTGAGGAGGGCGAGTGTAGTGATGGCCGTGGTGACCACGGACTTAACGTCGAGACCCATGGTGTATTGTAAAAGGTGAGTGTGAACCAGCTTACCGAGAGGGCACGATGAAGAGACTGAGCAAGGTAGCACGAAGAATCAACGGTATCCTGTCCTACGAAGTACTAGTCAATGGGACAGGGTAGATCGTCCCTCTTATACTCATATTTCGCAGGTATTCCTTCGTTTCTTCTTCTTCTATTTTTTGCTATTTTCATACTTGTTTGTTTCCTTTACAGCTACTCTTCCTCTACGACATACAACGTCGTTCTCGGCCATGGTGGTGTTTGCACGTGTACTGTGATGGCTGCACGGGGTGGAGAAGAGGCCAGTGAAAGAAGGATCCATGAGAAAAGGAGCAGTGAGGAGAAGAGAGGAGCAGAGGAGATAATGAAAGGATTCAAATGGCTCGGAGATTGCTGTTCACTCGTGTTAGTGCGCTGCTGGCCGCTGTGACCTCTCTCATTGACAAGGGGGTTGTTGAGGATGTTTCTTCGCCAGGCCCACGGCAAGGGCCGTGATGCTGTAGAAGTGCTAGCATGAGGGGGACGAGCACAGAGTACTTTGTTGTAATTTCCGTGAATCCAAGCGTGATAGCCTAGTGATGTTTTCTTTTGTCAGTGTGTACACAGCCAAGCCGTCCAGTATTCGAAGATAGCGTGTGCCTATCAGTCAATGTTGCATGCTTTAATGAGAAGGACAGAAGAAGAGAAGAAGAGATAAATAAGAAGAAAAAAGAACAGGATGTGTAGAGATCGAAGGATCACATTAAGCTTGTTTTGCATGGTCTATCTAGCAAGGAATGCAACAAGGAGCTAGGCAAATAGAAGAACGGTTAATACAGAGAACAGACATAATGAAATAGAAAAGAGAGAGCGGAGGAGCAATAGAGTTGTGCCGGCAGAGGCGGGAGGAGAGGGGTAGACACCAGATACCACGACGTGGTTGTAGACGACGTTGGATCTGCAGCAACGTAGAGTGCGGTCAAAGGTAACAATAAGCCTGTCAAGTAGAAAAAGTAGCAAGAGAGCAGAATAGCAATAACGAGTCTAAAGCCCGGTCGAAGCAACATCTCAGTTCCGTTCCAAGTCAGATCGTCAGCAGTTAGATTCAATACGGCATCATACTCTAGTCTTCCCTTCTGCCCGTCTCAGTATCCGGGTAGACTCAACCGTCTACAAACACCAGTGTAAACAGGTGAGACAAATGGACTGTCATGAAGGCTGTCATCGTCTTCCATAGGGCAGGACAGGTAGGTGGCCATCCACAGTCGTGAGATCCAGACTCATCTACACGATCTGCACATCTCGATAAAGTAACGGGTTTATCCACAACACAAGCAAAGCTTGTTGTACGGCACACGTTTATTCTTGAGTCGACTCCTTGGGTAGAGTGATGTGGGAATTGGCGGGTACCTGGACAAGTCTGGCTGTTGTATCGTGGCGTCGTCGATATCAAATGCGATGCTGGTGTTGTGCTGGTGATTGCTCGTAGTAAAAGTGTTGGGATCACAAGCTAGCTAGGTGGCAGAACTAAGCAGCATATGTGACTACGGCCTCGGTAGGCTACGAGGCGCACTGGTAACGAACTAGAGGAAGCGCCTCTGACGTCGTCCAGGGGCATCAGAGGTGAGCAGGAATGAAACACGAACAACGGTTCAGCTCTAGCTTGGCATCGGTTGGGCTTCATATTCACACAGCAAACAAAAGGGCGAAAGAGGCAGCTTGCAGGGTTCAGAGAAGAAACGCCAAAACGGTAAATAACGACGATGGATCGTTGCTCGGGTATGGGCAGTGGTGATTGGGCAGCCCTACACGTCGATGTGCTCCGCCACAGGCTATCCCCAAAGTGCCGTTAAATAAACAATTCCAAGACATGGCTATGGTGCATTAGTGTTAGTGAGCAAGCTTAAACCTTATCGGGTGTGAAAGGTGATGGGGAAAGATAATGAGGAAATAGAAAGGAGACAAGGCGGACAGACGATGCGGCTATCCGGCGTGGAGGCTTTGCTTAAGGAAGAGCAAAAATATATGGCAAGTCCTGCTGGTAAACCGAGGATGTTGAAGACGATGAGATTGTTGGGATAGGCAGACACGGCATCAAGGTTCTGAATCGAGCCGGCTATTCTATATAATATCGCGGCCTTCTGTCTCTTCAACCATTATCGACATCCGGTTATTCGAAAATCAGATACACTACAAATTCAAAGACCCTGCACCAACATGGACGCCGAGGCATTGCCGGTTTACGCAGACGAGGGCAGCGAGGACGGCCTCACTGCCTGGGTTGAGGAGCTGGCCAGCGACGCCAAACGACTCGGCCTCCCGCTGACGCGCATGCGCTACAACAGCAACCTCATCTGGATCAAGGAGAACAACGTCACCGTGCGCATGATGTACAAGAGAGGCGCCGATATGTCTGCCAACCCCGCCGACGACGCCGCCGCGCACGTGCTGCTCACACAAAAGCGCATCATCGAGACGTTCTTCCGGCTTGTACGGCTCGGCCAGGGCGCTGCCGTTAGGATGTTTGTCGAAAAGGGTCTCGTCAGCCCCGACGTGACCGACGGCGAGGGCTACGACAACGGTCTGGGCGGCCAGTTCCCGTGGCCCAAGCTCGAGCCCAACGACGACTACAAGGAGCACGGCGACCCCTGGGCCGGCGCGACGCCGCTGCTCGCAGCCATCGACATGTGCCGCGTCGACATGGTCAAGCTGCTGCTCAGCCTCGGCGCCGACCCCAACGCATTGGCGCGGCCGCCCAACCTGCGCCCGCTGTCGGGCCCCAAGTACCAGCGCGGCGTCGACAACAAGTCTGAGCGCCTCGTGCGCCGCACACCGCTCATGCTCGCCGCATCCCTGGGCAACTTTGTCGTCTGCAAACTGCTGCTGCAAGACTACCATGCCGACGACGCTATCGTGGCCCCCGACGGCCAGATTGCACTGCGCCTCGCCGCCCAGGCCCGCCACCGCGACATTGTTGAGCTGCTGCCTGCGCGCCGTGGTGGCTCGCTGCAGCGCCTTGGTGCCATCAACGCGCACAACATGGACCGCATCCGCCATGCCGGTCGCAACATCAAGTGGTTCACCAAAGTCGTCGTGTGGGAGTGCCCCAAGTTCGTGTTCTACGACTGCCCCGTCCAGGGTATTATCAAGCCCATGGGCAAGCATCTGCGCTATCTGTGGCAGCACCGGTCCGAGATCTTGACGTCCGTCGGCCATTTCCTGCTGCATCTGCCCCAGCACACGTGGCAGTTTGTGCGCGAGCTGGGTATTGCTCTCGTCGGCGCCGCCAAGGCCCTCGGCCGGGCCATTCTGCGCATCCCGGCCACCATGCGCACGATGGGCAAATGGGCTGTCGAGGCACTCAAGACGATCGGTTTGGCACTGGCCAGCATTGCCGAGCGCACGGCGTCCGCTATCCACACGGCCCTCTTTGCCATCTCGACGTTCTTCAAGAGTGTGACGCTGCAAAACGTGCTCGACGGCTTCGAGGCTGTCCTCAACGCCATCTTCATCACTCTCCCAGCTGCCGTCCTGCTCGGTGTGGTCAACTTCTTCAAGTACTCGTGGCGGGCCATTTGCTACCTGGCAGGCGGCGCTGCTGTTGTGGTCTATGTCCTCGGGCTGCTCTTCTGGACTGTGATCACGTTTGTCCCCAAGAGTCTCTGGCAGATCACCAAGGCCATCGGCAACTCTATAGCAAACGGTACGACTGAAGTCCGTGTCTGGCTGGATCCAAAGGCTATTTAATTGTGTTTTTGCTTATGTTGATATCTGTCCCATGTATTTTTGTTTGGTCGAGCCTTTTCTTTCTTCCTTTTTGTTTTCTTTCTTCTTCTTCTTATTTTCTTTCTTCTTCACTATTCTCTTTATGTTTTATCATGATATTCTGTATTTTATTCACCTGTATCAATACCCTTGTTTTAATATCAGTTTCTAATAACCTCTACCTCTCTTCATTAATTTGAATATTCAAACGTGGCTTGTAGCAACTCTCAATATATCGAGTCCAATATATCCAGTCTCCAGAACACCATTGCCCGCTGATAAATCCCACTACCCTCAAACAACCTCCATCAATTCCAAACCGGAATCCGATATGGTGTAATGGTCAACATCCGACGCTCTCACCGTCGAGCTCGGGGTTCGATTCCCCGTATCGGAGCACATATCTTATCTTTTGCCTTCTTTTGCTCGCTCTCCGATGGATCTATCTCAATCGGCTTCTTTCTTATTTTTCTTATTTTTTACTCTCCTATTTTATTATGCTTCTTTTCATCTTTGGACCCAGTGAATCCTTTATAATTAACGACTTCTGATGATCTTCATAAGCTTCTTCTTAGCACCAGCTGACTAATCTTTCGGCATTGTGGAGGGGCATTGCATCATGCGCGGCATCGCTCAATTAAGCTCGCAAGACCAGTAGCATCCATCCATCTACTCGTACAGGCCACGCACAGGACTTAGGACATAGCGCCCAGTACTGCCGATCCCGTCTCACTACCTCATCGACCAGAGCTTCACATCCACGCCGCAACGGCTTCGACGGCCTTATATCCGGCTCATTCGCCTCCCTTTCTTTTCGTCTTTCTATTTCTTTTGTTCAATTCTGAATTCACCGAGTTTCCACTGCTCTACACGTCGTCGCGTGTCCTCGATTTCCACCGTCCTCGATCCCATCGCGTTATTCGCTCACCTCGGCTCGACTCAGTCTCTACGAGCTCGCGCAAGCCGCTTGAGCCACCGTCTGCTCAATCCGCCTAATCCGGACCGTCAGCTTAGAGATATGCAACTCTCTATCTCTAACTGACACAACTCACAATGGTAGCCCGTCTTCCCCGGGCGTCGTCACTATGCGCGCGGCACGTTCAACCCGGCTGCCACCACTCGTACCGGCGCAACCCGTGGCTCTCGGGCGCCTCTCTTGCAACCTCTTCCACCTCTCTTCGTCGCCACACCCCCTCTTCAGTCCTGTCACCACCCGTGTCCCCCATTGTGCTCCTCCAGCAGCAGTCCAGCGTCTTCTCGTCGTCTGCCGCCAACCTCTATAGGGACCTTGCGCCGGCGCCTGCGCCGGCGCCTGCGCCAGCGCCAGACAACAAGGAAAAGGCAAAGAGCGATGCGGAAAAATCGACACTCAACACAAAGGTCAAGTCGACTGACCCGCTCGCCGAGACCGAAAAGACTACGTCAGAGCAGCGCAAGGCCGACTGGGCCATTATGAAGGAGATGTCGCAGTACCTGTGGCCCGCGGCCGGCAAAGGCAGCCTCGACACCAAGATGCGTGTGAGCTTGGCCGTGTCGCTGCTGATCGGTGCTAAGATCCTCAACGTGCAAGTGCCCTTTTACTTTAAGAGCATCATCGACGCCATGAACCTGGACCCGACCTCCATGGCGGCAGCGGGCGGCACGGCGGCCACGGTGGCCGGCAGCATCATTCTGGCCTATGGCGCAACCCGGATCGGCGCCACGATCTTCCAGGAGATTCGCAATGCCGTGTTCGCATCCGTCGCCCAGAAGGCGATCCGCCGCGTCGCCGGCAACGTCTTCAACCACCTGCTGCACCTCGACCTCAGCTTCCACCTATCCAAGCAAACGGGCGGCCTCACACGTGCCATTGACCGCGGTACCAAGGGTATCAGCTTCCTGCTGACCAGCATGGTCTTCCACATCCTGCCGACGGCGCTCGAGATCACCATGGTGTGCGGTATCCTGACGTACCAATACGGTAGCCAGTTTGCCGCCATCACCGCGCTGACCATGGCCGCGTACACGGCCTTCACCATCCTCACGACGGCATGGCGCACAAAGTTCCGGCGGCAGGCCAACGCAGCAGACAACAAGGCGTCCACCGTGGCCGTAGACTCGCTGATCAACTACGAAGCCGTCAAGTACTACAACAACGAGGCCTTTGAGGTGGCACGCTACGACGCGGCGCTGCGGCAGTACGAGAAGAGCTCAATCAAGGTCGCAACGTCGCTCGCACTGCTCAACAGCGGCCAAAACATCATCTTCTCGTCGGCTCTCACAGCCATGATGTACCTCGGTGCGCGCGGTATTGCTGGCGGCGACCTGACTGTGGGTGATCTTGTCATGATCAACCAGCTCGTCTTCCAGCTGTCGGTGCCCCTCAACTTTCTGGGTACCGTGTACCGCGAGCTGCGCCAGTCGCTGCTCGACATGGAGACCCTGTTCAACCTGCAGCGCGTCAACGTGACTGTCACCGATGCACCCGGCGCCAAGCCTCTGCTGCTAGCACCCCCTACTACGGCCACGTCTGCCTCTACTGCTACCAAAGCGTCTTCTGCTGGCGGCCAGATCCGCTTTGAGAATGTCACGTTTGGCTACCACAAGGACCGGCCGATTCTGCGCGACCTGACCCTGACGATCCCGGCCGGCAAGAAGGTTGCTGTTGTCGGCCCCAGCGGCTGCGGCAAGTCGACACTGCTGCGCCTGCTGTTCCGCTACTACGACGTCGACCAGGGCCGCATCCTGATCGACGACCAGGACATCCGGTCAGTGACGCTGGACTCGTTACGCCGGCAGATTGGCGTTGTGCCGCAGGATACGCCGCTGTTCAACGACACGGTCGAGCACAACATCCGCTACGGCAACCTCGCAGCAACGTCGGCACAGGTTGTCGCAGCTGCGCAGCGCGCGCAGATCCACGACATCATCGAAGGCTGGAAAGACGGCTACCAGACCAAGGTGGGCGAGCGCGGCCTCATGATTTCGGGTGGCGAGAAGCAGCGCCTGGCTGTCACGCGTCTGCTGCTCAAGGACCCGCCGCTGCTCTTCTTTGACGAGGCGACGAGCGCGCTCGATACGAACACGGAGCAGGCGCTGATGCAGAACATCAACAGCATCCTAAAGGAGAAGCTGCGCACGAGCGTGTTTGTGGCGCACCGGCTGCGGACCATCTACGACGCCGACCTGATCATCGTGCTGAAGGAGGGCCGCGTTGCCGAGACGGGCACACACCGCGAGCTGATCGACCGTAACGGCGTCTACGCGCAGCTGTGGAGTGCCCAGGAGACGCGGGTCGACACGGACGAGGATGTGGAAATTGAAGAGGGCAAGGATCAGATTATCGACGTCGAGGCCAAGAAGGTGTAGGCTGGGAATAGCACAGGCATATTGATGTATTTGTACCTTGGGCGTTATCTAATCCTATGTTCTTCTCCTACATTATTCACATGTAAATATAACCCTTCATAGCTCAATCACTGGTTATCATGGCATATAGCCAACCCTTTTCAATCACTATTCATCAAAGCATATACCAATCATAACCCAATCACTATTCATCACAGCATATCACCAATCATTGCTCAATCGCATTATCATATACATGTATCATTATTATTACTGTAATATCTTCCCCACTTTCTTCACTTTTTCACTTCTTCACTGTTTCACTCTTTTACCAGAAGCTGGTGACGAGCTTCAGCATCTTGCCAAAGTTAGGCGTGCCGTAGCCGGTGACAGGGTCCCAGCCAGCGGTGGCGTTCCAGAAAGCACCGGGCACGATACCTGAGCCGGCCGGCTCAGCAGAGCCCGACTGGGTGTTGAATCCGTTGCAGCCAATAGACTGGCCCGCCGTGATGTCAGTCAGGATCTCGGGGCCAAAGGTGTACAGGAGCGGGTTTAGCCAGCCGAGGGCGGGCAGGCCCTTCTTGAGGCGTGCGTCGTTGAGCAGGCCGATAATGCCGCCCCAGACGGGGGCCGCGGCACTGGTGCCACCCGAAGGGCTCTGCATGCCGTCGTAGATGACGTTGTAGTCGGGGCTCACACTGTGGGCAGAGACGTCAGGGAAACCACGGCCGTTCCAGTTGGTGTAGTTGGAGTAGTACTTGTAGGTGGCGTGGGTGACGTGCTCGGCGAGGTAGGTGCCGACAGCCAGCGCCTGGTAGGCAGGGCGCGCAAAGTACTTGCTGAAACCGCCCGACGAGCCCTCCCAGGCAATCTCGGGGGTGACAGCGACGGTGCCGCCGACCGAGGTGACGTAGGGGCAGGTGGCGGGGAAGATGGCGTTGAACTCGACCGTCTTGTAGTCGGGAGCAATGCAGCCGGCGCCGACACCGAGATCGCCCGAGGACACAATGACGGTGATGCCGCGCAGGCCCAGCAGGCCGATGAGGTTGCAGGTGAGGACGGCGTAGTTGTAGGGCACCGAGTCCTCCTCGTCGCCGTACGAGTTGGAGATGACCTGGGGCAGCTCGGCGTTGGTCTTGGACAGCAGGTAGCGGTAGTAAGGCACGTAGGGCTCGTTCTGGTTGTCTTCGGCGGTCGGCTGGTCAATGTTGGGTACAAATGGCGGCGAGCCACCGGTGATGAACTCGGTCACGGGCAGCGGGTGGGCAATGCCGACAATGTTCTGGACATCGAGGTTGGCCTCGCCGATGCTGGCGGTGTACCTGTCCTGGTTGTTGGTGGCGCCGTCGATCAGCTCGACGGAAAAGTTCTGTGCCGCGATGCCATAGACCTTCTCGTAGTAGAACAGGTCCTCGTAGAGCGCGGACTGGTTCAGCCAGCTGCCGAAACCGATGCGGCTGCCGCTGCTGGCATTGGCCGCATAGTCGCCCACCTGGTACATCTGCTTGAGGCAGGCCGGCGTGATGGACGTCTGGCAGGCGGCGTCGACCGTCGTCGACGAGCCCTTGCCCTTGGTCGTCTCGGAGGAAGTGGTGGCCGTCGCGGCGCGCTCGCCGTACTGCATGTGGCTGACCATGGGGGCAAAGGCCTTGCTCTCGCCAAAGTAGTTGCCGGGGTCGACGAGGGCGACGTGGTCGGCGATGTGGTCGGGCACAGAGTAGGACAGCGTGCGCAGCTTTGTGGTAGCCGACGAGACAGCGGCCTTGGAGTAGTACTTGTACTCGGCGCCAAAGAGCTTGTTGGCACCGGTAATGTCCGTAGCAACATCGACGAAGGAGCCGCGCACGACGTAGCTCTTGACGTCGCCGCTGGACTCGAGCCAGCTAGTGACAGCACTCACGGCGGCCTCGGAGGCACCGTAGGTGCTCGTGATGTCGTCGACATCGAGGTACTTGCCGTAGCCGACCTGGTTGGGCGTAGCAACGGACAGCAGGTGGGACTCGAGCTGGTCGACGTTCTGCATGTTCAGGGCAATGGTGAAGACATGCGTGTCTTCAGCTCTCTCGACGACATCGCGGCTGGCAGTTGCCGACTTGGACTCAACAACCGACCAACCCTTGGGCACGGCGTCAATCTTGCTGATGACGGCGGCCTGGGTGGAGGGCACGAGCAGGGAGCCGACAGCAGCCAGAACGGCCACGCCGGACCGGAGCGTGCTGTAAGTCATGGTGGGAGGGTATGAGGGAAGAAGGAGGGAGAAGAAGGAGAACCTCAACGAGAACACTGCAGGTTCAAGAGGAGAAGAAGGGAGAAGTGAGGAGAAGAGGAGAGAGGTGAGGATGAGAAAGAAGAGGAAAGAGAAGAAGCCCGGGGGTAAGGCAGGATGCGTGCTTATATATGGAGTAAACAAGCTTAAGTGCTTGTGTTGTGGGCTGGACGGCTTCCGGGATGTCCTGCACGTTTGGCCGTTCCCCTTGCAAGTCTATTCACTACTCGATTGGGAAATGTCACTGCTTATCATGTCGTGACAGTCGAAAGCTCGGGCTCAGCAAATAAAGAGGCACGGAGACCAAAGAGGAATACTATCTATCAAGATACGACGTGTAAGTGTGTAGTCTGTGTAGAAAGTGTAATATAAGTACTACGGCGAGCTGTATGAGTGACATGCTGGTGCAGGCACATGGATTGAGAGAATACAACAATAAACAATTGCCATGACAAGAGGATAGGATTCAGAATAAGGATAGAGAGTGATGGATAAACAGAGATACGTGACAGGAAGGCCAAAGAATGAGGCGCTGGCGGAGTCAAAGGATCGTCTCTCGCTGCCGTGAATGTTCTTTTCTTTTCTTCTATCTTTTTTCTTCCATCTTTTTTCCTGCTGGCTTTTCTGTTGTCTTTCTTTCATTACCATCTCTGAGCCGACTATGCCGTGCCAATTCCAACCCCTGTGGTGCCTGATGTGATACAACCCATCCTGTCGTCATAGCATATTCCCTACTGCATATGTGGTCGGCCAGAGCTCGCTTCCGCTCCCCAGCTTCTCGTCGTGCATCGTTCCGAGCTGGTCCATAAAACAAAAGAACCTCCTGCCATGAACGGACAAGCTTTCTTCTGCCAGAATGGTTGCGTGGGCAAATGTAAATACGCAGTATGATGTCCTGCTTACAACGTATGACTATTAGCAGACACGCTCACAATGTCCTTCCGCATCCTGTCTGACTGTACTTGTGCACTTACTCCGTTCTCCTTAAGTGTGTAATTCCACTGCAATCTCTAAATCCCGCTGTTTATGTACAGGGGCGCTCTGGTTGTGTGATGAATGCTGTCCGTGGAATTGCGACAAAGTGATCGACAAGCGCGAGTGAGCATGGCCATGGGCGAGACCCGATGGAAGATCTGCGAGTTTTAGGAAGGTGAGATAGGTGCTAGTCCTGTCGTCTTTCTCTCCTTATTCTCCTTTCTCTTTTTTTCGACTACGAGTACTACTATCTTCCTTGCTTCTTCTCCCCTCTTCTTTTTCTTCTTTACTCCAGTTCTTCTAGATGAAGAACAAAAACATGGGGGGCCGTGGGAATCGGCAGGATCTAGACCACCTGCCAGTGTCGGGTTGTGGTAAAGTCGCATTGAGGACGGACGAGGGGAAATGACACAGAAGAAATAACAAAAGCAGAAGAGATGAAGAGAGCTTATCATAAATCACATCACGAGAGCAAGCAAAGTCGTATTGCGAGAAACAAGGTTGACGTTAAGGAACTGCCCGATTGGGCATGCGCGTATGTAAGCATAGGACGGAGGCCACCAGAGGACAGCCTCAAGAGAATAGGCTCGCTGCAGCAAAGGATAGCTCGGACAAGACGAAGATGCCGGCCTAAAAGCCTGCGAGAGAGCAAAGAGCAATGAGAGCATTAAGCAATGCAAAGGTACGATACAATACGACAGTAGCATTGCCGTCTGTATCTTGGAGGAGCGTGGGCGCCAGTCGGGATGTTGCAGCGAGCAAAGAGCGCTAGGATGAAAATGGAAAGAGCTTAACACGGGACGGTGTGAATAGCAGCAGGCTGAGAGCATGAGAGACGATAGGCGACGTCAAATAGAGGCGCACACTTCCAAATCAGGGGTTATTGATACGCGAAAACTTTGAATAAAAAGCAGCAAACCAAAGAGCCGGGTGCACGTTGATGTCTGTGCCTGGCTAGCTTTGTATGTGCAATGTACATACGACGATAAGAGTGAAAGACCTCGCAGTCCTCTTGATCTTCGCAAACCTCCCAATCCTCTCAATACACTAAATGCACTGCGTGTCTCGCTACTCGGATTAGGAAGCTGGCAAGGTCGAGTGGCCCCTGCTCCATCGACTGGGGCCGTCTATCGGGTGGCAAAGCTTGTTCCCCTCTCACGCCTCTCACATCCTCTCCGCGTCGGATCGAAAGGCCAAGCTACCAAGATCATGTGCCGGCAGCCATCTTCTCATCGCCAAGCGCAGGAGTGCCCAACGCGCCGGCTTGGTTGTTGGGGTACGTCAATAGTACTCGTAATGGGGGTCCGGTCTGACTGGTGTGTGAGATGATCGTTGCAGAAGTGCTGGGAACCCTCGGGCGTCTTGTGTAGAACCTCAAAACCAAGGCTCGCTGCATCCCTTGCTTGTCCTCGCTACACCGCTCACGTCGGTGAGACATAAGACGCAAGAACGTTGGGTGAGTGTCCGGTGGAGAGGCGGGAGAGAGCGACGAAAGGTGAGTGAGCGAGAGGACAGCATGGCGTTGTACATTGTGCGAGGCCAGTATCGAGGTCAGGACCGGCACAGCAACGAGGCAGAACTCGACGCGAGGTTCAGCGCGAGGACACTGCCGTAGACGAGGGCCGCGGCATCAAGTCGGAACTCGGCAATCTTCACCTCTACAGCGGCGATCGGCATGCCAGTGCATCACAGCCAAGGCATGCATGATAGACACTCTGACACTGCACCCCAGACAGCATGCACATGCACATCGTCCAGCGCCCGAGGGTGTAGGGCTGTCTGGTATAATACAACAGTCGACGCGATACCACGGCAGCGGTATGCGTGCACCCACGGCAGCGCACGGCGCCGCACGTCGTCCAGAGCAGCAGCCACCACACCCATGCTATGCTGTCCATCGGTTGGGTCGTAGCCTTCCATTACTTTGACAGGGTCATCC
The DNA here is from genome assembly GCA_029298845.1 of Ophiostoma perfectum. NCBI lineage: Eukaryota > Fungi > Ascomycota > Sordariomycetes > Ophiostomatales > Ophiostomataceae > Ophiostoma > Ophiostoma perfectum. Next base: position 206,934 of record JANSLV010000008.1, on the reverse strand, counting down.
TGACAAAACTGTGTCCTCTCTGGCCGCATCTCTGCACCGCCTCCATTATTTATATATACATGGCGATCGGCATGATATGCCCTGCAGGCACCCTACATATGGCTGCAGTGCATATATCTGGCCGTGCACACGGTATTGCGTGGTCGACCAAAAGGTCCCCGGCTGCTACTACGTCCACACCATGCCTGGCCGATCCTGGCCGTCCTGCTTGCCAAAAGCCGGCAGCCGGAAGCTTGGCATAGTCAATGTAGCCTGCTGGTCCTCCGTTGTGCAAAGATCGTGTATTGGATGCTATGTTTTGGCATGCAGTGCCCTGTTCCATAATATATATATATGTCGGATGAATAAATCTGTCGTCTTCATTCAGCCTTTCATGCCTCATAACAGATATGCACGGATACAGTGCCGCACGACTCAATGCTTGTCTTGACAGACTTATACCGTAATAAATAAAAGCTTAGATTAAGTAGATAGAATAGCAAATCCATGCTGGCTCGCATGCCGTACCGTTTCGCCGTTCCTTGTGAAGAATTTCCATATTTGAGTTCTGTTTTTCGACTGTTCATTTGTTCTTCGCCTTTCGCCTTTCGCCTTCCCGTATGCTTTGTTTCTGTTTGCGTCTCTGTCGTTTAGGTGCTCCCTTTGCTATGCTGTAAAAAGACAAATGATAAAAAGAAGCAGTAATCAAATCAACTCCAGATACTATGCCTAGCCTGTCAACTCGGTCACCTCGATGCACTCCCCGTTTGCACTTGCTGCCTCGGATGCTGCCTCAGATGCGTCCTAAGCACCCTGGAATGCAGCGGCGGCCCGGCAAAGATCGCGCAGCAGCTTGGGCACACGGCCACCCTGCAGCTCGGCAATCACCTCGTCGATAATCGACCGGTCTGGGATCTTCTGCTGCCGCGACTTGCGAAGCCAGTGCTCGAATGGGCCGCGGTTGTTGTCGAGAGCATCGCCCAGCTCAATGCAGCGCTCCTCGGGCTCGTGCTCCGTGTGCAGATCAAAGTAGTGTGACATCAGCTTGCCCATGTCCTTCAGAGGCCACTTAGACGGTGCATTCGGCAGCCGGTCCGGTCCGGCGTACAGGTACTTCTCAGAAACACACAGCCGGCACTTCCAGAATCCCAGACGCTGCACGTGTCCGCCAAACTCGTCTTCGTCGTTCTTAGCAAAGAGGTTGTGGTTGCCGTTCGTGGTGGTGTTGGTGCTCGCAAAGGTCATGTCGACATCAGATACATCTGGAAGCGTGGTGTCGCCGTTGTGCTCGCCATTGACGCCATTTTCTGGCCCCGTGCTGTGCATGCTGATTGTGTCCTGCGCGCTGACCTCGGACGTTGCGCGAGGGCGCTTGTTTGTGTGTGCCACAGCGCTGGTGCCGTTGGCGTTGGTGTGCTCGTCGGCTGCCAAAGACAGCTTCCGCTTGCCAGTGCTCGGCCGTTGTCCAGCAGGGCTCATCGTACCAGGTACGGGCATAACGCGGGTAGGAGGAGGGATGCTGCGATACAGCGGCCGGCCACCCTTTGCTGCTCGGTGCGCCTCGAGCGTCTCCTTCCGGTGGCGGCAGAACCGGATCTGGTGGTGCAGGTCCAGACGACGGAGCTGCAGCGTGCGCTCCTCCTGGGGCGTGAGGTTGTCCAGCGCAAGTTGTGATTCACAAAAGTCCAGGTCGATAAGGTATGCATCGATATCCTCGGCGGCTTGCTTGTAGCTAATAACATCCAGGTCGACGCTCGGTGTTGCATATCCAAATCCGTCGTTTGCGGCACGGTTAGCCTTGCTTGCGGCACCGTTTAGTCTGGGCCGGCCGACAGGGCGAGGACCATTCCGGACAGGCTGCACGGCCTCGGTCGGGGGTGCAAGCATCGAAACATCGGCATCCGCAATGGTCTCATCTGCTGCTACCGATGGCTCTCTTAGTTGGGGAGTCGCGCCGTTTTGCCGTTCCACATGAACGTGATCCTTCATGGCTGTTAGCTGGTTTTCTTGTAAAGAGACTTTGATCGCGAAGCAAAAAGAGGTTTGAAGTAAAATAAGGCAAACGTGAAGCGAAAATCAAGCAGACAAGAGCTTCGTGGTGTAAGTCTGAAAGACAAATTTGAAGGACCAAAAAAGCCAGGAGGAGCTGCAGATACGCGAGTGCGCAACGCACAAACGCCGGAATGCGTCCATGGTATGCCAGCCGCCAGCGGTTCAGGGAAAAGGGTTAAAGGACAAGGGATACATATAAAGGACAAAGCGATGCATGGAAGTAAAGGAAGAGGGATACTGCAAAACATGGACAGCTATGCGGTGATGCTACCAACACAAACACTGACAACAGGTACCAACAACAGAACAAATGGAGACCATAAACAAAGCAAAGAGCAAGTACTGAAAATATAAAGATAAAGAACGACATACCGTTGGGGCAGGAATGGGCGTTTCCGAGTGGGCGTGAACGACGACGGGGGCGGGAGTTTGTGCCGGGGCCGGGGCCGGGGCAGGTATCAGTACTGGGGCTTGGACCGGAGTGAGAACCGGGGCTAGTGCTGGTGCTGGGGCCGGTGCTGGTGTGTGCGCAGGCGTGTTCGCTACTGACGGAACAGAAACGTCTTTTGCAGGAGTCGCGACTCGCGGTGAGTCCTTGGGCGGTCTTCCAACCTTGCCCTTCTTGACGGGAGGCTTCTTGGCCGGGGTCGTGTTGGTAGAAGCTGGCTGGGACTGGGCGCCGAGGGATGCGCCGTTCTTGCGACCCGGAGGACGGCCACGGGGAGGCATGGTGTAAGGTATTGGTAATTGGAGGCCGGTGTGGTATTTGTCGGGGGCAGAGATGGCTTCGAGGGCTGCTGTCGGCTGCTGGTGAGACAGGAGCGAGGACACGATGGGGCGCAGTCGCGAGAGAAAGACGCGATGGTGGCAACAAGAGCTGCAAATGAGACGGCGTTGAAAAGGGTCGCGATCGGGCTTGTCGTAATGCGACTGTGTGTGGGCGCGTTCGAGAGTAGATAGGCGAGAGCTAGTGGAAGCTGGACAAAGAGAGAGGAGAGAGAGAAAAGAGAGAACCGAGGAAAGCCGGGGTGCTCTGTCGCGAAGGGAGATGGCGAGTGGAAAAAAAGAAAGAAAAAATGGGAATTAAAATAATAAAAGAAGGCAAACACGAGCGCGGCCGATAAAGCGATAAAGGGCGATAGAGAGCGAGCTGCCGATAAAGGTGGACGGAGGGCTGCTGTTTTAAGTGAAGAGTGAAAGAAAGAAAGGTGACGAGAAGAGAGAAAAAGGATAAAGAGGAAGAAAAGAAGGGATAGAGAAGTGAAGAGAAAGAGAGAGAGAAAAGACAGAAGACAAAAGACAAAAGACAAAAGCCAAGGCTTGAGTTGGTGACGTGGGTATTATTGGTGTGGAAGGGGGTAAGAAGAAGAAAGAAGAAGGGGCGAGTGGGAAAGGAAGAGAGAAGAGAAAAAGGGAAAGAAAGGAAAGAAAGGAAAGAAGGGAAAGAAGAGAAAGGGAGGAGATGGAAGAGAGGAGAAGTGGAAAAGAGAATGATAAAGGAAAATAAACGGCGGAAGGGGGACGCAGTTTGCTAGATTAAAAGAAATAAATAAAAGGCGAAAAGAATGAAAGATACAAGGAGGAAAAAGAAAAAGAAAAAGAAAAAGAAAAAAGGAAAATGAGAAGAGAAAAGAGGAAAATAGGTGGGATTCGCATTAGCAAAGCGGGGGTGGGCAAAAATAAAAGAGAAAATAATTGGGAAACATGTAAATAGAAAACAAAAAGCGTAAAAGCGGTTTAAAGAGTAAAACAGAATATTAAAGAAAGAAAAGAAGAAGAAAAAGAAAAAGAAAGAAAATAAGAAGAAAAGGAAGAAGAGAAAATGTCAAATGAGAACAGAAGCCAGGAAATCAAAAGGGCAAGTGCGATGGACGTGGAATCAACTGACGCGACACGAGCTGTTCGTGTCTACCAAACTGGGAAGCGGGTGCAGCATAAAGAAGCAGAACAGAGAAGGAACGACCGATCATGTCACCAGTCAAGGAAAGAAAGGCAGTCGTTCTTTCTTTTCATGCCGATTATCTGTTATCACACTGTTGCTATTTATGGTCTGATAACCATTAACTACGTCGCTCGCTCTTTCCTTTCCTTAGTGCTCAGCTGCCCTTCCTGCATTCGTTCTCATCCATGTTTCACTCTGTTTTCCTCGCATTTAGCATGCGACAGCCAACTCTTATGCGTACGGGTTAGCTATTAACCATCTTCAAAGAGGTTCTAAGAGTAAAAAAGAAAACAAGAGACCAGATGAATGGACACGATTCATGTCTATCTATATTTATAAATTGGTGGGAGGAAAGAGTAGATGATAAGATAGTCTTGAAGCAGATCTAGATAGTCTTGAAGAAAGGGATTATATATGAACGAACAAAGTGTAAGAAGAGAAGAGAAGCCAGAAGGGAGAGAAGAAAGGAGGAGATACAGAAAGGAAGAAGAAAAGAGAGAGAGAGAAGAAAGAGATAGAAAGAAAAGAGAGAGAAGAAAAGAAAGAAAAGAAAACGAGAACAGAAGTGGGTCATCAGTCTTTAATCGCGTTATTATTGCTATTTGTTTTAACTTCTGGCCTGAGAGACGCGGGCTACAACCGGCCAACTTGCCAGAAGACAACAGGGAGGAGGAAAGGAGAGGATGGGAGCCGAGACGTTGAAGAAATAACTGGGGCTGAAAGACAAGGCGGTGTTGCTGGATGATTGGATAGGGAGTGCTGTGGGGCTGCTTATGCTTTTTCGGTTGATTTGGTTTGATTTGGTTTGGTTTATTCGTTGCTTTTTCTCGTTTTTCTCGTTTTTCTTTTTATTTCCATTTTCGCGCGGTGGTACTTTTCCTTCATTTTGTCTCCTTTCACTCTGAAACACGATCTTGTCACTTTTGCCAGCTGGCAGGAGGATGGAAAACAGCGGGCGGAAGAATATTTAATTAAATCGAATATAGAAAGGAAGAAAGAAAGAAAAAGAGGTAAAACGAAAGAAAGGAAATAAATATAGAAATACTGAAAACCGACTGAAAACCGACTGAATAATGTCCACGACTGCAAACGCATTCGGCCGCGTTCAGTGTGCGTTACCATTCTCTGTCATCTTTAAATCAAGGCGACTATCAACTAACTCTCGGAGATATATGACCAAATGCCATTTCATGAATTATATATATATATCAGGGCGTCTTGTTGAATATGCCGGGCGGAAAAGTGAAGAAATAACATCACAGTCTGCCGGTGATGGCTTCGCAGACGCACAAGAATCGTATAAACAGTGCCAATACTGTTCCAATTGAATCCAAACTATGCATTACCCTCCCACGTATTATATATACCAAAACGCCATGTACCCAAAAGAAAACTGAGGAATCCAAACCAATGAAACGTCAAACAAACGCAAGTCATACCTGGCCAGAGGGAACTCGTCTATCCAGACTGACGACAGCCCCGGACGGCCCAAAAGATAAAATAAAAGTCAAGGGTATCATGTATCAAACCATCCCGCTTTTTGATATAAATTATGAGTATTAATCCTTCAAGCACGCTGACTTATACCTTCGTCTTGATCGACGACCCGGCAAGGACGATGCGGGCCACAAAGAAGACGGTCACACTGGCGACCATGGTAAAGCCGCAGAACAGCTGCAGACCGAGGAAGCTGCCGTTTTCGGCCGTCGTGATTGCGCCGGCAATGGGCGAGCCCGTGAGCGCGCCAAAGGCCTGCACGGCAAACGCGGCGCCCGTGCGCGCACCAATCTGCCGGATATCCGAGATCTGCGCGATCAGTGTCGGGCCGAGGCTGACGAACCCACCCGAGCTGAAGCCAAAGAGCACGGCATAGGCGATGATGGCGCCGGTGGACTTGCCGGGGATCCAGAGCGCGAGCGAGATCACGGCCGACAGGAGCGTGATGAAGATCATGACGTTGTAGCGGCCCATGCGGTCCGCGACCATGCCGGGGATGATGCGGCCAAAGATGCTGACAGCGTTGATGATGGACAGCAGGTACGGCTGGAGCGACGGGCTGAGGCCGGCCGCCTTGGCCTGCAGCTCAATGTAGTTGAACGGCAGGAACATGCCCCAGAAGAACAAGAAGCAGGCAATGACGGTCAGCAGGTAGACCGGCTCGCGGAAACCGGAGAAGTAGTCGGACAGCACGAGCGGGCGCGGGCGCGGCGGCAGGCGCGAGCGCACGGTCATGGATGCGATGGTGAGCAGCCCCAAGAAGAGGAAGGCGATGCTGCGCATCGCCCAGGGGAAGCCGACGCGGATGATCAGCTTGTTGAGCATAATGGGCAGCACGACACCGCCGAGCGACGAGCCCGAGACCATGATGCCAAAGGCGGCAGAGCGGCGCTTGTAGAACCAGCTGACGACCGAGGACATGCACGCGTTGAAGACGGCAGACGAGCCGATGCTGGCGCAGAAGCCCTGCGCGAGGATGAACTGGTAGTACTCGGTGGCGAGGCTCGTCATCATGAGGCCGAACACATAGACGATGGTGCCAATGATGAGCAGCCAGCGCGGCCCGTACGAGTCGAACACGCGGCCGAACACGATGCCGCCAAACGTCATGACAAACACCTCGAGACTCATAATCCAGCTCACGGTGCCCTGCGAGTAGTGGGACAGCGGCCCGTTGACATAGTACGTCTCAAACACGCCGATGCAGTTGATGAGTCCAAACGTGCAGAACAGGCCGCACCAGCCGCCAAACACGACCAGCCAGGCCGCGAAGCCGCCGTCGGGAAAGTCGTCGGGGTGCATGCCCGGCGGTGGGCCGGCTCCTGGTGCAGCTCCCGGTGCAGCACCTTCGGTTGTGGCTTTGGACTCCTCTGACGACTCGGGATCGTAGCCGCCCTTTTCGAGATCCGCCTCGACGACATTGCTGGGTTCTGGGTAGATGTTGGCATCGGTCTCAGGGACCTGGGCAGGAATATGGCCTTCACGAGATCGACGGTGGCGGAAGGAGGATGTTGTAGACGATCGGCGCGAGGCGTCATAGGGCGCGGCGTCGTCTTTGTCGATGATCTCGGGCGCCGGGCTGGTGTGAGGTGCAGCCATGGTGATGGTGTTGTTGTTGCTGTCGATATCGTCGGTGTTGCCGATGTTGACAGTGCCTGCATGTGTGGTGTCGGTGTCGTGCAGAGTGCTTTGGGAAGAGCCAGACGGAGTGGCTGGCTTTTCCATGTCTAAGGTGAATGGCGACGACGTGGTGAAGAACGATCGGAGCTAGAGAAGACGAAGGAGAGAAGAAGAGATCCAGAAGAGATCCAAAAGAGGAAAAACAAAAGGAGACGAGACGGGGAATTAAATGGAAGAAGGATGGATATGGAGCAGTACGAGAAATGAAGTAGGCCAAAAGAAGAAACAGAAAAAGGAAGTGCAATCGCAATTGCACTTGCACTTGCACATACAAATCAAATGAAACCTCAGCAGACCAAGGAATTTCCCGAGGAGCTATGAGCTTGAAATAGAGCCGATGGACTGCTGAGCTGTCCAAGATCCTACGTCGGTGGCCGGGAGCCGAGACGGACGAAGAGGTGAGGAGGGACCTGGTGGCTGGTGCTTGAGGAGGCAACTGTAAGGGGGTAGGCGGTGCGGAGCAGCTCTGCCGTTTGAGCTTGTGCCTGCTGCGAGTAGTAATTCCGTCGTAGAGCAGGGTCTTGGTATCCGGGGAATAGAAGAAGTCAGCCGGGAATAAGACTGCGCGATGCTGTTGAGACAAGAGATGAAAGGAAGACGGGCAACGGGAGGCAGGCTGTATGAGTCTTTATATAAGTCTCAGTCTGTTGTTTCGAGGAAGAGAACAAAGGACGAAGAAGTGGTGACGGGGTTAGCTGGACTTATGCCGGAGCAATCGGCGAGGAGAACTGAGATGATGATAAATGTTTGAATGGAAGTAATTCGATTAGTTCAGATTAATCCAATACATATGCTACGGAAATAACAGTAACTAGAATAAGCAGGAGCGAAACAGTCAGACGGGTGGCAGAGTGAGATTCAATGACAAAGCGGGAGGTCGTAGAGGTGGCAGCCTCTTGTCAGTGTCGAGACGGCGTCAATGATGTAATGATAGGAGGACGGAAGACGGAAGACGGGACGCAAAGAGAGCCAATGTGCGGCAACATGGACGGAGACACGCTGCCAGCCATCTGGGCGAGAGACTGGTACTGGAGGTATCCGTGCACCGCCAGCGCGTCAGATTGCCCTTGTTCCTAATATCCTAGCATGGTCATAGCTTCCCCTGCCACCTCGCTCCTGTCCGTCATCTGCCCCGGCCTCCCCTTTCCTTTCGTTTGCTTGCTCGTGTTTGTCTCCGATTTGTCATGGGCCGTCTCTAAGCCCGAGTATGATGGGAAAACATGCTCCCATCGGCACGAGTTCGGACTTGACAGTGACAAGCTACGGAGTAAGCATACAACATTCCGTTCTCAAGACATGGCTGATGACATACAACGCTCGGCGAGACTTGCCATTATCACCGCATGCTGGAGCCCGCCCGCACTGAATGCAGCCGCACACACCAACACCAACACTGGACACAGGCACTGTTTTGGACACCCACTAGGACTTAACGGTAGCTGACAGTGTCGGCAACTGACAGTGTCAGCACTCGTAAGACAATCTTACGAGCTCAGACATACACCCAAAGTACAAGCGGAAGGGATCATCACAGCGCGCGTGCCTCACCGCTTCCTGGATCATGATCGTCGGCTTCTAGAACTGAATCGAGAGACGGCCCATTGAACCGTGTTGGACATAAATCGCGTACAATCGTCCATTCTCTCTTGCACGACGCCTGTCATTCCATGCTGCTATCCCCGACCCCGAGAATGACGAGACTGTCACGACTGTGTACAGCTTGGCCGGGGATAAGTCGAGCGCGAAAGGCTGTGTTCTTTCCTCCGCATATTGTAGTGGGGCCGTCTAGGCAGCATAAGAGGCCAGAGGCAGGCTGGACGTAAGACGAAATGCGGGATCCGAAGCAGGATTACCTGTGAACTGGGCATGGATGCACGTATTGTCTGTTCTTTTTTGCTCTTATTTCCAAGTTTGCAAGGAACTACACTTTTGACATTGTTAATATTGCATACACGGCGTCGGCCTGCCGTTGTTAGCTCTTACTAATAAGCATCCTCGTGGAGAAACGATAATACGGCACACCCTCATCGACGAACAGCCACATGACTGATTTATCAGCAAGGCTGTTTCCTATTATTTGAGAAACAGTTCCTCCACTATGCAGTCGATGACTCTGAATCGCAGGTTATTTAATTCAGAGAAAGCTTATTTCCAGCGAGCCGTCGCGTCTTGGCTGGCTATGTATCAAGATATCTTACTTTCTTTACCAGGCAACTTCTGCCGAGAGCCTTATCTCCATGAAACTGAAGCGACGAGAGACGTATGTACTGACTGAATATTGAATACATATGCATTGACAAGTGCGCGGAGGGCGAACCTCCGACTTGGTCGCTGCAGTAGAGAAGCTTATAATAGTCGGAGTCTGGAGTCTGGAAAAATATACGCGCAAAAGCCGGAACGTGGAGGGATGCTATACCATGCCATACTGTGTTACCGTGACACAGCGTGTGGTTCACATATTGTATTGCCGGTCTTTCTGGTCACCAGGCTGGCAGTTGGCCGTTGGTATGTAGTAGACGTTGGTGGCGTCAGAATCAACCCTGGCGGCATCTGGAGTATTGGCTACATCAGGCTGGTAAAGAAGGGTTCATGTATCAAAGCTGGAGTATACAGACATCAGCGACGATGTGCGACAGTCAGCTGCCTTCTTCTAACCGTACGCTGGACTTGTCGATCATTATCCACCAAGACTCGCCTGTGTTTGCAATTCCAAGAAAGCAAATACAACGTAAATTATCAAAAAAACACACCTGCAGCTGCCTTGACGCAGCGTCTCCGAGCAGCTGACATATCGTAACTCGTTCTTCAGCACAGATGGCGTGTCTGCTTGCAATAACATAGAGTTGATCTGCAGAGCTAAAATAGAGTTGTATATCGTTGAACTCGGGATGACAAAGGTGTGAATCGTGCGACATGGAGTATGGTAATGACTGATGCAATTTGTAAGGAGACTCATACGCGGTCTCGCTCATACTTGCCATGAGAATCTCGCCTGTATTTGTGAACAGATATGTGGTGTTATATCTTAAAGTATATAGAACTCGGTAGATGTTAGTGCGATATAGAAAGTTTGTGGTCTTAAGTAGTAAGTGTTTTAGGTACTTGTTTAATATATTTCGATTTTATATCTCAACTTCATATTTTGAATAAAGTAAAAATATAATAATAATAATATCTAAACATGATAGAACTAAAGTAAATCAAATTATTCATACCAGTTTGAATGAAACTACCAAAAGTTTGATAAAATCAATAGAAGCTGTCTAAATCGAATAACATAATATTACACGCAGCCTTGACTATTGGGCTGCCGTCTATTTTCTGCAGTCTACCGCACAAACTCCTTGAGATCCTTTGTGCCCGTCAGCTCAACCTTGCCCTCCGGCTTCACTGTCTCGACCTTGATAGCCGCCTCCGACGTCGCCTTGTCCGACACCGGCTTGCCGCCTGTGGCCCGCTCGACAGCCGCAGCAACCGAGCCCGCCTCGGTGTCTGCAATCTCATTGACGTTCTCGCGCGTCAGAACATCCGACACCCGCACACCACGGCTCGACATCAGCAGTGTTGTTGGGCCCCGCACGTGCACAAATAGCCGGTCGCCCCAGATTGTGCGCCGCAGGACTGTGCGTGCCTCGAACAGGGCGCGCGCCGCATACTTGTACGCGGCCGATTCGCGCACAGTCTCAACGTACTCGGAGATCTTGGACGACGTCGTGGAGACTGCGCTAGCGGCAGGAGTCTGCAGGCTTAGGTTGCGCACGGCCTTGGTGGTAATCTGTGCAGTCGACGAAGCAGTCGACGACACGGCACTTGCCACCTTTTCGACGGCTGTGGCAACAGTGCCCTTGCCCATACCCGCCGACCGGAAGCGGAACGGCTGGGGCGCGCTCTTGTTGACGGCGTAGGCCACAACGTGGCTCGGGTGCACAACCAGCTCTTCGCCGGCCGCAACAGTAACGGGGTAGATGTAGCCGGGCGCCGACAGAGCGACGAGGCCGCGGCCGGTGACAAAAGACGAGCCCCAGTTGGCGATGCCTAGGCCAAGGCTGCTGGTGCCGGTCGACGAGTGCTGGGGGCTCACAGACAGCGTGTGGCCAGTCCAGGCAAGGAGGGCATTGCGCTGCGACACGACCCAGTCCGTGGTGCCGTCGAGGCGGAGAGTAAAGAGGGTTGTGTTGGCGGCCTTGGTGGCGATGAGGAGGGTGAGGGGGGTAGTCGAGGTGATGCGCTGGTAGAGGAACGGGATGCCGAAGAGTGCGCGGCGCACCGGGGCAAGAAGGGAGAGAGTCGATGTGGCCTGTAGTGGTAGTGTTAGTGAGCTTGTGAGGAGCAGAAGAGTAAAAGGTAGCGAGTGAGCTGCGAGGAGTTGAAAGGACAGCGAGCTTGCAAAGACTGAAGACGTACATTTTCGACTTTGCCGGCCACAGACACAAGGGTGCCGCGGCGGGTGTACAGATTCTGCGACGCAGACAGCGAGACCGACAGCAGCGAGTAGGGCGAGCCGAGAACCTCAAATTTGGCGTCTACACGGTTAGTATTGTCGAGTGTGTGATGTTCGGAACACAACATACCCGACTCGTCCCGGAAGCCAACTGCGGAGCCAAAGGCGTCGGCCCGTGACGGCTTGGGGTACTCGGTAGCAGGTGCCGAGCTGATCTGGATGTGTCTGCGGTTGCCGTGTGTGGACGTTGCGATGACGCAGTGCCGGCAGATGTAGGCCGCCGGAGTCGCCGTCGATGTTGCTAGTGCCGTCGTCCGGGATGCCGTCTGCCGGAGCAGCGGCCGGCGCAGGGAAGAGCCGTGCATTGTGAGGGTGGCGGCAGTGGGAGCCAGTATCGTCAATGTGAAGTGACCGCCTACACTTGAGAGGTCGTTAATTGGCTTCGGCGCTTTGCTGTCCGTCGTCGTCAGACTTGCGGCATCTTCAACCTTTCGATTCGTGCTTTTCCTGCTTCGTCGGACAGCTTGACTTACATAAGCAGAGCTGGCACGGAATGCGCTAAGCTACAACAGTCCAGGCGGGCCCTAGCCGCCCACTTTGGGTTGTTGCTGCTAGCAACGGCAGACCCGCCGTAAACACGCTGGCTGCCAACTCAATTGGCACGCTATACACGCTATAATACACCGCTGACTAGGGACGACGCGCTGCCGCCCAAGGGACCTTCCCTGTAAATAAGACGTATCTAGCTAGGAAAGAGCTTGGGCGAGTTGGGGAAGGCGCAAGGGGTCCAGTTCATTGCAGCTCATTTGGCAGGCGCGGCCGGGCCCACTCTGCACCACACAAGACACGCTTCACCGCATGTCTCGAACGTGCAACAGACAGACTCCGTACTTGTGTATTTACTCTCTAGCAATACCCTCTGTTTTGCACACACGTCCGTCAAACGTCAAACGACATCGCCCCTCGCCGGCTCCATTGGCTTCCGACAGCTGTCCGCCGTCTTACTACGTTCATTAATTGCCCGGTGCTCATTGCTGCATTCTTTTGAAGTTATTCCTGGCTGCATTATTCACTTATTGCATCTTGTTGATGTATGCATCACGACGGCATCGCGACCTCTTCGGCCTCACCTTCTGAACAGCCTCGAGCTCGACCTCTGTAGTCTTCTCTCTCTTCCACAGCCGCCATGTCCGTCCGCGTCGTCGCCCGGATACGGCCGCTCCTCCCCAAGGAGCTCGACAAAGACATCATTGTGCGGGCTGGCAGCAGCGAGGACGGCACGCAGCCCAACGTCGTCAAGATCCCGAGCCCAAAGAACGAGGCCGAGATTTTCTCCTTTGCCTTCAACAGCGTCTACGGCCAGGAAACGACCCAGGAAGAGCTATTTAATGCTGAGGGTGAGCTCTAACCCTGGGCGGCGGCAATCTCGTCTTTGCTTTGCTTATGCTTCACTTTCATTTTGATTGCTCTACATCTCACATCTCACATGCCACATCTTCACTACTGCTTACGGTGCGTATGTACTGCTTGCTAACTGGCCAGTTGCTCCTCACGTCAAGTCTCTCTTCCAAGGCCTCGACATCACACTCTTTGCGTATGGTGTCACGGGTACCGGCAAGACGCACACCATGCGAGGCGGCATGAAGCTTGCCGACCGTGGTGTCATCCCCCGCATTCTCAGTCACATCTTCCGCCGCGGCAAGAAGCTCACCAAAGATACGGACGGTCTTGTTGATGTTGATGTCGCGCTGTCCTACTATGAGATCTACAACGACAAGGTCTACGACCTCCTCGAGCCCCCCGAGAAGCGCACACCGACGGGCCTGCCCCTACGCGAAAAGGACAACAAGACCTACGTCATCGGCCTTTCGGAACGCCAATGTGAAGACCTTCGTGACTTTGAGCGCCTCTACATTGCAGCCAACCAGAACCGTGTCACGGCCTCGACCAAGCTCAATGCCCACAGTAGTCGCAGCCACGCCATCCTGCGCGTCAAGCTCACCCAGACGACGCGTTCTGATGACGGCTCTGGCTCTGTTGTGTCCGTCCTTGAGAGCACGGCATCCGCCATTGACTTGGCAGGTTCCGAAGACAACCGTCGGACCGACAACGGCCGCGAGCGGCTGGTCGAGTCTGCTGCTATCAACAAGAGTCTGTTCGTGCTGAGCCAATGTGTAGATGCTATTGCACGCGGCGAGCGGCGTATCCCCTACCGCGAGTCCAAGATGACGCGTATCCTGTCCCTCGGCCAGAACAACGGCATCACCGTCATGATCCTCAACCTCGCCCCCCTCCGCAGCTACCACCTCGACACGCTCAGCAGTCTCAACGTCAGCTCGCGTGCCAAGCGCATCGAGGTGCGCGAGATCGAGAACGAAGTCGTCTACAAGCAGATGCCGCGCACGTTCAACTCGACATCCTCCTCCTCCGCCTTTTCTTCGTCGGCGAGCTCCATGACGTCCCTGACGTCCTCGTCCACTGTGTCTTCATCACTTTCTTCCTCCTCCGCAGGTACAGGTCCAACCCGACAACCTCTGCGTGCTCTGTCAACCAACACGCACAATACCCAGATGGGCAACGCAGCCGCCAAGGCTGCGGCTGACAAGCCCGTCAAGGCCTTTGCAGTATATGCTGACTGTGCAGTCGTAACCAAACCGGCTACCAGTAATCTTTCCAACAACTCGTATACCTCTCCCTCGACCAACAATATCCCCCCGCGGCCCGCCCCTCCCGCTGCACCAAGCACTATTACGTCCACCCTTACTTCGGCCCGGATGGGCCCGTTGTCAGGGCTGTCGCGTCCGTCGCTGGCTACGACTAAGATTGGCGGCGGCGGAAGCAGCGGCAGCATTGGCAGTACTGGCCACGTTAAGCGCGTGTCAGAAGCAGCTGAGCCGCGCTCAAAGCTGGCCCGGCCGTCGATCCACCCGTACTCTGCATCAAACATTAGCCTTCCACGGCCATCGTTGGCACCGGCCCTGCCACCGACGACGATAACAACTAGTGCGCAACTGCTGACGTTGTCCGCAGAACAGATTGAGGCGATAGTCGAGCGCAAGGTGGCAGAAGCGCTAGCGGCGCGCGCAGAAGAAGATGAAAAGAAGCATGAAGAGCAGCGGCAGAAGCTGGCCCGGCTCGAGGCATTGGAGCTTGCTGCTGGACAAGACAACACGGTTGCCTTTTTGGCAGGTGACTTAACGAGAACCAACTCTGGTGAAATGAGCGAGGCTTTGCAGAAGCGACTGGAAGCTCTTGAGCGCCGTATCGAGGACAACACAAGCTCGCGTGGCAGTGAAGATCCGCGTGCTGAGGGCCTGCGGTACTTGCTTCTGGCACGTCAGAACAAGGAGGTGGGCGACGATGCTGCGGTCCTTCGCTATTACGAGCTGGCCCTGCCGTTCTTCCCCGGTCAAGCGAAATTGCTTGGCAAGATTGACAAGCTCAAGCTCAAGCTGAACCGCGACACTCTCAAGAAGCGGTCCAGTCTGACACTGATGAGCACAGGCGCGTCTCCGACGAGAAAGCAGCAGCAACAGCAGCACTTGTCCGTCCAGAAGAGAAAGCGTTTGGGAGGGTCGTCAACCTCGACCTTAACCCCCACAACGCCCACGTTCCGCCGAGCTATGTCAGCTGGTACTTTCAGTGCCTTTAGCGCTGGTGAAGACGAGCTTGATTACTTTGACGACGCCGAGGCTTCTGGCAGCTTCCATAGCGAATCCGACGCAGACGCAGAAGATGATATCGAGGATGACAAAAGTGCGCCAGACAAGACGACATCCCTATCCAACGTGCCGCGGCGCGGTACACTGGGCGGTCTGAAACAGCACCGCAAGACACCGCGCACATCCCACAGCGACGATGCCGATGACGAATCCATGGTGCAGGGCCTCGCGGTCATGACACCGCGCAAGAAGAAGCTGCTCGATATCGTTAACTCGCGCGATGTGTCGCGTATCCGTGACCTTGGTGTTTCCCCGCGTAAGGCGCGCGGTCTTGTCGAGTACCTAGAGCGCGGTGGCGGTGTTGCTGGCGGTGAGCCCAGTAGTCAAGCCGAGCTGGAGATTGACGAGGATGCCATTGAGGACATTATCGCAGATGACCTTGTGGAGAGCGACGACGAGCAAGATGAGACTATGAGCCTCGTCGGCTCGCCCGAGGACACCAAGACCGATAACAACATCCACCGCATCGAGAACCTCTCGCAGCTGCGCAACGTCCCTGGCATGGGCGGCAAGACCGTGGAGCGGGCCTACGACGGCCTGTCCATGGCTATTATCTAGTCGCATTTACATTTTGATTTTATTATCTAGCATTTTGGGTCGGGTTCTACCATTTGCTTACATCATAGCATTTGCATGGGTTTGGCGTTTGTGTGTTTACTGTTCCTGATTTGATTCGATTTGGTTCATTACGTTTCTTACATGTCACGGCCGTTGTTCTTTTTACCATTGGTTTTTAATACCTGCAGCATCAATGCTGCTGCATCTGCATTATTTGCTTTTTCCGTTTCAGCTGACAAAGTTAAAAAATTCAATTTTGGATTCATTCTCCTCTCATTCATCGTGAACATGACTACAGTTTCGCTGCCTTTGGCTTGATGATGTCGAGAGATAGGTCGTCGACACCGAGTTCCCAGCCTTCGCCTCGGTACGACCGAGGCCAGACACCGTTCCGGCCGGGTGCCAGGACACCGTTGGGATCAAACGCATCCTTGACGGTTTCGTGGAACTTGAGAAGCGCCTGGCCGCCCCAGGAGTATGTGCGTGCCACCTGGTCGGCAAACAACAGGTGTGTACGGTACTCGCCGAACCCGCGCGCGGCACACGCTGCTATCATGGCCCTCATCAGCCGCACAGCGCGTTGCTTTGCGTCTGCGTCGCCTCGGTCGTACACGATATTGGAAATGTAGTGCATCTCGCGGCCGGCGACGCACAGGGACGGGAACAGGTCGAACCCGTACTCGACATGCAGCTGCTTTATCAGGTTATGCAGCGTCTCAGCGTCCTTTCCGCGTGTTGGTGCAATGGGTGAGAAGAACAGGTGTGCACCGTTGGGCACCCACGTCAGCCAGTCTAGCTCGCGCAGTGCCGGCACCCCAGAGCATACCAGCGCACGGTCATGCAGATAGTGGCTCGGGTCGACGTCTTTTGGCAAAAACAGACGCGTGCCAGGAATGACAGCCTTGAAAGCAGCCTCGATCTCGGCAATCTGGTCCTTGGTGCTTTGCTCTGTGCCGTACTGCGTGCCGTAAAAGACCCATGCGCAGTCGCCCAGCGGCAGCTGTTTGGCTGCAGCATGGATCTCGTCGCTGGTCAGGGGAGAGGTGTTGGCTGTGTCGCCGCCCCTGAAAAACGACTTGGGCTTGCCGGTGATGTTCAGCTCCTGCACGACGTGGCGCAGCTGCGGAATGTTTCCCACGACGCCGCGCTGGGCAAGCGGACGGATGACCTCGACAATGGTAGAGAAGTCATCCTCGTTGGGAAACGTCAGGCAGTATGACTGGTGTGCCGGCGGCGCGGGCATGAGCTGGAAGCCCATCTTTGTCACGATACCCATGCTGCTCTGCGAGAAGAGGCCGTCGATAGACGGGCCAAACGAGTGCTGGAACGACTGCCAGGCCGGGTTGTCCGTTTCCGTGTTGTCGGTTCCATTGGGCGGCCCCGGCAGCGCGCCCATACCGGTGCGCAGCAGCGATCCATCGGGCAGCACGACCTCCATGCCGCAGTGGTTGCCAAAATGGTCGCCGTACGGGGTGTAGCCGACTCCACGATCGACTGCATTGCCCAGGACACTGCCGCCGCCAAGGTCGGGTGTATCGATCCACAAAGGATGGTGTGCCTTTGTATTATTGAGCTTCTGGACCGCTTCGTACAGCGCAAAGTAGGACACACCCGGCTCGACGACGCAGCTTGCATTGGCGCCGTCGAGATCCAGGATCTGGTGCATATTGCGGCCGAGGTCGAGCACGACACCACCAGGGACACGGGGGGCAGCACCGCCGTAGCCAAGGTTGCGGCCGAGCGAAATGGGGTACAGTGGAATGCCGCGGACACGGTCGCCGCTCTTGGTCAGGTGCCGGTTGGCCCAACGCACAATAATCTGGACGTCGGCCGTAGACCGCGGGTAGATGGAGGCGCTGCTCACGAGAGCCTCTGGATCGGCAATGTGAAAGGCATCGTGGGTTGTGGCCGGGCGGTCGAGGTACCAGCCATCAACGAGGTCGATACCGTTGCCATTGACCTGGATTAGCGTGTTATCGGTGTCTTTGAGTTCGGCACGCAGCTCGTCAATGGCGGCAAGGAACACATCGGCAGTCATGCCCGGTGGCGGCTGGAGACCGCGTTTCCGCTGTATGTTCTTGGGCAGCGTGCGCATGGCTGCCAATTTGTCCCGCTTCTTGGTAGCCTCATCTTGAAGCCGAGGCGGTGCACCGTTGTATGTCTCATTGAGAGTAGGCACGGGCTTTGAGTCCGCGCGGGTAGTATTGAGGACCATCTTGTGGTTGCTTACAGTTGGCTCGCTGTCCGAGAGTCAAACAGAGTGTAATGCGGACGACAGCTTCTATATACACCGAAACGAGACGACGAGCTGATGTCTACCTGGAAATAAGGATATAGGACATATGACACAGGATATAGGATATAGGATATAACAAAAATGCCTAGACGGAGATGTCTGCTGGTTCCATTTTATGTGCATATCGTTTTCGTTCTCACTGCATTATCTGGCTACTCCTCATCGACACCTAACCGGAAGGCTCGCCATTACCATGATAAGCTAGAATGCCTACGTCGAAGACATACCTGGTAGGGGGGCGTTGCCTGCGACTACTGTAGTTGGAGTGCTCGGCGAGACGGTCCCGAACATTACGTGTAGATGTGTGGGGTTCGGCAGATGTTGACGACCCCCTCTCGCGACCGCCAGCATTACAAAAACATTACCAATAGCACGGAAAGAGAGACAGGAATAGCTCAGACTGCGGGTGTGTATGTAGAGGATATGCAGAGGAGTGAATCATATCATTATGCAGACGGGGTGCATGTGTGCTACATCAACAGCGGCCGACATCACGACAAGTAGACTCGACTTGTTCGAGTCCCAACATTTATCACAGCATTCAGCCTATCAAGAGCAACGAGCCGTGAGAAGCTGAAACACATTAAAACAAGCCCAGCCACAGATAAGACATACGCAGCTTGCAGTCGGAACCCGAATCTCACACTCTGCATCAGCTGACGCCGCGCCAATGGAGTCTCCCAAATTGAAAGGTATGTGCGACGTGGGAGTATGTGGGAGTATGTGGGAGCATGTGGAAGTATGTGGGAGTGGCAGCAGACGAGCGCAGAAAAGGAAGACAGAGCTGACTGGCAGTCATTGTTGTCGGTGCTGGACTGGGAGGGTGTGCGGCCGCCCTGGCCATGAAGCACCACGGCCACGAGGTCGTCGTCTACGAAAAGGTGCGCGCGTTCCGCCGGCTGGGCGACTCGCTTGGGCTCGGCGAGAATGCGCTGAAGCTGCTCAAGCGATGGGGCACGCCGTCGCTCTACGAGAGGCTGATGAGCATTGGCAACCGGTCCGAGACGATGCAGATCCGGCGGTGGCACGACGGCAAAGTGCTGGCCGAGCAGCCGCTGATGGACATGGCTGGGCGCATCGGACACCGCGGCGACTACCACGAGGCATTTCTGGACGGCGTGCGGGATGTCGGTGTTGCTATTTACATGGGCAGAGAGGTCGTTGCCTACGAGGAGCCAGAGTACCGCCCTAGAAGACACGCAAAAGCAAGCGCAAGAGTCATCATCCGCTTCGTTGACGGATCGACAGATGAGGCCGATCTAGTCGTGGGCGCCGACGGCATCAAGTCGCGCGCGCGCGAGCTCGTGCTGGGGTTCGCAGACGCGCCCCGGAGCAGCGGCTACTCGTGCTTCCGGGCCTATTTTCCGGGTGCGCACCTCAAGACCATCGAAGCGTGCCGCGAGTTTGTGAGCCGCGACTGCGTCAACATCTGGATCGGCGAGGACACGCACTTGGTGCAGAACACGTTGCGCGACGGCGACGAGTTCAACTGGATCGTGACGCGCAAGATCCCAAGCAAGGAGCGCGAGGCGGACATGATGGCCAGCGAGTCGTGGTTCCAGCCGGGCGACATGGACGAGGTGCGGCGGTGCATCGCCGACGTGGACCCGCGCATCCGCGCGGCGCTCGAGAACACCGAGTCGTGCCTGGACTGGATTATCTGCTACCGGGACCCGCTGCCGACCTGGGTCTCGCGCCGGTCGCACCAGATTGCGCTGCTGGGCGACAGCTGCCACGCACACCTGCCGACGAGCGCACAGGGCGCGAGCCAGGCGGCGGAGAGTGCGGGCGTGCTGGCCATGTGTGTGTCTCTGTCGGGCGGCGACGTGGCGCTGGCGACGCGCACGTACGAGAAGCTGCGGTACGACCGCGTGCGGAAGAGCCAGACGAACGGCGAAGACCTGCGCGACCGGTGGCACAGCGCGCTCAAGAACATGGACGACGGCGTCGAGATTGACCCCGAGTCAGTCAAGATTCGGAACCGGTGGCTGTACGCATACGATGCCGAGGCCGACACGCGCGAGCGATGGGCGGCCGTCTCGGCAAAGGTAGCCGACGAGTTGAGAGCAGGCGACATTACACCCCTACAGTAGTCACATGAGCAAGAGAGAGATCGAAAAGCATGAAGAAACAAATAAAATAAAATTTTGCCATGCGTGCATGGATGCGATATGTACATCATTAGTGAAATAACAAGGAGATATCCTGTACAAGTGGTATAACTCGGCCAAAGAAAAGAAGAAGAAACGAAAAAAAAAGAAGAATGAAGAATAGATACATGAAATGGTTTGTTGGACCAGTAAAGGAGGGTAAGAAGTGAAAAGAAGATGAACGAGAGTAAGAAGGGAATTTTTGGTAGACAACGCAGAAAGAGACACCCAAAACCAGCGGTCTACTTGGTGTAGAACTCCTCGACCCATGCCTTGATGACGGCGATCTCGTCGGTAACAACGGCGGCCACGCCGGCGTTCTGCTGGGCGTTCGCCATGATAAGATCGCTGCAGTGGATGCCGCCGGGGATGACGTTGACGGGGGCCTCGGGCGTGGACACGAGGGCACCGCCGGGGCGGAAGTCGGAAGACACGGTGGCGTCCTTCCAGGGGTCGAACTCGCCGTTGGCCCATATCAGACGCGTGGTGTTGTGGAACCAGCCGCCGGTGTAGGCGTTGGTGTCGGCAACGGTCTTGCCGCCGGTGGGCGACGAGCCAAAGGTGTAGCCGTCCTCGTCGGGGAAGTAGAGCGGGCACTGTCTCTGCCAGTACTCGGCAGTCACGAGGCGCGACACGATGGTGGGGGTGCCCTCGGGGGCGCCGTCCTGCCAGAAGCCAAAGGGCTCGTTGCACAGCAGCCACACCCACTGGCGGTCGACGGCGTTGTCGAGAGAGATATCGGTGTAGAAGGGGCTGGTGGCGTCGTAGGTGTTGAAGCAGTCGACGTTGTTGGTGCCGACATAGGACGAGTCGTAGCCCTCGCAGTAGCCGGGCACGAGGACGTCCTTGACCCACTTGGTGTAGCCGTTGAGAGCCTTCTTGAGGCCGACGCCCTTGGCACTGGGCGTGGTGGCACCGGCCTTGCAGGTGGTGTTGAAGACACCGACGACGGCGTTCTCGACGTAGTCGCAGAACTGGTAGACGTTCGAGTAGCCCGAGTCAAAGTCGTGTTCCTGCCAGTTCCAGGGGCCGTTCTCGAGCACCGAGGCAAAGTCATCGTCGTGCTCGACACCGGTCAGGCCGAAGGAGGCCTTGAGGGCCTGCTTGTCCGCGGCGGAGCCGTGCAGCAGGATGTTGTCGACGTGCTCGACGACGAGCTGGACATCGGCACTGCAGTTCTGGGGCAGGCCCTGGCGCACGGGGTCAAAGTACTGCCAGAAGTCGTCAATGGCCTCGACGACGGCGCTGCTGGCGTGGTAGGCCCAGAGGGTGCCGGGGTCGACCGACTCGATCCAGGCGGACAGCGCACCGGCGTAGGAGCCGCCGGAGAAGACCCAGGGGGCGTTGGGGGCGTTCTGCAGGCCCGAGGAGCCGCCGTCGGTGTTGTTGGCGCGCGTGGAGTTGTCAAAGCCGAGCTGGACATTGCGGGCAAAGTAGGTGATGTCGGCAATGTTGTTGGCGAGCGTGAGGTGCTGGAGGTTCTTGGTGGTCAGCTCGGCGTAGGGCGAGCTCTCGCCCCAGTAGCGGTGCTCGATCATGACAATGGCGCCGCCAATGGCCTTGGCAAACTGGCCGGTGATGGTACGGTTAGTAAGGTAGCCGGTGTAGCGGTTGGCAGCACTCTCGCCGGGCGTGAAGACGACCACGGGGGCGCCGGGGCCGGTCCAGTAGTCGGTGTTGTACCAGTAGCGCTGGCTAAAGGTGCCCTGGGAGGGGTCGGAGTGGTTGAGGATCTGCTGGAACGTGGCTTGCACGGCACCGCCGTTGGACGAGGCATCGGCGGCGAGGCGCGCAGCGTCCTGGTGGACGGCACGGGCGTCAAAGACGTTGTTGGTGCCGCGCACGTGCTGGCGCTTAGCCATGGCCGCACGGGCAAACAGGTCCTCGTTCTCGAGCTTGGTGATGACGAGGTCGGGGGCCTCGAGCTGGGGGGTCTTCATGTCGTGGAAGCCGATGGCGGCCACGGCAGACGCCGAAGCGAGCGCGGCCAGGGAAGCAGAGAACTTCATGGTGTAGCTGTGAAGGAAAAGAAGAAGAAGAGAAGAGGAAGAGAAGAGAAGACGAAACGACGAAAAGAGAGAGGGAAGAAGTGGTATCGTGTGTCACGATCCAGAGTCAACAGGAGAAGCTGTAGACTGCAGACGATGAGGAACTGTGACTGAGAGGGATGGAGAGGCGAGGAGAGGAGCGAGACATGGGAGAGAGAGCACCGGATGGCTTCTTCTCTTTATACAGCAGGGATGCATCTGGGCCAGATGGACGGATCGACGGACCCTCAGGGACAGTGCCCGCATGGATTGCTCGATTCGAGCAAGTGATACAGAAAGAGGCAGGTGTCGTCGGGTTGATCGCTGGGTCCACCGCGACCGTGGTCCTTCTTCTTCGGGCTTACACTGGTAGCCTATCTGTGCGTATAGTGCCTTTAGTCTACGCACGCTGGGACTAGCAGCTTTATTCTACTTGTTCTCGTGCTGCTTTTCTTTATTCCACACGAGCCCAGCATGGCATTGGAATGGAATGTTAAGGCTGGAAGCCTGCATATATGGTGGTCATTTATTTGATTTACGGACAAGGCAAGTAGAGATTGTAGAGAGGGAGACGATGGGAGATGGAGATGGGAGATGGAGATTGAATATGAGAGATGAGAGATGACAGTCGAGAGATGACAGTCGAGTGAAGAGAAGACTACTCACGGTACGACTGAACAAGATGCAGACCAGCGTAATGTGCGACTGTACCCAGACAAGACCTGTTCCAAGGTGTTCACCGGCCTCTGAGTCCTCCTGCTCTTGGCTCTTGGCTCTAGCCTCCTCTGCCTCCTCTGCCTCCCCTAGAGCCGACCGTTACTCGTCATCGGACTTGTTGTTTATGACGCCAAGTCAAGACATTCAACGCACTGTTCACTGGTTACGACAACAAGCAACCCCCAACGTGCGTTAACATTCCAGTGGCCGATGGCGTGTCTAGCCCCCGAACATTCCAGTCGCCGGCGTCCAGCCACTCTAGCGTTTGTCCGTTTGTAATTCGTACAGAGGGAGCTGAGGAAAAGTAGAAGAAGCAGAGGTAAGGAGAAAGGAACATGAAAGAAGGAAGCGCAGAAGGATCAAAGAAGACGAAGAAGAAAGAAGAAAGAAGAGAAAAAGGAAGAAGACGATGATCATGTGCGTTCCCTAGCATAGGAGGGATCGACACTCTACAAATGCCTCGCCTCTTTGAATTCCTCGAATAGGCTGTTAAGATCTGTGCCACTCGACCCTTTGCTACTCTGCTACTCTACTGCTCTGCTACCCACACCAGACTCTCGCGCATGGTCTTGCAGCTTTATCGACAGCATGCGCCAGACAGACTAGACGCGCAGGTACACAAACACACCTCTGCATTGTGTTGCCAGCTTCCTAACAGGGCAGCTGTTCGTCTTCTCTGTCGTGTCTGTGCTGCTTAGTTGCTCTACTGTTCCTGCAGTCCTTCTTCATCTGTCTCTTGGCGCGCTGGCGAACAAAAGACTAGGACGTTCCTGTGCTGCAAACCTGCTCATCCACTTGGATCATGTCTGTCTTGTCGAGTCTTTCTCTCCTGTTTGTCTTGTTGAGATTCTCTCCTGTGTTCCTCGTCGGGTCTCTCTCCTCTGTCTTGTTGGGTTACTCTCCTGTTTATCTTGCCGAGTCTCTCGCTTTCTTTCCCAACCAAGTCTTGTTATTCAACTTCGTCTGCCGTCTACTGCTCATAAACACCACACTCACACAACGCTCGTATCTGCATGTCTGTGGTCTTGACCCTGTCGCCCCCATTTCATCATTTCCTTTGTCACGGGTATTATCCTCCAGTCGTGCATCATTCGTTAGCATTGTTCCTGCTCGCAGAGTAAATCAAAACATACATCGTACAGCAACGAAATTAGCCCTGTCGTGTCAGGCACCTGCCCGTTGCGGCAGGATCACCGCGCCGTAGAAATACCAGGGTGACACCAAGTGATATTACTTATTGCAAAGGTGCTATCTCGAGCTAGGACCTCGCCGTGTCTAATCTGTGGAATCTGTGGGGTGCGCGCCATTAGAAACTATGGACAAAGCTTGAGCTGGCTCGAGCCGGCTTGACCAGGCTTGACCAAAGCTTGGACAAGTGTAAATAGCCCGAGGAAAGCCGTGTGAATAGTCGTCACTCTGGACTGGGCTGTGGCGTCGATGGCGTGGTCTGGCTTGGATGTACTCGTACTTGGATGTACTCGTACTTGGTTTAAGGTGTGGCGCAAGAGGACGCATGGTAGGGGTAGACAAGATTCTCGCGTTGACTGCGTCTGTGCTGACATGGTGACGGCTGCTCTCCTCCGGCTCCTACCTCGTCTCACCCCCTTCACCGCAATCCCACGGTGCCGGTCGATGCCGTGGTATCGTGCCGGATCGGGTGCTCTGCTTTGTGTAAATCCATTTGCATCATCTTCAGCTTATCCTCCCTCGCAGAGATCGACAGCCACATGGCATTATCCGGCGCCAGTATCAGCACGACCGGTCATCTATGTTGAGCTCGACCCTCCTGTTTATCCTCATCCTTTTGTGCTATTGAAGATCTCGACCAGAGACAATCTCTTCCCCTATTAATTCAGGTCTCCAGGTCAGCATCTTGTCTCGCCACCCTGTACCAATGATGTAGATAGTGCTTCTTCACCTTTGAATAGGATTATATTGAAAGATTAACATGCTTTTTTTTGAAAAGGGGAAGAAAAGGGGGATAAAACAGAAAGAAACTCATTCTTCCGCCATAGTCACGTCCTCCAGCGTCGTCGTCATCATATTCTCTTATCCCCGTCATCATCGCCTGCATCCCATGAGATGATTGCAACTATTCATCACAAATCTTCTTCTTCTATCCCGGCTCATCACCCGGCTTTCGTCGTATTCATGTAACCCTGTTCCGAACAGGAGTATTACATAACCACACACTGCTTTGCTGCTTTGTTGCCGTACTGCTCTGCTTCTTTGTGCTCTAGGCGATGTCGTCAATCACCTCCACTAATACGTCGCCTAAAGCCGCCAGTAGAGTCCACGAACACTCCAGAAATCTCCTAAATGCCCGCAAAGCCCATAATGCCTGCTAGCAGCGCTGAGCCACTTCGAGTTGCCTATTTCGCGCTGGTTTCGGCACGCTATCGGCCGGTGCGCGAGTCACGGCAGAAGGGTCTGTCCTTGTAGCGTGTAGACAGCGATGACAAAGACGACCGGTCGCCGGAAACCGGAAAACCCTTGCCAGGCAAGATACCCTTTCTGTCTTCTGCCGATTGCCGTCCCGTCTACGGAGCACTGGAGCACTGGAGCACTGGACTGCCACTACGGGTCTCGCGCAATCTGATTCTTTTGATTTCTGCTCCTTTGTTTTCATTCTGGTTTTCAGACTCGTCGTTGTCGTGTGTGTCTTTGTTTGTGTTTGACATAGAGTCTCTTATCCTATCAGACCCTATCGAGTCATCCTATCTCATCCTATCTTATCGGTCTGTTGACATCGCCACTTGCATCCGACTTTTCCTCCTCGCATCTGTCACATCTGGCACATCGATCACATCTGAGACACGATATCAGACCCAATAACATGGCGGAATCTGCCGCTGACGAGCGGACGCCGCTGCTGTCAACCCCAGAGCTGTCGACTCAGACAACCCCGGCACCCACAACCAAAACTCTGGCTTCCCCGGCTTCTTCGGCCTCCTCATCCACCGACACATCCCATGACACCTTCAAAACCTCTGCTTCACCGACCTCCCCGCCCGGCTGGTTCGCGTCGACCTGGAGCCCCGCCAACCGCGTCCTGCTTGCCGGCTTCCTCATCTCCCTCAGCTTCAGCTTCACCCAGGTCAGCATCTTCTACGTCTTCCGCCTCATGGTGTGCGATGTCTACTACTCCAACCCCGCCCACACGCCCTTTACCGGCCCCGGCGACCGCTGCAGCATCAACGAGATCGCCGCCGGCACCGCCACCCAGTTCAGCATCCTCGGCATCAGCACCACCTTTTGCGGCACTTGGAACCTCTTCGTCTCCGGCCACCAGGTCAAGCAGTGGGGTCCCCGTGCCGCCCTCGTGATCCAGACCTTTGTGCCGGCCCTGCGTGTCCTCACCCAGATCGTCGGCGTCTACGCCGGCGGCCAGACCGGCATCTGGATCATCCAGATCACCCAGATCATTACTATCCTCGGCGGTCCTGCCGGCTATATCTTGGTTGTCAACACGATCGCCGGCGAGGTCGTGCCGCCCATCCAGCGCACGGCCCTCTTTGGCCAGCTGCAGGGCTGCATCATGCTCGGCGTCGCCACCGGCTATCTGATGGGCGGCATTGTCGGCGACACCTTTGGCATTGTGCGGCCCTTCCAGGTTGCCTTCTTCCTCTTCCTCATGTCCAGCTGCTTTGCGCTCGTCGCTATGCCTTACATCTCGCCCGAGTCGCTCGCCAACTCCTCCAAGGCGCCGTCA
Source organism: Ophiostoma perfectum (assembly GCA_029298845.1). Classification (NCBI taxonomy): domain Eukaryota; kingdom Fungi; phylum Ascomycota; class Sordariomycetes; order Ophiostomatales; family Ophiostomataceae; genus Ophiostoma; species Ophiostoma perfectum. Next base: position 180,161 of record JANSLV010000008.1, on the reverse strand, counting down.
TCGACGGGCCCTGCGCCGCCGCGCGCCAGTGGCCTTGCCGCCTTTTTCCAGCCTCTCCGGGTCCTGTGGCCGCAGCGCATCCGCCTCAACACCGGCCGCGTCGTCAGTCACTTTGGCGTCTTCTTTCTCTGCGCCGGTGTCTTCCTCGGCGTCCTGGCCACGGGCTATGCACCAGTGCTGCTGCAGATGTATGCCACCGCCACGTTCGACTTCAACCAGGCCAACAACGGCTGGCTCATGTCCGGCAACAGTTTTATGCGCGCCATCTTCCTCATCTTTCTGTTCCCGCGCGTCATCGACGTCGGCCGTGCCTGGTTCACGCGTCTCGCCCAACAGGAGCGGTCTATGCTGTCGCTCACCAAGAAACCCGCACGACGGACGAGAACGACGTCCCACATCATCGTTGACGACATCCCGACCGAGCCTGCCCAGTTTGACGCGCCTACCGGCACCCAGCTCGAGGAAGAGCCCCTGCTCGTGCGCGTGCCCACGACGGAGCGCCACCTAGACGAAGGCCACTCGTCAGGCGACGACTCCGAGGACACCGCTACCGAGGACGAAAAGGCCGCCTATGCGTTCGACCTCTTCTTTTTGCGGTGGAGCTTGCTCGTCGACGGTGTCATCACCGCCGGTGCTGCACTTGCGACGCAGGGCTGGCACATGTACCTCGTGACCCTGCTGCTGCCCTTTGGCTCCGGCTCCGCACCCGCTGCCAAGGGCGTCATCACCTCCATGTGCCCCCAATCCCAGCGCACCGACGCCCTCAACGCCATCACACTAGTTGAGAACATTGCAAGGCTCGCAACGCTCGGTCTCTTTGGCTTTGTCTTCTCGGCCCTTGCCGCCGTCGGCCGATCCCACCTCACCTTCTACTGCAATGGCGCTGTCGCCATCGTTGCGATGCTGGTGCTCATGCTGTCCCACTTTCCCCCACTCGACAGCGAGCTGGTCGACGATGATGCAGAAGACGAGGTGGACGACGACGAAGAGTAGTTTCGCCAAAGATGTCCAACGATGCATTTATTCAAAGCAGAGAAAAGTATAAGCAAAGCGAGTTTGACTTGGGAGCAAAAGGTGATTTGATACACACATGAGGAGACACAGTCCCTGGAGTTTGTTTGATATTTATTGAGATAAGAACGAGATTAAGAATATAAGAATATAGTACAAGAAAAAATAAGGCTGTAAGACATGCATAAGATGATACTCGTTGCGTGGCCGTGTCTTGATGCACAGTATCTGTACAGTGCATATATATTGTATGCACGGCTGTGTTACCGCCTTAATTCTACACCTTATCTGCGATTAGATTGGCAGAATTTTTTTACTTTTTTTTCTTGGGCATCGCTAGCTTTCAGTGTCTACAGTTTTGCGGTACCCACTATGTTGCTTCTCTGCATCACCACCATCTTTCACCTTATACCCTCAAATCTGTTAGACACGCCGAGCGTGCAATCCAGACAAGATGGCCGACGATATGATTATGAACTTTGACTTTGACAATGTGGAGGCCGCCGCACCACAAGTCACATTCAAGGGCGGCCGCTGGCGGGACCGCAAACGCGCCCAGCGCGAGTACAACAAAAAGAACAACCCCGGCGACGACGACGACGACAGCACAGCCTCGCCCGCAGCGGCAAACAAGCTCAACACGCAAAAGAGACCAAGAGCCGACGGCGGCGACAGCGACCGGCCCTACAAGCGCAACCACGGCGGCGACGAGGCCGCTCAGCAGCGGTGGCCCTCGGGCGGTGGCGGCGGCGACAGAGCACCCGCCGGCCGGCCGCAGAACGGCGTGACGTCGCGCCTCTTCACGTCTATTCCGACACACACAACTGATTTCGAAGAGGCCGATGCCGCTGCCGCTGCTGCGGCGGCCACCGCCAGCGACGAGCCCGTCCACGCCTCCAATGCGCCCCTCTCCGAAGAAGCCCACTCGTTCCTCAAGCTCGGCCTCTCGCGCCGCATCGCGCGCCAGCTCTCCGAATACATGGACCTCAAGGCACCCACGGCGATCCAGAAGAACTCCATCCTCCAGCTCGTCGGCAGCGACGACGACGCCTTCCTCCAGGCCGAGACCGGTTCCGGTAAAACCCTGGCGTATCTGCTGCCCATCGTGCAGCGCCTGCTCGCGCTGTCCGAGGACAACGACGGCAAGCGGCGTCCGCTCCAGGTCTCGCGCGACGGCCTCGGTCTGCTAGCTGTTATTCTTGCGCCGACGCGCGAGCTGTGTGTCCAGATCAGCACCGTGCTCGACAAGCTGCTCGGCTGCGCGCGCTTCCTGCAGTCGACCACCGTGCTCGGTGGCGAGAAGAAAAAGGCCGAGAAGGCCCGTCTGCGCAAGGGCACCAACATTCTCGTTGCGACGCCCGGTCGTCTCACAGATCACTTGGACAACACCGAGGTGCTGGACCTCAGCCGCGTGCGCTGGCTCGTGCTGGACGAGGGCGATCGGCTCATGGAGATGGGCTTTGAGAAGGACATCCGCGCCATTGTCAGCAAGATCCGTGCCGGCCGCAACGCCAACGACATGATCACCACCACCAAGGACGGCCAGCCCATCCCCGACGGCATTCTCCCTGCACGCCGGGTCACCGTGCTGTGCTCGGCCACCATGAAGATGAACGCCATCAAGCTCGGCGAGCTGACCCTGGAGGAGGCCGTCCACATCCGGTCCACCGACAACGATGCCGCCAGCAAGACAACAACTACTACGACGACGACGAACGAGGCAGGCGAGACGGTCACGACGACGACCACAGACGACCCCGCCAAGGCTGCCGACACCGGCGCCATGTTTGACGCGCCGTCGCAGCTCAAGCAGACATATGCTATTGTGCCCGGCAAGCTGCGTCTGGTAACCCTCATCGGCCTGCTGCGCTCGACGTTTGCACGCAAGGACAAGGTCATGAAGGCCATCATCTTCTTGTCGTGTGCCGACTCCGTCGACTACCACTTCGACCTCCTGCGCCAGTTTGGCGACGACGGCAAGCCCGTCGCCCTGCCGCCTGCCAACCCCGATTCAGAAACGCCGCCAACGCCGCCCACATCGTCCGATACTATTGCCCCCGCCGCCTACATCACGTCTGCCGCCAACCGCGCGATCGTGCTGCACAAGCTGCACGGTTCGCTGCACCAGCCCGTGCGCAAGGCGACGCTTGCGTCGTTCCGCAACGAGAACAAGCGCCCGACGCTGCTCATCACGACCGATATTGCGTCGCGTGGTCTGGATGTGCCCGAGGTCGACCTGGTCATTGAGTACGACCCGGCTATGGCTGTCGAGGACCACATGCACCGTATCGGACGTACTGCGCGTGCCGGCCGCTCCGGTAACACTACACTCTTTGTGCAGCCCGGCACCGAAGAGGGCTACATTTCCTTCCTCAAGTCCAAATCGTCCGCCAACTCCCAGTCTGTGCTCACGCCCCAGCTCTACGACACGATCCTCAAGAAGGGCTATGCTGCACCCGTCAGCCTCCCCGAGGGTTTCACCATGGGCCACAAGGGCGGCGTTGTCGAGCCCGAGCTGCCGACCTGGACCGGCGCCAACACGACGTTCCCCGAGATCCCCGCCGAGCACGATCCCTCGCAGCCCATGCAGTCGTGGACAAAGCGTGCCGAGGCTCTGCAGCTGCACATTGAGCAGCGCCTGCTCAAGTCGGCCGCCGCTGCCGGCGTCGACCCCAAGGAAGGCCGCTCGTCCAGGAACGCCAAGGCCAAGGACAAGAAGAAGGACACACGGTTCAGCAAGCCGGCACCCGCTGCGGCGTCGTCGCACAACCTGCTCGACTCGGCCCGGCAGGCGTTCCGGTCGCACATCCGTGCCTATGCGACACACACACACGACGAGCGCGTCTACTTTGACATGACGCAGCTGCACCTCGGACACATGGCCAAGGCGTTTGGCCTGCGCGAGGCACCCGGCAACATGGGCGGCAGCATCGGCCGTCTGACAAAGCCTGCACCCAAGCAGAAGACACGCAACAACAATAGAGACAGCAAGGACGGCAAGGACGGCAAGGGCAAGGAGCGCACCGGCACGCGCGTGTCGATGCCTGCACCCAGACGTCACGGCGACGATTCTGATGACGATTTCGCTGCTGCCAGTGTGGACGACGCCGAGGCGCGTCGCCGCATGCAGATCAAGATGCGCGAGATGATGAGCAACCCGGCGTCGGAGTTCAACATTGGTTAAAAGAGCATATCTGCTGTTTTATTCTGTTTTGTTCTTCTTTTTTTGTATATTGTTTGCATTGTATATGGACATTGTGTTGTTCAGGGATTTAAAAGCATTTGTTTCATAGCACTGGCGTATGGTAAAGTTTATATATAATATATCAAAGCTTTTAATTTTATCATGTGCAGTACGAATTTCGAGATGGATCACCATTTTACTCAATATAGTAGAAGCCATAATGCTTTACTATTTTATGTAAATTAAATATGGGGTAGTTTCATAATATCAACTTTATTTTCAGTTATTGGAGTTTGTCACAAGTTGTGTACTGTTTTTTGTTGTTTTTTGTGTGATTTAGCATTTGATTTTATTTAGTATGTGGCTCACGGCCAGATCAATTCGAGATTGAAGTAAACATATCAAGGATGAAAAGAAAAAAAAAAGGAAAAAAAGAAAAAGAAAAAAGAAAAGTCCGGTGGAGGTGTTTCCATCCACAATGTTTACCGAAGCACAGTACAATACAAAGAATCAAGGGATGTAGAATGGTAGAAGAAAACGTTCATGATGGTACAATGGTGCTGTTTGCCCATGCAAGCAAAGCCTTACAGGGCACGGCGGATGCGGCGAGCGCGGGCAGCACCGCGAGCCCAGAGAGTGTTACTCTCACCAGTCTGGCAGGTTGTGCCAGCAGGCATGGGGCGGAGAGTCGTCCACGAGCCGCTTGCACACTGCTGGTACTGGCTACCGCCGACGCAGTTGAAGATGCCCTCGTTGGTGCAGGCGCCAGAGAGACCAGAGCCGCCAGACGAGCCACCAGTCGACGTGCCGTTACCAGCACTGGACGTAGCGGCAGGGGCAGCAGAGGTGGTACCGACAGACGGGGTAGCGATGGCCGTGGTGGACACAGCAGCAGGGGCTGAGGTGGCAGCGGCAGCAGAAGTAGTGCCAGCAGCAGGGGTAGAGACAGTGACAAAGACACCGCCGCTGCTCTTGGAAGAAGACACGGGGACAAGAGTGGAAGAAGTGGCAAAAGTGGTAGCGCCAGTGGCAGCAGAAGAGGTGGCAGCCGGGGCAGAAGCAGCCGCAGACGAAGACGAGCCCGAGCTGGAGCCACCAGAGTTGGAGCCACCAGAGCTGGAGCCACCGAGGGGGAAGCAGTCGGAACCGGCAGGAGACTGGAAGTTGGTGGTCATCTTGCTGGGCTTCGAGACGTTGGGGCCAGGGTCGGGGAAGACAACATCGGTACTGGTGGTGGTCTTGCAGCTGTTGATCGAGGCCAGGTTGGCAACAAACAGGTTAGGCAGGGCCGAAGTGTCACGCTCCTCGATAGCCACGTCGGAAGCCTCAGCCTCGCGCTTGGAAGAAGAGCCGGTGACGGTGACGGGAGCACAGTTCATGTAGTACTCGGGAGCACCGGACAGCTTGCTGATCCAGGTCCAGGCGAACACGTACTTGCCAGCCGTGATGGAGGAGGGGATTGTGTAGTCGTAGGTGCTGGGACCAGAGCCATCAGTAGTCGGGCAGCCGCCCTCGATACTGAGAATGACCTGCCAGACAGACGAGGAAGTGGGAGCGAGGTCGGACGTCAAAGCCAGCTGGCACGAGCCACCACCATGAACGGCACTACCGTGGAAACTGAGGGACTGGGTAGCGCCGATGGCCATGGTGTTGTTGGCAGAGTCGGAGGTGGAGCTGTAAAAGGTAGCAGCATCGCCGGTGATCTGGCAGGGGAAGTTGGAACCATCGGAGCTGAGGGGGGAAGTGGTAGGGTCACCAAAGGGCACAGGACTAGCCAGAGTCATGTGGGCGGTGACGGTAGAGGTGAAAAGGGTAGCCCACAGGGCCAAGAAGTAGATGAAGAACATGTTGGCGGCGGGGTGGTAGATAACAGTCTTGGTGTTGAGGCTGTTGTTGGAGACGGCAATGTTCAGATGTCTAGATGTCCAGATGTCCAGATGTTGAGATGACGAGATATCAAGATGCCCCAGGCAGGAAAAAGAGTGTCTGAAAAGAGAAAAGCAAGAGTCAAAGGGAAAAGAGTGTTGGTGCTATTTGTCTTTCCAGAAGACGGGCAACTTGAATGAATGTCGTGGTGGTCTCAAGAGAGGTGGTTGTCTGTTGAGAGTGAGAGTTGGTGATGAGAAGAAGGAGAGGAAAGGAAGAGCTATGATGTGAGAGAGAGGGCGTCTTTATATAGCAAGTTGGCTGTTGTATGAACACCGGCCTGTTCAGCTTGGTCTTGCAGGACCGAACAGGTTTTGCAGCCTGTTCGGTCCATCGCTCTTTCCCATATGACCTCGTTGCATGTTCACTCTTGCCTTTCCCTGGAGGTGACTGGGCGTGCCTTCCCCATCTGGCTGTTCACACGCCCCCCTCCTTCCTCCTTTGCTTCCTCCTGACGAGAGCACCTGCCGTGGAGGACGGTACATTGTGTAATGCGGCAGTGGCACCTTGTGACAGGTACCGTGTCTCTGCTCTGGACGACATGATTACATAATGAACCGGGCACTTGTTCACCTGTTCACTGGGAGCGCAGAAAGACGACAGGGCGACAGTGGTCTCAGAAAGCCTGTTCACGACGACGAGGTGAGCAAGGCGGCTCCTGAGCATACCTTGGTAGTCTTGTTTGTTTCTGTTTCTCATCTTGTCTGCGTGTTTGCCAGCTGCCCCTACGCATGTGTTTCAGCGTCGTTCACGCCTTGCCCTTGAGTGGCCTGGAGTGTGTCTTTGTTGCCTTGCCCATTACATTCGCCTGTCGTTCATCGCCCATTGTAGCACCCCATGTGTCCAACAACATTGCTGCGTCTTGTTTGCATTTTGCATTGTTCGCTGCCTATGAGTGCGGGTGGCCTCCATTGTTCGCCATCCTTGTTCAACATCGAAACAATGCGACTTACACCACGGTCGTTCCTACCCGCTGATCCTCCATTTTATAGCGGGGCAGGTGCAATCGGGGCCCTGAAGCGAAAAACCAGTCGTCATGCACTGCAGTCTTGGCAGGCACGCTGCGCAGCTGACCAATCAGCACGCGTGTCTCACTAGAAACACTGCCGTTCTGCAACACACCTCCTCTCGACACCACCATCGCCACCACACGATGGCATGTTCATTGGCCTGGGCAGCACTGCCGGCATGGAGTGTATGTTTCTGCATTACTTTCTGTACTGATCTTGCATCGTGTGCCCAGACGCACTCAACCACTGGCCACTGGCTGACGACTGCCGCCGCTGGCGTCTGGCTGAGACAAGAAGTGTATGGGACGAGATGGGATGAGTCCCTAAAGGTTAATTATGAATGACAGAGCTGTTATGAACGGAAGAGTCGCTGGCAGCGGGAGAATGCATGCGCGGAGGTAGGAAAGACCCAAACGGACCAGTGAACAGCCTGTCTGTGCCCGAGATGCATGTCTTATATGTGGCAGATCCATGCCATAAGATAAAAACTCGCCTCTTCGACGATTTGCCTTTGGATCTCATAAGTCCTTTTATTATTGAATCCTCTGTCCTCTTGGCTACAGGCTTCGAAGTTTTGAATTCCTGGGAGCCGTGCTGTGGTCGTCGGAGCACCCGTTGATGAATCGCTGTAGATCATGCAAGTACAAACAAGTACAAAGTGAGGCCGCGTGAAGAGACGAGGATAGCAGTCCCATAGGAAAGAGAAAGCACAGATTAGATACGAAGAGTGCTTGCCCGTTTGTATTGAATCCAGCGGCAGATGATTCATCAAACTCATCCCCAAAATCGCTCGGACGGTTCTCCCGTGTATACAGAGCACAGAGAGACGACAGAGACAAATACAGTCGTGCAAGCAATAAACGTGAATCCTGTGCCTGTGCCCCGTGCCCGTGCTTGTGCCTGTGCTTGTATAGCAGTGACATTGCCAGCGCAATCATGAGCGCAATACCTGCAACCGCAGATGCACCGATATTGCGCGCACCAGTTGTACTCATCCCGGGAACAAGAGTGGCCGAGAGAGGCCAATATTGCGTGAGGACAAGCACGGCATTGAAATAATGAGCTTGTAGGTCTCGGACAGCTTGTGCAAGGCACAAGGGTGGTGTGATACGGCTTGACAGGCGATTGTGCGAGTTTGGATGAGTCTGAAATTGCGGATGCATGAGATGAATTATGGTGAGAGCTGCCTAGAGCCGTGTGTGTATACAAAGGCACTGTGTGACACACCAGACACATATACTATGTACAGTGCGAATGACTGTAAAGGCCCCACTCTAATTTACGCGTCGAGCTCATCATGCTTCTGTTTGATCTGGCAACGAAACTCAACCGATACGTATCAACGAGTGGCTAATACACTTAAATGGCTCGAAAACTTCCATGGGAACGGGCGGCGCCAAGAAAACGGGCCTCCGCCAGTGTTCACCGTCGCTCATTCTCACCGGCTCGCGCAGGTCCGTCTCGACGCAATGGCGATGACGGCGACGACGGCGACGACGGCGACGACAGAGATCCTGGTGCAAGTGGCCGCGACCGGCGGAAAAGACACAAGCATGCGGGATCACCGAGTGTATCGAATAGTGCAGCTCTATGTAAGCTCATCTGCTCGCGCTGTGATCTGTTCGTTTTATGCTAATAACAACCAGTCCGCACACCGTCGACGTCGCCCCCGCCGGCACCGCCGTCCGAGACTTTCATGGTGGAAGGTCTCGAGAACGACGACAAGTACCGTATGGTAGAAGATGAGCTGCTGGCTGTCGCACAGTCGTTTACGGCCCACCTGCATGCCGCCGAGTACCAGCGGCTCAAGGCCAAGGCGAAGCAGCAGGCCAAAGCCACTGGCGGTTCAGGGTTGCTGCCGCGGCCTGTGACTGGTGCGCCTACCGATCGCGTCAAGAAGCGCAGCGAGCTGGCTGAGCGGCAAACCAAGCAAAACAAAGCTCTCAAGGCTCTGCAGACGCTGGACGGCAAACCGGGCGACGAGGACATCTCTGACGACACAGATGCACCTTGGGCCGGGACATCCCTGCAGAGCCTGATGGAAGGCAGCCCGCGCAAGGCAAAGCCGGCCCTCGTGTCCCTGGGGTCATTTGCATCCACAGGGAAGGAGAGCGAGATGAGCCGGCTCAAGTACAGGCCACTGACGGGCTCGTCGCCCCTGAAAGCAGTGACATCAGTCGGCATGTCTGCAGGAGAAACAGCAAGCGACGAGGATGAAGACGACGACGATGACGACCTCGATGACCTGGATGGGCCGCCGGTGAAGAAAACAACCTTGAAGCGAAATTTACCGGCTGTAACCCGTGCCGAGACATCTTGTTCGCGGCCGCTTCGGATTACACAAACGACACCTCCAAAACGGACCGTCTCCTTTGCACCCAAAACAAGGGAGATTCCACCGAGCCATCATGGTGCCACACCATATAACGATGACTTTGATCTCGGAGACGAGGACGACGAGGACGATGAAGAAATCTCCGACATGGACAGTGGAAGCCTGATGGACAAGATACGAAGGCGACGCGAGCAGGACAAGGCCGAGCGACAGCGGCGCCAACAACAGCAGCGCGAAGCAAGGCGGGCAGGATGATTCAAAGGCGCACGATATATTCAGTATTGGGCCCGTCTTCAATTACTTTTTATATATTCAGTTGCTCATAACGACAAGGTATTCATCTACTATCATTTGCTTTTCATACAAGAGAGGCGCGCAACACTTAGCCGCTTAACCCTCAAACGGCGTCTCGTACGGCCGCTCAGCCTGCGGCGTTATGCGCGCCAGGTGCCGCCGGTTGCCGTCCTTCCAGTCGACGAGCGCCGTGTGCTGCGTCACCCGGTTGTCCCACACGACGACGGTGCCCTCCTCCCACTTCACGCGCGCCTGGAAATCGGCACCCAGGGCCAGGTGGCTGTACAGGAAATCAAGAAGGGCATCCGACTCCTCCTTCTTCAGGCCGACAATCTCACGCGTGACTGGCTTGTTAGCATCGGGTTCAAACATATTCTGCGCGCACGAGAGAGAGAAACTTACACTGAGGGTTGACGTAGAGCGACTTCTGGCCGGTGGCCGGGTGTGTCCGGACAAGTGGGTGCACGTTGAACACGGGGTCGCGGCGCTTGATGCTGCCGCGCGCAACCGACGAGTTGACCTGCTCGATGCCCGAGTGCGTCGCCTTGAGGCCGTGCAGGCGCTGCTGGAACGCCGGGCTCAGACGGTTGTATGCCTCGACCGCATCGGTGAACAGCGTGTCGCCGCCTGTCTCGGGCTTGTCGAGGATGTACAGGAAAGTTGTGCCGGGGGGCTGCAGCTCGTACGACACGTCCGAGTGCCATGCCACTGAGTTGGTGCGCGTCTTGAAAAAGTTCTCGGCCGTGCGGTCGTCGGCAGCACGGTGCACAACGTGGACCTCGGGGTAGCCAGGGGGCGCGCCCGAGGTGGGGTGGATGTGGTGGCGGCCAAAGTAGCCGGCAAAGTCGAGGGCTTCCTGGATGGACAGGTCGGCAAAGTCCTGCTTGCGGAAGGCGACGACCTTGCGCTCCGCAACGAAGCGGGCCAGCTGGTCCTTGCCGGCGTTGCTGAGCTTGCTCAGCTGGATGCCCGAAACCTCGGAGCCGATGGTGGGGGTCAGGTCGACGCGCACCGAGCCATCCTTGGGCAGCAGGTCAGGGTACGAGGGGTCCGCATCCTTGCCGTGCTCATAGTGTTCAAAGGGCACCAGAGGGGGGTAGTGCTCGTCGGGGTTCCAGGTGGGCAGGTAGTTGGGGTACTTTGATGGGGCAAACCCGTCCTTGCCGGCGACCTCGTCCTCGTGGCTGAAGCGAGTAGGAGAGAGCTCCTTGTAGTCGCCGAGGGCGGCTTCTGTGGTGTGGAGCTTGAGCTGTTCGGCTGTGGGGGTCTCTGGGACCGTGATGGTCTCGATGGCTGAAGGGGCCATTGTGTTGTGTGATGCGTGGGTGTGAGTGAAGAAGGAGACGGTATAGGACGGTCCTGCGTGAGATGAGACAGCAATAGATACGAGGAGGGTATCTCAAATGGGAGGGTATAATATGGTATGGAAAAGAATGAAACAGAGAGGGATTCCGATGTTCGAAACGAGTCCAAAGTGGCCCCCTTTATATATTCTCGAGCTCTCCTAACAAGACAGTTGTCGCCTCACAAGTGTTCTTTCTGAACGCCGTCTGTCGTGCCTTGCTTATTGATATGAACCATTCTTAGGCTTGTCCTCGACTCCCGATGCGGGGGAGACAGCGTGCCCCTCAGCAACGACATATGCATCATCGATGTCGCAAGGGGGGCGTGCGAGAAGAGATCCCCTACTACAGATAGACGAAGTCATGGTGCACAGGGATGGGCGGGCGACTGGCGCTAGGCCGGGGCGACATCTAATCTGCTTAGATCGGCAGCGTCTGGATATGCTGCCCGTTGGATACGTCGACCTGCTTTGTGGTTTCTTCTCTTCCTCGCCGTCTGGTCTCATTCTCGACCGTACCCGGACATGATTGTTGAAGAGCATGCGTGCCTTGTCGGCAGTCTTATCAATCAGCTGCAGATGAACATGGCGTACCCAAGGAACCTGTGAGACTCGACGAGACCCGACGAGGAAAGTCTAGGCAGGCTAGCGGATCTACGTGCCGACTGACATTCTCTTTCTATGATCTTTCCATCCGAGGCGCGTGCTGAAATATCAACGCTGCCAGACCGTGGAAAGACGGGCGTCCAGCCACACCTGACAACCACCGGAGTGGATTACGATCGAGTCACAGGCGTTTTATTGAGGCTGCCCAGTACTATCAGGCCTCAAGAAAGAACATCATCGAGGTCTGAAGAAAGCCGTGAGCTTGCAGAGTGCTTGGAATTTCCCGATCTGGAGACAACTAAAAGTGGGTCGTGGTGTCGACTTACACGGACAAAAGACAACGTCAATGTTGCGATTCGCTGAGTGGATCACGCAATTGATAATGTGTGCGATGTCGACACCCGCCATGCGTTGTTTTGGGCAATCTCAAAGGCAATGCCATGGATATGGATTACATGACATGTGTAAAGCTAGCTCGTGTAGCCATTTCTAAGCAACACGCAGTCGGTGCACCCAAAAGACACCTAACAAAACACGCTTGATCGGAGACCGGTGCCGATGCGCACACGCATGCACGCAGCCAAGATCTATTACGCGAAGATTCATACAGTTCGGAAGACGGAACCTGGAAATGGCTTGGTATTTATATTTCCAGAAAGCCTGGTGATCATTATGTACAGGGTGTCACCTCATGTCGTAGTCACGTGACTGAGCAATGACGCCAGCGAGTGCTAGTCGAAGGGGTCATTAGGGACATGTACTATTGTGGAGGAGCAGAACTATGTAGTATTTAGTGTGATGCGTCGACCATGCCGTTGCGGTGTGGAAATCCAGCTCCTAATGGGTAAGTCCCTTGGCCTCAGCAGCGGCAACATCGCGCCAGTAGCGGGGGGCCGTCATCTCGCGCACGCGGCGGCCGTACTTGATCATGATGAGGAAGCTCATGTTGCAGGCAAAACCGATGCAGGCGACGCTGATGTAGGTGTTGCGGTAGCCGAGATTGTGGAGCCACGGGGTGATGCCGTAGTTGATGGCAAAGGACAGGGTGTTGCGGATCAGCACGCAGGTCACGACGAAGCCTCCGCTGAGCTCCTTGTACGAGCCGATGGCGTAGTTGAGGCCGGCAGCGATGCACAGGGAGCTGCCGATGGCCATGACAAACTGCGACACGACGAGGCCGAACCAGTGGATGTGGTAGGCGACGCCGAGGCCGTACAGCAGCACGCTGAATGGCACCACAACAGCCGACAGGGCAAAGAGCCACAGCGTGTGCTCGGGCTCCGAGATGCCGTCGTTGCGCCGCGCCAGTCGCAGGGTCAGCACACGGCCCATCTTGCCAGAGTAGTAGCCACTGTCGGTTAGAATGGATCTACTGTAAAGTGATGAGGGGGACCAGATAAACTTACCCAACACATGTTCCGAGCACACCGCCAGCATACGCGGCCGCAACACCGGCTGTCGAGAAGCCGTACATGGTGGTGTATACGGTGCCGGTGGTGGCGTTCTGGGTGCCTGGCCAGACGAGGTTGTTGGTGCCGTACATGAGGCCGCCGTACACGACCGACGGGTACGTGAAGCCCTTGAAAGGCAGGAGGAAGTTGTCCCAGAGCCGGTTCGGCCGCGGCTTGTCGACGATGCCCAGCTTCTGCAGGTATGTCTTGCGCGGCCAGGCCACGTGTGCGGTCTCGATGTCGGCAGGCACGGTGCTTGCGTCTGGGTCGTCCGGCTGCTTTTCCGCCGAGTTGTCGCCAATGTCCTCTAGCTCGCTGCCGGTGGTGGTCATAGGGGCCTCAGTGGTGCCGTGGGACGCAGCCGTGGAGGTATGCGAGCGGTCGTAGTTGGTCTCCTCCATAAGGAAGAAGCAGTAAACGAGGGCAATACCGTTCCAAATGGCACACCACCACTACATGGGTCAGTACCAGACAAGAGAAGTACCAGGTTAATGGCGGAAAATAAAGAGACATACCAGCGTCCATTTCCAGTTCATGCCGACGTTGATGAAGCCAGACAGCATGGGTGCCAGCTTGCCCGTCAGCGACAGAGACCAGCCGTACCAGGCTAGGTACTTTGGCCGTTCATGGGCGAACCACTAGAAGAGATGGTCAGCGGGGGTATGCACACGGGTCGCAAAGCAGCGCAAAGGAGCAATGGGAGCCACAAGAGTAAAGGGGAGGCGTACAATGTCGGTGATGGAGACTTCACATAGCGACTCCACGGGCGAGCCAAAGAGGCCGAGCAGGATGCGGCTGGCTTGGTAGGTGTGAGGTGTGATGCAGAGCGGTGCGGTGCCCAGGATGACAATGTTGGTGATGAGCGAGAGCAGATATGCTGGACGCTTGCCGTACTGCAGCGCGAGCGGTTGCCAGAAGAGACAGCCCCAGCCGTAGAAGAGGAACTGATTTGTTAGCGATGTGGAGAAGGGGAGAGAGGGAGGACAGAGAGAGAGAGGAGAGAGAGAGAGAGGGAGAGACGCACCATAATTCCTGTGCCGTTGTTAATATCCGCCAACGACAGCCCTGTGGCCTTGCGGATCGGCGTCACGACCGAGTAGACGGCGCTCGACGGAAGGGCCAGCATGATGGTGTAGACAACGACGCACGACGTCGCGAGCATCTTGCGCCGGAAGGTCCAGTTGAGCGGGTCTTCGGGGTCTTCGCTCGGCCGCGGCACCAGGATAATGTCCTTTTCGTTCTGGCTGGCGTGCTTTGTCGCGATGGTGCCGTCCAAGTCGACGAGGTGCACCGTGCCCGGCGGCAGGCGCTCGCCGTTTTCGACGCCTTCTTCGTATGTGGTAGCCATGATGCGCAGGACGTCAATGGGGGAGTGAAGAAGCGAAGAAGTGCAGAGTGAAGCGGTGGCAGGAAACCAGAACAAACTCAGGAGCTTTCATTGCGGACGGCTGCGACCTACAAGTACTCCGTCCACAAGACGTCGTGCTCCGTGTATGGACTGACATACAGGACATATGAAGTACAGATAAGGCTGGTGGAGCATGCGGTGTTGGACCTCGCACTGTTCTCGGATGCTGCCGATCAGTGGCTACGGAGTGCAGATAGTCGTCGAGAATGTACGGACAGTGGCTGATAAGGGAAGCTCCCAGTGCCGGTACTTTCGATAAGCTTCCTGATAGACAGGGTTGGGGGCGGGTTTGCCAAGACAAACTGCGTTGCATTGCTCAAAGGCAGAGCGTTATCAAGCAACGCGACGGAACTCTACCGGAACTCGATTGAAGCCATGAGAGGAAGGATCAGGACTATCCCCTTAACCGCCAAAATATTACGTTTTTTATGGGGCTTTGTTTACTTCTCAATACTCGATCTCACATGATCACCATCTCTTCATGCTGTGTTTCCAGGGGTACTTAGCTCCCGGTACTAATTTGTATGTATTGACATGTATTTATGGACCAGAGACGAGGGTTTGAACCAATAGCAGCCGCGTCCACAAAAAACGTAATATTTTGGCGGTTAAGGGGATACCGATAGGGCAGGCATTCTACGCAGCTACTGGCACGAAGGATTGATAAGATAGTAGTAGGTGTCGATAAAGTCTTGGCTATTCCTTCCAGTCGGTTGCTAGACACGCCGATGATAGCGTCCATCCGCCGTCACTATCGCCAGGGGTATGCGGTTATCCGTGGCATTGCGGACAGGAGATTGCTAAGTACGCCGTATGTGAATAGGTAAACAGACCCGAGTCAGCTCAAGTCAACTCAAGTCAGCTGGACTCGGGCAGGGCTGGAAATGCCAGGTCTGGGACTGCCAGGTCTGGGACTGCCAGGCATCCTTGCCCGTCACCCGTGTCGCTGGTACTACGAGCCCTTCGGCTTCGGCTTTGATTGCTTGACTGAGACACCCTTTGACATTGGCTTCTGATGCTACGAGAAAACAAAAGGAACTGGAGCAGAAAATCGAAGAATCGAGACTGATAATAAGAATTTGAATTCATTGTTATGTAAACGCTTTGAGCAGCGCGAGGTTCTGGATGGCCGCCAGCCCATACAGCGCCGTAATGTTTGTAGACACCCACGGCGCCTCGTCGACCGCGGCGACATTGTCATGCGGCTCGACCGTATTGACGACCCATTTCGTGGTGATATTGTAGCCGTCTCCGGTGGCAAACTCGTGCCACGCGCGACGGGCCAGCGCCGGCGACGCCAGGCTGTGTGCCGCATATGCCGTAAGCCGAGAGTGGCCCTGGCGCAGCTGCAGGTTGGGAAAGCTCGAGCCGTACTTTTGCGTCTGCTCCTCGGCCGACGCGTTGAATGCCTGGCAGTAGTCGAGCCATGCCTCACGAAAGCGGCGATACATCAGTGCGTCTTCGGCGTCTGCCATAAGCTCGACCAGCTCGGCGCAGACCTCGACGAGCCCAAACATGGCCGACAGATGCGACACCTTCACGACACCCTTGTTGTCGCTGTCATGCGCAGGTGGAGACACGTCGCCCGTGCGCATGTTGTAGAGTGCTAGCCCGGTGACAAAGCCGTTGTGCAGGCCGCCGATCCCAATCATGCTGCGCCAGAGCTTTTCACGCGCAGCTGCAGCACCCACACCGCCACGCTCCCACTCGATGATCCAGGATGCCGCCAGCGCCGACCAGTCCGTGCCGAGTGAGATGTTGACTGCTTCCGGATCGGGCTGGTACAGACCGCGGTCGGTGCGGACTTTGCGGTACGGGTCGATGCGAAGGAAGGCCGACTCGCCGTCGAGTGCCTCGGTCAAGAGCTCACCGGTGCGCTCGTCACCGCCGCTAAGAAAGTAGAAGATGCGCCGGTAAAAGGCGTTGCACACGCGCGCCTGCTTGCAGCTGTCGCTCCAGTGCTGGACGCCGTGGCGCGTGCCCAGGCCCTTGTACGGCCCGAGGTGGTACGTGTCAACCTCGCTCGTGTGGCGCGTCAGGGCTTCGGCGACGCGGAACACATCCTGGCGTCCGGTGCAGAGAAAGTAGAACCACAGCCAGAGGTCGGGCGACAGCTCCGAGTTGTCCCATGCATATCCACCGACGTCATAGCGCCACGTGTGCCGGTCGGCGTCGTACGTGTGCATCACGTCGCCGTGGTCCCAAAAGCCGTACCAGCGCCGCTGCTCGATTTGGCCCTTGTAAAAATTAAAGAGAAGCTCGAGCCGGTTCTGGATGACGGCAGAGTCGTGCGGAGCGTCGCTAGACGACGACGGCGGTGGCGGCAGCATTTTGAAAGGAACCCAACTCTGCCCAAATGCAGCCGTGCTGTAGATGTACTCGGGCGTCGAAAGTAGCTGCGGCGGGCTGCGCACAAGCTCGACAAGCCGGGATGTGTCGAGCGCAGACGGCGTCTGCGCCAGGCCAAAGATAACGAGCTCGTTTGTGCGCGCGATGCCGTACGGCGAGCCCAGCCCCTCCTCCCAGTCCTCGTACGTGATCTTGAGTGCATCTAGCTGGTCGTCGTATGTTTTCTGGCCCAGGCCGTCGTGGTATGGCCGCAGGTCCATGGCGTCGGCAGAGGGGCTGTACAGCCACACCGTGATCTCGCCCACATTTTCTGCAGCACCGCGGATGTCGAGAGACGTGGGATAGCGCTCCCAGAAGTTGCGCAGACCGACGGCCAGACCACCAGTTTCGGCCGTGCCAAGATACGCCAGCCCCCCGGCCCGCGTGCCGCCGGAAACGTTGACCCAGCTGCTGCCGGCCTTGGTGCGCTTTTTCACGGTGAAGCCGTCCGGCGACAGCTGCGTCAGGCTGTAGTCGCTCCAAGCGGGCACCCACTTGTGCAGAGATGCAAAGCTGCTGTCCCAGCGGTGAGTGTCTGACGGTGCCGGCTCGCCATGTCTCTGTGCCCAGCGAGCCTCGACGCCGGGATCCCGCCATAACCCAGTCACACCCTGCACAGACTCAGCCAGGACCCCAGCTCCAGCACCTGCAAAGCGTATGTGGCGGTTGTATAGCTCCGAGCCTTGCAGAGGAACGCCGAAGCGAATGCCGATTCCACGGACAAGAGTGGTGTGCTCGTCGAGGTCATACACAAGAGTGTGGACGATGCGGATGGCCTCCGAGCCTGCATACAGGTAGAACCGAAGCACAAATGGGAGGCACGCGGCGGTCTCTGCATCTGTTGCTTTAACATCATAGTGTGCGCCTCGGGCCACCACGACTGCTCTAACGGGCCCGTCTTGTTCGACGTACAGTTCATCCACCCTCCCTTCGAAGCTTTTCAGAGCAGCTGGTGTCGTGTCATGATCTGCATCAGCAGTCTCTGTTACTGCTTGTGTGAGAAGGACCAGCTGGCCATCACTGCCGACAGCCGTTCCATTGCTCGCAACAATCTGGCGGATGATCTGGGTGCCTTGTCGAACAAATTCAACCGTGATTTTCCCCGTGTCCACAGTGACAAAGCTGTCGGAAGTCTTCACGCGGATAGCATCAAAGCCCACATCCTCAGATGAACTCATGAACCGTGCACCCGCGTGCTGCATTTTGCCACCGACATCCGTACTCCCGGTGTTGCGATTGCTGTGGATACGATATGTCGAGGCCGGCGTCGTTGTAGCGGGTAGTGCATGAGCAGACCATTTCATAGACCCGTCTGGCCAGAGCCCGGTCTGCCAGGACTGCAGAGGCACCGGTGTCCCATGCTCATCTTGGCAGGTAAACGCAGTCGTGGGGGCACAAGAACCTCGTGGCCAGGGCAGCCCAAACGTTGTGCCGGTATTCAAGTCCGGTGTATCTCCCAGCCAGTGGACAGGGACCGGCTGGTCGTGTGGTGGGCTAGCCATGTAAGCGAGCAAACGAGACAGATGAAGGGAGTAGTGAGACTGGTAACGGGAAATGGGAAACGGGAAAATCGAGAAAAGGGGACAAGGGAAGAGTGAAAAAGCAAAGGCGCAATCAGACCGTTGTCGACCAGCTTGATTTTACATCTAGAAAGGCCCATACGGGATGCTCCGCTGCCAATGAAAGCTTGTTGAGCATGGTTGTTGTTGGCTGTCAACCTGTCACTAACCGTTTTCCACAAAAAAGTATTGTGCCATCCGCATTCCACCATCGATGACATGTATCACGAATTCGGTGCAGACTTCCCAACTAAGACCCCTTACTAGTGCTCGGGCTAACTGCACCCGCGCTTGATACTCGTTCACACGGCTACGTGAAATTTAGTCGAGCATGACTTTGGCAACTTTCCTGTCCTTATCCTGGGCCACATATAAGGCAAGATGAGCTCTGTGCTTTTCGACGAACTCGAGATGGACGGCACCGCGCGGAAATCAAGACTGTCTGCTAGACTGTCAGCTAAACCATTGGACACACGCCCTGATCCTGAGCTGATACTGCCTTGAGAAAAACAACCGAAGATGGGCGATCTGGACAACAAAAGTGCGGCTGCTGCGGCCACGGCGGCAGACTCTGACAGCCTCGTCGAGCCCGAGGAGACCGGCCAGCAGAACACCGGCATCCTCGGAGTCTTCAAGCGCCGCAACAAGCCCGCTAGGGACCTAGACTCTACTGCCACGGTGCGCAGTGTCTTTGACGACGCAGTGCTGAGCCCCTACTACCAGCCGCACAAGGACTACGAGAATCTGCACCGCTTTGACCCGGCCGAGCGATGGACGTACCGCGAAGAGCAGACCGTGGTGCGCAAGACGGACTTTAAGATCTTCGCCTGGGTCCTCGTCATGTTCTTTGCCCTCAACCTGGATCGCGGAAACCTGGTGCGTGCGCTCTTTATATATTTTTTTCTTAATCTTTTCTTTATTTATTTTGATTACTGGACCATAACTAACATCTCAGGGCAATGCTGTCGCCGACAATCTGCTTGACGACCTCAACATTACCACCAACGACTACAACAATGCGCAGAACATGTACCGCATTGGCTTCCTCATTGCCGAAATCCCGTCGCAGATGCTTGGCAAATGGGTCGGTGTCGACCGCTGGATCCCCATCCAGATCATCGTCTGGAGTTTCGCCTCGGGCGGCCAGTTCTTTATGCACAACAAGGCCGGCTTTTACGCCTGCCGCTTCTTCATCGGCCTCTTCATGGGCGGCTTCATCCCTGACGCGGTGCTCTACCTATCCTACTTTTACAAGACGAGCGAGATGCCCATTCGCCTCGCCCTGTTCTGGTTTGTCGACTCACTGTCGGGTGTTGTCGCCTCGTTCATCGCCTACGGTGTGCTGCACATGCGCGGCGTCGACGGCCGTGCCGGCTGGGCCTGGCTGTTCCTGATCGAGGCTCTCATCTCGCTGGTCATTGGCGTGCTCAGCTTCTTCTTCCTCGTCCCCGGCCCGTCAGAGACTAAGACCTGGCTGAGTCCGAAGGGCTACTTCACCGAGCGCGAGGAGAAGATCATTGTCAACCGCGTGCTGCGCGACGACCCGTCCAAGGGCGGCATGCACAACCGCGAGCCCATCACTCTACCCATGCTTTGGCGGAGTCTGAAGGACTACGACTTGTGGCCCGTCTACATCATCGGCATGCTGTTTGAGATCCCCACGGCACCGCCCAAGGGATACCTTTCGCTGTCCCTCAAGGCGCTCAAGTTTACCACCTTCCAGACGACGTTACTGGGCATCCCCATCACTGTTTTCTCAGCCCTCAACCTGCTCGGCATGACCTGGATTGCTGAGGCCGTCGGCAACATCGCCGTTTCCGGCATCTTCTCCCAGCTCTGGACGCTGCCGCTGCTCATCGTCCAGTACAGGGAGGCCACCTTTTTGCACAGCCACCCGTGGAGCCAGTACGCGCTCATCTTTATCATTCTGGGCTGGCCGTCCATGCACGCCGTGCACGTGTCCTGGTGCTCACGGCTCAGCAACACGGTGCGCACGCGTGCTGTCAGCGCCGCCCTCTACAACATCACGATCCAGCTGTCCGGCATTGCGTCGTCGAACATCTACCGTACCGACGACAAGCCACTGTACCGACGCGGCAACACGCAGCTCATCGCCATCAACGCGGCCACCATTGTGGCGTACGTCCTGGCCAAGTTCTACTACCGTTTCCGCAACAAGCAGAAGAGCGACGTCTGGGACAAGATGACGCCGGAAGAAAAGGCCGACTACCTGCGGAACAACGAGGGGCTCGGCAACAAGAGACTAGACTTCCACTTTGATAGCTAAATTATACAGTGGGATCGTGTAGAGGTGATATAGCAGGAGTTGTAGTTGTGGAAACTTTATATTAATTATCATTTTTTTATATTTCTGTAAATATATAATATTTTAGTTATCACTTATAGATATGAGATACTGAGACGACCAGTCTTCAACTATTGATAAAAGACTCCGATCATGCTATTCTTCGTGGATATCAATCTTTAGCAGTCCATTCTTCCGTAATTACATAAACTGTGCACAATCTTGGCGATGTGAGTCGAGTGTGTTGATACTGCCTAAACTCTGGGCCCGCGACGCCACTCTAACTAGTCGAAGCTTGTCGAAGCTTGCTAAAGCTTGAGCACGCCACGGCCGTTCTTGGGGGCAACGTCATGGCTGCAAGCCGATTTCCTTGGCAAGCCACCGTAGTGCTTATTCTATTTAGCGCCATCTGGGTCCGGAGCACTTACCAGCCAAGGCTAGCATTTATATGCAGCGAAGACGACACCGGCTGCCTTCATGACATCAGCATCGCTTAACGGTTGTGCTTCACACGCAAGACCGGATATCGTGGATTTGTGGGTTGCAACTGTCTAGATCCAGCAGCTAGCATCGGAAGTTTGCATTGCACAGAGAAAACCGAAATTATTCCCATCATCAAAGGCTGTCTCGCTGTGCATTACCCCGTCACCCCAGCTGCTAATTTAACCGGAGTCACATCGTCAGATGGCATCCGTAACAAGGTCGATGGCGGAATTACATGTGGGCACTCCAGATTCTTGACACTTTGGTCCGTGGGTTCTACGATGAGCGACGAGTGTTGATCACCATTCACCACGTGGATGTAGATCGTCGTCGTCGCTAACGTCGTGGACGGCCTCGGCTTCGGTAGCAATATATAAAGTAATAAACAGACTGGCATCGCAGCTTCCATCCAAGGCATCAAAGACCTAAGCGACTCGGAAAACAGTAGACAGCAGACATCGTGCCTGAGAAAAAGATGAGGATCTCGACTATAATCTTGGCTGTGCCTCTGGTCGGCCGGGCTGCGGCCCAGCTCACCGGCCCTGTCGGACCAACGACAGCTCTCGCCAAGAAGACACACGAATGCAACGTCTTGAGCTACGGTGGCGTCGCCGACAACTCGACCGATATTTCCGATGCCCTGGAGGACGCGTTTGAAAACTGTGTTCGGAGTCACCCGGGTAGTCGGCTGGTTGTGCCGGAGGGAAACTACCTGCTGAACCGGTCGGTCGTTCTGAGCAACGGCACCAACTGGGCCTTTCAGCTCGACGGCCTCATCACACTGGCCTATGGAGGTAATTATCAAGTCGACCGCAGTCTTATCCTCCAGGGGTTTGCAGGTGTGAAGCCCCTAAACGACACTATTAACGGAGAGGGTGACCACAACTTTCTAGCCAACGGCCTCGTCATTGTCAATCGTGAGTCTCTAGACACCGTACCCAGGTCACTGTCTATTATGCACAGCCGCTGACCATGCAGCTGTCGACTTTGAATTCTACTCGGAAACGGGCCGCGGAGCTTTCCAGGGCCAAGGTTACCTCTACCGGAATGCAAACAAGTTCGTCGTCTCTGATGCCCCATACGAAAAGCACGAATGCAAAAGCATCTAACATGACCCAGCACCAACCGTCCCCGGCTGATCAGACTCATCTCACCCATCAACACGTCCGTGCATGACCTGATCTTGGTCGACAGCCCTAAATTCCACATTGTCTTTGATTTTGCCGAGAATCTGGAAGTGTACCACCTGACGATCCGCGGTGCCAACCTGGGCTCCTACGATGGAGTTGATGTAGTCGGCACTAACTACTGGGTTCACGACATCGAAGTCACCAACCGCGACGAGTGTGTGTCGGTCAAGAGCCCGTCCAACCACGCACTGGTCGAAAACTTGATCTGCAACCAGGCCGGCTCCGGCATTTCCATTGGCAGTCTCAACGTGTCCGCATCGATTGCCAACATTGTAGGTCGCCTACTCGTATTGCACTTGAGCTAAATCTAACACATGCGGCAGCACGCACGCAACATCAGCATCATCCAGGGCAATAACATTGCTTTTATCAAGACGTACCCCGGGGGCTCCGGCTACGTGACCAATGTGACGTTTGAGAACTTCCGCTCCAAGGCGTCGCTCTACGGCCTGAACATCAACCAATACTGGCAGAACACAAACACACCAGACACGGGGTCCGTTGCGCTGAGCAACCTTGTGTTCCGCAACTTCTCCGGCTCAGTGGCGAACGGCGTAGCTCGGCCACCGCTCTACCTCGTGGCAAACGACCTGACTTTCGCAACCAATGTCACAGTTGAGGATATTTCCGTCTGGACCGAGGCTGGCAACTCTGTGGTCAACAAGATCAGCAATATCTTTGGTCATGGCGACGACTCGTACGGCACCGGCAACGGCATCAAGACGCTTGCTGCTGGCGAGTCTCCCGTGCCATACTCGTCTAGCTACACGATCACGACGCCCCCTACTGGCTGGAGGGCGGTCCCATTTCCGACATGGGCAGTGAACAACACTGGCTACGGAAGTACGTATCCTCATTTTGCTGTTTACTGTGTTCATTGGGAATCCACAACTAACACCTGCAGCTAACATTCCCATTCCGGTCTATACACCGGCGCCGCTGTGGCGTCCTCACGGAGACTATGACCTGCATTACTGGGGCTCGTTCTAGTGTTGCGCTGTTTTCGCTCTCGCCCACAACACAATCTCACCCTTTCACTGTTACTGCGGTAGCATGGCGCATCTCATGCTGTAAAAGCAGCCTTGCATATCCATCGTTCTATAGTTCGCAGTAGCTTAGTTCTATATAATGGGATTGGTGCGAAAACTAGTCCTGTCAGAGACACTGCAGTGCGACGCTGTGGGATGATGCCATTGAAGCTAAGAATACATAAAACACCAGTAGAGTGGAAACAACATTGTGTGATACTGGACAAGGATCGTAGGCCGCTGCTCTAGCTCGATACGGCAGCTCATCGCTAAGACAGACCAAACAACAATAGCTCATAAGAAACGTTCAAATTACTGCAACCACCATTGTAGACGTCGTAGAAATTGTAGGCGTACATAAAGTTTTTATTTTTGTCAAGAGAAGTGAAGAGGTAGAGAGGCAAGGAGGCAATCTGCAAACTTTCTGCTCCACCGACCATGTCCCGCAAAAACGTTCTACTGCTCGTCGCCGACGACCTCGGCAAGCAGCTCGGCTGCTATGGCTGCCCCTACATCAAGACACCGCACATCGATGAGCTGGCCGGCGAGGGTGTTCGGTTCGATTATGCCTTTGCCAGCACGGCATCGTGCAGCGGCAGCCGCTCGACCATCTACACGGGCATGCACACTCACCAGAACGGCCAGTATGGTCTGCAGAGCGGCAAGCACCACTTCATGACATTTGACAACATCCAGACCGGCCCCAGCATCCTGGCCCAGCACGGCTACCTTACAGGTATTGTCGGAAAGGTCCACGTCGGTCCCAACACAGCTTACCCGTGGGAGTACCGCGCCGAGAGTCTGTCGCGCGATGTCTATTGGGACGCCGAACGGGCCGGCGACCTTTTCGAGAAGTCAAAGCGCGAAGAGCGCCCGTTCTGGCTGACAGTGGGCTTCCACGATCCCCATCGTGACCACAGCCGCAGTGGGTTCGGCAACGACGAACCAGTGGACGAGCGCATCCACAAGGTCACATACCGCCCCGAGGACATGGTAGTACCTGACTTCCTTAGCGATACACCCGGCGTGCGCCAGGAGCTGGCATCGTATGCGCAGGCCATCAGCCGTCTGGACCAGGGCGTCGGTCTTGTGCTCCAGAAGCTCGCCTACCACGGACTGGCTAACGACACGCTGGTCATCTTCATCAGCGATAACGGACCGCCCTTCCTCAACTCCAAAACGACACTCTTTGACTCGGGCATCCGGCTGCCGCTGATCGTGCGGCAGCCTGGCCTGTCTGGGCCCGTTGTCAACTCCAATTTGGTCTCGTACGTGGATGTGCTTCCGACGATCCTGGACTGGACCGTGGGAACGGCCGTGCCAGAGGCCAAGGACGTTGCCGGACGATCGTTTTTGCCGGTGCTGGGCGCCGCACAGCCGGTGCCGGAATGGGACCACGTGTTTGGCTCGCACACGTTCCACGAGGCGACAAACTACTGGCCGACGCGCTACATCCGCACGAAGCGCTACAAGTACCACCGCAACATCGCTTGGCGGCTGGACTTCCCGCTCGCGAGTGACATTTACGGCTCACTGACGTGGGAAGAGGTTCGCAACGCTGACACGGATGTCCCCAAGGTCGGCCAGCGCACGCTCAAAGACTACTTCTTCCGGCCGCCCGAGCAGCTCTTCGACCTCGACAAGGACCCGGCTGAGGTCCACAACGTTGCCAACGACACAGAGTACGCCTCCGTGCTCGAGGGTCTGCGCACGCGCCTCGAGGACTGGCAGCGGCGCACAAACGACCCGTGGCTGTTCCGCGACGGCGTGTCACTGCTGCAGAGCAACTACCTCTTGGAAGAAGGCCTTGCCGTGCCCGACAACTGGGACTTGAACGTGGACCAACCAGGAACCAAGGGCGACCACATCAAAAAGTATGTGCACCAACCGTTCGGGCAGCGCGGACCGCGGTCATAGGCCGGAGATTGTATGGGTGAAGACTGATAGAAATAATAACTACGTATAGCGCAGCGTCGAAAAGAAAAATAGAAATGAAATAAAAGGCACCTTCTCTATGCATAGTGATGTTGTTCGATGTGCGATTCGATATGAGCAATATAGTCTCCAATTAAGCAAGGGAGCAAAACCAGTGCAGCCGGCCCCCAATACTCACAGCGGTAGTCTTCTGACATTGTATGTACATTATAATTCTTTGCGACTTCGACGATAGGTCAGGCGTTTAATTACATGAACCCTACATACTAAGATAATTCGCATTCAATAGGAGGAATGCTCGGCATTGCAACTGTTAACAGTAATATGTATTGTGAATGCTACAACATGAATGCAAGCTATTTCGAGCACACTATAAATGTGGCATTTTACTGCGTGAGACATCCATTATTCGTCGACGTCAATATGCGTTCCGTGTGCAAGCAGCATGTGAATATAGATGAAGTCTTCCTCGAATTGTTGCATGCAGGACCAGCAGAGATGTACATCGCATCCGGGGCAGGTAATATGGTTGCAGCCTTCAGTCTTTTGTATCAGTGTGCCGCAGTTGGGGCATTCTTTGATGCCGAACTCGGCCTTGGCTCTCTCGAGGGCCCGATAGCCACCGCTGGCCTGGTCCTGATACTCCTCACAGACCAAGCCTTCGTGCACTGCGTTGCATCTCTGACACACAGAGGCCATGCATGCTAGACAGGTAGAACACTCCGCATCAAGACCAGGTATGTCTGGCATTTGCGGCGCTCGGTACGCCTGCTCGCAGTCTGCCGTCGGGCAGTTTCGCAGCTGCTGGAAATTGTGCTGCATATGGGCTTTGAATGCATCTTGGAGCAGGCGCTCAAAAGCCGCCGGCGACAGGTTCTTCTGCAGCAGGGACAGCGGAAGCTGGGCCTTGCACGAGTCTGCATCACCCAGGCACTGTATCCCCTTGTTGACGTTGGTCCGGCACATGCTTTCAAAACAGCTTCTGCAGTAATTGTGCCGGCACGGTGTCGTGATAATATCGGCGTCCTCCGTCCAGCAGATGCAGCAAGTGACCATGTGTGTCGTACTCTCTCTGCCGGGATATATGTGGTCTGGAAGCGTTCTAAAGATATGAAGTGCTGTGCGGTAAGACTCTTCATCGCTTAGAATTGCGCGACGGGGTTCAGAGGCCAATTCCAGCTTCAAGTTTGTCTTCCCGAGGGCTTTCTTGACTATGTCCGCGCCGCTGTTGCTGAGCCACAGAATCATATCGTAGCTGAGCATAATGGTAAATGCCTCGGCTGCTAAAGCGGCCGCGTTCAGTTTGTCGATATACCTCACCAGCGCAGCTTTGGCATTATCCCGCTGCGGCGCGGTCCCCACCAAACGCACCTGTCTCTTGTGCCTGTCGCAGATTATGGCGACGCCGTACTTGGCTTGCAGCTCCTGGATTCTCAACGGCACCAATGGGCCACCGTTTGTGTCTCTCTTAACAAGTTCCGATGCCCAGCGCGGAGTCTTTCCGTCCATCTTATAGATGACCCGTCCGCGAAGCATTTTTTCGAGCCTGGCTTTGGCCGATGCAGTATATTTGCGCACGGTCCCCTCCAGCTTTATCACAACGAACCCTGTCGTTGGCGGGTAGGCTGTGAACAGAACGTGCCCTTGCCGCCATACCGGCACCTGGCTGATGATTGCAGCGGCAACAGCGTTGTAGATGACAGCAGATACCTTGATGCGCACGGTGTGGATAACCTTAACGGTGAGGACCTCGCTACTTCCTCGCAGCAGAGTTCTGTTGTTCAGCCAACGGACAGCACGGGCAGCACCGGTCTCGGTAAGAAACTGCACCTCGACCCTGTGTTCATTACCGGCAGTCGAGGGCTGGACCCTGGAATCCGACCACACGATCTCACCAGCGTGGGCGAGATGAGACAGAATCATCATAGTAGCGGCACGGTCTCTATATGCTACTGATTGGCCATTTTCTTCATGAAAACCGACTGGCTGCAAGTTCTTGTGTATCTCGCCGGTGATATCGAATATGGTTGTCTGTACCGGCACCTTCTCCAGAGCGATAGTCCATACCATGGTGGTAACTGTGGGAACACCATATCTATGCATGTTGACCAGCCTGTAGTTCAACTTGCTTGCTATGCGAAGGCCGCGCACGCCGTATAAACCATCGTTGAACAGGTCATTGACACTGGTGGCCGCTTGTCTGCTTCCAAACGCCAGATTCACGGTCTTGGTCGGATTTTGCCACAACACACGCACCTTTTTCGAGTCAGCCCACTGCAAGCTTGTGATATTCGTTCTTGCAAGGTGCTGTGCAGCCGTTGCGCATGTTGGAAGTTTTGCTGGCAAGTATTCCGCTAGCTCACGCATTCCACAGACACGCGCAGCGAACCTGGGGTCCTCGACACGGATATCGGCTTGGACCGGGACCGGGCTACCCGTGGCGTCTTGTAATGACATGGTCATGCAGATGTTGTCGACAGAGACTTGTTCTCCTATGCGAGCAAAGGTTCTGACCAGGGCGTTTGCCGTCACATTGGCAGATAAGTTCGTGAGACGGACTGCCGAGAAATCGGAAGCGAAGGAGACCTTTGTCACGGCTGCACCGTCACCAAACTGCACTACCGCACCGCCAAACTGGCGGTGCCAGCAATTCTCCTTGTCGTCCTCCGCCGCATTTAACTCGGCCATGCTGTCACCCTGCCGCAGCTGTAGCATCCCTACCACTAGATCAGCCGGATTGGCACCAGCACTTCTGGTGGCGTCGCCAATGACATGAGAAAAGGGACAGTTGTTGCCTTCATTGCATGAGCCTTGTAGGAAAGATGGGCAGATGGTAGTCTCGTTGGGATTATTGGGTGTTGAAGTCATTGTCCTCAAACTCGGGTGGTGTGAATATAGAAGAGCTTTAGGGTCTGTTTGAATGGAATATGAGCAGAAGGAGTAATATGAAACGGGAAGACGGAAACTTGTTGAATATATGATAGAACAAGTAGAGGAATTATCAGAGGAGTTGCTGATGTGTTGTACAAGATTATATATTTTTGGTGAGCTGGCTGGTCAGCTGGGGAGGACAGCTGGAATATATCAATGTTAAAATATAAGAGTCTACAAACAAGTCTACTAACAAGTCTACTATGAGTCTACTAATGAGTCTACTAGCAAGTCTACTAACAAGTCTACTATATCAAAGTACGGTAGAATCTAGAAATAATCATTACTTACAGACAGAGTATTTACTAAGTAATAAGTTCTATATGATGGTTCTTATGTGTATTTTTAATTTGTTTCGTGTATGTGCTTGTGTATTTCTATTTTGTTTATGATTTTCCCCGGAAGGGTCTTCTTTTTTGTGTTATTATTATTATTATTTTTTGTTTTCTTTAATCACATTTAAAATTTAAAGTGATTAATATCTTTACAACTCCAGGTCAAAGACAATATCTTAATAAAACAATAAGACTAGACTCATCTACAATAGTAATAATATAGTATAAAAAAGTTCTTGTCAGACTATAAAGGCTTTAAAATATAGTGATAAGTCATACATGAAGATATATTAAAGTTGGTCACGTGAACTAGGTCAGCTCAGTGAATTTAGCGCTCGGCAAATCCCGTCGTTGCGGATTCAGCTTGTATCGTCTGACTATAGATATAATAAACCTAGAAGCCTACTGTAAAAGTCTGTGAATGCAAGTAATTTCTGTCGTGACGATGTAGGAAAAAATGTACTTCACAGCATCAACGTTGCGATCTTAGATCAAGTGGTTCCATATTTAATGCCGGTGTTATTAGAGTTGACAGTCTGATAGGCTCCGGCGGACATAACGGTAACCCGCACCTAATAGTTGATAGACCCACAATGCCCACACTGAGCGGCTGTTACCATTAACACCCAGACTGACGAGAACACAAACCAGGTCGGACCTCTGCAACTGGTGTAGTAATCAGCCCTTTTCCCGCATAGGAAGCTCGATGACTTTACGAGCGGCGTACACTATGCCACGGCGACGGCCCATGCCGATCAGCCGACCTTTCCACGAATATTGGAAATGCCAGCGGCAACGATATCACATTGCCCAACAAACAGCAAACGATGTATCAATCACAACAAAAGGGTGGCTTGGTGTCGGCATAAGCATGTCTGGAGTTCTGGCAGAAAACGCGAGAAGATTTTGATGTTTTATTCTATGTTCGAAACCACAATCTATCGTACGAGAAACCCTCCAACAAAACAGACAAAATAACAAAACGGGCAAGGAAAACGAAACAGTCGAATGCCAAAAGAAACAAGTGAAGGTGGACGTCAAGTGACTAGTCACTGATCATTTAGGCGGTGCTAGTGGGAGCACCAGTAGGGGCAGATCCGTTGAAGGTGCCGTTGGGGGGGCTGCCGCCGCTGCCGCCACCGCCGCTGCTCGAGTCGGAGTTGGCAACACCGCCATCGGCATAGTAGTACGCAGCAGGCGAGACCGAGTCAGAGAGGGTCGAGTTGATGCCAAATGCGAGCC
This sequence comes from Ophiostoma perfectum, assembly GCA_029298845.1. Classification (NCBI taxonomy): domain Eukaryota; kingdom Fungi; phylum Ascomycota; class Sordariomycetes; order Ophiostomatales; family Ophiostomataceae; genus Ophiostoma; species Ophiostoma perfectum. The sequence goes on along the minus strand of JANSLV010000008.1, from coordinate 150,198 downwards.
ACGCGAAGAGACCGTCAGAGATGCTGTCGCCGAGCAGGGTGTACTCCATGAAGGGGTCGACACCGTCGGTAGCAGCCTCCTCGCTCAGGATCGAGTCTTCGGCATTTGTGGTCAGGGTCTGGGTGTTGGTGCTGTAGGGAGACAGCTGCTCGACCTGCGTGATCAGGCTCTGGTCGAAGAAGGTCTGGCCGATGTGGCTGGCGTAGTTCTCAGTGCCGAGGGTGTTGTTGGCCAGCAGGGTCACGTTGGTGTGGACCATGACGTGGATGTGGGTGGCACGGCTGGTGTAGTGGCCGGGGAAGATGGACTCGAACTGCGCGACACCGCTGTCGTCGCTCTTCTGGATGGCGCGCAGCCAGGTCTTGTCAATGTTGGTGGCGTCCGAAGAGTCGCCGTTGCCGCTGGCCACGATGCCCGAGTAGACACCGGTGGCGTTGCAGTGCCAGATCTCGACGTAGACGTCGGGCACAGGCTCACAGGTGTCGACGTCGACGACCTGGTAGTCCAAGATAATGTCGAGACCAGACTGGTCCTCAATCATGTTCTCGCGGACGTACTCGCCGGCAACATCTGTATATTGTTAGTCCTGTCCATATGATGATATCAAAGACAATCGAAAGTAGGAGGATACACATACAGTAGGGGCCCTGGGTGACCTCGGGAGTGAGGACGCAGGAGTTGTAGCCAGCAAAGAGCGTCGCGGCGTCGGTCTGGGGCGTGTAGCCCGAGCAGGTCTTGTTGTGGCTGGTGGCCAGCAGAGTGTCGAGGTCACGTCTCTTGAGGCCACGCTTCTGGCGGGCAGCGTCGACGCGAGCGGCGCGGCGGCGCACGTTCTCGGCCTGCACGTTGCGGGCCTTGAGCTTGTCGGCGCAGTGGGCGAGCGAAGTGCGCTTGGCGTTCTGCAAAAAATCGCGACGCTCAGCAGCCTCCTGGCGAACATCGTGGCCAGGGTGAGCGAGAGCAGCACCGGTCAGGGCGGCAGCGGTAAGAATGTTGGTGAAACGCATTTTGAAAGTAAGGAGTGTGTTGGTTGAATGAGTGTAGACTGTTGTTTGCTAGTGAATGTTGGATTGCTAAGATTGCTGAGTTGCTGAATTGCTAAGATTGCTGGAGATGGTGTCTGAGGATAAGAGATGTGAATAGTTTCTTGTCGTGGAAGATGATCTGCCTTTATAGAGAATCATCAACCATCGTCGACGACTTTCTCCATCACGTTCCTGCGCCGTTGGACTTGCCGATGGGTTGTTTCGTTGTTTCGATGTTTCGACACTTGCCAAGCGTGCATTACGAATCCAACGACTGCGGACGCGTTCACGCCGCAGCGATCGCTATAGCCTGGGATGAAGAACACCGGGATTGAGATGAACAAGGCCCTGACTAAGTTTAGCTTGCTCCATAAACAAGACTCGGAAGTGGCTTAAAGCGATGTAGAACACCGTGACGACGACTGCACTGCCTCGCCTGGCCTATCAGAGACGTTGTAATGCGAATGGAATTGCATCTACCGACACTAGGGGTAGACTAGTCTGGGTACCACTTAACCCCGTCCCCTTTATCCCCGTCTGCACAAAATTCAACGGGGCGCCGCGCAAGCTGTTCTTGGCAAACTGGATCACAAACAACACTAATTACGACTAGAACCACAGTCGACGGCAAAATCGTGCTGAAAAGGGGGAGAAGAAAGGAGAAGAAGCAGACGAAGCAGAAGACACGGAATATTCATCTACGAGTATTTGGACAAGGATCATAATGCTTAGTGTTGCAGTTACCTCCTAAGATAGCTAAGATCGCGGCGATCGCCTTGCCGATCCTGTCTGTCTAGATTCCTTACGTCGTGTTGTTAATATGCATGACGAGTCATTCCTGGGTTACCTTTAGCTAAGCCATGACACTGACCACGCACCCCATTGAATCAGATCACTGCCCTCCTACTAGCCGGAGTTAATTATCCTAGACAGAGTATCATTGATTATTGGCTGGGTGTCTTATTCGTAAAGAAGGAAGAATGGATTAATAAATAACAAGAATGACAAAAACAACACACGGTGAAACAATCATCTATATTTATAGAAGAGGCCTTGCATGGCGCATTTCAAACGTTAAGACGACTGAATGGGACGAAGAACCTCTCCGCTGCCGACCACTTATTCTACATTATGGCCCCCTAAAACTAACTTAAGCAAAGTCCGACTCTAGAGCTATTTCGGGCTAGCTTTCCGTCTATGCTTCCGTGGAAGCCATGCAAGTAACTCCGTGAAACTGAAGAACCCGCCGGCGTGACATGCGCCAAGCCGAACACTGGAGGCAGTACGTAAGACGGCAGGCTGATTTGATTTCCTTGGACGCCATTGGCAGCTTTCGACAGGCACGAATACGGATCTCTGACAAGTAAATATTCTTGTACATTGTGAGGAGAAGTGTATATAGACAATGTACACATTGTACACTTGCGCTGGATACGAATACCCGTCATATAGCACGGGCCCGTCCACCACATCCCGATGCGTGGCTCGGCCCTACTCGGTGCCACTAGAATACGGCACAACCGGCCATCTCCTCTATCCATAAATGCAAAAGGGGCTATATGTACGTTGCATTGAAGCACTACACAAAAACAGGCTATGTCTGCTTGGCTTATACGCGTTTATCCGATGCTCTGATGTCATTAATTTGTAATTTGCGAGGAATGAGGGGATAATTTAACAAAAAATGGCTAAGATGCCACGGCTAGGTCACACTGCAACTAACGGAACAGCTTGTCGATCTGCCTTTCGAAACGGCCGGTCTCTCGCGGCGTGAAAAGCGCCTCGTACTGGTCGATCTCGTTCTTGAGACCGCCGATGGTGAGGTCGGCTGTACCCGGACGAACGTACGTGCTGCGACAGACAACCTTCCATCCCACAGTGAGAATGACAAAGAAGCCGATCATGCCATAGTCGAGGAAGAACCACTTGATGGACCACCCACCAGTGATAAAAAGGTCATAGCCTGCAGCAAGCAGCATGAACGTGGTGCCGCCCATGGCAAAGTACGACGTGTACGGCTGGAAGCGGCCCTTGTACGGCAGAGAATCGCGGCTGATGCCCTGCTTTTTCAGAGACGAGAAAAAGTGGCGATATGTGATGGCCGTGAAGAGGTAATTGATGAGCTGGCAGCTGGTGACCAGATCGACAAGGTACGACATAGTGTCAGCGGCCGAGCTGCTTAGCTGCGTGAATGCCAGACAGCAGAACGACAAAGAAACGGCGAGAGCATAGATAGGGACGCCACCCTTTGTGCAGAACGAGAGGAAGCTGGGTGCGTGGCCTTCGAGTGACATGCCGTGGAGGGTTCTGGTCGCCGAGAAGAGCAGGCCGTTGCCTGCGCTAAATATCGACGTCATGATCATGGCGTTGACGATGTGCGGCAGGACCTGGATGTGGAGACGGCCCATTGCGATAATGTACGGTCTAGTTGTTAGCTGGAGATAGACGATGCATACATGTACAAGAAGACTTACGAAGCAGCACCGGTTCCAGAGCCGCTAGCCTCGCCACCGAGAATTGCAGCGAGTGTCGTGTCGTTGTACGGAATGACAATGCCCATGCAGAGCGCCGAGCCGACAAAGAAGACCAAGATGCGCCAGACAAACGAGCGGAAGGCCGCAGGCAAGACCTTGCGCGGGTTTTCGGTCTCGCCGGCCACCATGGAGATGTACTCGGGCCCACAGATGCTGAAACTGGCTTGGTACAGGCACGAGATGATGCCGCAGAACCGGCCAATGTCGCCCGCCACGATATGCTCGGCGAACGCACCCGGGTTATTCCAGTACCGGAAGCCGTAGCGGTCATGCAATGGGTTGCCACCGACCATGGTGATGAACGTAAAGGCGAACAGACCGAGCATCAGGATGACTTTGAAGATGGACAGATAGAACTCGGAAATACCAAAGTAGCGCACAGTCGAGACGTTGAGCACGGCATAGAGCACGATCATGGCGACAATAATGGCGGCTGGCGGAACGCTGTCTGTCCAGTACGTGATCATGATATTCATGGCCACAATCTCAAAGGGCACGAGGAAGGCCATGTTGAGAAAGAAGTTCCACGCCATCGAAAACCCGATCGCAGAGTCAACCCACTCGCTGCCGAAGCGGATGAAAGGCGACGGCACCGGGGCATAAGTCACCATCTCGGCGAAGCACTCGTTGACCGCCCACATCACAAGACCCCAGATGAGAAAGGCAATAAATAGGCCAGCCGGGCCACCCTTGGGCAGGGCCGAGCCCATCTGCACATAGAGAGCTGTGACGTTAGGATTTGTAGGCAATGCATCAGGGGAGGAGAGGGAGAGAAACTCACACGTGCCAATGGCACCGCCGATGGCAAAGAGCTGCACCTCCTTGCTCCGCAGCTTGCGGTGGAGATGCTGCGAGCCAGCCTGGATGTCAGACACGACACCTTCGGACACGTCGCTGCCGGCTGCGGGCGCATCAGCCACGGGATCCTTTTCTTTCGAGACCATGATCGTTTCGGTGGCTTGTAGCTTGTGTCTAGAGTCTAAAATCTAAAGTCGTTTGTCTTTGCGTGAGAGCGAGATGGACCTGGACAGAAGAATGCTTGATCACCCCAGACTGTTCCGTTTCGATTACATTCTCATTCTGCTCCGTGTGACAGGGGGAGCATTGTTTTCCTACTCTTTATCTACAGACGATCATGCGTGTATGCTGTTGTTAATTGATGGTTAGCTGACTTATCCCACTCTTCAGATACCACGGACGATACGTTTAGACAGGCTGATTGCTGGATAAGCATGGTACAATGGCCGTCGGACGGTCCGACCCTATCAGCACAGCGTCTATCTTATCTCGTCTGCACCTGTCCTACAAAAGTACCACCCATTGTCCTTTTTAGCACCAGCGACGTTACCGACTGACTGGGAACTGGATTGAAGGGTGCAGGTGAAAGCCGAGGTAGTTTATGATCATAGTACTATTTTGATACTATTTAAACATATTTATTGGTAGTTCGGTGCATGCTTGTGTAGATAATAATACATATTTTTATTTTTATTGTTTCTTATTTAATTCCCGAAGACTATTGCTTGCTTTGCGACTAACCAAATCAGTATAGTGCCCCGATAGCCGGTCTATGCTACTGCTATTCCTCGCCGTGGCGCCTTTAGCTTAGTTCTTGAAATCACTAGACAAGAACTCTTCGTACTTGTAGTGCGGCTGGAACTCGGTGTACAAGCACTCCTGGATTGGTTAGCATCACTCGAATCATCTCTGTCATTTCGTTATCAATCAAAAAGACTCACCGGCGTGCTCGCCATGCGAAAGTTGTAGGCGGCATCTTCGTCACTAACGAGGCGCTTCGGATTGCCCGACGCATCGGCCAGCATCTGGATGCGGCAGCAGCGTTCCATGAGCACAAACAGAAAGGCGGCCTCGTCGACGGTGTGTCCGACAGTCAGCAGGCCGTGGTTCAGCAGGATGCAGGCTTTGTTCTTAGGGCCAAGTGCTTCGGCAATGCGCTTGCCCTCGTCGGCCTCGTTGGCAATGCCGCCGTATTGGTCGTAGACTGTATGGGCGTTGTACAGATAGCACACATCTTGGTTGATCATCTCCAGCGGCTTTCCGGCGCTCGAGTAAGCGCGGCCGTGGGCCGAGTGCGTGTGACAGATGGAGTGCACGTCGGGCCGCGCACGGTGCACAGCCGAATGGATCTGGTAGCCGGCCGAGTTGATCGAGCCCTGCACATTGCCAGCCAGAACCTCGCCCGTCTCGTGGCTCACACAGATCATGTCGCTCGCCCGCATCATGGCAAAGTGCACGCCCAGCGAATTGATCCAAAAGCGGTCAGGGAACTCGGGGTCGCGCACACTGATGTGACCCGAGATGCCCTCGGCGTACCCCTCGCGGGCAAAGACGCGAAACGCGGCCGCCATGTGCTCTAGCATCCAGCGGCGCGTCTCGGCATGCGTCGCAAACATAGGGATGCCAGGCAGCGCACGGCCCTGGTGAGCCATGCCCTCCATGGCGACGGCGTCCTCTTCGGACATTGTCTTCAGGACCACCCGGGGAGCCGGGACCTGGGTCGTCGTGGTCGTAGTCGTAGTCGTGGCGGTAGACATTGTGATTTAGGGTACCGATTTTCATACGAGTATTCGGGTATTTGATAATTGAGCAAGTCATATTGCTCGAGGTGTTGTTGATTTTAGGGTAGGCGACGCAAGAACAAGTGTATAAATATCAACAGTCCTGCATAGGCTCCGGGTACAAGTGCCCCTAGGTGTATCTCTGATCAGCCCTGTTCAGGCCGTCTTGAGAATAGTGGCCCCGCCCGTCGATAAGCGTCGTATCGGCCGACACCACGCCCTGGATAACAATGACGTATCAAACATCAACCCGGGCATGCTAACGGGCGATAAGGTATTCGCGCGTGCCGTTTCTACAAAGCACAAGCCAGGTCGTGAAGTCGATTGATAAAATACAATCCAAAAGCACCTACTCAAACTTTGCGACAAGCATTGTGTCGCTTGTCGTTGGCTGGCGATCCGAGGTTAATCAGGTCGGTTTATTCGGATAAGCTTGATCCTATTTCTACTTGTGTTGCCCACACCCAGAACAACGGTAACACGCATCAATTGTCAAGGCACGTGTTTCAGTGAGCAGCTAGGATGATATCAGGGTTCTCCATACCGGTGCTGGCCGTCGGCATTTTTGCCTACGCATTCTATCAGTTTATATACTACCCCTTGTGGGCATCGCCACTGTCCAAGATCCCCGGCCCGCGCCTGTTTGCCATCAGCAAGTGGCGGCTGGCGCTCGAGGACTGGCGTGGCAAGCGTACCCTGGTCATCCGGGACCTGCACGCACAATACGGCCCCGTCGTGCGCACAGGCCCCAGTGAGGTTTCCTTTGCCTCGCTGTCGGCCCTCCGGACCATCTACGGCGCCGGCTCCGGGTTCGAGCGTACCTCGTTCTACCGCATGTTCGATGTCTACGGCCACCAGAATCTCTTCACCTATGCCTCTGTCCGCGATCATGCACAGCGTAAAAAGCTGCTGGCACACGCATATGCCAAGAGCACTGTGCTGCGTGCCGATGGCCTTGCGAACGACCTCATTGCGCGAAATGTCCGTAGCTACTTGGACATTCTCGATTCCGAGAACAGAGACCATTCTGGCAGCGAACATGACATCTTTGAAAGCCTGCACTGGTTCAGCCTGGACACCATTACTGGTTTTCTGTACGGGTATAGCCATGGCGGTACGAATGCCCTCCGCGGCAACAAGGAGGACCAGCGTATGCTCACGGACATTCTGGACCCCGCGCGGCGCAAGCTGAGCTGGGTGACGGTGCACATTGGCAAGCGCTATGTACAGTGGCTCTACTCCCGCACAGGCCTGACGGAACGAATCGTCATGGCCCTGGGCCTGCTTCCCATGACCAAGCCGGCCACATACACAGCTATCCGCGCACATGCTCTGCAGTCGTACAAGCAGTTTGAGACGGATACGGAGCGCGCCGACGGTAGTGCTGCCGGAAGTGGTCATGGGAAGGCAGCGCTGGACTGGTCCACAGACCTGTCTATCCTGGGTGTACTGCACAACCAGCGCCTACGATCCCTCGCCGATTTAAAGGGCAAAGACAGCAAGACCATTGTCCAAGGCCTTGGTCTGGCTTCCGAGCTTGCGGACCACTTCCTCGCTGGCATTGACACAACAAGCGACGCTAGCATGTTCGCCATCTGGGCCCTGTCGCGTCCAGAGAATGCCGCCTACCAGCAGCGCCTCGTCAAAGAAGTCACCGAAACAATCGATGCGATACCCGAAGCCCTAGATAGTCACGGCAACCCAACTTCCGAGGCATCTGACCGTCTGCCTTTTCTTGATGCCGTGCTCCGTGAGACCCTGCGCCTATATGCGCCTCTGCCGGCATCCGAGCCACGGACAATGCCCAACAAGGATGTCATGGTGGATGGCTTTCAAATCCCCGCAGGCACTGTCATCTCCATGGATCCGTACACGCTCCACCGCAACCAAGATGTCTTTCCGCAGCCACTGGTGTTCCGTCCCGAACGCTGGCTGGGTGAGAGCCCCGCTCTTGGCGATCCCGTCGAGATGAAGCGGTGGTTCTGGGCCTTCTCTAGTGGGGCTAGAATGTGCATCGGCATGCAGTAAGTCGTTGACAATGCTGCATTTATGCGCCTACTCTTCTAACACTACAGTTTGGCTATGGCCGAGATGACTATGCTCTTGTCTGCCATCTACCGCACGTACGACACGCGTCTCAACAAGAAGCAAGGGGATGCCAGCCCAGGAATTACGAGTCGTTTCGAGGTCTTCAGCGATGACACGAGCCCGAGAGTATTAGTAAGTAAAATATAAATAACATTCTTGATTGAGTGATGATCCTGTCTGACAATTACAGGACCATCAATGCTGGATCGATTTCCAACGCAGATAAATGAATTGAAAAATCGAACAGAATACCTACAGAAGACAGAAAGGGCGCACTTACAATATAGAGGCCATCGAGATGCGTCTCGATATTCTCACTGTCCTTCTCTTCTTTCCTCAACGCATCGCCATCTTACTCTATGTGAGATGTACAAGACATACATACGGAGTGCTACAGGGTGCATTAGCGCTGCCAGAACTGCCATAGGCTCCACTCCACTGCAGGTGCCACCCATGCAGCCCTTTCCCCCTTCCCCCTTTGCTGCTTCTCTCCTCCCCCATTTAAGAGGCCCTGTCGCATCTTCTAGGGTCTTCTCTTCTCGTCTTCTTTTCTTTTATTCTCTTATATTCTCTTTATCCACTCATGTCACCTTTTTCTACATTCTCTGAAAATTCCGAGAGTCCCCATATTTCCATTCCGGTGGACCCATATTTGATCTCCGCTGTTATCCGTGTTAGTGCATTCATCCCCCACATACTTCAACGTCCTCCATCGCGACTTCCTCGTTTGGAAAACTTCTCACCCAATTCTCTTGCTGCATCGCACCCTCCTCTTCCACGTCCATTATGGCCAGAAACAAGGCCATCTAAGGTCCCTTTACACTTGTAATCATAACAATACCCCAAGGTAAAATAACCGTGGAAAGGACCGGTGGTCTAGTGGTATGACGTGCACTTGAACTCTCAGGAGATCGCGGGTTCGATCCCCGCCTGGTCCAAAGGGCTGGTATTCTAGTGGTAAGATAGTCAATTCAGGAAAGCAAAGCGCGAGTTCAAGCCTCGCCCGGTCCGTGTTTTTTTCTTTTCTTTTTGCTCTTATGTCTCTCCTTAAAAAGATACAGATGGCCTCTCCTGTCCCACCCATTCTCCAATCTTTTCCTATTGCTTTTTTTTCACAACAAATTTATTACTATTGATGTACTTTGGATAGGACTCGCCAGTCAATGGTAAGTGCATTGATAATTGCATTTAATAAGAAAGACTGCATCCGCTGGACGACCAACCCTATCCACACTCCATAACCCCTTTCACCACCCGTCAAGCTCAAGCATGCCGAGACTTGATGACAGGTCAGAATCCAAGTCCTTCAAGGCATTCTCCAACTCCTTCTTTCCAGCCAGCCGGGACTTGCGCTTATTCATGTCAATCATCTCTTCCTTTGTTGGCCCGGAATATGGTGGTGGTTCTGGGACTTCAGTCAACAGCCGCAGACGGTCAAGGAGTGGCATCTTGACCGATAGATCTGAATCAAACCGCATGGGCTCGAGATAACCGGCATGCAAAATTTGAGCAAGTACACTCAAGCTGAATACCACGTCGTTGCCAGCGGAGTTGTGCCCGGATCGGCATAGTTTGCGCCAGCCGAGATCCTCAAACTGGCCAGCAGCAACCTGTTCCAAAGTGTTGTTCTCACGGAAGGTCAAGCCCGCTGTTTGCATCGTCAACTTCATGCTGGGCACGCCCCTTCTTCTGGTGGTGGCCATGGATAGCAAAAGTGTCGAGATGTCGAAGCATGCCGCGAGCGGGACGGCTTCAATAACTGGTTTGAGGCCTTGTATCAGGTGATGCGCCACCCTGTCCATGCTATATCCGACAAGGACCAGGGGCGGCGCAGACTTGCCATTGGCGACAGATACGGCGTAGTGGTTCCAGAGAGAGAGAACCTTGGCTGTCACGACGTCAACAAGCTCGTTTTCGTCCACCCACTGTATCTCTCCGAATTGAAGAATGCTCCCCCGCAAACCTTTGCCTACTTTAACCCTATACTTGCCGTGAATGCGGTAAGAGTAGGTGTCCAGGCCGTACTTTTCGGCGAGATCGTTGACATCAGCGGGCGGCTTTTCGCCGGATGCCAGCCTACGTAGCGCAGATGGTGGCAGAACGGAGATGGCCAGCTCCGTGATGACATCCCCTCCTAGAACGTCCATGGCGACAAAGATGGCGTCATTGTCAACGTACTCTTGGAGCGAGGTAATATCCGTGATAAATGGATACCGGAACTGCGTCCAGAGGTGTTTGTTTTTCCGTCGACGGACTCTGCCCTTGTCCATGGTGCCGTTGAAACAGAACGAAATGATGGAGAGTTGATGAGTGAAGATTTGGAGATTTGTATCGAGAGCCAAGTCGTGCGTTGTATTGATTGAGCGTAGTTGAGATGATGACAGTAGTAGAACAGGAAGTTGTGAGAGGATAACAGATCTGAAATATCATGTAGGGAGGTGCTGAGGATGGAATCAAGTTTTGTGTTTCTTGAGGTCTAGAAAGTCTACTAGTAGTCTACGAGCGTCACGTGAGCCGCCACCGATGCATAAGCGAAAGGGGGGGACACCCCGCTTTGGTTGCCAGTGGCAAGAGGGCTGACTGTGCCAGTCTTGCCTACTATTATATATTTGACACTACAGACATTGTAATAGTAGACAACTGGTGCACTGGTAGTCACGAAAAATAACGCCTTGCGGGCGGAGAGAATCATCAATTGTCTACAGAGAAAGTTTTAACGGGGGGCAAGAGGAGTTCTTAGGTCGTATGTTTACCTTTCTTTATTTTGGTGCTCCACTTGTCTTGGGCAACAGCTTCGACGCGCTTCTATCTCTGCACAAGTTTAAAATCGAGGCATCAAAATATCCTACATAATTTGATTGGATATTCTAACGGTAGATAATTACACGGAAACACAACGTTCTGTTTGTATCGAACAAAAACCAAAAAAAAACATTCATCCTTTATGGGTGCTCTGGCCGGTCAACATTGCCTGGCTGCTTCTGGGATCCCCGCTTGTTGCCCTTGGGGCCCTCGAGCTTAAAGGTCTGGAACTTCCCCTGGCACGGCGGGCCCTTGCACACGGTGACCTCCGTCTTGGACAGGTTGTAAATGATGCATGCAACGGTGGCCGAGTTGGACCGGAAAGGGTAGCCAGGCAGATGACTGATGACTGCATCGATCGGGTTGCGGTCGGGGTGGACGCACACGGCCTCGGGGTAGCTGATGTGGTCGGAGAAGCCGAGAATAATGTCGTCGTTGGTCAGCGTACCGGCCTGGGCCTTGCTGCGGATGCTCTGCTCGAACCGCTCGCGACGGAACCAGCTGCTGCCGCCAGGGTACTTGCACAGCACGTCCTGGCGGGCCAGGAAGCCGGAGTGGGTGAAGTGGTTGGTGTGCACGAGGTAGCGGTCGTCGGCGTGCTCGCGGTAGACCTTGTAAATGCGGTCGGGGGTGACCTCGAGACACAGACCAAAGCCCTCGGCGGTGCTGACAGTCACATTGTTGGAGACGTGGCGCGGGAAGTTGAAGGCGCAGGTCATGGCCTCGGCAAAGTGGTTGCTCTCGAGGATCATGCGGCGCAGCATGGAGATGGGCAGGATAGGCACAATCGGCACGTTGTGGACCTTGCCGTTGCCGTCCTCGTAGGGGTATGGGATATAGTCGTCAGACGACATGAGGGAGTTGGCAGTGACACCGAGACCGGCTGAGTTCATGCCCGAGCGGCCCAGCTGCCCAGCTTCGGTCACGAGGAAGATGGACGGCTTGTTTTCTGACGGGTCGGGGTGGACCTCCAGGTAGATGATGCAGTCGTTCTCCCACAGACGCGCAGACATGTCCCAGTTCTGGGCCGTCAGCATGTCGCCCGAAGCTGTGGCATTGTGGTGGAAGATGACACTGGTGCACTCGTTGGACATGTCCTCGTGCGCTGCAGTGCCGTTGCTCGTTGCAGGAGTAAAGGTGCCAGTGGCCCCCTCGGCCGTCACGGGCTTGATGCCGGGCTCGTCGCCCAGCCGTGCCAGGTCGTAGCGGGAGTTGAGGAGGATCACGTCGTCGAGAGTCACACCGGCACCATCGGCAATGCCCTGCATCTCCTGGAAGCCGCTGGGGTAGTATTGCTCCAGGGCAGGCTTGTAGACATGCTGGATAATGGCCTCCATGAGCTCGATGGAGTGTGCCAGCTTTCCCGGCCGGCGGTAGTACGTGACATTCTCCTGGACTTTGGACTTGGCCTGCTGGCCGTGTGCCAGACCACGCTCGTAGGGCAGACCACGGCACACGACGTGCTGGTACGCGTGGGGGTTGTTTGTGTCGTCGATCTGCGTCATGGTGGGATATCAGATGTGATGATAGGTTGATCGATGAGTTGCGTGTCTTGTCTGATAAGTCTGATAAGATGCGGTAGCAGACAGTTGATATATTGAGGAAGCAGCACGGCAGAATTAAGCCAGGATATCGGCGTCGCCTTGCGCGTGGTACTTTTTCTATATTGTCGATTGTATTACTAGAGCATTATCATAGCAGCCGGTTTTCTATGCCAAATAGAATCCTTCCAGCGGAAGACATCTCGTCGGCAACGCGTTCGGAAGGAAACCGATCGCAAGCTGGAATCCATGAGAACCCTCGTCATTATGCCCCAAAGCAGAAGCACTGGCGAGGCCATGGCACATTGGCCGCCACCTGACCGGCCGGTAGCTTCATCTCACGACAGTCACCCACTGGAAATTGGCCCGCTTGTTTGTTTGTTGTTCGCGAGAGCCTGACTCCAGACTATTTGACTATACCCACCGGCCACGGCACATCGAGCTGCATGACTCGCCTGCCCGGCGATACCACGTTTGTGTAAATCCCATCACACCTGCTGGTTCCTTGTCGGCTACCATACTGCATTCGACCCAGTGCCTGTCATTTCTCTTGTATTTCTGTTTCTGTTGCATCGACGAGGTTGTCATCGGTGCTGTCTTCCTCGCCAGGGTTACCTATTCGGGCATAGATGGCGATGTAAGAGGTCAGCAGCCAATCAAAGCGCCGGCCGACAGCGTTGCGCCTAACGGCTGTCGCCGCGTTTGTTTCTTTGTCTGATTTTTGTGGTGCTACTCTTTTTTCAACTTGTATGGCTCCATTGCTCGAGCTTAGCTTCTTGCGGTCTGGTTGCCGACGACTCTGCATTCGCAGCCTCTGGCTTTGTCGATGGAGCGGAAAATGTCCGGGATCAAGGCAAAATAAGAGTTCTAGTGTTGTGTATAGTGGACCGCTGCCAAGGTGCAGATAGCATCTTCGCCGCCTGTCACTCCTGCCACTGCGATGCGGCGCAGAGACCCAGCGATGCACCCACTCGCCCACGACACCGGGCCTTGCCACGCCCTGCAGACTCCTCTCCCGTGCTTCTCATCCTTTCTGTCATACTGATAGACACTCTTGTATTCCGGGGTAAAAGCACTAAGAACTAGGATCCGCCAACAGCACGACAGGCCCCATTGATCCTATTCGTACACAGGCATGACAGGTCGGCATCTGTTGGTCTTGCCTGCTGTTATCAGTGGTTCTGTGCGTCCTCGTCCCATTCTCGTTGCATTCCCGTCTCGCTAGAGCCTTGCTGCTGAAGGCGGATACTACTGTCCGAGAACCGGGCCTATTCCCCTCCTGTTTCTCTTTCTACTATCGTTCTGTCATACCCATCCCTCGCGTGCACTTTGCCGGGCCCGGGCCTTGTCCTTCGCGTCGCTTACTTGCCACTTCCGGTCACTCGCTCGTCGCCTTGTTGCCCTGTCCTGTGCTCGTCTGTCTGTTATCTGTTACCCGTGTTCTTGGCATTTGATATCTGTGTATTGATTTTGTGTCTTGTTCTATTCCTCTTGTTGTCCCGTGGCGCCATGTTTTAAATAAGGTCGACTGCCTCCTCTTGTTTGGCCTTCCGTGTTCTGTTTCCTTGCCACTTACCACCTTTAACAAGCACCACATTGATCTGAACTCAAGATGTCCAACGACATGAAGGAGACCAAGGCATCTGTGCCCGAGCAGGACGCTGCAAGTACGCCGGCGGTGACGGCCGTCGATGCCCACAACAACGTTGAAGTCCGCGCCTTCGATGTCGAGGAGAAGACCCGCGGTGTTGAGCACGACAATGCTGCGGACCTGTTTGCTGGCGAAGACACCTTTGAGTACGCACCAGAGGAGGCTGCCCAGGTCCTCCGCAAGCTGGACTTTGTCCTTCTTCCTATGGTATGTATCACACTTAAAATCGAAAAGGCACAAGTTCTAACAATCTAGATGGGCATCACCTACATGTTGGCGTTTATTGACAAGGTCGCCCTGTCCAATGCATCGATCCTCGGCATCCGCACCGACAACGTAAGTTCCTTTTGCCACCCCAAAAAGCAGCTACGGCTAACAGAATAGCACCTCGTCGGTCAGCAGTACAGCTGGGTGTCGGCCATCTTCTACTTTGGCTACCTCGTTGCCCAGTACCCTAGCTCTGTGCTGATGCAGAAGCTGCCCATCGGCCGCTACTTTGGTGTCATGATCCTCTTCTGGGGTCTCTGCTCGACTCTGACGTCCGTCACGACCAACTTTGCCACGCTGGCCACGACGCGCTTCTTCCTCGGTTTCTTTGAGACGTGCGTGTCGCCTGTCCTTACAATCCTCGTCGGCCAGTACTGGACCCGTCGCGAGCAGCCTCTCCGTGCCTGCTTCTGGTGGATCGGTGCGCCCATCGGTGGCTTCGTGATTGACGGCCTAGCCTACTCCATTACCGGCGATAGCTGGGGTGGTGGCAAGTACACACAGTGGCAGGTGATCTACCTCATCTGGGGCCCGATTACCATGGGCTGGGGTGTGCTGCTTTTCTTTTGTCTACCTTCCTCGCCCATGACGGCGTGGTTTCTGTCGGAGCGCGAGCGCAAGATTGCCGTGATGCGCGTCATTGCCAACCGCACAGGTATTGAGAACCGCCACTACCGCACGTACCAGGCGCTCGAGTGCCTCATGGACCCGCAGCCGTGGGCATTCTTCGCGCTGGCTCTGCTCCAGTGCATCGTCGGCAGCGGCCTGACCAACGTAAGTCGCTTCCGCCGTTGACCCAGAACACACAGATACTAACTGCTCCAGTTTGACAAGATCGTGCTGCGCGGCCTCGGCTACGACAACCACGAGGCTACGCGTGCGTCGTTTGGTGGTGACGGTGTGCAGTTCGCGTCCCTGCTGATTGCCGGTGTCGTGACCAACTACTTCCGCAACGCCCGTATGGTGTCGAGTCTCGTGAGCAACTTCATCGTCCTGATCGGCTCGCTGCTCGTCTACTGCCTGCCGACGTCCAACATCCACGGCCGCCAGGGTGGCCTCTACATTATGTTTGTCAACACCGTGACCTACATCATGGTCATGTCTCTCATCTCGTCGAACGTGAGTCCCTGTCCTGCTGCGATAATGTACACACAGAACGAGCACAACTAACAAATTAGATTGGTGGTTTCACGAAGAAAGCGACCTGCTCCGTCATGGTCTTCATCGGCTACGCTGTTGGTCAGATCATTGCGCCGCAGTTTTTCCTCTCAAAGGAGAGCCCGAGCTACCCTACCGGCTTCCGCGCTTTCTTTGTGTCGACCGCACTCATGATTGTCATTCAAGTATGCCTCATGATTTACCTGAAGCACGAGAACTCCCGCCGCGACAAGATCTCTGCTGCCCTTGCCGAGGAGGACCAGGCTGATGCGACCGCATTCCTCGACCAGACCGACCGCGAGCAGGCTGGCTTCCGGTACATGTACTAGACAGGAGTAGACACGCAGTGCTTAGCTGGCGATGTCAACATCTCTGTAGTATTGTATGATCAACAAACACGAATGATCTCTAAATATCCAAGTAACAGCCATGCCATGAGTTGCTAGAATGCTATGACTCGTGTTGAGAAATAAAATAAATAAAACTGATTATAATGTGTTTCAATAACAAATCGATTATGCGTCGGGGTTTATGCGCTTGTTAGTTAGTGGCGCGCCTGTATTCGTTCAATGTATGTGTTACGTTTTCTTTCTTGGTTATCTTTGCCCCATATTCTGTTGCGGCCCCCATAGTGGAAAAACTACGGCATACCAGTACTAGCGAGACTCTCCTCGTCGAAGTGGAATCCTACCTGCTTTCTTTCTTTATTCCGTAATTGTTTTACATTTGCATTTCCTAAACTGACGTCGTGACGTTTGCTGCTTCTCTCGTCATACACTCACACAGTAGCTATGCCAAAGGTTCGAACGGCTGCAGCTGGCCCTTCTCGGCTGTCTGTCAAGAGGTCTGTCTGGGGCTGCCTGACATGTCGTCGACGCAAAGTCAAATGCCTGGACCGCGAGATGCCATGCTCGGCCTGTACGCGGCTCAAGCTGACGTGTGTGCCCTCGTTCAACGGCAACTTTAAGTTGTGGAAGCGGGAGCACAACCATGAGGATGATGCACGGAGCAGCGCCAAGCCCGAGGCAGGGCAAAGACAGAAACCTCTTCCACTCCCACAACCGATGCCGTCATATCCACAGCCGAAAGCAGGAACAGCAATGGGTAGGACAGCAGCTGCGCAACCACCGTCACAACCACACAATCCTTACGGCGTTTTTGATGCACGGATGCCAGGACCACAAACGAACGCAAGTCAGGTCCCACTTGTGCCGACGACGTCCTTCTCGCCGACGCAGTCTATTCTGATGATGAACGAATGGAGCATCCAACAGCCGTCGCCGTTTGATTTGGATATGCCCATGTCGTTCCTTTTTGGCGGAGCTCCCATTACAAGTATCGGCGATGCGTACACGCCGACTGACTTCTACGGCCCGCCGTCGTTTGTCGCACAAGCCCAAGGCGCATCCGGGGGTGCCAACGGAGCCGTTCCTCCCATCGAGCCACAGTCTTCGTCGCCTCCACAAGACTTCATGTACTCTGGTATCGACGCACCGCCCGAGACACTTTCCGTGCAGCAAGACGAAGAAGACAATGCCGACACGGTGGCCACTGGGGGCGAGCTCGTTGTTTCGGCATCCCGCGCCCAGAGCCCGGCTCTGTCGGCAAGTTCTATCGGGGACGACGACAGCGACCGTTCCCTCGTCGTCTACTACAAGCGTAATCTCTCGTCTTTCTTCAGCGTCAAGTCCTACCCCTCTTCGCTGTCCTACACATTGCCGACGTCACGACTTACAACAATCTCGGCACTCTCGGCGGCCTACTCGTCCAATTCCTCTACGCCGGATTCTTCGGCGTCGTCGCACGTCCCCGTGTGGAACTTCTACTCGTACGCCATCCGCGCCGCCGAGGAGCAGCCAGACTCGCCGTTGAGCCACAGCATTCTGGCCTGGACGTCGGCACACCTGATCCTGCGCAATCGATACACGTCTGACGGCCATGCACAGTTCCGCCATTACGCGCGCGCACGGGCGGCTGTTGACGAGCTGCGCGATGAGCTCATGTCGTCGCGGCCGTCACCACACAAAGGTACCATGAAGCAGGGGACGCCGCCGCTGCGCATGTTCCTAGCGACGACACTGTTTCTTGCCTACGGCGATATTTTGTCGGGCGACTGTGCCGGCCTTGTTGAATCGCTGTCGGGTGTGACACAAATGCTGGCCTCGGACTGGCCCCGGTTCCGTGCCGAGCTCGGTCC
The DNA here is from genome assembly GCA_029298845.1 of Ophiostoma perfectum. Taxonomy (NCBI): domain Eukaryota; kingdom Fungi; phylum Ascomycota; class Sordariomycetes; order Ophiostomatales; family Ophiostomataceae; genus Ophiostoma; species Ophiostoma perfectum. The sequence goes on along the minus strand of JANSLV010000008.1, from coordinate 132,356 downwards.
CATCGAGGCCCGTATCCTTGTGTGGCTGTCGTACCTCGACCTTCGTGCACGGATGTGGGCACCGCCACCACGAACAGACAAGAAACACAAGTCGTCTACTGGCAGTGGCAATACCAGTCTCTTCAATTTTCTACAGGCCCACAACGGTACCCTCACGACAAGCGGCATCTCGGCTTTGCGCGCCCACCACCGAGACGGCGCTACGAGCCCCGAGTCAGACAGCGATGAGAACCAAGGGGCCGTAGCCCGGCGAAGCTACTATCTTACAGAGTGCTTTGGATCGGCGCTGCCTGCGCGTGAGCTCGAAGAGGACTTGCTGCAAGAGCCAGCTAAGATGCTGTCCGACGAGATCATGGGTGTATATGCGACCATTTCGACACTGGAGGGGTGGATCGCCGGTATCGACTGGGACGAAGACCAGAACTTGCTGATGGACCTGAGGAACGCCAAGATCCAGGCCATTCGTGCAAATATTGCGCGCATTCACGCTGAGAGCAAGGTCGTCCATGCGGACCTCATGAAGGCATCTTCGGGTGCTGACCATGTGGCGCGCACAACGTTCCACCGGCTGGTGACCACAGCCAAAACGCTTGCTGCGACTGTCCTGCTCAACCGTGTCCAGGCCCCGAGCGAACGCACCGATGAAGAGTCGCAAGCTTCCGCTCGTGAGATCGTGCAGATTGCACGGCAGCTCGGCCATCTTGGTAACCGTTCGGTGTCGTCGTCGTCACTTGCAGAGGTGCCTGAGTCCGGTGGCAGCAGCAGCAGAGAAGACATTGTGGAGCTGTCACTGGCACGACTGCCGTCTGTGGCGGGCTCCGCACCACATAGCCTGGTGTGGCCAATGCCGGTGTTTGTTGCAGGCATCGAGCTGACAGATCCTGTGTATCAGGACTGGGTTCTCGCATACCTTGCCGACGTCGCAAGCTGGGGTGGCACAAGCACACGGCGTGCACGAGAACTGCTGAGGAGGGTGATCCAGCAGCAGGATGCATCGGGCCAGCGCGTGAATGTGCGGGACGTCGTTGCCGAGCTCGGTGGTGTTCTGATATAGAGCGTGGATGCCATTTGATGACGTAATGAGATATGACATGATACGATTTACCTGGACCCATTGCGTAGTCTGTTTCTATGCCAGCTGTAACTATCCTGCTCAAACGAGTGTCTTTGGTAACTACAGGGCACTAAACAGCCGATTACGACACGATTGACTTTGCTGTATTATTATTTTTTATTTAAGGTAACAACATATAACACAGTACACAAAAGGAACATAATCAAAGAAGGGTATCGACAACTGAAAGGAAGTGAAATAGGAACGCGGAGAAAAGCAGACCACTACATCAAGTTTAAAAGACAAGAGCATGGCATGTTTAGCAGGACGGGGGAAGTATCAGTGCGTTATTAACCTGGTCAACTGTGAGCATCTGCATATTCAAGCAGGAGGGTGCTGGGCGGGCGCGGCACCGTTGATGGGTTGCTGGTCATACGCCTGGGCAGGAGGCGCAGAGCTGGCATACGGATCAGCGTGCTGGGGAGCATACCCGGCCGGGGTAGCATTGGGGTCAGTATACGCCTGCTGCTGCTGGGCAGGGTAGCCAGACGGCTGCGGGTCGCCACCATAGGTGTTGAGCTCGGTGGCCTTGGGCTCGGCGCCACCCTCAAGTCCGCCGTTGGTTGTGGTTGACTTGGTCGAGTTGATAAAGGCAATCACGAGGAACGCCAGTGTGATGCTAAACAGTACCCACTCGATGGCACCCAGAGCAGCGGACGCCTTGAGGGCATTGACGGCGCTCTTGTAGCTGGAAGGAAAGTAGCTGTAGTAGTACGAGCCAAAATAGTCCTCGAGATCATCGACAGATGCGGCTTCGCTGGCCAGCACGGCCCACGAGCTGAGCCAAAAGATGTTGATGAGAATCTCAAAAGGCAGGTGGGCGAGCGGGTGGTAATAGATGGGGAACTTGGCGAGGCTGACGCCGAGATAGACAAAGTAGATGACGGTGAGGATAAAGGTGAACCACGTGAGGCCAAAGCCAGCAGCCTGGATTGTTAGTAGACGCCGTAGAGATGCAGACAGCGAGAGGACACACGTTAGACCCGAGCTTCGAGGCAGAAAAGGCAGTGAGAATCAAGAGCACGAGGGCGAGAACGATCTGGGCGATGCGGACAAAGAGCGTCCAGTAGGGCAGCGACAGGACATGCGAGCGGTCCTTGCCGTCGCCTGCGAGGGGGTCGACCCAGTTGCGAGCAGTCATATTGAAGGTGCACGAGTGTAGTTGATGAAATGTAGTCACCGGGTCTGGGTGAATGTAGATGTTATCAACACAGAGAGGTCTGTTGGGCAGCGTGAAGACGAGGTGACAGACAAGATAATATTTAGAACTCTTTCAGGGGGGGCAGAGGCATAAGTAGGAAAGGGAAGCAGAGCTGCGAGTCGAGGGGAGAGGCACTCAATATAAAACGGGTGACCAACCCGACAGTGACCCAACGAGGATCCGATCAGCGGCTGCAGTAGCCCATCACGCTTTGGGTTTATGCTTTAAGAGTTTATGCTTGAAAGGCGGCTCCTCCTAGCTATTTTGGTATTTTAGTCCGTCTTCATGGCTGTCACTCTACCCTCCATCACGCGCAAGGCCGACTATGGTTGGCCGTTGAATGGCGCCTTTGTCGGTGAACCGTTGGCCCAAACCTGCACTTGATGTGCACCACATATATTAGAAGCAACAGTGCGCTTGCCCTTGCTTGGCCCAGTACGAGTACAGTTCTATGTGTGACAAATGTATTCAAAATTGCGTGACATCATATCGTCAGTGACGAGGTGCGTGTACTCGAGGAAGTCTAGGCAGTCCGTTGATCCAGTTGAATTATAGTCACAGAGCGGACGGCATCACACAAAGACTGCTATATTCGAGACAGGCAGCAGCCACAGCCAGTCAGCCCAGCCCATCAGGTCGTCCTTCGTAAATGCGACATCACGCACGGCAGATGGGAGGGTGTGCACCGCAAGCGCCCGCCCAACTCCTTTTGGGTAAGGAGCTGCATTTTGTACCATCCTCTCGCTTGTTATTTCTAAATTTCGTTTTTCGTCTTCCATTCCCACGTCGGTGCTACCTGTTGCTTACATTTGTTTTCTCTCCCTAGTCTCCCTAAATACTACGGGATAGTATCATGTCGGTCCGCTGTCGGCCGTTAAGATAAACTCTGAATAACCGGGTGATGAGAAAGACGGTGAGGTGAAGACCCTTTTGAAACCCCGTTAACATAACTATTACCACCCGTCTAGCATTCCATCATGGGTGCCAGTTTCAGACCAGACCAGACATTGGTTCGCAGGTGTGTGTGGTCTTACGCCCAGAGTAGCTCGTCATGCAAGCTGTTGGTGGCGGGGTTCGTCCTCTTCAACTCTCATGCACCTTTCCCTTTATGTGTGTGGCAGATGACCGCCCAGCCTGTGCTTATTAACCAATATTGCTCTTTTTATTGTTCATTCGTTGAATCTCCCTTGGCAGACGACGTGGCGCCGTCTCTGGCGTCTTTCTTTCTCTCTTCGCGATATATCCTAACAACGGCCATCTACACGCAACCCATGGCGCATAGTTGCATTATTCCATTATCCCAATGCCATGCAGAAATGTCATCATTAAAGACTTAAGCGTCGTAACGATGGTGAATTTAGATCGGCATAGGCAATACATCTGTCGTCCTCGATGTCTTGAGTAAGACGGTTATATCTTACCCGCTCGTCACCGCGGAACCAACCCGCGTCGCCGTGGGATTGAATATCTCTGGTGTCGCGGAGTCTGCCTTGTAGACTGGCCATTATCGTGACGGTCTAGACTCGCTTTCCCATGCTCAATAAGAGAGCAGCTTGGAGGTAGCCCGATTATTAATACTGCATCTGTGCGTCCAGCGTGCCGATGACCCGCGGCCCTGCAGCAGTAGCTCGACAACCAACAGCCACGTTCTGTTAGTTGAGCGGTAGATGAAGATAACTACAAATGCCTTTAGAGATAACGCCTAACATGCAAATAAAAGGTGGAATAATAATATCACCACAGCTACATTGACTCCTCGAGTGCAAAGTACTCATCACACTGGCCGATACCAAAGACATGGCACTGACATGACTCAAAGTCGGGGCAGCTGTTTGTTAGTTTCGTTGAAGACGGCAAGGACTACATGAAGAAAACAGCAGAACTTACTAGACAGACTCGCTTCCGAGCCAGACGTGCCATGTGTACTCCATCAGCCGTCCACTGTCCATCGACAGCAGTGGCGTCTCAATCAGCCACTTTCGCAGCGACACCCACCACGCCCGCGGCCGCCGCTGGATCGCCTCTCGGCTTGCTGCAAACTGCGCACAGCACGGCGATGCCAGTCTTACAGGCACGCGCTCGCCGTCATCCCTGTCGAGAAAGTCGTCGAGCAGCGAGGTGAGCTGCACAGCACGGCCATGTCCTGGAAACAGCGACTGGTCAACAGCATAGTCGGCCAGTGCAATCACATTTTCGCAGCCTGGCAGGCACCGCAGCGACACATATCCTTTCTTCTGCACGTACTCGACGCGCAGTCGGCGAACCTCGTCGGGCGAGTCCAGGGCCTGGTGCCAGCCGTGGCGGTGCCCGTGGTGGAAGAGAACAACGTCGGGCAGCGCGTCGTAGTGGTCGATGATGTATGTCATGTAGGCCATGGCCTCGTTGCCTTTGTTAGCGGGCACGGCCAGTTCTGGTGACAGCGGCTTGTCGGTGACATAGTTGTACAAGGAGCCTTGCCATTCGGATGGCAGGTCGCTGAGCCAGGCGGTGTCGTGGGGCGGCAAGTCGCTCGTAGATGCTACGACGAGAGCTCGTGATATCGTCCTCGGCTGTGCATCTGAGGTATGTCCTTGCTGGTCTATCGTCTCGGCATGCCGCATGCCTTCCGGGTTGTCATTGTTGCTCGAGAACAGTGCCCTGGCGACGACTGTAAGAATGATGGCCAGTAGGAGCGGCTTTGCAGCAAAGCTCAATGCCGCCCGCACTTGTCGTCCGCTTTGCATGCCCATATTCAGTTCAGTATTCTTTTTTTGATTGGGAATGCATCATAACAGGAAAGGAGACAATTAGGAGCCCACGATTTTTGTCCATAACTGCATTCGCCGGTGCCTATGACGCATCACCTGCGTTTGAGACGATGGCCGTCTCGGACGTTCCCTTGCTAGCATACAGTGTCCGTATACGCACGGGCTGCAGACGCAGGGCTGCGAAGATGCGACTGCATCCTCCCCTCTGTCTGGGTTGATGAACAAAGCTTGTTATTGTGTTTCACTGTCTAAACAACACGTCCATATCATGGGGTATGAACACATTAAATAAGTATATAGATCCCACGGGACAGATCAACAACAGAAGTTGTCCCTCTTTAATTGACAGGTGTAAGCTGGATTCGACGCGGGCATTGCTTTATTTTGGTTTGGCTATCTGGCGGCGGCACACGCCGGTGACGTTGAACCCCAACCCAGCCTCTGTCCGCTTGATTGTATCCGTAGCAAAATGGTTGCATGCGATGGAAAGGCTGTCAATCGGAAGCCGGAAGATACAATTCAGTATGCCGGACACCGGAAATTTGGGGCTGCCGGTGCAGAGGCCTCATGTCGGCATCTCGATGACCGAGTTTCTTTTTCGTGAACAGATCAGGCAAGCTGCATGTTAGCAACGGGCGCAGGTGGTAGAAGAACAACCCGCGAAGATGAAATAAGGAATAAGAACAAAAAAAGCATAAATAAGAATAGCTCAATGCAAGGGGTTGCTGGCGTTTTTCGAAAATAGAAGTGACAGCTGAGGTCCCCGAAGCGTGGTCTTTGTTCTTTTGCCTATTTCCCTATTTCCCATCGAGATAGTCCGCGCGGTGAGACAAGGCTGTTGAACTAGCGGTGTCGGCTTGTCTTGCTGTCTCGTACTTTTCTTTTTCCAAGTGCTTGATTCGGACGCTCCACGGGTCCAGCCAGTTGTGGCTGACCCTTCAATTTTGTTAGTATTTGTTGGTATTTTCCTGTCATTTTACTGTCATTTCCTGCGAGGGGTCCTGACTGAGACAACCTGAAATTAAGAGATATTAACAGATAAACAAGCCCTCAACGGTGTGATCCAGCTGGATAATTTAGCATTAGAACCAATAGAGACAGTTTGTTTGAGAGTGTTTGAAAGTGTCTGATAACATCCAAGTTGTTTGAATATGAGAAGATAGTAGAAGAAATATATACATAGCAAAGCTTTTGTGCGTTTGCGTTGAGCGACCAACCCGTCCGCACCCATCGAGAACCAAGACATCTCCAAAATGAGGCAACTGGTCATAACAATCATTATTAAAAAAGCAGTAGGCAGAAAACAGATAGACAAACAATTGTGACGTTAGGCACGGCGAGAAACTTGTCTGCCGGGGCATCTCCCACACGACCCCTTTCAGGTGTCGATATGCAGATAGCGAAAGAGACCGAAGGAAAGATGTAGAAGACGTGTGAAGAATGTCCTAGCGTGGAAGACTTCGAAATGATTGATATAAAAACAAAAACGAAAGAAAAATTGAAAGATCGTAGATGGATAATCGCGTGTGCGGTTACCAAAAGCCGTAATGTGTGATGTGTGACAGCCAAAATACAAAGGTAATCCAGAAAACAAGAATCAAACGTACTCGCTCGAAACAGCTATCCCATAGGCTATTCAAGGACGTGAATTGGAGTAGCTCGCTGGTCGTGAAGAAGGTATATGATAGGTGGAAGCAGTTGTGGTTGGGGAGTGATGGACGACGCGAGGTCGTTCATCGGGTATTTCGATAAGGAGCAAGCATGCAGTCGTTCAACTGCGTTGAGCAAACAGACTCGACGTGTTGCACAGTAACCGGAACTGTGACACCCTAGTTCGTGCTCAACGACGGCCCGTGTCAGACAGTGGTCACGGCCTATAGGCGAGGCACATATTTGACACATTGTGTAGACTGTGATGCTTTGTCGACACGGCTCAAAGCTTCAGCTCGAGCTCGTCTCGTTAAGAGCAGATGACATATGCCATGACGATCTCTAGTCAGAGCAAAGTTGAGGCAGCAGTAATCGCCTAGTATCTCTCGTCAATGGCAGCCTCTGTGCGCCAGTCCTGGGTACGGCTGGGCATCTTGGAAGAGCTAAAGGTGGGCATGGACAGCCGGTTGCGCGCCTTGTTGACAGGCGATGTCGGCGCTCTACTGGCAGTTGCCGAGACGGTGGACGTGTTGGAGGACGAGCCAGTCGAGATGGGGGTCTGGTAGACGTACTCGCCGTCGACGTAGATGGCGTTGGAGACAAAGGTCGAGCGCCGGTTGCGGCGACGGGTGTAGCGCTGCTCGAGGCGGAAGAGCTCGAGCTTGGCCTGGATGCGCTCAATGATGTTAGGCATTGTGAAGGTAGACGGTCTAGCTTAGGTTGATGAGGTTGTGCGAGCAGAAGCTGAGGTTGTCAGTTTCCCGGGAGGCTGTCTGTGGTGATAGATGGCGACGTCGTTGAGAAGAATATCGTGTGAAGCAAGAATAAGATAGCAAGAAAGCGCAAGGTGGGAGATGTGTAGTAAATAAGGAGCGTGGAGGGAAAACGAGAGTCGGGAGATAGGAAGAAGGCCAAGGAGATTACAACGTGGGAAAGATGCAAGATATGAAGAAAAAGGAATGGCTAGCCGTGACTGGAGATAGGAAGGAAGAAGGAAGAAGAGAGAAGGGGATATGAGCAAAAGAGGGCAAGTTGAGGAGATGATGAGGAGGCTAGAAGGGGGGAAGGAAGACGAAAAGGAACGAGAACAAAAAGGAAAAAGGGTATTAGACAAATAGAATATTGAATAAAAGCACGATAAAAGACTTAAATTGCGTGAGGAAATAAACGATGTATCGCAGAGTAGCAGTATGGAGGCAGTATGGAGGCGGATGGAGGCCGGATGGAGGCAGGATGGAGGGTAGTATGGAGAAGAGCGGGCGCGGTAGACTCAAAACAGACAAGAGCTCGATATGGTGCCAATGGTGTGTGGTCCCTGCACTTGCACCAGTACTGCTCGTAGGGAAGGCTAGCAGGCTAAAAAGAGAGGCAAGGCAAGAGCAACCGTCGTTCTAAGCAGAGTCCTGACACGAGCCTAGCGGGCAAGTGCCAAAAGGGGTAGGAGCGGCCCCGGTTTACAAGGGCAGAGCACTAATGACAGGGAAGGAGCGACTACAGAGTGGACAGCAAGGTGGGCGAGGTGGGCAAACTCGGACGATAGTCTAGACATTTGGTGCTGCTACAATCAGATCGAGGAAGGCGCAGACGACGAGAAGCAGAAAAACACTCAATTATGGGAGGCGCGATGGGTCGAACATCCAAGTACGACATACTCCTGATCAATAAGATACGACGACATACTCCGTACTCCTGCAAATAAGATACGTACCTTTTACTCCGTACAAGTAAGACATCCGCCTGGGCAGGGTCCGGTATATATGCTCTCGTCGCAAGATACTTATGCAAGAGACACGGACAGCCTATGAGGAGGAAGGTATGCAATGACTGTGAATCCGCGTAAATTGGGCTGGAAAGTGAACGGCACAGGCAATCTCGCTGTTTTCTTGCGCCTGGAGCAACGAGATTGCGGTGGAAATTGAGCACACGATCAGGTCGATCAGAAGGATTGTCTCTACGGAGACGTCCTGAAGACACTTGTGAAAGTGCGATCAGAAGCAGAGACGACGAGAAGAAGTCGCGGCCGCTCTTTCCCGGTCCCTCGACCGTCTTGCCTCCTATCCTGGTTCCTGCCCCTTCTTTTTCTGTCCTGCCATTGTCAGGTTGCCTGTTGCCTCCATCGCGCCTTCCTCTTCCTAGGAACACACTACATCTCACGCTACCAATGTCGTATTGCGCGATGTAGCGCTCGTGCATGTTTTTCGCCGTTACTGTGACTTTGGCCGTCTCCCCTATTTCCTTTTTCCCTTTCTTTCCTTCTTTCTTCTGTACATGAATGTTTTGTGGGGTCGTTCCTACCTAAAAGGCCGTTTTCCCTGGCGAGCCCCCTGAGCAGTTTCGAGAACCCTGCGCGGGCAAGAAGCATACGGAGTACTCGTAATGTGGGTGGCAAGCACGCCCAGCGCTGAAGCGGGTATTTAAGAAGACTTTTTACACTTTCTCTGGGCATCGTTGAAATCTTCAGATGGGGAGCCGACAATTCTTGCGCTGCTCTTGGATCTACACAATTTACAAATAATTACTGCATGCGCACCTCTCGTAGAAAACTCACATGGCTGTGCCCGTGCGTGTGGCTTTAGCGTCGCGCCCAGCACCAAGTGGAGGCTGGATGCAGGGGGTGCGGGACCCCATAGCAAAGAGGGAGAGAGGAGGGGGGAGATAAGAGAGAAGGAGAGAAAATGATAGTGTGAAAATAGAGGAAAGAACGACGGGCAGAGACTGAGCGACTTTTGCTCGTGTGAATCGTCGACGGAAGGTGCAATGCGCGTCTCGAGCTACCGGCATCGCTTCGACAGGAAAGCACGCATCCCAGGCGTTGCTGCATGTATCTTGGTGTTCACGAGAAAACCACCTTTTCCGCCCCCTTCTTCAACGCAGACAAAGGGCCTTTGTACCCCTGAAACTGGCTATGCATAAACGCTTCAGGCACGGTCCCGCTCAAAAACAAAAGAATGGAGAGCCATGTGGTCGCCGTTCTCTTTTTCTGTAACTGATACCCGGCTGCATTCCAGTCTGCATCGATGCACCAGAAAGAAGACGTCACCACTCCGCCTCCGCCATTCCCGGACACAACCTTGGACAATCGGGATTCTGAAGCTTAGCCTGTCATGCAGTCTTTGTGGTGACGGTTACGACGTATCTTATGTTTGCATGCATTTCGTCCAAAGACAACGCAAAACAATAGAGCCCGCGGGCGTGTTTGGGGCTGAGCAGCCGTCGTGCGTGTTTAATGCGTCGCCCGGGGTTCGCTTTCGTTTGGTGTCCCTCTCTAGCAAGCGCCGGCTCTTCAGCAGCTCTCATTGGCCGTTGCAGTATGGCAGCCAGCATCAGTACGCATTGCGACACTCCAATACGCCGACGTGCCAGCCAGTCGTTGAGACAGGGCATCTTGAATCTCTGGGTTCTCTTAATTCTATGGATTCCGTTGATTCCGCTGATTCCGTTGATGCCGTTGATCCAGGTCAGTCAAGATGGACATGGTTTATTGCAGAAAGCAGTTGCAATGTTCGAGACACCACACCATCTATTGTCGCCGTGCACGGCAGCTGTCAGCATGTCAGCACGTCAGATCTGCCGTGTTTCAACCCTGACCACTGCTGTGCAACGCTGGGACAGCCTGCCAGACACCTGCCGAAACAGAGCCAAAGGACGCGAGGCTCAAGTGATCGTCGTGTCTATTTCCAGTCTCGTCGGCGTGGTCAGCGTTTGTTTGGTTTGATTGTGTCTTGCTGGTTGATCTGGCCTGTGCCACGGCAGTTAGTGAGGATTCAGTGCCCCCAATCCCACTTTGGACATTCCAACACGGTGATCTCCCAAGGCACGCAAAAGCATCGAAACAACTGCAAGCCCAGTTGCGTCGATAGACATATTCGATTCCCTTTGTTAAGTAACAACTAAAGTCTTTGTTAAGTAACAAAGTCGCATGATAGCTGAGGAATAAACAACAAGGTCTATACTTTGTTGTCCATTTAATGTTTGACGATCACGAAGCGTTGTGGCAGATATCTACACAATAGACAACTGTCGATGTTTCGAATCCGTCAAAGACAAAGACAAAGACAACAATGCAACACCCTTACATCTTCACAGTTGAGCCATTTGAGAATACGCCATCCTCATTGTTCAAAGACTGCACCGATGGCGGTTTCTGCGTATCATACACTCTTTGTCCTCCCATCATACTGTACATCATACTATAACGGTTTTGTTCACTCGCATGGTCAGTGAACGGTCAGAACAAACTGACAATGCCGACATACAACGAACATGAACAGTGTGTTCATTGTGAACTGCCCGCTCGCATCGTCGTCGACGATAAATAGCGACAATATGTCCTCGTCTATGCCATTTTATTTCTTCTCTATCATCACCAACATCCTATCATCGCCAACATCGACAGCATTCCATCTAGACCACTCTCGACCAACAGACCCATCACTGCCATCTTCTGAAATAGTATACAACACTCACAATGGCTGAAACTTCCAACACTACGGCCGACTCGGTCATTGCGAAGACTCTTGAGACGGCTGGCCCAGTTCAAGAGTCCACTGTTGTCGAGTCCGCCAACACCCCCGTAGTGACCGCTTCGTCTACCACTCTTCCAGATAAGACTGACTCTGCTCTAGTATCTTCACCTCCAGCTCCTGCTGCTGAGCCCGTTGAGACCCCTGCATCCACAGAAGCTCCCATTGCAGCTGCAGCAGAGGTTCGGGCACCCATTGAGACTCCTGCATCTGAGGCTTCGGCACCCGTTGAGACTCCCACTGCAGCTACCGTAGCTGTGGCTTCGGCACCCATTGAGACGCCTGCACCCGCAGAAGCTCCCACTACAGCTACTGCAGCTACTACAGCTACTACAGCTAAGGCTTCGGCACCCATCGAGACGCCTGCATCCGTAGAAGCTCCCATTGCAGCTGCTGCAGAGGCTCCGGCACCCATTCAGGCTGCCATTCCTGTTGGGACCACGCCCGCTACTGCGGCTCCGTCTACCTTGACAACCACTTCCAAGTCAAAGCCTAAACACCGCGGTGGTTCTAAACGCCACACCAAGCTCAAGGTTTGCCGTTCGGAGCTTGCTAGTATTGAAGCCGAGATGAGCAGCATCCACGCCGCCATCGCGGCCCTTGTGGTGGAAAGCAAAGCACCCGAGCCCGAGCTGCTCGCCCAGCTTGCTACCCTTCAAGACCGCAAGGCTGAGAATGCCCGCACATCCGATGCAGCCTTCAAGGAGTATGAAGCTGCGCGCAAGGCCGCAAGTGAACGTCGGCAACGTCTTACCTCCAACACCGCCGCTACTTCCTCTACCATCACACCTACTTCCGCAGATCTAGGCTGCACATCCCCGGCTTCTTCCGTGTCTGTTGCCATTTGCACAGCACCAGTTGTCCCCTCCACATCCCACAGTCCAGAAGTAGCCGTTAAACCCTCCTCTACAACGTCTTCCAAGGAAACCCGAACAGGTTCGACACCTCCTATCCCCCCTCCGGCGCATGTCATCCGAGCTCCGGCGTGGGCTCGGCTTCCCTCCAAGAAGTCGGCCGCTATTCCAATCAGAGCTCCTGGCTCCGCTCCTCTCACCGTCAAACCTAATCCTTCTTATGAGGGCCCCGTCTCTGTTGATCCTAACGACGGTTTTACTTCACACAAAGACTTTGCTACTATTCCTGCGCAGTCCCTTCCGTTTCTAGGTCGGCCGTTTTTGTTTGAGGACGGTCAACAAGACGATTCGTGCTGGTCTGATGTCAAGCGTTCTTCATACCGACCCACTGCTTCTCTCGCTCCTAACTTGACTTGGTCTACCGACTTCAGCCCCAGGCCACCTTCCGAGGCTTCCAAGAAGTCTACCGTTGCTTCAAGCTTCAAGTCTTCCTCCAAGGCCAAGGCTTCTCCAGGGTCCTCAAAGTCTTCTTCAAAGTCTTCTTCAAAGTCTTCTTCAAAGTCCTCTCAACAGAAGGCTCCCAGTGCACAGGCATCTGCGGCTACGACTCCGGCTACTACCAAACCCGCGGTTGTAGTCCCTGCAAAATCTCCGGCAGCTGCCAACGTCAAGTCACCCGGTAAGGCAACGATCCCAGCTTCTACTCCTAGTAAGGCAACGACGACCAACACATCGTCTTCGGCTGCCACTACTCCAGTACCGAAAGCTCGGTCTCCCAGCCCGGCTTCTTCAACGACAACGGCTACCAAGAAAAGTCCTTCTGCAACAATGAAGTCTTCCAGAACGACACCTGGTCAAACAACACCTTCTAAAATGAGCACTTCAGGGGCGGCGGACGCCTCCACAAACGCCAAGGCTACAAATTCCAGTCTTACCTGTCCCCGGTGCCTGTCTTGTTTCTCCAAATCACCCAAGAGCGACTACTTCTCCAGATCCATTCAGGACAAGTACCTCCCTATCCATTGTAACAGCTCAGACTGTGAGGCCATACAGACAGGAGGAGACCACGAGCAGCTGTTTGAGCCCGTTCATCCTGCCGGCGTTTCTCCTTCGCCTGCTCCCAGTGTGCTTGTCAACCTTCCAATTCCACCTCTGGAAGTCAGTACTATGCCGCCAACTACCTCCTGTCTATTTAACGACGAATCGACCACTCCGGTTGTTCTGATCCGTCTTCCTGGTGGTCCTCCTTCCAGGCCCGCAGGTGCGCCGGTGGTTTCCACCTCGTCGACCGACACTGCGAAGAAGCCCAAGCGTGCCCGGCGCTCAAAAAACCGGAAGCAGAATGCTGCCGCTGTCGCATCTGATACCATTCCGGTCTATCATGTTCCTGTGACTGATGCTTTTGGTGACATTGTCATTGACTGCGACCCGCCTGTTTTGGAGTCGGATCTTTCCGCCACCTGCATAAAGGCAGCCTCCACCTCTAGTGAGCCATCCACCTGCAAGTCCAGACGAGCTGCCCTTCGCAAGCGTAAGAATGCTGCCGCCGCCGCCGAGGCCGAGATTGCTTTGGCTTCTGCTGTCTCTCTACCAGGGTCAGCAGTCTCTTCGCCGATCATCTCTCCTCTTAAGCCTGCCGAGGCTGTGCCCGACATCGCACTGAGTATCTCTCTGCCCGAGTCGGTCCTTTCTTCGCCTATCCTAGGAGCATCGAATTCCATTACTTCGTTGCCTACAGATGAGTCAATCGCTCCCATAGAGTTGGCTGTCCCTCTTCCAGCGTCTCCCGTGGCGTCCCCATTTCTTGCTCCCACTGAGCCTACAGAGCCTGTGCCTAGTATCGAGACTTCCGCTGATGATACAACCCTAGTCGCTAACCCAGGTGCGACTGCTGCTGCCGTGCCTCTCCCCGAGTCCCCAGCCCTATCTCCAGTGCTTGCTGCTGAGCCTGTGGAGTCTGTGTCTGCAGTTCCCATCATTGAGCTTACAAATTCGGCACCTACTCCTTCTCGTGCATCCCGCATTCCCGGAGCCTCTCAGCGCACTCGCTCTGCATCTCTGAGCACCAAGCCTCCCGCAACCCACGGTAGCCCTCTTGTCTCACACCCGGCTTCTTCTGCTTCCAAGAGCTCTGCTGCCCTCACCACTACTCGTAGTCCTCCACTATCCCATGCGGCGCTTCCGGCCAGGAAACTTTCACACACGTCTCCCTCGAGCTCGTCTCGCCCAACGGCTGTCCCCAGCTCCCGTGCCGGTTCTCCAGTACCTCTGCGCCCACACGCTCGTAGCTTGTCCCGCAGCTCTTCTCGTAGCTCCTCTCGCAGCTCCAACCCCTCCTCCAAACCCGGGCCGGCTATGATGTTCCGCTCCGCATCTAGCACATCCATTGCCGGTCCTCGGTCTAGCTCTGCTTCTCCCGTCGTGACCCCGACTCCTACCCGTCCTCGCGCTACCTCGCGCGTTTCTTCCCTAGAAGCTGCTGGTATACGTCGATCCACATCGAAGCCGGCCTCGCCAACTCGCTCGAGCGCCGTCTCGCTTGTGCAGCCCCAAACCCCAGCTAGCACATCGCGCATTCCGGTGCCCCCCATGGCATCTAGCTCTAATTCAGGTGCGTCAAATCCAACGCCCAGTGCCAGGCCTCCTTCGGCACCGCCTTCTAACCCGTACGCAAACTATGGGTCCCGTGGTTACGACGACGACTACTCGTACGGTAGAAGATAATCGGGGAAGCCACAACCCCTTCTCCCTTATGAGTAATAATGACCAAGATCACGACAATATTGTTTGTATTTGCTAGGGTGTCATTGTTTTTCTTGATCTTAGCGGTGGGCGTTATGGTGATTCAATTAATTTAATAAAAAAAACGTACACAAATCTTCTTTTTTCTTGCTATGTAATAAACCACTGCTACAACAATGTTTGACTTTTACTTATTGGCAAACATCTTCTCAATTTTGATTATCTCATTTGACCATTTTTAATCCGTAACATGATAAACTAATCAAATTAAACCGATATCTGTATTTAATTTAGTACAAATGGTATTACACCACGTCTATTTCGAATTGTGACATTCACAATCAATCTCGACACTGAGGATGTTATGATAGCACGGAAACTTTGCTTCCGGTAGGTACTTCCTCTACGATCGTCCCCCTAACGAAGGATTGAGGCACTGCTGGGCTGAGTCGATTTTCTACACGAGTCCCTAAATAGCAGATGGAGGGCAGACACAGCGGAGCACTTGACATGTTCCAATCATTGCTTTTTGACGTCATGTTGGAGTCTCGGCCATGTGGACCGTTGTTAAGCCCCATGTCGAAGATGTCCCAAGACTCGATCGTAATCGATTGTTTGGTGATCGTGACAGAGAGATAGAGCCGGATATGTTTCTTCCCGATTATTCCAAGCGTCGCTCAATAGAAGCTAACAGTAGGGAAGTGCTGACCTGCGCGAATCGACAAGAGGGGTCTGCTACGTCTTTTTGTGCAATGCTTCTCTTCCTCTCTCGCTTCTTATCTGTTATCGGCTTGCATCTGGCAGCTGCGCCTTCCTTCTGTCCCATCCTCTCTTGTTTCTGGTTCTTCTGGCTATCGCTTCTAATGCGGCTCCTTCCTTCGTTGGGGCTGTTGCCAGTTGTACAAATACCCCTCCTGTCTAGCAAGCCGTCGCCGATCGCACCTTCCGTAAGCCTTCTACTCCGTAATGTATTTTTTGGGGGCATTTGCTATGCACTTTTATTGCCCTCGAGAAACAAGCTCTCACGCAGTCTCACTCGAGCCGAAAAAGGGACCACTTAGATCGGCGGATGCGCAACATCGGCAGGCTGTAAGGTGTGAGATGCCTCACGAGCTGACAGGTATTACGAAAAGGGCGGTCAAGTCCTGAATAGCAAATAATCACGAGGTCGATTTTAAGTCCCTAAAAGTCATCAAAAAGGAAGGCACGCAGGGCAACATAGCCGGCAGAGGAAGGAGCCGAGACTAGAGTTCGTCAGCTTGTTCTTTTTCCTCGACGCTGTCTCTTGCCCTTTCTGCAGCGGCAAACTCATGCAGGTGTCTGTTGGGTCGGGCTTTCCATCCATGCACGGTATGCACCTGCTGTATCTACGTTGTAATGCCAGGGTAGTTCCTTCTCCTGCCGCCTACATGCAGTCGCTCCTTCCTCTTCTTTTTTCCACATGAGCACCCCCCGTCTCCGTGAGCTTGCGCAGTGATTCCTCGGGCCACATTCGTACCACAGCCTCTTCCCATCTCTTTCCTCACACATCGCCTCTCCCTCCTTTCCGTATTATCTTGGCTTCCCTCTCCTTGACTCTCCTGGTCTTCTCCATCACTTCCACCCTTTCTGCACGCTTTCTATAACCGCCCTTCTGAGTTTTTTGTGCTTTTGTGTCGCATCTTCCCAATAAGCTCTAAACGTACAATTTCCTCTTCCGGCAGCAACGGTGTTGTTGAAACAGACGAGACGGAGACAAAGAAGACCAGGCGCCGACGAGCAATGACCAACTGAAGATCGAAACCAAGAACAACGGCCTACCCCTAAAAAAGGACGAAACACGACCTCGCAGACAAAGGGTCCATCTCAAAGACACAAAACATCCAGGGGCCCCAGAAAGAAAACAATCGCGCGAGCCCTCTACTCCAGGCAGATTGCACAGAGACAATAAAGCAACAAAGAGACGTCACCAAGAGACATCAGACGAGAGGCAGCCATCCAAAGATCAAAGATAGACGACAAAAGCATTGAACAACAAAGATTTCCTCAAGTGTCGAAGGAGCACCAGGAGGAGCATCTGCCAGCCCCTGCGACAGCTGCGCAAAGCGGGCGCATCAAGACCAAAGACAAGCCCTTCCGCTGGACTGGACCACCGTAAGCGGGCAGTGAGATTTGCACCAGGTTCCGCCGAAGCCACACTCCCACTCTCACTCCCACCCTACTGTGCTGCTGTCAGCATAGTACAGTACAACCTTATTTCATATACCACCCCTCTTCGCCATTTTGTTTCATTCTCATCTTCTTCAATTCATACTTTTTCACAAACGCCGTCCCATAACACACAATGTTACGAAGGAAGGATTTCGTCACCATCATCACGCCCATCCCGGGCTTTATCCCGCGTCAGCTCGCTATCGACATCTTGCACTCACATGGCGAGGTTATCACGCTCAACCCGCTGGTCCTCGAGTACAAGGCTATCAAGGCCCCGCGCGATGCTGCCTCCGACGAGTACTACTCGACCTGGTACGAAATCATCGAGCGCATTCAATATATCCCCGGCATCGGCAAGATGGGGTCCGGCAAGATCTCGTTCAACGGCTGTTTCCACAACATGCCCTGGGGCCTGCAAGCCCACATCTATGCGCCAATGAATATTGATATGCGCTATAAGTACCAGATCGGTGGAAACCAGCCTGGTGTCGAGCCGGCCCAGCCACTGGAGATGGGCTTGCTGGCCCTGGGTGCACCTAGCGAAGGTCTGTATCTCCGCGAGGATGTCGAGGTCAAAGCCAATATGGCAGTAATCGGCTTCGTCAAGTCGCAGCTGAAGGCTGCCAGCAAGCTCATGGTCGAGCGCATCATCAAGAAGGCCGAGCTTGTCGACGCAGGTGCTCTGCATGCTATGATGGAGAACGGCAAGCTCAAGACGGTCAACCCTGCCGATCGTTCCCATACGCTCTCTATCTCGCCTGCGTCCTCACCGTCCCCGGCTATTGGCACTACAACGCATGACAGAAACTCGAAGCGCATGTCCACGCAAAGCTCACCACCGACACAACCCGGTACACCAGGCTCGCCCCCGCCTGTGCCATACCAGGTTACTCGACCGCAGACGACATACAGCACCTACCGCCCGGGTAGTGCTGGTGTTGCGCAGCTTCAACACCCAAGCAGTCCTGCGCCTGGCCAAGGCCTTGGGCTCTATGGAGGCGGATTCCCTACGCCCGGCTACCCTGCCTATCCTATGCAACCGCAGCACACTGGCTACGCCGGAGCACCGGGTGGGGGTATGCCTGGTTACTACCCCCAACAGATGCACCCTTCCATGTATGGACAATACCCGCCACAACAGTTCCAGCAACCCCAGATGCAGTACGCTGAGCTTCAGGGCTATATGCCGGCAAATTTTCAGCCTGCACCACAAGCTCCTCCACCTGTTGAAATGGTGGGCGACTTCTACCATGCGCAGGCCGTGCCGCAGGGCCTATCTACCGGGCAACGTCAGTCGTACCCGGGCCAAGGCCATGAGGCTCAAATGCAGCATTTGGAACAGAGACTGCAGCAACAACACTTGACTCCGTCTACGCAAACGTCGGCCAACAGCACACCGCAGACAAAACGTGACTCGGATACCCTCGCCTCGTCTAGCCAGTGGTCTGTACCGTCGCAGCAACAGCAGCACTCCGCTGTAGCTGGATCTCGTCCCCAGTCTACAGCTTCTGATTCAGGGAGTACGGGTAGCGGCATGGCTCCCGTGGGAGGTTACCGCTCTCCGGGCCTTGACAAGAGCTTCTCATCAGACCTTGCAACACACCCTGAAACAGCTGATGAGCATCATCTCGAGGCGCTAAAGAAGCTCGACCCAGTAACCAGTGCCAATGCTCCTGTACAGCAGAAGCAAGGCCCTCAGACGTCAAAGTACCCCCACAACCCGGCCGAGTATGTGCAAGGGCAGTAATCCATGCTGAATACTGCGTAACCGAGTGAGGAGAGAAAATAGGTCCGGAATGATACCATGGGATTTGGGATAGTTGCTTCATTTTTTGTATTTTTGCTCATTATTGCTCAGACGAGATATTGATATTTTTCCAATGATAGTACGATTTGATTCATTAATGTAAATCCTTGTTGCATCAGCCGTTGTAGTCCGAGTCCTACTCCGCTTCCGTTCCATCTATCGCATCGATTTGCAGCAGGCACCCCGGGCCGCGTTCCTTTCGCCAGCCCAACATCTCCGTCCCCGTTTCGTATCTACATGGCACCAATCTCCTAAGTGCTCATAATATACACATATATCACGATATAGCACACATTCAAAGGATCAGAGAACAGCATGTAGATTGATATAATAATTGTTGGTTTCTTTCATTGTGATTTTTCATGGTATCTGTGCGTGCCTCCTCACTGCAAGCTGTAAATGCTGGGGCCGCGTGCTATTTTATGATTTACTTTCAGTCTCTTCATGTGACTATGCCCCTGGTGCAGCCTGCTGTGAATCGCCTAGCGGTGGTGGCTGTCGTATTTGAGACTGTGCTCCTGCTTGTGCTCCCGCTCCTGATTGCTGGCCCGGCGCCGCCATCGGTGTCCCGCCCGTTGGCGTCAGCTGGTATGTTCCGTATGCCCCCAGAAGCTCTTGCCGACTGCTCTCAATCAGGCCCGACATGGCCGCTGTCAGCACCTGCACGTGCTGTTTGATGTTAGCCTCGGCCTGGGCGTCGCCCTCGCCTGGCTTGCGCAGGGGTCCGATCACAAGCAGTTGCCGGATCTGGTGCGACAGGCTCAGCAGGTTCTCGAGCTTCGAAACCATCTGGCCGACGAGCATCTCGATGCGCTGGCCGTTGGCGGCGGCATCGCCGGCGGTCGTCGAGTTGCGCGGACGCGATGTGCTGGCAATGACAAGACTGCGAATGTCTCTTAGAACATCGGCCACATAGCGAGCCTCACGGTCTACACAACCGGTATCAGTATTAGCATCAGTATCAGAGCAAGTGATTTGTTTTTTTTGAAGATCACGGTGTAGCAGAACTCACCCATTAGGTTCGTCTGGCCGGCTGTGTCTTCATTGCCGGCGTCCATCTTGGCGATGCTACAGAATATGAGCTTTGTGGTGTCTTCTGAAATCTGAATGAGAAGGGGGTATAGTAGGGAAAGAATTTGTAGCGAAGTCCTTCATAGAAGATGTGCTGTTATCATTTTATGGCGCGTGTTGGATTGAGATGCAGCTGCTCGTGAGAGCTGGTAAAGCTTCAGAGGGCTTCATGAGCTGTGCAAGGGAGAGCTCGATTTAGTAGCGAGGAGTGGGTCGCATAGACACGTGATGAAGCTGTAGTCAGCAAAGCTCTCCTATATAAAGTCTCCTAATAGTACTCGGAATAATCAAGGCCCGGGTAGCACAGTGGTAGCTGCGCCTGCCTAGTAAGCAGGAGGTCCGCGGTTCGATCCCGCGTCTGGGCAACAGCATTCAAGCTTTAGCTTGTCTTTTTGGTGGTGTCGACTATATTCATGCGATTTTTATTTATTTATTTTTAATGTTTTTCAAAATTAAATATCTGTTGTAGATCTGCTTATTTTATTACATAGTATCAGAGGGTTTTTTTTTTCTGCTTGCTTCAATATGTTATTTTTGCTTTGGACGAGATTTCATTCATACGTAAATATAATGTACATATTTACAGAAATCCAAGGGAAATAAACCAAAGTACTAAACAAACTACTACCCCCAACAGTTGAGCTATTTCAGTCTAGGACGTAAGCCTGTGTAGAACAGATATAAGTCTACAAGACTTCAGCTCCGGTGACCACCTTTTCGGTGACTGTGCCATCGGCCTGGACGATGACCTTGTCGACCTGCAGTGAAGCTTTGACAGGGTTCGGTTGGGTGTACACCCACTCGAGCTGCTCGAGAGTGCGGCCCTGGGACTCGACACTGACAATTAGTATGAATTTAAAAAAAATTCACGGAACGGAGGAAACCTACCCGAATAAGAACCACAACAGGGCCTCGATAATGTCCCAGCCAACAAAGATGAAGATGTATTTGTAGCCGATGTTGCCGAGGGCGATGGGGCCGCAGAACTGGTTGATGAAGCCCATGGCATTGACAATAACGCCGGAGGCAGCAAGACCCTTGGCACGGGTTGTGGTCTCGAGTGCTTCTGTCGGAATGACGGCCTGGAGTGGCGTATAGGTGAAGGAGAAGATGATGTTGAACAAAAAGTAGCTCGCGAGGGCGCCTTTCGCATAGGACTGCTGGACGCCTCCGTGCTTCTGCTGGTTGTCGAGGGCGGCGGAGAGGCCGGAGTTGCACGCCAAAGCGACGGCGCAAACTAAATAATGGGTAAGCGAATGCAAATACAACGGTAAGAAAGGGAAAGCAGAACATACCCAAGGTGCCTATGATCAAAACCTTGCGACGAGGCATGCGATCTGTCATGGAGACAGCAGTCAGAGCACCGACAGCTGACAGAACCGAGTTCAGCAAATTGTAGGCGAGCTGCTGGGACACGCTGTTGACGCCGATGTTGGCAAAGATAACAGTGTTGAAGTAGCCGAGACCGTTGCCCGAAAACTGGCCAAAGATGGAGATCATCAGCACCTGCGCCATGCGCCAGCGGCCGCTGTGCGTAAGCAAAAAGGGACGGTAGTCCCAGGCGTTCTTGTCGATGCCGTCCTGGCGAATGTTCTCCTTCATCTCCTCGACCTCGAGCATCACAAGGCGCGATGATGGATCACCGTTGCCGTGGTACTTGGCCAGAAAATCGAGGGCTTCGGTGTCGCGGCCATTGGCCATGAGATAGCGCGGCGACTCGGGCAGGAAGAGGACCGAGGAAATGACAATGATACAGGCAAACGCCTGAAGGATGAGTGGAATGCGCCACGAGTAGTCGCTGTCGATGTAGTTGGTGCCGTAGGTCACAGCCGCTGCAGGGATGCTGCCGCCAAACCAACCGCAGTTGTAGAAGCCGGTGCACCGTCCACGCCAGTGCGGCGGTGAGATCTCGACTGCATACGCGGGGGCGGCGACAGTCATGACAGCAATGCCCATACCGAGGACGAAGCGCCCGACGATAAACTGGGCGACTGTACTAGCCGTCGAGACAATGACCATGCCGACGATAATGGTCCAGCCGCCGACAAACATGGCCTTGCGGCGGCCGTAGCGGTCGGATAGGATGGCGGCGAAAGGCGAAGCACACATTGCTCCTCTAGGCTGTTAGTAAGGTATTCGTTTCCCCAGCATAGTTGAGTACAAGACAACGTACACGGTATACAGAGAAAAGATGAGCGAGACCTGAGAACCTGTCGTTGAAGTCTTAAAGGTCTTCTGGAAGTGAGGCATGGCAATGATGGATGTCATGAGTGCGGCTGATTGTCAGTACTATACACATCTGTAGCTGAACCGGGTTGATCTGTTTCTCTTACCATCATATCCGTTGGCACAGGCACAGCAGAAAGCAATGAAGATGGCAACTGCACTTGTTAGTGTCGCTCTCGTACATTGGTCGATAGTTGTCAGAAGGAAACTTACAGTAGAGCTTCCTCGACTCTTTGCTCCAGGGCTTGATCTTGGTCTCTTGGAGAGCAGCATACAGCTCGGCCTGGACTTGTCAGTCACTGCCCATTCGTACATTTCAATAGCAACTTACATTGTGGACGGTTTTGGCCTGAGCACCTTCGCGGACAGCCGATTCACCAGTGCCGGCGCTGACTTCTGGGTAGTGCATTTTGTCCATCGGTGTGCCCTGGCTGTGCTCGATGACTTCCACCATCTTCTTGGTGCTTCTATCTCGAAGTGTTGACAGCTCTGCCGCCTCAGTCTTGTTCTCGGCCATTGTTGCAGTAAGTCGATGATGATGTGTAAAAGATCTGAGTAGGAAGGAGAGATGACTCGACAAGATGAGCGCACCCCGTCCTTTTGACACTCGATCTCTCCTTTTATGATCTACGACAATTAAGTATACACGAGCCTCTTAGCGGGAGCCGGTCCTTCGAGCCGTCTAAGTCAGCAGTCCGTAAGATTCAAATGGCTATTTCCTATTCAGGCTGCGGACAAAGGACCTCCGTCGGCCCAATCCGTATAGCTTGAACAACCACATGCCGAGCACCTCGCTTCGCACGGTGTGTGACCTGACTATACTACCCCGTGTCCAAAAAAAGCCCTTCACCGTGCTCAATTTTAATATTAGAACCGTCGAACTGCTCCACTGATGCTTTTCGAACGCTCACGAGGGAACATGGGGACCGTAATGGCACCATATGATAGAAAGGTACCGGGCGTCTGGAACCAATTCCCCAAGTTTATAGCGCTACAACCTTTAGCCTTTTGGTCTTCCCCTCATTTACGGAATTCCACGCTACCTCTCTTACGGCATGGCCAGCTTGATCGCGAGGCGATTTTCTACATATTAACCGGACGGTACATCGATGCCAAGTCGTGAGACGGATGTGCCTTCCCCGAGCTACTGAAGCAGTTTAGATGGGATCTACAGACCGCCTGTCACCCTCTTAGCACACGCATCGTACATGAGAGACAGGTGGTGTCGATGCAAGCGATGTTTCCCCTTTAGGAAGAGTTGGTGGAAGTGTTGTCGCCAGCTTAGTAACACAATGGGCTCTTCTAGCCCTGCCAGAACAGGCAGGATTAACCTTATATTTGTAGCGCCGTGTAAAAGCCCCGACCCGAGGCTTGTGATTATCCTCCCACCACTGTATCCTATCGATAATGCTAATCAGCCGCATGACATAAGCCAACCACAGTAGTAATTTCGGGTGAACTTGAAGTTAGATAATTGAAGTGTGAATTTTTCACAACAACGGGTGCTATCTTGACATCGCAAGTAAATTACCTATGTCTGCGAATGTCTTTATGTTTCTCCTATATTGACAGCGGGAAGCAGGTCCGAGCTCCCGCTGTTCTACCCAACCAGCCAAACACACCACTTGCAGACGTAGATGTGTCCAGAACGTTGGGCTGGGTCTCCTCTCTGGTGCTAGGAGGCCCAATTGTAACTTCACATTTATTGAGGGCTTGGCCAGAGTCGTCGAGATAGTACTGGAGAGTCGGGTGTCTAGATTGAAATGAAAATCGGAATCTCGACGTATAGTAGTATGTTCTGATGTCGGTGGTGATGTCTATGTGAAAAGCTTTGAATGATGGACTGTTTAGGGAGAATAGGTAAAAGGAAGGTTAAAAGAGATGAAAAAAGGAGGAACAAGGAATCAATAGAAAAACCACAGGCACCACGGGCTATATACTAAGTCAATATTAAAAGCACAGGTCAGGCCTTCCACTAACTACCTCACCAACCAAACACACCAACACTACTACTACTACTGCAAGAGTGAAGAGTGAGATGTGTCCAGAAGGCCGGGTCGAGCCCTCTTGGCACTGCGCCAGGAGGCAAAAACTTGTATCACGAATATGCGTCCAAATGTCGTAAGAATAGTATCAGGAGGTCGGTAGTCAGCTGATCGGAAATGATATTTTTTTCGCGGTTTAATAGAGTCAATTCTGGTACTTCTAGAGGTGATGATGTCTGTCTCTTAATGAGGAGATTGTTCAAGACAGACTACTATTAAAATAATGGGAAGGCAAAAGCGGTGAAAGGCGGTAGAAAAGCCCCTTTCTAAGAGATCAAAATACAGTTCAAGAAACCCCAGAAAAATGCCTAAGATAATCCAACAACAAAATAAGTAATATTACAGAGCAAAAATAGCACTACTAATTCGCAAGAAAGGATTACTAAAAGATCAAGAAATAAATCGTAGGGCCCACGGGCTATACACTAAGTCAATATGGATATGTAGCCTGATGATATTTGGTAGTCGCTATTTTTGATTTTGACGAATCCTGTTCTCCTGCTCGACTCGCATCGAGTGAGACGTCGCAAAGAGACGACTCAGACTTACATAATGAGAAGCTCTATGAGATTGCCATGAGCATTCTTCGTCTTGGCATGGGTATTGTCGTGAGAATGGTACAAAAATATTGTGAGAATGAGCCGAAAATCACATGTGGAAAATGCAAATGAGCGGGGACGGGCGTGTTCCGGTGCTCTTGGCGGCCGGCCAGTACAATAGCAATTGGTATTTAAAGCACAGAGACCAGGCTGTACATATTAGCATCGAGTAAGAGCGACACAGCAAGAGCAAAGGCTGCTCAGATCAGCCTCGTTACTCGTCACAACGATGCTCTCGAGCTGGAACAGGGCATGGTATGCAGCGAGGATCGTCAGGGCGGAGCGGTTGTGGCTGTTTTATTCTTATATACCAAGAACTGATAAGAACAAAGAGCTGTGACTGGTCTAGCTAGTGCATGGCCGTCGGCCGGCCGTGTCAAGACCATTCACAATCGACTACGCCGGCGGCTTGATGTAGCCGTCTAGCAGCTTGACTAGAGCTACAGCGCGGGGCACTCGACAAGAGTACATACTAGTGGGGGAGCTCTAGGCAAACGGACCAGCTGCGAGGGAAAAGAAAGAATCTGTATGTCAACAGAAAATGTAAAATAAATAAAGTTAGCTCAAGACGACAAAAAAAGGTACTGGGGGATCTCAACGGCTTGTCTCTTATTTAACATCTCACCCGTCAACAATCAGAGAAAGCCTGCGAGCTAGAGGAGAGGTGTCTAGTCGGAGCAGCACGCGACACTTTCATCTCAACCGCCACCCCATTCCTCAAGATGAGAAAGCCCCTCGATGCGTTCCTCTACTGGGTGGTGCCCCGGCTGCCCAGCAAGCTGCGCGCCATCCCCGGCCCGGCCCTTGCCCTCATCAGCCTCCTCATCGTCATCAACATCATCGTCTGGGCCGCTGCCGGTATCGTGCTCAGGTTCTATCCAGCCCTGACTGGCACGGCTGTCCTCGCATACACCCTGGGTCTGCGGCACGCTCTCGATGCCGACCATATCAGTGCTATCGATCTCATGACGCGCCGCCTGATTGCATCCGGCCAGCGTCCTGTTGCTGTCGGCACGTTCTTCAGTCTCGGCCATTCCACCATTGTCATCATCACCTGTATTGTTGTGGCAGCGACGTCGGGTGCTCTGCGTGATCGCTTCAATGGCTTTGAGCGCGTTGGCAACATTATCGGCACCAGTGTATCATCGGCTGTACTGCTGATTCTTTGCGCCGGCAATGCTTGGGTATTGTGGCGGTTGGTCCGTGGTCTGCGTGCGGAGCTGCGCAAACAAGACGATCTGCTCAGAGGCGTAGATGGCGCCGAGGGCGATATTGAAACTGGAAGACGCGAGAGCAGAAATAGCGAGCCGTACCGTGACGACGTTAGAGGCAACGTCGATGCCGATGCAGTCGCAACCCATGATATCGAGCAAATCGACAGCCGTCGCGACAGTGAAGCCCATGCACGTGCACACTCCGGGCCCAACGCGGTGGCTGCTGCTACTGCGTCCGAGTCGCCCGTCAACGATGCGAGACGCAGCGACGAGAACGGCGTCGTGGCTGACTCTGCAGCCCATCTCAAGCTTGAGGGTGGCGGTTTCCTTGTGCGCATCTTCCGCCGGCTGTTTGTGCTGATTGACCGCCCATGGAAGATGTACCCGCTGGGCGTGCTGTTTGGTCTCGGCTTTGACACGAGTTCCGAGGTGGCCCTACTTGGTATTGCTAGTATCCAGGGCGCTAAGGGTACCAGCCTGTGGCTGATTATGATTTTCCCGGCGCTGTTTACGGCAGGCATGTGCATGCTGGACACAACAGACGGTGCGTTGATGATGGCGCTGTACACGTCCAAGACATTTTCGCGCGACACGGTGGCTATCCTGTACTACTCGATTGTGCTTACGGGCATTACAATTGTGGTGGCGGCCTTTATCGGTGTGATCCAAGTGCTGACACTGGTGAGCAATGTGATGGAAGATCCCAGCGGCCGGTTCTGGGACGGCGTCGGTGCGGTTGGTGACCACTTTGATATCGTGGGTGGCTCCATCTGTGCCGTCTTCTTGGTGACGGGTGTGGGCTCGGTGCTGGTGTACAAGCCGTGGCGCCGGCGGACGGACCGCAAGCTGGCAGCAGCACGGGCAGCGCGTGAGCAGCGTGTAGCTGAGGCAGCGGCTGCAGAGTCTGCCATCCACCGAGGAGACAGTGAAGAAAGGGGCAGAGATACCGACGACGAGAATGTGCCAATCACCAAGGGCGTTGCTATTGCGACTACACACGAGGTTATTCCGTCATCGTCAAGGGTTTAGCTCTCTTAGAAAGGAAAAAATGTATTGAAGTACTAGGTAGTGAAATCTGAATGAAAGACAATAAATCAATAACACACCCAAATAAAATAAACAGGTAAAAATAATTGTCAGTGATAAAGCAAAATCGAAGTAGAAAACCCAATCCGGACGATGAGAAACAAATCAAAAGAAAAGAAAAAAACAGGTAGATGCCATTAAAGAATGATACGCCATTGAGCCTGCTTGTGACGGATCTGAGCACCGAAAGCAATGAGGAGAGCACCGCCAATGCCGACAATGGCAACAAAAATACCAGCTTGTGTGCCAAAGCAGCTGACGTAGCCAACTTGCGTGACCCACGGCACGATGCCATAGAGGAAGCCAAAGGCGACAATGTTTTTGGACCCGTTGACGAGCATCAGGGCGTCCGAGTTGACGGGCAAAAGGCAGTCAGAGACGTAGGTCATAGTGATCGTGGGCACCGCCGAGAGTGCAACTGAGACCATGCCGTAGCCAAAGAACAGACTTGTCCAGTGCAGTGTTTCCTGTACGCTGTAGCCAAATAGCACACAGCCGGAAACAGTAACGATGATGGGCAGAGCCAAAAGGTAAAGTCGGCTTTCCGGCTCAAAGATACCGCCCCTCTTGCGCAGCCGCCAGTCGCAGAACTTGTCGACGAGCCAGCCGCCAGCAAAGCTGCCGAGAACGTTGCCAATAAGGCCGGGAATGTTGATGAGGCCGTTGATGGAGGCAGACCAGTTGTAGGGAGGCGCCTGCAACACAAATGGGTTCAAGATGTTGACAGCGACCGTAATGACGAGCGACACAGCATAGGACAGGAACGCAAAGATGACGCAGGGGTAGGCGAACATGGGCAGCGGGCGGACAAACATGACAAACAAGTTGGAGTCCGAGGACACGCCGGACCACAGCCGCATCTCCTGCAGCCACGTCTTCTTGAGTACAGTAGCCAGGGATGTCGACGAGGGTGATGCCAGGGACGCAGATACTGCAGTGACGGGCTGCTTCTGCTTCTCCGTGCTGCTGGGGCGGCTGTCACTAGCTACGACGGCAGCAAGGCCGGGCAGGCCCACATTTTGGTCGGCATCGCGGTAGTACCGGGTCTCGGGCACGAAAAGGAGCACGGCGATGAAGTTTAGGGCCGTGAGGATGACGGCAATCCACTTGTGCCAGCGCCAGCTCAGCGAAGTCACAAGAAATCCACAGACAAGCGGGCCAATGGTGTTACCGCCGGTAATGGAGTTCATGTACACGCCCATCTTGGCACCGCGCTCGTGGAGGAAGAAGAGGTCGTTGACCATGCTGGCACCCAGGGCCTCCGTGGTGCTGCCGGCAAATGCACCGACAATGTTGGACCACAGCAGGGACTCAAAGGACGTCGCAAGGGCACCCCATATGAAGCAGGCACATAGCAGTCCGGACGCAAAGACAAAAACAGGGCGCTTGCCGACATAGTTGGCAATGGGCACCCAGAAGAAGTTGAAGACGCCCAGTACTAAGATGGGCCACAGCAAGAGGTCGCTGATCTCGGCCTGGGTCTTGTCAAACTCGAGTGAGAGCTCGTAAAAGGCAGGAGATAGCCCGCCGATGCCATAGTTGGTGAGGAAGGTAAAGGCGCAGACGGACAGGAAGGCAATGTGCTTCTTGTACGTGGGCCAGCTCAGGGGGTCGTTAGGGTCTGTGGGCGAAGGCCGCGGCACCAGCACGAGGTCGTCGACAGAGGCTGAGGCACTGACCTCATGTTGCCGCAGCTGCACGGTACCATCAGTGCGGTCCAGCTCACGGAGTGTGTGGAGCTTCATGCTGGAAATATGCGTATAGCTGATCAATGTGCAGGTACGGGTAGACAAGCAGAGAATAAGGAATATAGATATAGAGACAAAAAATGTGCATAATCTTGCATGCAGGGACCGGCTTTATATAGAAAAGCAAACAACAACAACATTGTAACGGGAACACACTTCAATCTATCTATGTCAGACCAGCAAGGGAGTAAGCAAGATAGAACTGGAACAGTAGCGGAGCAGTTGCGGATGGTGTTACTTTGCGACGAGAGACATGAGATGTGCAGGATGGACTGGAGAGATGCAAAAGAGACAACCGAAGAGGCAAGATAGACGGAGTGGTGCGAGCTGGAAAAGGATCGTCTGTCTCTGTTGTGCAAGTGTGTGTGTGTATTCTACTTGGCGATATAGAGACCAAAAATAAATCCAAGTGATTATGTGCTACGGATGTCCGAAGGAGATCAGCCACTTTGGATCACGATACGACAGCATTAAAGAAAGGTAGTGATAAATTGTTGCTGCCGATGCTCTGCTGCATGTCGTATGCATTGCCTGTCAATGCTGTCTGATATGCTGCCTGCAATGCACTGGTGTCCGGGGGTTTATAAGCGAAGGACACCAATGGTACGCATGTCAGAACCAAATGCCTCTGTCTGTGATACACATGAAGCAGTACAATGAAGGGGTTGCCGTCGTTGGGACCATTCTGGCCACAACATGATGCAGCCAGGAGTGAGATTGCGACCGAGCTGAGAATTCCCAGAGGTGATCACGGCCCTCTCGTTGGACGACGGTAAATTAGACACGACGATAACAGAGACCAACACATGGTGTGTGGCTTCGGCACTCCCCTCGCCACAAGCAACCAAGTTTCGGGGATATAAGACATTCATCTGCCGCACCATGGCATGCAGATCTCCCTTGGGCCTTGGCCCATCATCCTCGCTGAATACAGTATCGCCGTGAAACCTCTTGTTCTTCTTGACTTTTGTTGATCAGTGTCTTTCTCCGAGACGCTGTTATGTAAAGGGCGCATGGAGCGGGCAAGGGCGGCGAAAAAAGGAAAGAGGATGCTCAGCTTTGAGAGATGGACAGCCACTGTGCGATCAAGTGACTACTCAGCCATGATCTTCATGACTACTCGTCCACGAGACAAGCATGCCTGAGACACTCGAGCACGCTTTTACGCGATACAACGCGCGCAAACCGCGGTCGACAGTGGCACAAAGAAAGCCATATGTGAGGCCGAGATAAGAGTGCATATGAATCAGGTTCCGAGCGGTAGGACACGTGAATGTGGTTCTTATGTTCTTCAACGGGTGCGAGTAGTTCGAAATGATTTAAAATCAAACAATACTTGGTAAGTTATTTTGGTCGTTTGCTAAATGGGGTGTGACCAGGCATTTGATTCTTGGTCATCTCGAGAACATATAACAGAGACATGATGCCTCCCCTTCCGTATTAAATGGCATTTTTCACCTGCACTACCTGTTTGCTGTTACATTCACGTGGTATTTGGGTAGTCGCCGCAATACTACCTCTTAGTCAACTGAACGACAAATATAGACACAACTTAGTATGTGTGAGTGTCTCCCCCTCCTGGATAATGAGGCTCAAGTCAGAGACCTACATCACGGACAATGTGACCGCCATATCTGACCATGTCTCTGTCTCAAATCATTTTTCCTCTTCAGTTTCCGAACGGCAACGGCAGTGGATTATGCGGCTCTCCACAAGGCAGACGCAGCACAGACACGGCCTCGCAAGCATGGATGTGGAATAAAGAGAGCCTGCCAGCCTGCATATGCCTAGTCTAGGCAGAAGCAGTGATCCTCTTTCCTGATAGTGCTTACGCCCTGTTGTGATGCTACACTCAAGCGCACTTTCAAGTTGAGAGTTGAGTCACTACCACCGACAGTTGCCGTCCATGGTGTGCCCGTGGCTGCAATCTAGAAGTCACTGGCCATCCATCATTGTGTGTCTTCTGCCGCCATTTACCGCGTGTGCACGACTTATATCTTGGACAAGGCCTCAGCACATCACTAGGCAGTTTGCAGTACACACGACCCCTTGTTGAAGTGCACATCTTCAAACGCCTACCAAAATTCATCAAGTCACTTGATATGAAAAGCACGCATGTCATCGTATGCCATTGCATGTCATCGCAAAGGTGCATTAAATGTGCTCATTCAGACATGCACGAGAAGCGTACTGCTCAAACCATTGCGACTAGCTCGGTCTGCGTGGTACTCGGGCTGCCGCTGGGCTGTACAGTCATATTCAGCCTTGCCAAGTCTACCATAGAACACCGCATATCATACCTATTACTATCTTACATCAACGTCAACATCAGCACCAACAGCCACAGCTACAGCTTACACCAGCCCTCGAGGCTGAACAATATCGGTGGTCATAAATCAGTCTGACTCCTGTCACCAATGTCAACACTCGTATTACGGCTTTCTTGTATCGTCTTGACTCTACCTTCTCCTATTAGCCCCTAATAGCAGACGTTCCTGGACCATCTTTGTCTCGTCACTAGCGGTTTGCCCGTTTTCAACGGCCCTAGCCCAGTCTTTGTTCTTTGTTCTGTCTCGACCTAATTATTCCTATTCTCTATCTGTACAATCTAAAATACTTCCATCATCCTTCCATTGCCCATACAACCCTTCCATCCCCTTTCCCCTTTCCCCTTTATTCTGTCCGGCTTTCGTTTGGCTTCTCTAGCGCCGGACGGTCACCGCATGCCTGATTGGCCGGTCACCTTGCTATCGCCCTGATACTTGATTCTAGGCTCTGCTCTCGGGATCGAGTCTCCGTCTCCGGCAGGGCATGGCATGGCAAGGCATGGGTGCTTGTACCTGTCCTGTCGCCTCCACACCGCTACTGCAACACTTCCGTGACTTCCAGATCTGTATCTTGACAGTTGATCTTATTTTTGCTCTTATCGGTGACCGATCGTCTGCCATCCGGTTTCGCTCTGCCCTTCTCCTTTTTCTTGCCTTTCTTCGCTCTTTGTTCTTGATTGCGAATGCCGTCTTTCGTAGCGCTGTCCCTGTTTACCCTGTTTGGTCGTTCTTGCCGATGTACGCACGTACAGACATGCACCCATGTTTCACTCTTTACAGATCCCAATCCTAGTCTCTACGAAGTAGTCTCTGCCATCGGTCCGCTGTCGACTGTCTCGTTGTCATCTGCATCCCCTGCATCATCTGCATCTTCCGTTATTAATTGGCAAGTCGGAAGCCCCCCGCGCCGTCTCAGCCCAACACGAATACACGCAAGCGGTTAATAAAAGGAATGGGGAATAACAAATCAACACAACGAATTAAAGGAAAAGGAAAAGGTCAGCTGGATACTGCATGCGGAGAAGATAAGACTCGTATTTATCGATTGTTTGGTGGAATATGGTTCACGACATGTTGGTGGGCCCACATTTACCGGATGCACAGTGCTCACACTGTCTTAACTGCACCATCTACGCCCGAACACAGTGCGTGTGGCGAGCCATTGATGCATGGACAGGTTGCGCTGCATGCATCTCTATGCACCCCAAAGAATAAGTTGCTTTTTGTTATTCAATCCTCTTCTCTACTCGATATCATTCGTCTTGTCTCCATGCCGTGGAGACTCCCGTATGCCTGACCAAGCATGTATGGCCGCCCTGTTTTGTCTCTTGTGCCTCAGTTGATAACCTGGCTCCTTCCTTGTGAACTCCTCAAATTCGCCGTTAAACTCGTTCTGAACCTGCTAGTGCTTCCTGTAAACTCCTTCTGAACTCGCCGCTCCTTCCTTTTTCGCCGTTCTGAACTCTTCCCGCCCCCTCAACGCGTCTCCGCCTATGATGCATGTTGCCTCACTTTCGCGGCAGTCTATCACATCTCGTATTTGTCTTATTGCCTAGTTTGTCGAATCGAATTTGTGATTCTTGTCACCCACCATGCTGTTACACGCGTACTCCTCACATTCCTCGTATTGTATTCTCGTTGAGCCTCAATGTCTCTTATTGATTCTTGTCGTCTAGTTGTCCGGTTTTCTCTAGTATTCCTCGACTCCTAATACCCTGTCTGCCTATGTGTATACACTTCCTAATTCAAATCGCCACCCACCACTTTCTCCGGCTCACCCGCTACTAGTCATTTCTTACTCTCTTGCTCTCGGCTCTCTCGCCCACCTCACTCAGTCACCGCCTGTCGTCGATTCCCATCCCATCTCCCGCTCCCGTCTTACTTTTCCGATGTTGGTCCTGATGACCTTGCGAGATCCTCCTTCTCCTTCTCACCTGCCACTGTATCTGCATCTTCTATTATAACTTGTGCATTTGCTTGTCACACTTTCACATGCACAAAGTCGTATGCACTGCTTCCTTTCACTGCACGGCCTCTGGGTCACAGTTCTCCTCCTAATGGTTGCACTATCATGGGTCCTCTTGTCTATTTTCTTCTGTCGTTTGTCTCCTTCGGTATTTATCATGCCATTTATCTCTTAACTTTTACCCCGAGTTAGCATATTAATATGTTCACAAGCCGCCTTTTGTTCTCTGTTAGTTAGTGTCTGGCAAGTGCCATTAGCGTCCTCTAGCGCCTCCCTGCCCACCCAGACACTCCCAGACTCCTAGGATAAACGGTCTGCCACGCTTCGTGCTCACATCATCAGCAGCGCCTAACAATGAGACAATGCTTGCCGAGGCCGCCTAGGTGGACGCTGTAGACTGGCTCACTAGGTATCTCAGTATCTTACGTCGTAGGTATTGATTACCAGAGATTCGCCCCCCCAGGGACCTAGACCCATCGCTACGCTTCCGCAAGGAACGGAGACCCCTAGGGTCCAGTCTTTGTCTACCAAGCTTATCCTCCCCCCTTGTGTGCTGTGTGCTTGTGTGCTTGTGTCGTCTGACCACTCTATCCAACACCTTTTATCTTTTTATCTATGATTTACCTCTCTTACATGTGTGCTCCGTAATACTTCTCCATCTTTTTCACTATCAGCGTCAGGCTTATCGTAGCTGTCAGCCCGTCCAGTGACTGACATATGGTTGCCTTTATTCGTTATTCGTTATTCTTCAAGCACTGTTCTTTGTTATTATTTATTATTCAAGGCATTTTATGTAGTTCTTTATTACAAAAGGTATCTTTATTATCTGGCCGTTGACTGTTCCTTAAATAAGCTCGGGGCTTGCTCTTTTGTCTTCGGTTTTACTCCCGCTCCTCTTCATCTCACGTTTTGACTATTACAGCTTCGTTTTGATTCCCTTTCGTTTCTTCAATTTACTTCCTTTCCTTACTTCTTATTCTTGTGTCTTTATATTCGGTCCCTAGATTATACGATTCGCACCCGTTCCTTAATTTTTGACGACACTGCATTTCTAACAGCACCACACACTCACACATTACAATGGCCAATGTGCACACTCGTCGGCGGTTGTTACGGGACAACATCCGCAAAGAAGACTCCTCCGACTCCGACTCCGAACCTGATGTTGAGGTTCGGAATGCAGCCCGCCGCTGGGCTGCTCGTGGCGCGGCCGCCACCACCACAACCACAGAAGAGAAGAAGAAGAAGAAGAAGCGTCTCCCACCACAGCAGTCCATCGACAAGATATGGGAGACCTTTTCACAAAAGCGGTTTAGCAAGGCCATGACCGTCCTTCCGTTTGCTCCTGTTGCGCCTTCGCCACTCTCAGATCGCGCCAACGAGCTGCTGAGTCTGGGCTACGAGCGGGCCGCTGAAGAATGCCGTCGCAAAGTGCGCAAGATCATCCAGGAGTGCCGCCGCGTTAACATGCGGTACCGAGACCCCGGCTGGGATATCGACTGGGACCTCAAGATGGGCAAGGGTCACTGTCTCAATAGCCTGGGCGAAGAGACATTCGATGTCAGCATGAAGAACATGCTGCGTATCAGTGCATCCGTACCCAAGGCCGTGAAGCGTGTGCACGAGATCTTTGAGAAGCCCACCTTTATGAAGACAGTCAGCGGTAGTGATGTGAAGCAGGGCAGTCTCGGTGACTGCTGGTTTATCTCGTGTGTTAGCGGCCTCGCCAATGTCCCAGGAGGTCTTCAGCGCTCCTGTGTCGAATACGATACAAGTAGGTTTTTTCTAATACAGATTCTTTTTTCCTTCTCGAAGTTATGCCTTTGCTAACAACTCAGAAATCGGCATATACGGCTTTGTTTTCTACCGCGACGGCGAGTGGATCTACTCCATCATCGACGACAAGCTCTACCTCACCTCTCCTTCGTGGGACTCCCCCAGCTTCCAGCGTGACCTCCTTTCCCAGATAGACCAGGACAATATCGAGCACGTCTACCGCAAGACATACCAGACCGGCTCCAAGGCTCTCTTCTTTGCCCAGAACAAGGACCAGAACGAGACATGGCTGCCGCTTATGGAGAAGGCGTATGCCAAGGCCCACGGCGACTACGACAGCCTCACGGGCGGATGGATTGGCGAGGGTCTTGAAGATATCACGGGTGGTGTCACGACGGAGCTGCTCATGTCTGATATCTTTGATACCGACAGCTTCTGGGAGAACGAGCTGAGCCGCGTCAACGAAGAGTTCCTCTTTGGCTGCACGACTGGTCTGCTAGACGGCGGCTACGGCGAGCGCAACGGTATCACCGAGGGCCACGCTTACAACATTGTCGAAGCCCGCACGCTCAAAAATGGCACGCGCCTGATTAAGCTGCGCAACCCATGGGGCAAGGTGAAGGCCGGCACCTGGGAGGGTGCCTGGTCGGACGGGTCTAAGGAGTGGACTACACAGATCAAGGAAGAGGTTGGCCACACGTTTGGCAGCGACTCGACGTTTTGGATTTCGTACGAGGACTTTATGCTCAAGTTCCAAAATGTCGACCGCACGCGTCTGTTCCGTGATACGGACTGGCGCTGCTGCCAGCGCTGGATTGGTGTCGATGCGCCATGGAAGACGTCGTACAACGAAAAATTCCACATCAAGCTCACCAAGGAGTCGCCTCTTGTCCTTGTGTTGTCACAGCTGGACTCCCGCTACTTCCAGGGCCTCATTGGCCAGTACTACTTCCGCATCCAATTCCGCCTGCACTTGCAGGACCGCCCTGGCGCCGAGGACTACATTGTCCGCTCGCACGGCAACTACCTCATGGATCGCTCTGTCAGTGTAGAGCTTCCTGCCCTCGAGCCCGGTAACTATTCCGTTTTCATGTCTGTTGTCGCCGAGCGCGCCTCCAAGCAGCTCTCGGTCGAGGATGTTGTGAAGCGCGAGCTCAAGAGCCGTATTGAGAACGAAAAGCTTGCGCAAGTCGGCCAGGCATATGACCTCGCACACAGCAAGGCGGCCGCCCACCTCGAGGAGCTGTCAAAGGTTCGCAAGAACTCGGACCAGTCCAAGGCGTCGGAAGAACGCAAGAAGGAGCGCCGCAAGGCATGGGCCAAGCGCCACTTGCTCAAGGACATCCAGAAGCGCCAGCAAAAGAAGAATGACGAAAAAACCAAGCAGCGAGTGGAGGCCAAGGACCAGGAGCGGAAGAAGAAGGAGGCAGAAGAGAAGGCCAAGCAGGAGAAGGAAGATTCAAAGAAAGAGAAGGAGGAGAAGGCAAATAAGGCAAAGAAGGTTGAGGAGAAGAAGGAGAAGAAAGAGAAAAGGGAGAAGAAAGAGGATAAGGAGAAGAAGGAGACTAAGGAGAAGAAGGAGAAGAAGGAGAAGACGACTGAGGATGCCAAGGAGCCTAGCAAGACCAATGATACTGTCGAGGCCGAACTCCAGGCTGCGGCTACTGCGGCGGCTACCACCTCTGCTTCTTCATCCGTTGAGATCACCACTGCTTCGTCCTCTGGTTCTAGCACGCCCCAAAAGACACCGCCTGCGTCGCCCAAGAGTGAGCTCGCCACCGAGCCCAACCTGGATGGCGCTACTGAGCTCTCTCCTGTCATCGAGGCCGAGACTGAGGCGGAGACGAAGGAAAAAACCGAGGTTAAGACTGAGACGGACAAGTCTGATGAGTCTAAATCTGGCAATTCCGACAAGGCCGAGTCCAAGTCCGACAAGGCCGAGTCTAAGACATTCGATGCCGAGAACAAGACTGACGAGTCGGATGACAATTCGGATGAGTCAACTACGACGAGCTCAGAGAACGAGGGCAAGTGTAACAAGTGCAAGTCTTCAAAGAAGAAGGAGAAGAAAGCTGCCTCTCCGCCCCCACCGCCACCTCCCTTGAATGAAGTTGACGACTCCTCAGACAGTCCTATCGAAGACTGGGAGGAGTGGTACTCGAGCGACGACCTCACGACCAAGGCGACACGCGCGGCTGCGACAACGGCCGCTGCTGCGGCCTCAAAAGAGGACGACGACAGCGAGGACGAGAAGGACCCGGCACCGTGGAACGCCATCTGCGTGATGGGCATCCGTGTGTACTCCAAGGACGAGAGCCTTGAGCTGCGTGTGGTGCTGGAGGGCGGTGACCTGTCTGAAGGCGGCATGGGCGAGCGCGGCGAGCAAGACCTGGATAACGCGCAGGCCAACGCCGGCGGTCAGCGCATTCGCAAGGACAATGGTCTGTACACCGACCGCGAGGACATTGATATCGAGACTGAGCGCGACGAAATGCTCAAGAAGAAGGACAAGAAGGAAAGGAGGGAGAAGAAGGAGAAGGAAGAGAAGGAGAAGACAAAGCTTGACGAGGTCCAGACGGATGTCGAGGAGGTCAGCAAGACCGAGAAGGCCAAGGATGAGGCAGATGCCAAGACGGAAGAATCAGCTGCGTCCCAGGACGTATCCGAGAAGACAGAGTCGGTTGAGGACACAGTCAACGAGACTGAAGAGAAGGAAGAGTCCGCAGACAAGCCAGCAGACAAGGAGACAGCTGACGACGGCCTGGCAACCTACTCCACGATTGTGCAAAAGGATGGCGAGGAGTTTGAAAAGGCTTCGGCTCCCGTGAAGCCTGAGTCGCTGATGCCGGCCTTTGTCTCTGTCGACGACACGATGATGTGGGGTTGAGGATGCGTTTGATATGCAGTCCGTCATGAATGATTATGAATGTTACGTTAATATAGCAAGCTCTCCTGTATTTTTTCCTTTTTCCTTTTTTTCTTTTCTTTCTTTCTTTCTATTTATTTTATCATCATGGTCTTTAGACCACAACCCAGCTTAATATTTTATCTACTCTACAGTTTGTTAGAAACTCTACTATTATTCGCTGCCTGCTAAGAACTAGACTCTCTTAGAAGAATATTGTGGTATTATTTATTGTTGTTTGAATATCGCGTTGCGTTATCTTTCATACTGAGAAATACTGTGGGGCGGCACTTATATGCGTTGCTGCCTGTTAGCAGCGTCAGGCTGACTGGCTGACTTCCGTCAATACTCAGCTGACATCATCATTCTCATCCTATATAAACTCGGCGACGTCCAGCGGTTCTAAAAATCGAAACAGTGACAACGCAAACCTCAGCATGTCGAGAAAGGACCGAATTCTTGGAGCGCTGTTGGGCGTCCATGCGGGCGACTCGCTCGGCGCATCGTACGAGTTCAACAGCTGGTCGGCGCTGCAAGACTACTACCCCAACGGCATCCCCCACGACATTGTCGGCGGCGGTCCTTTTGGCTGGCCGCCTGGGCATGCCACCGACGACACTGACATGACGCGCGCAGTCCTCCTTGCGTACAAGCACTGTACTGCAACACACGCAGCAAATGCAACAGATGCAAAAGACAGCAGAGACAGCCTAGCGCTGGCAACCGTGGCGGGCAACTATATGTTAGACTGGTACGAGGGACGATGGCCAGGCCGTCGTCTTGGATCGCGACCTGTGGATGCCGGCGGTGCTACACGCGTTGGCCTGTCTACATTCTCAGGCAGCAACCCGCGTGACCCACGGCGAGCAGGTGCAGGCCAAGGCCAGGCAGGCAACGGCAGCCTGATGCGGTGTATCCCAACGGCCCTGTTTGCGGACAAGGCGGCACTGGTCAAGGAGAGCGCCCTTGTTTCTGCAGTGACACATGACGACGCGCGGTGTGTCTTGGCCTGCGCTGCCTACAACACGATTGTTGCCGCGCTGGTGGACGGTGTGCTGCCTGTCGATGCTGTGGAGGCTGGGCTTGCCGTCTTGTCGGAAGATACGGTCGAGCTGATAGTTGCAACATTCACGGGCGACGACGGCGAGGTAGTTGGCACTCTGACCAAGGAGAACCTGCTGGAAGCACTACCACAAGTCCAGTCAGCTATTTCTAAGGGCAAGGCGGTGCGCGTAGGGGACCTAGCCGAGCTAGGCCCCGACGAGGCACCCGGCGGCAAAGCGGCCATCCCGCTGCATGCGTCTGGATACGTCCTGGAGTCACTGACACTAGGTATCGCGGCTGTCCTGGACACCGACAGAACGACAGAGGACCTGCTAGTCGATGTTGTAAGCGTGGGCCGGGATACGGACACCAACGGTGCTGTGGCTGGCGGTTTACTAGGAGCACGCGACGGCGTTGAGGGCATACCGGCATTGTGGCGGTCAAAACTACAGTTTGGACAGGAGTTTACTGAGATTGTCAACTCGTTGGTTAAATAGAAGCTGTACTTCCTACTGAACTACTAAAATAAAAACTACTAAAGTCCAAGGACACTCTTTTCATATCCATCCGTGCCCTCGTCCGTGCGTGCGACTGTGAGTCCGTCGAGCTGGATGCCGTCGAGCACGCGCACATTGACTGGCGCCATGTCGAGGTTCTTCCGGATCATCTCCTTCTTTTCCTCCGGTAGCCTGTCGATGACCTGCTGCGGCGGGCCGTAGACGTTCATGTAGACGTGCACGCCGCATGTCTTGCAGAAGGGGTGGCCCATGAAGCGGCGGCCAAAGCGGTAGTCCTGCACGTTGTCGGTGCCAGAGAGGGCGACCTGTGCCTTGCTCGGGTAGACGCCGATCCATGCGTTCTATCTGTTAGTACTGTACTGTGCTCTGCGAGTTGGTGCTAAACTTACCCGTGCGCAGATGCTGCAGTTGTCCTCTTTAACGGCCATGTCCTGCAGGGGCGATAGCAACTCGACCTGGACGGCGCCGCAGATGCACTTGCCCTTGGTCGGGTAGACGTTCGATTCGACCTTTTCTCGTTGTCTATTCGTTAGCATCTACCACAATAATCGTCGAGCGACATCTAGGACCTACTCGATTTCAAAGGGGTTGACGCTGCGCAAGGCGCGGATGTTGATGGCGTTGCAGCCCTTGAGCGGCCCGTCGACAAATGCCCCGCGCACGCACGATCCACACTCGGAACAGAACTGGTACTCGAGAGACGGCGTCTTGTACGAGACCAGCTTGCCGTCGTCCTTGTCAACTCTGAAGACGTCGTCTGCCACCGCAAGCCAGAGCGCGCCAAGCTTTGCCACTGGCGTGCTGCTGTCACCCACAGCCTTCTTCAGCCCGTCGCCGTCAACATCCACCTCGAATCGATACGCGCCACAGTGACAGTTTCCGTTATACATTTTCGTTACCGAGCAGTTAGCGAAGAGAGGGCATCTCTCGTCTTGTATTTGTAGTCGTGCCGTGGCTGCATGGAGTGCTTGCAGCTGTGCTGACACGATGACGATCCAACGTAACCCACCGTGGCGGGGTGTCTTGTGTCTTGTGTCTTATCTGCACCGCTGCACAGTACTGCACAGTATTTTGTTGCGGAAAGATGCGGATGCGAGTTGTGATTGTGCTTATGCTTATGCTTATGCTTTTGGTTGTGCTTATGGCTCGGCTCACACAAACAAGCATTCGGAGCTGCTCCTTAGTTGCCCTTGTTGCTCTAGCCATGCAGATCACTCGGTTGGTCGTTGGCAACTACCAAATGCGGTTTAAGTAGAATCCTTTGTGCATCCCAGCTTACCATGCGTGATGCATCGGCTGCGATGGCATCGCCACATACAACGATAAAATACTTAAATGAAACACTAAAATATTATCTTCACATCCATTTTCAAACTGAAAAAAGACCTTTGATTCATGTGATATTTAATGTTTTATTCTTCTTCATTCTTCAATCTTCAATCTTTATTCTTTATCCCATTTGATTATTTTACACAGAGATACAGGAAAGAACAGCTTGTCTACAAAGATAATGCATTTTGTAGCACCTATATCATAGACGATCATGACAGCAACCATGTCTGTAATCGACATGGTCTCTGTAACTCAGACCCAGACCCGGGGTACAGTCCAGACTCAGACATCAGTCCAAATATCAGCCAGAACATCGATCATCACCTCTACACAAACGGACACAGCTCTGCCAACAGTGTCCGAGTGATACTTTAGTAGTCTGCCTACGAAAGGCATCCAAGTCACAAATCACAGCTCCTCCCGCCCAGGAAGCAGACCTGCACGTTGCCGTGGCTTGTGTCCCCCTTTGCGTGCTCGTACGGCCACGCTACCGTGGCAAACCAGTTGATAAAGGGCTTGACGCTCTTATTGTAAGCCTGAGCAGGGCTGCTTATGAGGAACGATATCCCAAAGACTTTCATGATAGCGTCCCTACTTTGGAGCGTACCTTGTTGGTCGTGGGGGCTGATATCGTTGTCATTGTTGTCATCGAGACAGCGTCAGCTTTCACACACCTGGTGAGATAAGAATAAATGGATAAACAGCAGCGGCGGGAATAGTATGCACACGAAAGCATAATCATAAGTGGAATCAACTCAAAATTGGTATTCAAAACTGTAAATTCTCGCTGCGAAATTATCAAGCAGCATAGTAGTATCTCGCCTTCACGGCCATTAAAATGACAAACTTTTCTACACGCTACGCTCGACCGGCGCAGCATGGGTGACACGGCCGTTCTCCAGAACAATGGAGAAGTCGGCATCGCGCACCGCTTCGAGACGATGCGCGATTGTAATGACCGTGCTGTAACGAAGCTCTTCGCGCAGAACCTCCTGAATCAGGAACGCGGTCTTCTTGTCGATCGACGCAGTCGCCTCGTCAAGAATCACAATTGGACTGCGACGCAGCACTGCGCGGCCAAGACCAATCAGCTGGCGCTGGCCCTGGCTCATGTTCTTGCCGCCACCATCAACGCGGCTCTCTAGCGTGAATTCGCCTGAAGTGCCGCTCAGCACACGGCGCAGAACAAGCTCGCACTCGGCGTCGGTGTACTCGTTGATCGGATCCAGGTTCTCGCGCAGCGAGCCGGGGAACAGGACGGGGTCTTGTGCTACAAAGCTGATGCGCTGCCGCAGCTTGTGCTTGTTAACCTTAGCAATGTCCATGGCACCGATGTAGATGCTGCCATGGGACATGGCACCAGTCTCGTCGACATCAGGCAGGACTGTGCCGAGCAGCGCCAGGGCAAGTGTACTCTTGCCAGAGCCAGTGCGGCCAGTGACGGCCACTGTTGAGCCGGCGGGAATACGCATGGTAATGTTACGCAAGCTTGGCTCTAGGTGAGGGGCGTAGCGGAATGACGCATTCTCAAAGACAATGTCGTCGTTAGCGGTAGGCCAGGCA
This sequence comes from Ophiostoma perfectum, assembly GCA_029298845.1. Lineage (NCBI taxonomy): Eukaryota > Fungi > Ascomycota > Sordariomycetes > Ophiostomatales > Ophiostomataceae > Ophiostoma > Ophiostoma perfectum. The sequence continues at coordinate 90,105 of JANSLV010000008.1, read as the reverse complement.
GCCGGGGGCTCGACAGTACCGACGGGCTCCGCATCCAGGTCAAGCAGCTCAGTAACACGCTCGACCGACACGAACTGCATCTGCAGCTCACCGTAACGACGGCACAGAACTTGAGTCGCGTTCACAAAGTTGGCAGCGGCCGTCAAAACGAATGCAATCAGTCCGCTGGACAGGCCAGTACCAAGCGCGGTCAGGGTGAGAGCGAATGTCGAGAGCGCTGACAGAGAGTTGAAGCGCCACTGTAGCCACGCCTGCAGCGACCAGTAGAAGTGGTCCATGCGCTGGAAGGCATCGGTGGTGATAATGATGCGCTCTTGGAAGTGAGGCTGTACACGGAACGCGCGAACAGTTGTAAGGCCCTCGAGAAGAGTGCCAAAGTTGGACATGAGTGGAGACAGAGACACCATCTCCAGGCGACGGAGCGACTGCGAGGCGGGAAGGAACTTGAAGAAGATAATGACAAAGACGATCGTCATAAACACAGCCATGACAAGGAATGTCGGGGTGGCAGTGGCAATGACGAGGATTGAAGACAGCCAGTTGAAAGCGAACCAGGTGCAGCGGAAGATTTGCTGTGCAACGGCACCGTCAATGGTACCGATATCCGAAGTGACGCGGTTCATCAGGCGGCCAACGGGTGTCACATCAAAGAAACGGAATGGAGCAGTGCTAACGCGAATCATAACCTCCTGGAACACTTTCTTGCCCGAGAAGTAGGTGATTCCGATCAGGATGAACTCGGGAAGCGAGCGGAAGAACATGCCAAAAAGTGAAATCACAATGAACCAGAACAGCCATGGGTAGACGTTCTCGTTGGGCGAGGGGAGACCAAACTGGCCATCAAGCAGACCACCACTAGTGCTTTTGCCAGCGGCCATCTCCATGGTTGAGTGAGCAGAGAAGACACCGTCGTCGCCCTGGGACGAACCCATGACGATCTGGCTCGCAGAAGCGACAAGAGGTGCCACGGCGCGCGAGACAATCTCCATGGTAGAGATGTCGCCATAGGCCTCGCCCCAGACCTTGAGGTAGTAGTAGTAGCCAATCTTAGCAATCCGGAACATGATAAAATTGAAAACAGCAAAGGACCACAGCCAAAGGCTACCAGATTTAACGTAGCGCCAGTACACAGACAGCACGACACCACCGTGAGAGCGGTGCTCCTCTTCAATAAACTTGTTCTTGGCGACCTTGGCAGCATCATCCTGGGGGACAGCTGCGGCACCGGCCTGATTGCTCTCACTGTCCGATTGAGAAGACGAGCCTTCGGCGTCGCTGGTTTCTTCGGCAACTGGGCCGAGAGCAGTAGCAGCACTAGACGGGCCAGCAACTGGGCTCGCGACAGACAGGCGAACCTGCTCAACATCGATCTTGGTAACGACACCGTTCTCGTCGCTGACTTCATAGATCTGATCAGCGTGACCGGCAGCAAGGTCCATGCGGTGGGTGACGAAGATGACCAGGCGCTTTGACATGAGTCCGGAAGTAGAGAACAAGCGCTTCATGATTGTCTCTGCGGTGTTATGGTCGAGGGCAGCGATCGGGTCATCCAAAAGAAGAATACGGGCACGACTGTAGACAGCGCGGGCCAGAGCGACACGAGCCTTTTGTCCACCAGAAAGACCAATACCGTTTTCACCAACGTTGGACAGGTCACCAGCCTCAAACTCGGCGAAATCGGGCAGCAGACAGCAGGCCTCAACAACCTTGTTGTAGCGCTCCTCGTCGTAGGGCAGACAGAAGAGGATGTTCTCGCGGACAGTCATGCTCTGCAGCCACGGGGTCTGAGAGCAGTAACCGACGGTCTCCTTAGGAACGGAGCGAGTACCGGAGTGCTTGTCCATCTCACCCAGCATAGCCATAAGCAGAGCAGTTTTGCCAGTACCGACCTTGCCGAAAATAACAGTGAGGCCGGGACCTTCAGCGGTCAAGTTGACCTTTGATAGAATAGTAGTCTCGGCAGTGGGCCACGCGAAAGCGGCCTCCTCGAAGCTCATGATCATGGGTCCTGGCGGGTGAATGATACCGTCAACAAGCTCGCCTTCAGAAACCTGTTGCAGGACATCGCCTTCGGCGTTGTCAACGCCCTCTTTGTCGGGTTCAGCCATGAAAGCCTCAATGCGACGCATAGCAACATTGGCGTTCAGGAGCACAGTAATCAGGTCGGGCAGTTCGCGCAGACTCTGCTCGAGCAGGTTGAAGAGGTTTAGAGCGGGGAATGCAACATCAATAGTCAGGGGAAGCCCCTCCACGACAGTATACATGTAGAAGGCGGTGATGGGGAAAAAGTAGGCAGCGGCCTGATTGATGATGAAGATAAGTCTCTGGATCATGCTAGTGATCACGCGGTACGACAGCTCAGTTTCACGGGCATTGAGGATGTTGACAAGCCACTTGTCCTGCCAGTCGTACCAGCGCAGATGGCGGATAGACTCGATAAACTGCGATGTGACCTGCAGCTTGATGTCGGTGACGGCACGACGCGCCATCTCCCAGCGCACAAGATACTTGACAACAAAGACATTGATGACTTGGGCAAGGACGATAACGAAGATGCCGAGCAGTGCGGAAGCGCCGAGCATACGCCACAGCAGATAGATGGAGAGGAAAAAGTTAAGAGGTTTGGTGAATAGAGTGGGGAACTCCCAGAAACGCTGGGAGACCTCGTAGACATCGTTGCGCATGAGGTTGAGGATTTTGCCGGTAGATGCGGGAGCAGAACCGCTGGCAGCACCGTTGGCAATTTCGGTCATGCCACCACCACCGCCGCGAACGCCACCGCCACCTGCAGCACCTGGAGCACCTCGGCTGACCAAGATTCTGGGCTTGGGGGTAGCGCTGTCTCTGCGCTTGCCGCCCTTTTTCTTGCTACCTTCAGCGTTGGGGGCACCGGGAAAGGTAAACGCCTTGCGGCGCAGGGTCTTTTCGTAGATCATGGTGATAAGTTCACCACGCGACCGCTCGTAACAACGCCGCGTGTACCAGAGGGCAAAGATGCCGGCCTGTGCACGAAGAATGTTGATGACGCAGATGATGAAGGCGTAGATGGCAGCGACGCGGCGACCGGCATCGGGGCCCTCCATGGAAGACAGCATCTGCTTGAGCAGGACGATAGGTAGCATAGACAAAACAGAGTCTGCAATACCGAGCAACGAAGTGATAATCAGGTCAGGCGCGTTGACTGTAACGATACGGGTAGTGACGGAGCCTTTGACGTCGTGGAAGAGGCGGTAGAGGCGGGCGTGCTGGAACTCAAAGGGCAGGTGCCAGATGTCCTCGTCGTTCATCTGGCGGGCGTTACCGAGGCTGATCATAGGCGCCATCCAACTAGCAGTCATCCACTGGTAAAGGTTCAGGTTGTCCTCGGGACTGCGGTTCTTCAGAGAGGGTGTTTCAAAGAGGGTGGCGATCTTGTCGTTCTCTGCGCCGTTGCCAATAAGAGGATCACGCATAGGCATGAACATCATAACGGCGAGGGACAGGCCAGTGATGCTCATCTCGGCAAGCCAGGTAAGGCTTCCAGGCCATTGAGATAGCTCGGGCACGCCGAAGAGAAGTGCAGTCTGCGTAGTAAGGGTGATGCTGTGGATGACAAAGACGGTGCCAGGAACGGTGCGCGGGCGATCAATGGCGAGAAGCAGCGCTGTGATGACGCAGGGGGCGACGGGCGTGAGGTAGAGGAAACCGAGCTTGGCAGCGAACGTCAGGATGAAGCTAGCAGCAATACCTGAGACGGACAGCACAAAGAGCGAGGCGGTCAAGAGATGCCATGACTGGATGTTAAGCGAGACGAGGCTGCTGGCAAGGCCAACGGGGCGCACGTCGACGGCGCTGCTGCGGCGGCCAAAGGCGACCACGGTGCTGCTGGCGCTGCTATCGCCGGCGTTCGTGTCCGAATCGTCGATTTCGGCGTCGATCTCCGCATCGATGTCTTCTTCGATGATGGCCTGCTCGCCCTGCTCGCCATCCGAAGGGGTGACGCGGCCGTTTCTCAGGCCGTTGACATCCTCTTCCGTAGCAAAGCCACGCAGCCAGACAGGGCGACGGCGCCAGGCCGGACGCAGCGCATAGCGAGCGATGAAGATGAGCACTGACAGCAGAAAAGGGATATAGGCTACCAAGCCAGGGCAGCCATTACCAAACGTGGCTGTCTTGGGGAACTGGCGGTGTTAGTCGCGTGGATTGGCACACTTGGCGATTTGGCATAAGGTATAGCGGGAACGACAGCAAGCAAGCACGAGCTTAGATAAGAGGGCAAATCTCGGCGGTCGCGTGCAAATGAAGGCAAAGTTTGTGTAAAAGGTTAGAGACTCACCCATATCTGTGTACAGCAAGAAAAACAGGGCAGAATGCTGTTTGGCCAGTCTGGAGAGGACGACATGGCCCGTGATTGCTGTGAGATTGCTGTGAGGGCACTCGCGCAGAAAGAGCGACCGAGACTATGACGACACAAGAAGGAGCTACCCAAACAGCTTCCAAAACGGTATTCAAAAGGTAAGAAATGTTTAAAAAGGCAGGAGACGCCAAGTGATGGCCAGGCACAGAAGGTGCGATGGACTGTGAATGGCACGGCGACAGAAGAACATAAATATATAATCAAAGCACGTGGCGAGAAGACAGCGATCGGATCGACTCGATGCTCAAGGTACCGAGACACAATCCGGGCCCGGGGCGATATTCAGCAAGCGCCTCTGCGAACGATTGCTGACTTTGGCGAGTCAGGATCCGGCGCAGGATAGGTCGACGATGGGGGCCGCCGGCTGGATGAACGAGGCTTGGTGAAGATGAGGAAGAAGGAGAGAACCCAAGACGAAAACAAAAAAAAAGGAAATAAACAGAATAGAACATCAACAACAGAAAAGCAAGTCCTGGGAATAAAATTTCACCAGCCAAATAGAAATACTGATCGCAGAGTGAGTGCTTTGTTCAGCGTACCGTGCCCCGTATCACAGTGCACTGTGTCACCTTCTCGCGGGGGGCGATCGACAGGTCCTACTGTGACCATCTAGACGTCGTCTGTCTTTTGAAAGGGCCTACGTAAGTACGCCTGTAGCATAGTTCCGCAGCTGCTGAAGCAAGCCGTTGGCGGAAGCCGGAAGCACGACAGAGCTCCCAGAGCTCCATGGCGCCGGATAGACAGACCCTACAGTGCAACGCAGTGCGCTAAGATGCAAGTGGCGCCGGTGCCGACGTCGGCTAGTGGCTGTTAGAGTGGGGAGCGGGTAAAGAGCGTGTAGTTGTAAAGGTGCGCGACAAAGTAAAGACAAATGAAGAGGCCGAAGCGAGGTAAGCGATCCCAAGGACACTGAACTGATCAGTTGATCTACTCAGTATGCAATCATCAGGCATCTTTCTGTTGCCTGGATCTGTTCACCCTTTTCATGCGAAGCCAGAGAGCGAATACGACAGAGCGAAATCGGCTTAGCTAATCACCCTCACCGCACTTCCGGCCTGCAGCTCCGTCCCGTTCAGGCAACCCGGCGGGCTGTACAAGTCAATCTCGCCCAGGTAGTACGGCGTATGTACGCACTGTGTCTCCATATATCGGGCTGCAGGCCGAGTCGCAAGGCTTCACGCGCAGGCAATGGGCATGAGGCTAATGCAGGCTGCAGTTGTGAGCTGTTGATTCCGCAACATGCGATAGGCTATCCGTTCTGTCTTGCAGGCTAGCTCGTGCAGACTCGACACCGGTGCCACCGTCGATGAGATGTCTAGACTCGTCACAGCTCGTACACATGCTTCCTACTACGTTGTGCAAACACTCGCTTATGTAATCAGCTTCTCTATGCCTAAGACAACACATCATTCAATTCACTGCTTCTCTACTCTCTCGCTCTCGTCGTTCGCCGTCTTCGCCGCTGCCCCGCCCGCTCATATTCCGTTTTCTCTCACTGTGATAGAATCCCTAGCTCCTTTCACCACTTGAACGGCTCGGAGATGTGGGCCGTCTCGTGGCCTGGCCCTCATCTACGCTCCGTTATTTCATCTCCCGCAACCCGTGCCAATGACAACGTGGCGCCATGTCCACCCAGTTAGTCTTCCTCTGTCTTTCACTGTGGTCATTTTACCTTTTCCCCTCTGTAAGCTCTCTCTCATGCCTACCTACATATACAGACAGTTCGGTCGTTCTCCGATTGTCTCGGTTTTATCTTGTTAGTTCGATCTTGATGTGGAGGCGGGCTGTGCAGAGCAGAGCCAAGAGCCAAGACTTTTTATCTTTCCAGCAATCTCCTCCTCTAATTGTTCATCATTAGTCGCATTCTCACTCGGCCGACGCGAGAGGCAAGGCTGGTGAATAACGCCAATGACCAGTAAGACGACTGCACTGTGTCTCCATGGTATCCTGGCTTCCAGTTATGAGTATCGCAACGCCAGACACTGAGAAGATAGGTTTAGGAAGACATTTACATAATAGACACTATAGAAGAGGCATGCCGTCTCCGAGACGATACCGACGCTCCGAGCGTGAAGAATGAGTAGCTTTCAATGCGATGTAGATGTATTCGTTTGGGACAGACGAGTCAACGAGTAGCAGTTTTAGGAAGGGCAGGTAAGATATATGAAGCGGAAGAAACCAGTGCCACAGTCAAAGGACCATGCGAACTATGGTCTCACTAATGGAGGCATGCGTTGGCAGTGCAGTATTGCGTTGTAGATCGATACTGTAGACGATATTTTATGCTGTTTAACACTGTCCTTCAGATGTTGGGGGTATAAGTTACTGGCTTGAGTCGTTGGTATCCCGTACCCTTGATACTGACATCGGTTTGATTGGAACTCCGGTCAGGGTCTTTTCTAACTTGCGTAGGCACCGTGGATGGGGAGGCATGAGCATCAGATAAAACTAGTCGGCCACGCAGATGAATGCTGTCATAAATCACAGGTCGAGTCACGTTGTCGATTCAAGCTTCCATGACTGACTCGTCTTATTTCCAAACGTGGCACTACCGGAAAACGATTCTCAGGGTCCTGTGCCGTGTGTCGTTACGGTATTTACGTCATACTAAACCCTTGATTGACGCCAACTTCATAGCGCAGAATTTGTGATTTCATAAAATATATTAGAAATGCTAAATGCTGTGACCCCAGAAAGTCGAATAACACTGGTATGCCGCTGTATAATGCCAAATTTCAGATCTCGCTAGAACACTATGCAAAGAACTCCAAACAAAGGAAACAAATAGTAAAAAAAGAAGACCCTGACCCGTTTTCCCATCCCAGATATACACATTAATGCCATGACCCATCATCTCGTCGGAAACAGGCAAGCAACGGCAGACTACCGGTACTCGGACGGACCCCATTGCTATTGCAATTGCTTTGTTTGTGGGCTGTGCGGGTAGGTGCTGGGCTCTATACTGCTGGGCTCTATTGGTGAAGACGGCAGCTCGGCAATGACCTTCGGCGGTGCTTCTGATGACAGCTCAAACACCATGTTCTGTAGCGGCTGCGGCGAATGCATATGCCCTTGGTAGTACATTGTGGACGGCGTTGCCGGGTAGTAGACTGTGGATGGCGTTGTCGGGTACGAGTCGACTGGCGCGTGCATCCATTTCGCGTCGCCGGTGCCTTCATGCATCTTGTAGTCGTACGTGCTGCCGGCGGAGCCTGGGTAGTGCGACAGCTCGGTGCCTCTGAAACCCCCACTGATGGTCGGAGGGCCGAGCATGGGGTGGTGCTCCTCGCTCGGCTGCTTCTTGCGCCGCATGCGGACAATAAAGAAGATGAGTGCCGCTATTATGGCGACACCTGCAACGGCGGCACCGGAAACGATTCCAATCTTGGCAGTGCTGGTAATGCCCCCCGAATCATCATCACTATCGCTGGCCGCCGTATTTGTCGCAGTTCCGCTCGTGCTTGTCAGCGTCACCGTGTAGCCACCTGATGCCGACGTAATAGTCGTGGTACTGTCCGTCGCTGTGCTATGGGATGACGATGTTGTCGATGTGGACAAAGAGGTGGGCGCAGAGGTGGGTGCAGAGGTGGCCGCAGAGGTGGACGAGGAGGTGGACGAAGAGGTAGACGAAGAGGATGACAGTAAGCCGTTACCTGCTGCCATAAATTCTTTTTGAGACACGCTCAGCGGTGTATCGCTAAAAGCACACGCATCCGCCATGACGCTATAGACGGTCTCGAGGTCGCCTCTATCCGACGTGCCGATGCATGTGGCCGCATTGATCACAAAACCGCCGCCGTTCTCACAGAGGCACTTGTTCATGGCTGTGATATCGGTGCCATCGCAGTCACTGCCGTTGGCTGCCTCATACATGCACGGCTGCGCATTCGTAGGGTAGGCAGAGAAATTGTTTGTGAATGCTGACAGCACAGTAACAGACTGAAACAATACGGCCAGCAGCATCAGCGACGGTAGTCGCTTGCCTTGTCGTATCGCCATTATGGCCGAATATGTTGTGTGTTATCGTAGGACGAGCTCGGTATCGCGATATGTCGGGTATACGTGATGTACGTCGTGAAGTATGTCGACAGATAGGTTGCCTGTCAAAGCGCAACGCGTCGTGAATCTTCGCGGGCGGGTGTCGTTGCACTCCGCGGCGGAATAAAAAAGGTAACGAATGTCGAGGAGGCTCGCCCAGGAAAAGGCCGGTTCAGTGCCCAAGCCTATGTGTGAAGACGATAGTCAAAGCGAAAACACTGAAGCCCTACACTAAGAATGAATGACGAGCGGCAGAAGGGCCGGACAAAAACGAGCGGATGAACAGACGAGCTGTCGAGCGGTTGGGTGTCTGTGTTTGTGTAAAGAAGAAAGTGTGTGTGGCGTTTGATGTCAAACGTCGTCTGGGAGAAGAAGAAAAAAACAGAACAGGAGAACGGGGTAGGAAAGCTCAAACGATCGTCACAACGAATTTGGTAAGGAAAGTAACGTAACGGTCCAACAGAGGAAAGATCAGAAAGCAAGCCAGAACCAGCAAAGGAACTCAGATCCGGGGGCATGAGAAACCTGGAAGTGAACAGAAAGGTAAGATAGAATATGAAATGGAAAGACACACAGGTGTTGAGTCGGAAAGGAAGGATGAAAAGGAGTGCAGGGCTCGTGCTAATGAAAGATGAAACCGAAATCCAGGTCTTGTCTTCTAAGCATTCCCTCACCAAGGCAGATCTCCACGACTGAGCCACCCAACCCATGCAGTATGCTGCTCTAATTCTCATTCTTCTCCCATATCACTCTCATCGCTCGTCTTCGTCCTGGCCTAGTAGGTGATATAAGATACGAACCAGAGCAAGGTGTGGCTTTCCATCCGAGGAATACCGATTGGATGCCCCCGAACTATGCAAGCCACTTGCTGGCCAAATACTCCAGGCCATCATCAAGCCGGAACACACAAACCCCTCGCAACAGGGTTGCATTCCTTGGGAACACAGACGATTATGCCTTATTCTTCCAAGCGACAAGCTCCTTCGCCACAGTCTCTATTCCTCTTCCTACTCCCTAGCCAGAGAAGCATGTCCAAGAAAAGTAGTGTGCGAGGACTATCACTCTGTAGCTCGTGTGTATCTTATATCTAAGCATAGAACAGTTAGTCGTCAGCTTACTTTGTGAGTGCGATAGTTCGTATGGAGGGAATAGATCTTACAGATATTGGACTGGAATAGCCCCAAATAAATAGGGGCTGAAGCACAGACGACAGTAGGATGGTGATGTGCGATGGAGGCAGGGGTCGAGGTTAAGTTGCTCCTGTTCAGGAAGTCACCAAAGTCCAGCCTTTTTCCCCTTTTTGACACCACTGGTGTCGGATTGCTTGACCGACAGTCACTCATCTGCTAACTTGACAACCAGCATCAATTTCCTCAACCTAAGATCCAGCTCCAACAGTGTGCACTTGCAATCATGGTTCCAACTCTTCTCCTTAACACGTCAATAGGCTTCAAAGTCGTTCAGACAGATGACGTTGATCCGCTCGTCGTCTCGTGGAAAGGTACGCTTAAAATAGAATACTTTAAGGGAAATAAGCTAAAAACTTAAATATGGCGGGGGGCTGTGCAGCTGCTCGGGGCCTTTGGTTTAGGAGGAAGAGCTGACAATGAGACTGTTAGGGCTGAGCCTAAACTTTGTTTAGCGGACATCCATTGACACATTTTGTCATTATTCTTTTCTGATGACGGAGATTTTCTGTCTGCTCATCCACAATTGCTGTGAGGATCACCTCTTGTCCTTCTTTTTACTTCTCAGTTTCTTTTTTCTTTATCCTTGAACTTCGCCCGGTCAAAATCCCGGGTTGCTTCAGCTGGCCAGTGTCTGCATTTGTGTCTGCGTTGCCTGGCTAGGCAGCCCGGGTCGAGAGGCCAAAAACACAACTCTCGACATTAGGGCCGGCCATTTCACGGAGATATGTGATGGAGTTGGCGACTTTGTCACAAAGCACGCCCGGGGGCGATTCGTCCGTGGTCCGAGCCAGCGGGATTATATGCTCGCCGTCAATCAGCACAATGGATTTCGTCGCGGCCGCTTGCACAAAGACGAAGAAGCGCGGCACGTCTTTGGGGATCGCAGTCTTGGCTCGGCCGGTGCCAGAGACAGGGGCAGGTGTCTGCTTTTTTTGCTTGGGCTGCAGCTCAACCCACATGCCATTGCACACGGCTGTCATGTAAGCTGTCTGGAGCGAGGCGGCTGCGTTGATAATGCCTGTCCGCTTGTGCTTTTTTACGGCCTGGCATTCGCTGTAGAGGTCGTGGATGGCCGACTCGGGCTCTGCAAGGTCAGCGCAGCTCGTCATTGTGAAAGTTCTCAAGTGGTAAAGCATACTTCCCAAGGTGTCGTAGCCAGAGTTGAAGACGGCGTGCAGGAATGCATAGACGTCAGGAATCATCCATAGTTTGGGCGACACAGTCACCACCCCGAGCTCATGGTCCTCGATGGAAGAGGGTCTGTCCACCATGTCATACTCAAACTGCTCCGAAAAGGCAAGAATAATAGCATGGAACGCCGGTACTTCTTGGTTTCCTGCATTGAGACAGTCTATAATCGTGTCAATATCGGTGAAGATGAGGTCCCGGGTCAGACCAGCCCTGTAGCCAAAGTCGTTGAAGGCAAAGGGCAGGGTGGACATGACTCTGCAGCCTCGGTACTCGTCTGGCATCGTGTTTGGATGTGTAGACAGTAGACACAGTGTGGAAGGTCGGGGCAAGTTGATGAACGGCAACAGATTGTGCTCAAGGTCAAAACTGAAGTCGGTGTTTTCCTTCCGCGATGTCTTGCTTGATAAGGAGCAAAGGCTGTGAGGTTTTGCTCAGGTGGGAAAGAGTGGTTTTTCACTATGGTATGTCGGTCGCGACTTCCGTTTTTGGCGGAAAGACAGTGAATTCACTGCTTTACCAAAAAGGAAGGAACTCATGAGGAAGGAGCGAGTTGACGAGGCTACCATTACGCAACAATACCACGAGGCTTCGTTACACCAACAGCTCTTGCTTTGTCATCCTACAACATCACCTCATGACACCCTCAAGACATGTGTAGCAGTTAGACATGACTATGTTATTTGTTGGTAGAGTATTAGCAGCTCGAAGTGATACATACACGTATATCAGTTTGCTGTATGTTTCCACCATTAACAGCACGATGGTGATGCTTGACATTTACTGCTATTCAAGTTAAATGCGCTCTCCTTTATTTCTCGAACTTTCTATTACTGTTGTTTATTTAACTGTTTGGCATGAAGTACATGTATACTATTATTGTGAGTTTCTTCTTATTATGCTATTGTGCGATCATTGCTTGGTTTGAGTTGTAAATAATCATTATGACAATTTAGTTTTTATTTTTTTATTGTCTTTCTTTTTATTTACCAAAATACAATTAAATCACTCCAAGCCCCAAACCTCAAAACTAGAAAAGAATAACAAACAAATAATATAGTCAGCAAAGACAAACGTATATTACGTTTACATTTGATACATTTGAACATGCAACGTATAAAAAGATGCACTTGTGAGAATGCTCGTCTTTTACATGCTCAGGTGCGGAATGCTGGATATGCTTAGGACCTGCGTCGGACCCAAGGCAAAATAGACTTGTCTTGGCAGCCCCCAACGATCATCTCGCAAGGTTGGACTGACAAAGTACCAATGACGACAATACGGATGCAGGTTAACACTTGGCATATCTGACATCTGGCAAGAAGTCGTGAATCTAAAGGAACGTGCTGAGTAAATTATCACCCCACAGATGTCGTCGTCATCCTTTCGGTTACCAAGGATAACTATTCCAGAATAATAGGCCGGCGGCTGGACGAGTGTGACGATTGGCTGTGCTGAAATTGGCTTGCAGTTAGTAGAATAGTTAGCATGTAGGATTGGGTGAGACCAAATGCTAGTATTCTGCAGGGTATTTTTAGAACAAATGATATTGTGCATATCTAGATCACAGCAAGCAATACGACGTGTGGGCATGGCAAGAGCGGCTGCTTTTGACATCGTGACTACATAAGTACCAATGTTCCGTCTTTTGACATGACTACTTGGTTTCTTGCATGCAGTCAAGTTCAATGCAAACTTCACCTACGAGACGATACACTATCACTTGTCTTGATAGATCGAACGCACATTTGATGAGAGAACAGCAATTGTGAAGGGAGAGAAAAGCAGCTGACGGGTCTGGGCTCTTGGGTACGGAGACAGTTCTCACCGTTAGTTGTGTACCCAATCCTCTACAAAAGAAGACATTCTCCGGTCGTTTTTATTTTCTCAGCTGCTCGCTTGCAATGACAGATGTAGTGCTCCGGTCCTAGGTGGTGGTAATGTGACAACGCTATGCCGGTACTGGTTGAAGGCATGCACGCGAATGGAATAAGTATTACGACGGTGAAGCACGGCGAGCTAATGTGACGAGACGGGAAAACGGCACCTTTTATTTATTATCTGCATATCTTATCTTGAGATACTCCATGGTGTAATTATCGTATCACGCACGTATGGGCTCCCAGCCGGTAGTGGACTGTTGTTGTTTCGGGCACGAGGTCAAACAAAAAAAACAAGACGACTCCATCTGGGGTGGGATGTCATGTTTATGCGAGATGAGCGCTGTCAGTAAGGTAATACTATGTTAATAGAGAAGGGCTTTTTTGGTCGCGTGCCAGTTGGCCCGAGTAAGGTCTCGCAAGCCAACTCGCTATGACATTCACTGAAGTGTCTCACGCCGTGTAAGAGGCACAACGGAAATACTGACAGCAGGGAGGGAACGGATGTTCAAGACAAGCTTTTGTGAGCATGGACGACGCATTCCTACTCAAACTATACTTTTTCTATTTAGCCATGTTCATATTGCGTGAGGAAGCAGAGGGAGAGAAGAGCCTCGGGGCACACAATGTACGGAGTTAGGAGTTTCCAGAATCTGAGACGGGCACTGTCAGAGAATGTCGTGGAGAGGGGGTGTCCGAGGGTCATCGTGAGGGTCGGCTGTGAGGCTAATGTGGGCTAATCTGTGTCTGCTCCATATCATTATGGTTTATTTATATTCTCTAATAGTAGCTCGTGAACCTATTGTCCCAATTTCGGCCGAGTCGCTGTCGCTGCATCACCTGCCCAGTGGTGCCATTCTTTGCCCAGCGTTAACCGCCAAGTAGTGTCTTGTCTCTTTTCATATTATTGGCATACCACTATTTGGTATTGCCCTACTCTGAGTGTGTCTGCCTGCGGTCGTACGAGAAAGGGTGCTAAAGCCGCACGACTTATGGCTATGCCCCCTTACCATCTAACGGAGTGGTTTCGCTCGCATCTTCCGGCCGTGAGACGCATCAAACAACAGACAGGGGGCGTCAACTATCGTGTGAGAGTAAAGAGTAAACCACACGGAAAAGAAAAACATTTAGGAAATGAAAGCTGATCGGAAAAGAAGGAGACAATGGAGGCAGGACCGAAAAGTATGATGGGAGTTTCAAATCTGGATCGAATTCTTTAGAAATAGGATCCATTTCCCCTTTCCTCCTCGATTCCCCATCTTGCTTCCGCTCTCTCTATTTTCTCCGTCTCTCTTTTCTTGCTTCTCTTCCTGCTTCTTTTCTTTCTTTTTGCTTTCTCTCTTTCCCTCTCTTCACCTTCATCCCTCTCACCACCCTCAATCTTTATTCTTTCGTTATCCTTGGCAGGCCGTGGACCGGTCGTCAATTGCTGGTCAATAACAACTTCACTTCTTCGACTCTAGTCACTCTTTATTTATATTTTTCGTCTTTTCTTTCGTCTCTTTTTCGTCTCGCTATCGTCCCTCTTTAGTATTATTCTCGCCAATACTTTGCCAAGACAGCTTGGACACCAAGGTCTCAAACCGTGATACCCCGTTACACTTCTCTCTTTAATACTCTACTTGCCTGTCTCGTCAGCTCTACTCTCGACTCGACACTCGCAGGAATCAGATACCCAAAACCATACTCAACACAACAACACCAAAGAAGAAAAAAAAACCCAAAAACATCACGATGGGTCAGGCTTTCTCCGTCGAGTTTCCCGACACGTCCGCGGACGTCATCAGCCCCCAGGATGCACTCGGCGAGCTTATCCTCGCCGTCGCCTGGGCCGGCACCTTTTACGCCATCGGCATGATCTTCACAACTGTCCAAATTATCGACCGCTGGCGGGGCCCGCGCGACGACAACCCGACCGGCTTCTTCTCTGTATTAGCGGCACTGTTCTTAGCCATACCGTGGCCAGCAGTACTGGTGATTCTGGCCATGACGAACAACTAGCTGTGACAGGGTCGGCTGCAACACGGAGGACTACACAGGGTGTCGGATGCTACATGGTGCAGAGTACCCTCGAGATGAACGAACAGAACGGCTGCCTTTTCCGTTGCCACGACAATAGACAATGCCGACGACACACGGCATCCGCGGTGTCGTGCCCGTTGATGATGACGACGGGTTGTTAAAAGAAATACTCTGCCGTTGTTGGTATATTTTCTGAGCACGGACAGGCAGTGCGAGGGCACCCGGGCAGAAGCACGGAGAGAGGAAGGACTAGAAGGAGAGGCTTCTACGCCTGTACACAAGCGACGGTTTTTTGACACATCTTATTCTTTTTTATTTATTTCCACCTTTATATTCCATTTATACTTCTTCTTCTGCAAGGTTCGAAAGCATCTACAGTCTAATACATGGTCTATCTCGAAATCATATCTTTATCTTACTAGTTACAGTCCACTGCCGATCTCATGTAGCTTTATCCTCGCGGAGCAGAGCTAGAGATGTCTTTGATCGTAGAGCTCAAAAGTACTAACAGCGCACAATACGTCACTCTAGCTAGAGCAAATGCACATTGTTGTTGGTTTGTTGTTTTCTTTGTCATACACAAAGATGGCGATGTACTAACTGCAAGACAAGTTTGCCTCCTGTTGCACTCTGCGAGTTGAAACACAGTCCGTCCAGTCTCGTTTAGTATCCATCGCCCGGCGCAGGCCAAAGCACAGAACAGCAAAAGAGGTTCCCCGTACAAGTGTAGAATAGGGAACACTGTCTGTTTTATCAAGGTGGGGCGGCGCCGTTCATTTCGGAATTTCATATCTCATTTCGTTCCGACAACATCGACTGAGCTCAGCGCATCTAGACATTCTATAGCTCTATCCATACTGTCCATCTTGAATCTTGACCAAAACAACGAACATTTATCAATCCATCAAGATAGACATCATGAGCTCCTGGGCCGTGATCAAGAACTCGGATCAGCCTGCGCAGGCTCTGGCCCTGCGCGCTGCAGAGTCCGCTGATATTACACCTGAAAAGTATGCCGCCGCCAACCCTCCCAAAGGCGCGGATATCCTTGTCCGCGTCAGCCATGCCGCCCTCAACCCGGCCGACCTGCAGTTCATGAAAGTAATCCCTACCTGGTTGCCTTTCCGCCGCGGCGCTGTTCCCGGCCTCGACTTTGCTGGTGAGGTGATTGCCGTCGGCCCCAATGTGGCCAGCGTCGCCGCGCATGCTGCCAAGCCATTGACTGTCGGCACCCTTGTGGCCGGCTGCATGAGCGTGCCCCGGGTCGCCACCGGCCATGGCTCGCTTGCGCAGTACGTCTCAGTGCCGGCGGAGATGGTGTCGCGCTTGCCGTCTGGCTTGGAGGGCGCTGCCCAAGGCGGCGGCAACGCATCCGCGAGCCTGTCCACGGCAGTTGGCTTTTTGGGCTGCGCCGGCCAGACCGCACACCTTGTGATCAATGACGCGGCCGCTGTGGCCGCTTTCAGTGTGGCCCAGCCCCGTGTGCTCATCAATGGCGCCAGTGGCGGTGTTGGCTCGCTGCTTATCCAGATTGCAAAGGCCCGCGGCGCCTACGTTGCAGCTGTGTGTTCGGCAGCCAATGCCGACTTTGCCAAGGAGCTGGGTGCCGACGAGGCTATTGACTACAACCTCCACGCGCCTCTGCACACGTACCTCGCCAAGACATTCGAGAGCCAGCCTTTCAACCTCATTTACGACTGCGTCGGCGACCAGCAGCTGTTCAGCTACAGTGCGAGCTATCTGTCACCAAATGGCGCACTGATCAGCATCGTGGGCGGCCCTACCCAGGGTGTCGTGCCGTTTGTGCGTAACAAGCTGGTCCCGACGTTCCTGGGCGGCACGGCGCGCACGTTCAAGATCCTGGGGATGATGCCGTCGGGCGAGCGCGCGCGTGGTGTGG
The DNA here is from genome assembly GCA_029298845.1 of Ophiostoma perfectum. Lineage (NCBI taxonomy): Eukaryota > Fungi > Ascomycota > Sordariomycetes > Ophiostomatales > Ophiostomataceae > Ophiostoma > Ophiostoma perfectum. The sequence continues at coordinate 73,491 of JANSLV010000008.1, read as the reverse complement.
CGAAGTGGGTTGAGGATGGTACGCTGAAGCAGATGCCTATTGATTCCGAGTACAAGATGGGTGATGTTGTCAAGGCATACGAGAAGCTGGCGACGAAGCGGGCGCGCGGCAAGATCATCATCAAGGTGCAGGAGTAGGGCACGGCGGACGTGTTTTGATTACAACTTTGGAGTTTGGGGCGGATATCCCGGACATGATGTCTACTTGTTTCTACTTGATACTAATTATTTGCTACAATTTGTATGCTATTTTTGATATTACTATTATTTGATAAGACAACGTTGAACGGGGTGTGAGTACAATGATCATCGTGACCTTGAGCATTGGGAACCATGGGAAGCTGTGAGAACTGATGTCGCCGACAAGGCGAGAGTAATGATAGAGAGTAAATTCAAAACTGGCGATGGCTATGATACATACATGATAATCCGAGTACATGATCGTAATACAACGTAGGGGTATGGGGTATACAAATTATGAAGAACAAACAGCAGAGCAAAAATAGGACAGGAACGAGAGAGACACGACGCTAGTTGTCGTCGGCTCCAGGTGTTGCATTTTGGTCGGCAGTTGTGACTGAGAAGACGGGTATATGTAATGGAGAGGGTCGGTGATGGGAGGCTGAGAGGAGGTGGGCCATTTTTTGGTTTAAAATTGATGGCATCCAGCTCATTGCCGAGCAGAGGATGCGTGGCATCGATGCTCATAGATTGTGAAGAGGACGCATCTTTACAAGCACTTCTGGCACTGAGAGTGGGAACAGTTTGTGCAGGTGTTGCTGATGACAAAGATGCCACCGCACATGTGGCAGTGGACGGCGTGGGCGCTCATGGGCATGGGCTTCGAGATGGTCTTGGTGATGGTCTCCATTGTGGTGAATGTTGAGAATGTATTTGAGTGTGAAGTGATTAAGATGTAGCTGGCGGCGGCGTTATTGTATGAAATGATTGTATATATGCTGGAAAAGAAACAAACAAAAAAGAGACAACCATGAAAGACGAAGAAAGGAATGGGGGACAAGGGGATATATACAAATAATCAGGCAACCGAAACGGCGAGAAGGCGACGGCGAGCAATCTCCTGCCAGCCAAGACCCGGCTTTGAAAAAGAAGACATCAAGATATTGGAAATGAAAATGGGTGTGAGACAGCCCGAGCGAATCCGACGAACCAGAACGTGCAGCGAGCCTGTGCAAGAGACGCATGAGTCAAGCAGGGGACGGGGAGTGGCAAATGTCGACCCGGAACAATTGTATTTGCAGCTTTCGTTTCCCAGAGTCAGAAAGTAAGCGCCCCCAGACCCTTTCGCTAGTTCACATTACAAGTAGCTATTACGATCATCAACACGCATCAGTAAGAGACTAAGACAGGCCATGGACGGGGCCGATGCCTGACAACGTGACAACCAGTTGGACTGGAGGAAAACAACTAGTGAGCAAAACAGGTGACGCGCAAAGTACCGATGGTTCTGGGGAGGATTGGTTTAGGGCGGCTTTCCCCAGATTCTGCCAGTGACGTTGTGGAAAAAAGACAGGGGAAAAGCAAGAAAAAGAAAGGAAACAAAACGAAGAACTAAAAGAAACGGTGACAGAAACAAGGACAAAGAAGGCAAATAAGCTTGCTCTGCTCAGGTGAACACACAACGGGATGCGCCGGAGCACGACCTGCACAAGAGTGTCCAAGGAGCACGCTGCGATTAGGATGCGAGGGAAGCGGATGTCAAGGATATTATCACACAAAACTAGGTGAACGAGTGGTGAGCTAGATGGCCCTCCTTGTCTCGCAACCAGGGTCCGCACAAACCGGAGCAGCAGCAACCCCCCCTCCCTCCTCTCCCCCACGGCGGCGGAACGTGGGATGCAGTGCATTTGGTTTCACTGATTTTTACTCTGCAGCTCTTGGCTTTGCTTCTTTCTCCTTCGCTTCTTTTGGTGCGCTTCTTTTCTCTCTGCCGCCCGCTGCTTATTCGTTGTTGGGATCATGGTGTTGCATCGTATGCAGGGCCTGCATTGTGCCGGATGCATGGATACGAGGAGGAGGGTGGACGGCGAGAGGCATACTGGTGATGAGGTAGACTAAGAGATGCTCGTTGGAACAAAGAGAATCAATATCACAGGTGAAACGAGAAGAGGACACGAGAGACAAAGAGAACATCTGTAGATCAACGGTTAGGGGTCACAAGGCCTTCTTTCGACAAGACAACATAAGAGGTGTAGACTAGCAGACTCTTGACCATTCTAGCCACTCTTTAGACTGGACGAGCTGGCTACTGTCGCACAATCAGACAAACAAGCTTCCCCGCAGTTGACTGCCTAGGAGTGTGGATGAACCCTGTAGACTATCCGGCCAAGAGACCGGCCAAGGAACTTGCTCCAATCAATTTTGGGGAGTGGCAAGAAAGGCGGATGGGTCGTGTTGATACTGCGGATCGCCTGGGATGCCTTTTGTGGCTTGGCTGTTCAATCAGATGCTACGCCATAGTGAGAAGAAAACGGCGACCCTGAAGTAAGATCAAGGCAAGCCACAACCATCATGTGATCCGGCGTAGGGCGGAACACGAGTGACGCCGCCTTTGCTGGTCTTATTGCCCTTCTTACTGCCTCTCGCAATGGTTGGTGATGTCTGATTTTTTAGAGCGATCTACCATGCCACCCGGCCAATGTGTAGGCTCATGATCGAAAGCTTATCGACTGCTGTTCGCAAGACTCAGAGCCAGTTACTCGCCTACAGGACGATGGCGGACAGCGCCCGGACCCCGTTGTGGCCCAGCAGCCTTTCACCATACCACTGGCTGCCGCAGCAAATGTAGCTAGAATGGTGATCGAGATATGAGGCAACCGTTCGATCGGCTTTACTTGTGCCCCTGCTTTATCCTGCTTTATCCATTTCACCTCGTCTCAGCCTCAAGTCAACATGGCCGACTACATTTGCAAGCCTATTGTCAAAAGTCTATTATCGCCATGTTGTCAATCAATTTAGCATTGCAGGGCGGTCTCTTATCAAAACCTATATTACACCGCCTGAGCCGCAAGATCGCCTGGTCTGTCTTGCCTACCGCCTAGCACACGATCTCTCTGCAGGCCTCCATATTACAGATGTGCAACGGTAGGTCTGTTGGAGTAGCAGGCCAGCAGGCTTCTTCCTGATAGATGCGTATGTCTTCCATTTCTTCGCTACTAGTTATCGCCGTTAACTGCTCTGCCCACAAGCTCGGCATGATTCACAGGCCTACTAATTAGTTGGCCGGTCTGCATTCAGATACACTAGACCTTTCTCGCTTATACCACTCCGCATTACGATTGGCCTAGCCCAGGGCTTTTAACGAGGCGAACTGCACCGTTCTACGTTTAGCTGTCTACTTTCTGTCATCTTCGTACAAGCTTGTGAAGTCATTCAGTCTAATTCTGTTTACACCGTCTGTCCAATCCCAACTACCTCGTTGCATCATGGTAAACGATCACAGCCGCCTGTTTGGCGGTTGCATCGTACAAACAGTTGTGTCTTCCAGCAAGGAGGAGGCCAACTGCATAGCTCCTTGAAACGGTCGCTGTATGCAGACACAGGCGCAGGCACACAGGCACTCCGGCCCATTTTAACACCACCATCCGTGCCCGTAGCTCCGCCCTGGCTCTGCCTGCTTGTGCGCCCATATCGCCTAGCTAAAAAAAAAACGGGTTTCATTGTTCTCGTTTGTTGTTCCTTGGCTTCTATGCCTTCCATATGGATTCATACGATACATCCTTATTTGATAACATCGCGGTATATATATGTTGTTGCTCTGGCCTTCTTTTCGTTTTCCACCGCTCATTATCCAGCCTCAGCGCACCCCGTCCTCAAGTTACACATCGATCCTTGCTTACCTTTATTTCATTTGATTTACAGAGCCTTCCTCGGTCACAGCTCCGTCCCCATTCACTTATACCCACATCTGGAACATAAGACACAGTGATCCACTGTCGCAAGTTTGCCTACAGAATGGTAAGCTTCTGGCGTCGTTTGCTACGAGTGTGTCATTGCTTGCCTCTATCCTTAGTGACGTCTTCTCTACGACCAAACCGGCAACTAACACCGCTAGGTTTTCACAAGACTCTCCAAAAAGCAGGAGGCCGACAAAAAGGTCAAAATGGAGAATAACAAAGAGAAATCAAAAGCTGTGAAGAAGGAGCAGGACGACGACAAGATCGGCGTCATGGCCTCCCTCCCTTTGCAGAAAAATAAGAGCAGCAATGCCACTATCGACATCCACTACCTGCCTACAGACGACGGCATCATCGTCAAGGTGATGCCGCCAGACGACTGGGAGGCAGACGGCACTGCGGCTGCCACATCAGCAACACCGGGCGCTGCCGGTGTCCACCCGCCGCATGTTCCCTGTGATATTGTCCTCGTCATCGATGTTTCCGGCAGCATGAGCATGGACGCCCCGGTTCCGGCGGCTGAGGGCGAGACGTCTGAAGATACTGGCCTCTCCGTGCTGGACCTCGTGAAGCATGCCTCGCGCACGATCCTGGAGACGCTGAACGAGAACGACCGCCTCGCCATTGTGACTTTTGCCACTGGTGTCAAGGTTGTACAGGAGCTCATCTCCATGACACCCGACAACAAGAAGACGACCGAGAGCAATATTGCGCGCATGCAGCCCGAAGACTCGACCAATCTGTGGCAGGGCGTCGTCACCGGCATGAAGCAGTTTGAGGGCAAGACCTCCTCGGGCCGCGTGCCATCCATCATGGTCCTGACCGACGGCCTGCCCAACTTCTTGTCGCCTGCCCAGGGCTACATTCCTAAGATGCGCACTCTTGCGCCCAGTCCGGCACCCATCCACACATTTGGCTTTGGCTACCATCTTCGCTCCGGCCTGCTCAAGTCCATTTCCGAGTTCACTGGCGGCAACTACTCGTTTATTCCTGACGCCGGCATGATCGGCACCGTCTTTGTGCATGCCGTTGCCAACATGCAGACAACGTTCGCTACCGAGGCCGTTGTCCACTTGACAATGCCCCGCGAAGTCACAATCAAGGAGACGCTGGGAGACGCTGTCAAGAAGCCGCACAAGACTCTCTTTCCGCACAAAAACAAAGTCCTCACTGTGAATGTCGGCGCCCTCCAGTATGGCCAGTCACGAGACATTTACCTCACGTACGCCACGGCACGCGACTCGGGCAGCGATTTGTCGATCAAGGCGAAGCTCGAGTACAAGCGCATGACCGACGGCGAGGCCAGTGCCGAAGCGACATGCCCACTACCGAACCGCGGCATAAAGATGGAAGTCGACTCGACATGGGATGTCATTGACGAGGCCTCAGACTGCCCGCCACCGTACCCTCTTAGCACGGGCGAGATGGACTTCCATATCTCTCGTTCCATGCTGTGCAGCTTCATCGCCAAGTACTTTCCACTCGACGGCGCCGAGGAGCACAACCCCATTCTCTACAACCCTGATACGCCCAAGCACGTCGACGCATTCATCAAGACGCTTCCAGCCGGCAAGCTCGAAAACGCCAACGATCCCATGTGCAAGGCTCTCATGGCCGACGTCAGCGGCCAGGTGACGCTGGCGCTCGCGGACCCAGATTCGTACCAGCGCTGGGGCAGACACTACCTGCCTAGCTTGCAAGGCGCGCACACCGTCCAGCAGTGCAATTCGTTCAAGGACCCTGGTGCTCTTCTCTACGCCGCAACCAGCCCGCGCTTCATTGCCTGCCGCAACGCCCTCGATACCGCCTTTGATACCCTGCCGCCGCCGACGCCGAGCAACCTCCACCACCGTTCCCGCGGCCGTTCCACTAGACACGGCGGTGTCGTATACAACGTGAGACGGTCCTCATCGGCGTCGCGCATGGCGACGTTCAGCATGAGCAGTTACCGTAACTCGAGCGGCCCCTGCTTTGCGAGCTTCTGCCGCGTTAACATGGCCAACGGCAAGGTCATCCGTGTCAACCGTCTCCGCAAAGGCATGCAGGTGCAGACACCGCGTGGGCCGCGTGCCGTCAGCAGGGTGCTCAAGACACCGGTCAGCAGCATCCCCATGGTCACAATCGGGCGTCTGCTGATCACGGCCTGGCACCCTGTGTCCCACAATGGCGCCGACTGGGTGTTCCCGTGCAAAGACAAAGCGCGCAGAGACACGCCTGTGCGCTACACGGGCTCCATCTACTCGATCCTGTTGGAGGAGGATGAAGATGTCGATGCCCACGCCATGAACATTGAGGGTCTCTGGGTCGTGACGCTCGGGCACGGCCTCACGGAGAAGCAGGATGCTCCCAATCCTGACGATGTGCGCATCCACAGCTTCTTGGGCGACTACGCGGCCGTCAGTCGCAGCTTGGACACACTGGATGTGCGCAAGGACGGTCTTGTTATCAACGGTGGCTCGACGCGTGGCAACTACCGCAAGTGGCACACGAGAAAGTAATGGATGGTACTATGCTAAAAAGAAAGTTGTTGGACGTAGTTGGCTTAGGTATTCGTGGGAACAATATGGCCGAGTTTGGACTGATACACGGTAGTCGATACACCTTAATGCTTATTTAAGATTCACTTACATAGTGCCTGTCTTGTTATCGGACGTTCGTTTTTGAGCCTGTCTCTAATTATTCTCATCTCGCCTTCATCTCGTCAACACTTTCTGATGCTTGATGCTCATAAGATTCATATATTAGAGAACCTTTTCGAATTGGACAAGAGTATTAATCCCACTATAAAACCTGCTTGCGATCTGGAGGGTCGTCACGGGGTATATTTGTACTAGGTGAAGACGGTGACGCTTAAAAGCGACCGCCCTGGCCACCCTGAGGACCGCCGTGTTGCTGACCACCGGGGCCGCCGAAGCCGCCCTGGCCGCCCTGGGGACCGCCGTGCTGCTGGCCTCCCTGGCCACCGAAACCACCTTGACCACCCTGGGGACCGCCGTGCTGCTGACCACCCTGGCCGCCGAAGCCGCCCTGGCCGCCCTGGGGACCGCCATGCTGACCCTGGCCACCGAAGCCGCCCTGGCCACCGAAGCCACCCTGACCACCCTGGGGACCACCCTGGGGACCACCGTGCTGGCCCTGACCGCCAAAGCCGCCCTGGCCACCCTGGGGACCACCGTGTTGCTGGCCGCCGGGGCCGCCGTGCTGGCCCTCCTGGCCGTGACCGCCGTTGTTGTGGTCTTTAGACTCGAAGTTAGTATAGTACTTGGGCTTGTACAGCTATGTTAGAGGTAATAGATACATACGCTCGCCAAACATTATGATGGGGGTTGGTTGAGTTGTTGGAGTGGAAGAATAGTTATGAGAATAGTTATGGGTGTGATAAATAGAAGGGAGATTAACTAGAAAAGAAAGCGGAAGAAGTCGTCCTTTTATAAACAGAGACCAGCTACAAAATAAATATAAACATGAGAAGGACTCCAGAAGACAGATTCGACATATACCCCAACCATTGAGCCATGGCTGCAAGCCCCTCCTCATCGACTATCAAATCCCTTCTCGAGATCAAGCTCCCTCCTCGGGCAGGCATCCACATATATCGCCAAGACATCTTATGAGAGCTCCAGAGTCGTGTACCTGTACAAGGTCGCCCATCATAGGTGACGAGATGCTCCGTTTGCAATGCCAGATCTAGCAGGGAGCAGTACGAAGGCAGTGTATCAAATGCCCTGAGACCGTATCAGATGTTGGACATGGCGGAGATGGGGCCACCCGGCGGTTGTAAGCAAAGTAAGTACCTCGACCTCTGCCTCAAGACTTTGTGAAGATCCAAGGATATACGTCGTAATACGTCTCCATACGTCTTGGCTGTTTGAACAGATAGTCTATTTGGTGATGTATATTTGCATGACGACTGACAAACAGCTCATGAAGCATGCAGAGCTGAAAGCCGGCGGGCGCTAACGACAGCTAAAAAGGGTCCGCAGCTGAGGGCCGCGTCATACAGTCTCCAGAAGGGGAGCCCGAGGACAGGAGAGGGAACAAGGGCAAAGATCCAAAGCAGTGGTTTATGACATGATGGAGGCAAGCGGAGAATCGAGAGGGTAGAAGAGGATAAATTGGACAACATGAGTCTCGAGAGCAGTAGGCCACGACGAGGGAGGACAAGCCTACATGCTCGACCAACACCAGATGAATGAATAAATAAAGGGATTGATTTGATAAAAGTGACGTCTCGCGGAGTTAACCTCATGTTGTGCACGTGCTGGAGGCATACGTACACATTGACAGGTTCTCTGGATTGAAGCATGGTTGTCCTGACACGACGCAGCTGTAAGTCCGATTGGTCCCGAACGGGTCCTGATCGACGGCGCGATGTGGTCCCTACTCCGTAAGCCCGATACTCCGAGTATGCATGTATGCTTGTATGCTTATGTGGTTTATTGAGATAGAGTGTCGATGAAGGCGAGAATGTAACGTAGAGAGATGCTTTGAGATTACTTGTTCCTCTTCAAATTCGTCTCAGCTGGCAAGATGGGGAAACAAGTGACCTAGAGCGGGCGTCGTATGTCGGCATAAGCAGACTCTCGAAACGACCTAGCCAATTTACAAAGTGATCCTGAGTGCTGAATAGCCCTACACAAAGCCCACATGAACGCGAGACCGAAAGGTCGAGGCCCTCCCTTATTATCCCTAGTCTTGCCACGTCGGGGGTTTTCTGGTCATAAACGTCAAAGGTCTCGAGGCTTCGTTTTACAGGCTCACTCACGCTTACGTCGGACCACCAAGTTGCCGATGATCCCACGTTGCCGGCCGCCAGCCCACGTTGACTCACGGTTTATCAGAGTCCGTCCCGTATCCGTCAGCTGTTCAGCCGTCTGTGTTCGTGATTTGCCGTAACGCCGACAGGGCTGGATGCCAAGAACTTAAGCTCCGGCCAAGGCTAGACACTTCTTACAACTGCTAGACATGAGTATGTCAGCTTTATGTTCATGGTGAAGCTTCACTTTGTAGTTCAATAGTTTGACCTGAATATATCCTCGAAGCTGTTTTTCTTAATAGATAAAACTGTTGCTCATGTAATGCTTAGTTTGAAGCTTTTAATATTGAATGGCATGATATTATCGGCTGAAACTACAATGACAGCAATATAGCTCTTGTTGGGTTTTGCCATTAAGAACTATTCTAGGAATTGTGAATGTACATCTTTTCTACAAAATATGTACAAAATAAACTTATCTGATATCAGTCACACGTACGAGAAACCATACAAGATATAGTCAAAAGAAGCATTTCTTGTTAGTTTGTTGCTTTTATCATCCGCTTCCATGACATCACTGCTGACTCATCATTTCTCACTTATACGGCTGACTAACGGAATATCCGCGCATTCCGTTTGATCCGCGGAGCAAACATCACAGACCTTGCAGAGAGTTGCAGACCTCAGACAGTTCGACGAGGCGCAAGCACACCGGACGCTCGTTACGACTTGGCTAAATCATAATTGCTTTCGCGGAGAATTTTATTTTATATTTTGGTTTGGCGCACGTGGCAATACATAAACCACCATTGCGCCCGTCGCAGCAGACGATGCCACGCCTTGGCCGCACCAAAGGCCACTACTCGTGCGACTTTTGCCGCGTGCGTAAGCTTCGATGCAGTCGGCCACTGCCCTGTATCAACTGTGTATCGCGTGGCAAGACATGTGTGTTGGGGGCAGACACGGCCGGAGTCGAGGCTCCTTCTTCTGGACATGAGAGACAAAACAGTGTTGGACTAGGTCCTGGGGCTGCTGTGTCCATCCACTACCAGCCGCCACAGGCTCCCCATAGCGATCTGCTCGGGGAGGTACAGAGACTGAAACAGCTGGCTGAAGATCTCGAGCGGCGCATAGCATCTGATGAGACTCGGGCTGCGTCGCATGGGACCGCACACGGCATCGCACACGGAACTGCGCGTGTTGCGAACACGGCGGTGCCGTACAGCCCGGCATCCACCCAGGCGGCCTCGGTTGTAACCCCGGCACCGACACCCCCGGACCACCTTGGACACATCTGCACCGTCGTGACACATCTCGACCGTGTATCCATGGGGAAGGGGCTGTATATGGCGCCCCAGGCACGGAACAACAATGCCGATCTGCTGTTCAAGGTAGAGCGCATCCTGGCCATTCCATCGGCACCCGAGTACACGTACAGTGTTGTCGAAGACAGGCTGCGGGCACCGACGCGCTGCATCTACCTGCCCGAATACAGCGAGGCCATGGTGCTTGCGGACACATTCTTGAACAGCGTGAGCTACCTGCATCACATCGTCCACCACCCTTCGCTGCCCGGCCAGATCCGCAGTATCTATGATCAAATCGAGCAGGGTGGCTCCATTGCACTGGGCGAGGTGCTGCTGCTGCTTTCCATTGTGGCTACGGGCACGTATCTGTATAGCCCGCCCAATGACCGCCGCGACGGCATATTCCTCTCAAGGGCAGAAGGCACACGACAGACACCTCTCTGGATCTCGGCTTCGCTGCACGTGCTGGACGCGGTGCTGCGCGGCCCTGCACCGCCAAGTCTTGTTGCCGTCCAGGGCATCATCACGCTGTCTTTCCTCATTAGCAATGCTGAGGGGGTGGCGTTCCGGTACCGCCAGCTGATTAACAATGGCCTGATGGTCGGCCGCGAGCTAGGTCTGCACTGCATCGACCTGGAGGCGAGCACACTCACATCGACATGGACAACGATTGAGCGTGAAATTGGCCGCCGTGTGTGGTGGTTCATGACCTCAACAGACTGGTAAGACTGCACCGTGTCCATTGTGTGTGAGATTGTATGCTAATGGATTTTAACGTTTAGGCTTCTTGCGGAGAGGTATGGGGGCGGGGGCGTGGGCGTATACCAGGTCCACCCCCATCTGATGCGCGTCAATGAGCCGCGAAATATCAATGATTCCGAGTTGACAGTGGACGGCGGCGAGCCAGCGAATCGGCCGCTGAACGAGGCCACGGACATGTCCTACTTTTTGCAACGGATACGGCTCGCGAAGATTGCTCGCGGCATTGTCGACCGCATGCCCATGATCTCGCGGCCGTATGCCTCTGTGGGCATGCCGGGCTTCTCGCCACACCTGGACACGACATCGGACGCTGAGCTCGATGCCATTCTGCGCGAGATGCCGCCCTTTTTCCGGCTGGACTCGTACGATGAGGAGGACATCGATGTGCCTCACGACCGGTTCATCCCGGCATACATGATCCACTCGCACATCCATACACAGCGCTGCAAGCTCCATCTGTCGTATCTCGCGTCATGGCGACACGAGACGTGCTGTCCCAATGGGCCGACTGCTGCCAATATACCCCATGCGTGTGCTCCTCTACCGTCGTCATCGGCTGCGTCTGCCATGCCCTCGGCGTCCGATACGTCCCGCCGCATCTGCATTGAAGCAGCACGGCAGATCATCCGGGCGGGCACCAAGCTCAAGCGCCGCTCCGGCAGCCACCCGATTGTCAAGAGCCGCCTCTCGTGTATTCTATACGGCATCTTCTTGGCCAGCATCGTCTTAATGATCGATCTGTGCGTCGTGAACCCCCAGGGCGGTGACTCGGAAATGCAAGAGGACTCGCTGAAGCAGCACGGCGAGGCCGTGGAGGCACTGCGCATTGTAGCTAATGCCAGCAGCCAGTCGCCCGCAGCAGCCGAGCTCTACTCTACACTTATGCAGTTTGTCGCCAAGCACCGACCCCAGCTGCTGTCGGACGGCGTGCTGCGGCTGCCGGCGACCCCTGCCACCCCAGAAAAGATGCCTGGTGTGAGCAACGCCACCGTGGTCGAGCCGTTTGTCGCCCCTCCCATCAACTTTGTGGCGGAAGACTTGTCGCTGGACAACCCGCTAGCCTTCAACTTTGAGGGGCTTGATAGCATCAACGGTTTCCAGTGGGACGACTTCTTGTCTACGGTTGATTCGTCCATGTTCCCTGAATGATAATCATGGAGCAAGTTTCCTCTCGAAGCCGGCTGGATCAATGTACTTTGTACGTTATACATTATGCATGCCGTTATGCCTCATATCGAGCGTTCGGTATCACCACTACCTAATTTTACATGCGACTCCTGTCCAATATTCCCTCATCCTCAACAACGGTCCTGTGCTATCTCTACTCAGCCATGCCAACACAAATGAAAGCGGCAGACTCGGCGTCCACATCGTTTCTTTACGGCCAGGAGAAGAGTCGCCACGTCTAAACGAATTTTGGGCGTGCATGCCGTCACCCGTGCCGTATGCCTTGCTGGGGCTGGCTACCGTCTCGTCAGTGCTAGTTGTACTGTCCCCAACAAGCACCTCAAATGTGTCCCATCGCAGCGTTCAGGTCCGGCGTGGTAGACACGCCGTGGAACAAGCTTGTACCGCTAGGGAAGGGACATTACCTAGTCGACGACCCAGCGTCGTGGCAGCTCTCTTACGAGCACATCTACCACTGCTATTATTATTGGCGCCAGGCGCTGCTGTGAAATGGTGATGCGACGTTCGCAAAGGCATACACCGTCGTCAAGAATGGTGTCCCCGAACGTGCGCGGTGACGATGGATGACGTGACGCACGAGTGCCGCGACCACGGCGCAATCTGCACCTTTGCCGAGACTCATCGCAGCCAGAACAACACCGGGGTCGCGTAAAAGAACAGCTTTACAATAGATTGACCAAAATAGATTGACAGTCCATTAGAGTAATGTGCAGTGCCCAACTCGGTGAGTCGAGATGTATGTAATGTATCCTGGCAGTGAAGAGAACAAAGAACCCGATAAGAACGATGAAAGAATGCAGACGTCCAACAACGACAGGGCATCGTCTAGAACATGCCCATGTTAGTGTTGGCCGCGAGATGTACACCGAACATTTCTTATCTCGTTTTCTTCACGTCTTCAGCTTTCTTTCAGCTTTTATTTTATCTTATCTTTAATCTCTGTCTATTGATTTCGTATTTCCATTTGAATTTATTTAGTCCCTTTTCTTTCTTTCATATTTTCCTTTCCTCCCTACGTCAGCGTGCTACAATGCGACAGGAATCCTGCACGAGAAAGGTCTCACTCCAAGTTTTGCTTCTCGTACTCTGGCCGGCTGACTACTGCCCAACACGCTGTAATACGCGGCGATACTGTTCTCTTATTGTCTTGCCCTTGACCCGTTTAGCCCAAACCACAAATCAGGGTCTGCGGTTATCTGCGTCGGGGACCAAGATCTGGGCGTATTCTATTTTAAGACTGCTCTCTACCCAGCTGTGTCGCAGCTCTGTTTGCTTGGGCGTCGCCTTCGTCAGGGCCCTCTGCTTGGTCTTTGACATCATTTGTTTTGATTTTGCCTCTAGTTTGATTTTGATTTTGATATTGGTTTCGACCTCGATTTCGCATTGATTCTTTTCATCTTCACTTCTGCACCACATCTCACCTACCTCTTGAGCCATCCCCATCCCGACCACCACACAATGAAGCGCCTTATCAAGCACCGCCTGTCCAACGCGGCTAAGAGTAAGCCTTGCATGCCGTTTTTACTGTCTGCGCATCTGATCTGCCATGACTGACATTACCAGAACCGCCTGCTCTCGTCTTCTCGATACCTCTCGCCAACAGCCTCGATTACGCTGGATCACATGCGTGCTTGACAACCGATTTTGCTTTAAATCAGACGCCGACGCCCACAGAGCCGTCTAGAGCAACCCTTGGCGCACCCGCGGTCGCAAACAGCCCTGGAGCTAGTAATGACATCATCATTCCTGTAGTCGTTAACAAATGTGCATCACGACTGCGCGACGTTGGTGAGTCGCAATGCAAGCGATTTATACTGCAATCTGAAGACATACTAAACATCTGATACATAGGCCTCGACAGCGAGGGCATATTCCGTAAACCCGGCGCCGCTCGGCGCATTGCTGAGCTGCAGGAAGTGTTTGACGACCCCGGCCGAGAGTACGGTGCAGGCTTCTCCGGCAGCGACTGGGAGCCTTACACAACCGAAGACGTGGCCGACTTGCTGCGGCGATACCTAACGCGACTGCCCGAGCCTGTGATCCCACCGTCCTTTTACAAAAAGTTCGTCCAAGTAGTGCCCGACGAAGGCCCGGCCGACAAGGGCTCGATCGTCGCAAACGCCAGCACACCGACACAGCCGAGCCAGGCCAGTGGGGCCGCCGAGCCGCGGACGCCAGCATCACCTACATTGCCAACGTCGCCGCCGACTCCCAAGACACCGACAACACCAACAGCGCCCATGACACCAACAGCGCCTACTGCGATCGCGGTCACGCCCGAGCAGGCAGAAGCATATGCAGCCCTCATCAGATCGCTGCCTACCGCAAACCGGCACCTGCTGCTGTACCTCCTCGACCTGCTAGCCGCATTTGCAGCACACGCCGAGAGCACGCGCATGCCGGCGTCGAGTCTGGCCGCCGTCTTCCACCCGAGTGTATTGGCACTTCCGGGCGACGGCGAAGGGCTGGATGCATTGAAGCACAAACAGGGACAAGATGTATTGGAGCGGATGATCAGCCTCTATGGTGAGATAATACAAATCATGGGACTGGTGTAGTCCTTGCAAGTTGCTGCTTTTCTTTATTATTGTTTTGTTGAAGTCTAAAGAATATTTATTATGTTATGTATCTATTGTTCCGCAGTCACATAGTGGTTAATCGATTACCACCCCAAAGTGGTACTTTGACTGTTTGCGAATTCCCCTGTTTATCAGTCTATTCACTGACCAAAGAACGGCCAGATAATATGGCAGCCTATTCGCTATCTATCGCTGTATCTTACTATGTGCTTGATTGCGTCGTAAAATATAAGACATCCTTGTTGCGACTTTGCACCACAATTAACTCAAATAGACAACACTTTCAAATATCAAAGAAACCACCAAATTCGTCAAATACATCAACATCCACGACGACACCCAGCACACCAGCTTTAAGATGTCCGAGCCTTACACCGGACCGAGCGCCCGCGAGATGATCGCCTCCGGAACCCTTGCCAAGGAAGTCATGGTCCGCCACGGCTCCAGCCAGGCCATCTTTGACGACGCCAACATTGCCGAGCTGCGCCAGTTTGTGCAGGACCCAGCAGCCACTCGTGCCGCACTCTATGGCACGGCCGACCCAGGCGACGGCGACGTTCAGGCCATGGTCAAGAAGACGAGCAGCGGCGGGTGCACGCTTGTCCAGTATGCAACTGCTGTCCATGGAACCGAACAGGCAGCGCTGTCTGACGACGATGTTGTGGCTCTCCGGGCATGGTTTTCTAATGGAGGAGGGCAAGCACAGGAGTCGTGAACAGGACAATACTGAGATCTGCTGTTCCGACAAGAGATGTCTGTTATGTCTGTTGTGTCGGTTGGGTCATCGAGTGTATTTGTGTCTTGTACTCTTGCTCTACACCAACAATCCATTGTGTTCTCGTCTTTGTTATTGACCACGGTATTCAAAGACCGTTCAAGCATAGAGCATCATACCGTCTGCTACAATGTATAAAAGGAGACGGCTTACTCTTCATTCCGTATCTTGACTGTCTCAACTACCACCAAACACCTTCATATATATGACACAGAATCAAAAACAACCCTATTGGAAATACTCATCACAAATGGTATTCGAACTGCATCCAGAGCCCAGCTTAGGCAACACCGTTGATGAGTACGACCCGAGAAAGCTGCACACCCTATTACCGGAGGCTGTTGTCCACGATGCAGATGTAACTTCTCACAGGGCCAGGTACAAGATACAGACTGATGATGGACATGCCCCCGGCCTCACATACTTTATCATTCCATCCTCTGACAGGGGCCGTCAAGGACAAGAGTACGGCCGGTATACCAAGTTCTGTGAAGTGCTAACGCAGTACTCGCGCTTGCACTCCGACAGAATCAACACCCCTAGATCAATCATGGTATGGGCGTTTGCTAATGCCCATGATGAGAGCCCGGTTCGCATCACCTCCGAGCTAGATCTTCTCAAGTTTGCGGTGTCTCGTAACGAAGACACCTTGGGCTGCCAGATAGCGTCGCTTGTCCACAACAACTGGGCCCCGGTGATCTTGTTCGCCGATGCCGATGATGTGCCCATAAAAGCCCCTGCGTTTCCTCGTGCTAGTGCCTTTCCCTTTTCTTCTCGTGTTTTCCCGGGCCCCCCTTGGCTCGTGCCCGTCGATCACCCAACATGGGACTCGGAGAGTGATGACAGCGACTCGAGCGAGTCTGTTATTGCCGGGCTCTTTGAGCTGCCCGCCAAACCAGTTGAGGCCCAACCCAAGCTATTCGAGCTTTCAGCCGAGCCGGTCATGCCTCCATCGAAGCTGGATCTGCCGCCTCTCCTACCTTCTACGTTCTCACTTTTCCCGGCAGTACCCATAAAGCTCCCTTCCATACACGACCGTGACATAGGGTATCAGAGACAATGTTGCGCTCACATGCCTGCTTTTCTCCTCGACACGAGAGTAAAGTATAGTTCATCACCACAGCGCTGCCCTGTCACTTTGAAGACGCCTTTCCTGGGGGATATGACGTCGCTGTTCACATTGTGACTGACTTTGACAACGAGCAATACGACGAGCCTTGCTCCTTCCGGCTGGCCATCAGTGACCCGGATGAAAGCAAGCTCGCAGACAAAGCGGTAAGGCTATATTAAGCAAGTGGTAATCGGACAGCCGCGTCAGAAACTTCGTTGCCAGTTTTGATTATGCCTCGGATGACGACGGCAAAGCCAGGACTGTTTCCGTCTCCAATATACTCGCCAGCACAAGTATTAAGCATTCTTACAGCCTCTTTCTAGCAGCACTCCTTCAATATTGCAGATCTACCTCACAACGGTGCTCTTGGAGATGCCGGTGTTGATTCATGACTTCTTTGAGAACACTTAGATTCAGTTCGTTTCTACTGTATTCCTTTTACTTTTTTCCACCTTTTCCTTTAGTCACTTATCTTTAATAAAAAATTATTCTTTCTCTGCTATCCGCTGTGCCTTGCCTATGTTATTTGTGGCTTTACTTTGACTGTGTTTTGATTAATTAGTATTTTTTTTAGCAATGTCAATGAACAAATGCAACAGTGGTAACGATGTACGATAGTATTTGGAGGACGAGGATATAGGTGCAAAAAGAGCGTCGGAAAACGAGCAAGGTTGGCTTCAAAGCCGACGGCAAGAAAGCTCGTGGTACCGGTCTCTGTCGGCTTGGCCGGTTTGCTTTGATATTGCATATAATACTATTAGAAACTGGTAGTAGATCGACATCATCGTGCATATATCATCAATAAGGTGGAGTATTGTTTTGTTTTTATTCTATACTCGAACCTACGTGACGGTCGGTGTTTCGACTTCAGCGGTTCTTTAATCCGTCGACTGCTTGTGGCAGGACTTAGACGGCGTCCTACCCAAGCACCTGGGTCTATGACAGTGCGTGCTTTGTTTTTCTGTATTTTCCTATATTTTCTTATTTCATCACATTATAGATCCTTGATTATTCTATCTCGGGCTTACCACGTTGCATGTATCTCAAATAGCATAGGTCTCTGGTCATACAGTCACTTGATCCTCCCTCACGGCCGTGTCTTAAGGCAACTGATATCAGTATGTATTGGCCCGCACCCCAAATAGTCACCGCTGTTGTATCACAACCTACAACACACAGACAAGTGCATGCGGGCGTGCGGGCCATGGGGCACATCGCCGCAAAAGCCGCCCTGTTGGGGGTTTGCCCCGGTCGGGCGTCTTCCTCATCGAACAGGCTCGTGGTGAGTAACAAGGCACAAGTCATGCACTGACTCGGACTTGTGTTCGGTGCCACGCGGTTGTTCCGCTGTGTATACACTACTGGGGCCGCGTGCATAAACCAGGAACGCGGTATTTCATCGCAAGTCCATAAATATCTAGTACGCATGGTGAGCCTTGACAAAACGAGATGCAAATCAAATTGCAATGTCTCTCCCTACTCGCCAGCTGGGCAAGAACGGCCCCCGGGTCACGTCTATCGGTATCGGCCTCATGGGCCTGAGCGGATTCTACGGCACGCGCGCCAGTGACGACGAGCGGCTGACATTCCTTGACCACGTCTACGACTCGGGCAACCGCTTCTGGGACACGGCTGACATGTACGGCGACAGCGAGGTCCTGCTCGGCAAGTGGTTCAAGCTACACCCCGGCCGCCGCGACGACATCTTCCTAGCCACAAAATTTGGCAACACCCCAAACGGTGTCCGCTCCGACGCAGCTTACGCCCACGACGCCGTTGCCCAGAGTCTGAGCCGCATGGGCATCGACACAATCGACCTCTACTATGTTCATCGCATCGACAAGGTCACGCCCATCGAGGACACCATGGCCGCGCTCGCACGGCTCCAAGCCACAGGGAAGATTCGGCACATTGGCCTCTGCGAGGTGTCGGCCGCTACACTGCGGCGTGCCCACGTCGTGTATCCCGTGACAGCACTACAGATCGAGTACAGCGCCTTCTCCACCGACATTGAGAGTACGCAGATCGGTCTGCTGAGCACGTGCAGGGAGCTGGGCATTGCCGTCATTGCGTATTCGCCGCTGGGCCGCGGCATGCTGACGGGGCAGTACCGGTCGCCCGACGACTTTGACGAGGGCGACTTTCGGCGTGGTTTGCCGCGGTTCAGCGCAGACAACTTCCCCAAGAACATCCAGCTAGCCGACAAGCTGCGAGAACTGGCAGCGACAAAGGGCGTAACGGCCGCCCAATTGTGTCTAGCGTGGCTGCTGCGGGAGTGGGACATGGTGATACCGATCCCGGGCACGAAGCGCGCGGCATGCTACGACGAGAACATGGGCGCGCTGGCGGTCGAGTTGACCGAGGACGAGAGCCAGGAGATCCGGGCGGCTGTCGACGCGACCGAGGTCGCCGGTGCGCGGTATGCGGCCGAGTCGATCCCGCACCTAATTGCCGACTCGCCGTTGCCAAACCAAGGCGAGACGGATAGGATTCTCATTTAGATTTACACTTATTTTGATGCGATTATCGGTCTGTATCAATCGAAGAGAGTGCACGACGAGAGAATCCTGAGCTGGGCATTGGGTGCCGCGTCAAGCGTAGTGGGCCCCCTATTGTCTTGTTTGTTTATTATTTGCTTGGTTTATCAATAAATCGGGTTTTTTAATCCTGCATTATTATGTCATTTTTCCACATCCCACCTGCTGCAGGCCCGTCGCTCCTCAATACTCAACGGGCTCCAACGGCTTAGCTACTTAGCCTCCATCCTGTGCCCGTGGACCAGTTTGTTAACACCTCATTTATTGAACCGGCAGAAGAAAATAAATCTGATAAATTGATCAGATACACAATACGACGCACAACACAGCACAATATGCCCCTGCCAGAGCCGCCCTTCAAGGGCCGTTGCATCTGTGGTGGTATCCAGTACACGCTGACACGGCGGCCGCGGGTGGTGATCCAATGCCACTGTACCGACTGTCAGAAGAGCGGCGGCAGCGACTACCAAATTGTACGTACCTTACCTCGCTCCAGCCCAGCCGGCCTTTGCACGAATGCTGACTGTCGAGATGGCCGAGTATCACATCCGGGATGTCGTCGTGGCAGACCCCCTCAGCCTCTGGAAAATCTACACAATCAAGGACAGCACGCAGAGCGGACAGCCCAAGGAGAAGCACTTTTGCGGCAACTGCGGCTCTGTGCTCTGGACGGTCGCCATGAAGGACCGCGGCGAGCTGCGCATGGTCCGGACAAGCCTTATCGAGGACGGCCTCGAGCTGTTCCCGCCGACACAGGTCCTGTTTAAAAACTAGCGTCGAGGCGGTTGTGGCGTGATGCATTCAGCGTGTTTGTTGTTTGTTTGTATTTCATTTTGATTTGTTTGTATCTAGTTGTTTCTACTTTATTTTAGTTCGTTTGCTTGTTCTTCCATTGAACCAATATACCGCACATTGAACACCTAGTTAACAAACTTGGACTGTTCCCGCAGCTTCGGGCCGTATCGCATAAAGATGAGCGGCGCCGGCAATGCTAGCACCGATATAGCACCGAGAATGCTCGCGGCCGGGCCGACGCCGAGGTTGTTAAACATGGGTTTCGCCGCGAGGGGCAGACCGCATGCCAGAAACGAACGCAGCACTGTATTGGCCGACGTCGCACTGGCTGCATACTTGCCGTACGAGTCCACCAGGTAATTCAGGCACTGCTGGAACACGACATTGAAGCCGCACCCAATGAAGCCGCCTGCGACCGTGGGAATCGCCCAGTGGAAGCGCGCGTCGGCTGTCCAACCGTACCAGAAGAATCCCACAGAGAAGAACACACCCCCTAGGACAATAGGCGGCAGTCGTGCCTCTGGAACTGCCTTGCCGTTGCCTTGGCGCTCGACAGCGCGCATGTACAGCGGCTGGTTAGCAATATTGATGCCGA
Source organism: Ophiostoma perfectum (assembly GCA_029298845.1). Taxonomy (NCBI): domain Eukaryota; kingdom Fungi; phylum Ascomycota; class Sordariomycetes; order Ophiostomatales; family Ophiostomataceae; genus Ophiostoma; species Ophiostoma perfectum. The sequence continues at coordinate 53,170 of JANSLV010000008.1, read as the reverse complement.
CGGCGAACAGCGCGCCGATAAAGAGGGCAAGGAACGGCAGGTTGGACGTGATGGGCCCCCAATGTCGGTGATCGCGGAACACGATCGGGTACACCTCAAGCACCATGAAGATCAAGCCATAGACAAACGACGCATACAGCGCGACGCATGCCACAATAGGTTCGGTGAAGAACATGCGCAGCGGCCGGCTCAGGTGCTTCGTCACGACCGTCTCGGGCGTCACGCGCTCAAACTCGTGGGGGTGCCAGTACCGCTGCTCGCCCGTCTCGGCCCGAAGGCGCGCCGCCTTGCGTTCGAGCAGGACCGGCCCGTACGTCTCCGGCAGAAAGATGAACGCGATGGCGCAGCTGAAGAAGGCAATAAAAGCTTCGATGTACAGGGTCCAGCGCCACCCGAGGTGCGGGTTGTACGCGATAGCGGCTCCAACAACAGGCGCAAGACAGGGCCCGCCGACAACACACACGGAGTAAAACGCCATGGCGACACCGCGCGTCTTGGGAAGAAAGATATCGCCGAGCGCGGCCGACACGTTACTAATAGGCGCCGACCCAAACACGCCGCCAATGAACCGTGTAGCCAGCAGAGCGCCTGATGTCTTGCTGGTGGCCGAGCCAATACTAAACAGACCAAGGACAAAGACGGCCGGCAACATAGACCAGCGCCGGCCATAGGCTTCGCTGACGGGCGCCCACAGCATGGGCCCCAGGGCAAACCCGAGTACAAAGAGCGCGAGCAGCAGAACAGTCTCCTCGTGGGACATGTTCATATCCGCAGCGATAAGCGTCTCGGCCGGCGTGACAATGGAGGAGCCTAGCGAACCGGTAAAGGCCAGCAGACCCAGGATCAAGGTAAAACAGCACTTTGTGAAAGGTGGTAGGTTGTGCGGGTCGTCCTTGTCGTCGGCGCCGCCAAACTGGACGAGATACTCGGGATCCATATCGGCTTGAGAGCGAGTCGGGCGACGCTGGAGGCCAGACGAGGCTGCCGACAGTGCGCGGACCAGAGTATTCTGCGGCGCTTGTGGTCGCGGTGTCTGTTCTGTGTGGGGTGCATCTGACGACGAAGACGAGGTCCGTGATGGAGTCTGCGAGCGCGGCTCCTGGCCTTTTTCGAGGTCGCCGTCGAGCGCACGGTTAGCTGCGGTGGCCACGACCGCACCGCTGCCAACAGTCTCATGGCTTTCTTGTATCGTTTTGCTCGTCATATTGATGCTCTTCGGAGAAGCTGTCCGTTGTGATGCAACAAGGTTGAGCAAGACATGGCAGCCGGGCGGCGGCCTTTATATATCCCTTCCGGTATGACTTTGCGACGAGTTGTCGACTCGTTGGTCTCGGACTTAGATGCAAACTGGAGAGGGAGTTGCCTCTTGCAGATTAGAAGGTTGGCTTCGAAAACAATAGCTGGGATGGTAAGAAATAAATAAAAAGAGAGAGAAGGACATAACAAAAAAACAAAGGACCCCCCGAAATAGAGACAAGATCTCCACGCAGGGTTGCAACAAGGCCGTTCAGGTCCCTAGTTTGTATTTCTCTATTTCCGCCACTACCAGCAGCGGTCCGTTACGTCGTCTCTTTTTTGCTTTGTGTTTTTCTAGTTTTCTTTTAGAGAAGCTCCGCATCGGCTAGTGATCCAGCACCGGCACGTCGACTCGCTTCAGCGTTACAAGCCAACAAACACACGCACACCGCCGAATGCGATGGCCGGTCTTTTCTATAGCAAAGTCCATAGAGCCAAGCATCGACACATCCATTATTCCATGGCTTCACGCTCTGAGCTCGCTTTGGATCTGCTCGTCTTTCGTAACAAATCTCCTCGCTCAATGCCTGTATGCCCTAGTAATAGGAACCCATAGTAACTAGGCCCTGCGGATGGCAGCTTCCGGCGACTTGTCGTATCTACGAGTCGGTCTCTTCTCAGAGCTAGCTGCTCATTGCACCTACTCTGGTCCCCGATGGCTCAATGGATACGCTCCGTTCAATGTCGGCCGAGAATTAGTGCTAGCCAAGAAGGACGTCATGACATGCGCCTATGATGAATCAACTCCCAATATCGCGAATCCTACATTTTCATCGTTTTCATAAGAGCATTGGGCTTTGCGGGTATACGTGTAGATACATAGGTGAAAAAAGGTCAAGAATCTTGATTGTATTTTTATTGTATTTCTAGTAAGCGAGCTTGCTGCCATCTCATGTCTTCATCTACCAGTCTCATCAATTATCTGGAGCTCAAACCTGCTTCAGATGACAGCCCTCGGAGCTCTGAGACATGACTGCACACAGCAAGCAACTTATGTTCTACTCCAGCTCAGTAGGCTCGGCTCGTTGCTTATAGCCGGGTATTCGGCACCTACCTAGATGTGCAAACATGAATCAAGGTCAGGGGATTGCGGGTCACGGGTCACGGGCTTGGCTTTTCGGGCTTTAGATGGTTGTCTCCGGAACCGTGGACTTACCGCTCTTGGCATTCAGTCATTCTATATAGACCTTCTTGCGCTCTATGACTTTCCACTGCTGCCTGGGTCCATCTCCCGCAGTCACTGTGCGCCTAGTGAATAATCAAATGACACCCGCTTGACCATACTCTCGATCCATGACGTCTCGCTGTTGCTGTCAACCTTGATGGGCTGAGGAACCAAGTACGTACTCAGCACGCGCTGTTTCAGTGGCCGTGTTTCGTTTCGACGTCCAATTGCAGGGCGTCGACCGACGCGACCGACGCGACCGACATAGAAACACCACAGTGATAGTAGCCAGTCAGCACACAGCGGTCTCTGACTGATTTTATTGTGTTGAAGCACGCACGTCAAGGGCGTCGATCGACTCGATGTGGCCCGTCTTGCCCAGCTGCATCTTCAATACCAGTTCAGTGTCAGTACACCCAGCACCGACTGCTTTGTGCTCAAGGCAATACGCGGCCATACTGGTCGCCGGATCACCAAACTAAACTGCATAGTGATGTCTTCATGGTGGGAGGGCGGCTGTGGCTGTAATGCCCGCCACGAGAAGAGCCGATCTAGTAATACATCAGAACATCGTGTGCTTTGTTCAAAGTCATAGTCGATTTAGTTCGTTCCGACAATAAGAGATGGTCTTGTCGTGTTGTAAAATAACATACAGTGCTGGTACTAACTCATTAAAAATGATACCAGTCACACATCACATCCTGCTCCAGGCTACTCTGAACATATTGCCTGATGAACGGCATCTACGCGAAGCGGGAATCTCACGTTTAGCAGTAAGTCAGACAATGGCTATATTGAGTCTATCAACTACCTATTTCTTCGATCATTGATGTAGTTCAGCGGAGTACATAGCCTGTTTCATTGCTTGGCTTTGGTGTCGATTTGATATGCGACGGAGGCGGATTAGGTCTTGTCCTTTTGAACGGCAGAGGGAGGTAATTCGACGCAACGACGACCGCTGCTATTCCGTATTTGCTTTTCATTTTGGTCTCGGTAGTGCTTTGGTATAAGAGTTGCAAAGACGCAAGATGAACTAGAAGAGAGAGGCGTCCTCTACTTATACTGCCACACGCAAAGTGACATAGTGGTCGAGATCGATGCAACACTACATAAACACCAGTATATCATTACTCAACTACCTATTAGCTGTATTGGTAGGGTCTGCAAGGTACTTATCAAGTAGCTGCCACTCCACCTCGTCCAAGTCAAAGCCATGGTGGTCGTATGCCGTCAGGTAGGGGCCCAGGCTGTCACTACCCATGGACTCAAAGAGCTCAGGCATGTTTATCACTTGTTCATCACTCGGTGGTGTGTTGTCTGTTTTGTTTGTGCTGTTTGTGTTGTATTCTAGTGACATATTCGGCAGTGACAGCGTGGAAGGAGAGTTCACTCTCATATCGTAGCTCTTGAGCCAGTCGCCCATGCCGGAACAGCACGAGAATATGCGGCCATTAAAGGCACCAGGGTTCAGCTCTTGGCAACTGGCAGCCAGCCGTGCCACCTTATCAGGATACTGTGCAAGTCTCAGCTCTTCAGGCCGCAGCACAGCACCATATGTGTTACCCAGCCCCGTCACGGCAACGTGCAGCTTGGCCAGGACCAGCACGGCATGGAATACTTTGGCCACAAACGGCAGAGGACTGTCGGCCAGGAACCGTATGACGTCGGGGTCTCCCGTAGCAAGATCCAGGAGGGCATGACACGCATCGCGAAGAGCATAGAGGGCAGCCACATGGCCGCCCGTGATGGCATCGGGTGCCGGTCGTGCAAAGTCAGTCTCGGCCATCTTCTCCGAGCGGAACGGCGCGCCAAACGTCATCTTGTTGGTCGGTGTATGCAGAACGGGCTCGTGGAGGTGGATGATGGCGGCGTAGCGGTAGAACAAGAGATACTTGTGGTCCGTCCTGCGACAGGATGTGGCCGTCCAGTCGTCAATCTCCGTCTGCATATCGGCCACTGTCCGTCGCCGGTTGGATGTGTCTACTGAAAGATCCCAGTGGTATGCAGGATCGCAGAGATGCACCGCTTCGGCCACGCGATAACAGAGCCAGTCGCCGTGCACTGCGTGCAGGAATAGCTCGTCGCTGGGTAATGCCATGGCGCTCAGCTCTTTGAGGCAGCTATCGTGCTTTGGCGTCCATTTTGCATTGCGATCCAGCCGTCGGATGCCAAGGGAAAGGCTGGATGACGCGGTAAATGATGCCAGGCACGCCAGCCGGGCGACTCTGGTAGCATTGGGTCCGCTAGTGCAGAGCTGGGCGGCGAGGCTGCCTGACATTTGTGCCATCTGGTGCACGGTGGTGTGTGCGCCGCCGGGCCGTGTTCGGAACCAAAAGCAGGCAATTAGCAGCGCCCATACGATTTCGGGCCGTTCGCCAGGTTGCGCAATGATCTCGGCGGCAAACATGCACGTCACTTCGCGCAACAGCTGGTCGCGGAGGTCTCCGGAAGATATAGAGGGTGCCGACGAGAACATGACCATGGTGAACAAAAGTATAGGGCTGTCGCGGCGCATGCTAGCCAAGTCGGTGTCGTTCGCTAGGGACGGCACGAGGTGCTGGCAGCGCAGCCGGTAGATGTCGAGAGCCTCGCGCTGTGCGTCCATAGAAACGCGTTCATCAAGGAACATGAGGGCTGCCTCGCCTGCCGGCAGGACTTCAGATCCTCTGCCAAACGAGTAGACATTCTCGACCATGGCGTACTCCTCTTTAGGGGGCACGTCGGCGGGCTCCTTGGACTCGCTGCTTGTAGTGCTTATGACGCTTACCGACGAGATCTTTTGCTTCTCCAACGCTTTGCTGAGGGCAGCAACCTGTGCCTCGAGCTCGGCGATTCGGTCGCGCGGTCGTCGGCGTTTGTCTGCCGGCACGCAGGCGCGGCTGCCTAACAAACACCGCTCGCAGGCGTTGGGGTCGGCAACGCTGGGCTGGCATCGTACCTTGAGCTGGTTGCACCCCTTGCAGGCACGGCTTAACGATGTCATTGTGGATAGAATGGATCTAGAATGGATCTATGAGAGAAGTCGCTATGAATACGTGACACAGGGATGGTAGCTAGCCGACAGATGGGGCTCATCTGGCCACAAAGTGGCGGTCGGTCAAAATTCACCGACGCCAAGCATTTTCTAGTAGAAGAACCCCCGGGGCTAGTGCCGGTGTTAGTCTCCGGCCAACTTCTGCCGCTGCCACGGCGTCCACAAATCACCCTCCGTAATTATCAAATCTTGTAATGCGTCTGTATTTGTAATGATGTTTAGGGATGGACAGTCTATGATATAAAGAGTCGTCGTAGCTGAGTGGTTTTCGCTTCTTTCTATCAGTCTATTGTTCTCTTGTTCAGTCATTCTACTTCTCTATCTATTTATCTATTCATCAATTTTGTTAACAATCGCTCCTCTAACATCTACATCTCTACAATGACCTTTGATCCTATCAAGGATATCCCCAGCCTTGAGGGCAAGGTGGTGCTGGTCACTGGCGGCAATGCAGGTATCGGCAAGGCCACGATCCGCGCACTCGCCCGCCACGGTCCGGCCAAGATCTACCTTGCTGCCCGGAGACGCGATGCCGCCGAGGCCACCGCTGCCGAGCTCGAGAAGGAGACGGGCTACAAGGGAATTGTCGTTCTCAGCCTCGACCTCGCGTCCTTTGACAGCGTTCGGCAGTGTGCCTCGACGTTTACCGCGCTCGAGTCGCGCCTTGACCTTCTGTTCCTCAACGCAGGTGTCGCAAGCACGCCCCCCATGCTCACTCAGGAAGGCTACGAGTTCCAGTTCGGTGTCAACCACATGGGCCATGCTCTCCTGACGCAGCTTCTTCTGCCGACTCTGCTTCAGACACAGGCTATTCAGAAAGACGTGCGCATCCACGTGACGTCGTCCAATGCAGCCTATATCCCGTTCCTCCCCGCGGACGGCATCAACTATGAGAGCCTTCGTCACACGGGGGACCACAAGCCCTTTGTGCTGTATGGACAGTCGAAGCTGGCAAATGCACTATTTGCACGGAAACTGGCTGTGATGTACCCGACACTGTCCATCACAGCCTCGCACCCCGGTGTCGTCAAGTCAGAGATTTGGGACAAGGATGGCGGCGGGCTGTTCAGCTTTGTGCTGAGGTACCTGGTCATACCTCTACGCGTCGACATTGACGAGGGTTCCAAGACGCAGCTCTGGTGTGCGACGGCACCACTGCCAAAGGTGCAGACGGGCGCCTTCTACTTTCCCGTGGGCAAGCTTCACACATACAAGGGCGTCTCGGCCAACCAAGGCATTATTGACAAGCTATGGGAGTGGACGACGAGTGAGCTGGCCAAGCATGGTGCGACGGGGTGGCCGGCAGCAAAGTAGGTGTCGGTAGTGTGGTGTTTGACTCGTCGCTTGTAAGTGACGAGGTTATATGTTCTTATCGTCCTAGAGTGACGAGGTGTTTGTTCTTGATCTCATATTTCCTTGGTGTATATAAAGCAACCATACTGCCACAAGGGCAGATGATCCTAATAGTATCTATTTCCATCAGCATAGTCTTGGCACAACCAAGTCAACATCGATAACACAAAATGGAGCTCAAGCATTGTCCCAACTGCAGCCCAGAGCTCCGTGATGACGGTCTTGTCAGTTTTCACAAGTGTCCATGGGACTCGTGCTATGATGGTAAATGCTGCGCAGAGGAGTCGGCGGCCGGACGGTGATCCATACCCAACCAATCCTCCGCCCAACCGGCCTGGGCCAAACAAGCCCCGGCCTGAATAATGGCTGCTCTGACTGATTACTGTGCGATATTTATGTTTCTTCGTTGTATTCGTAGTAGTCTTCGAATCGTGTCTTTGCATCGTGCCTTTGCAATCTTTGTGTTGCTATTTCATAATTGAAACAAAAAAAAACCATAACAGGTTGATATCAAATCAAATCAACTGAAATAAAAACCAATTGAAACCAACTCAGGGAACAGCCTCTTCTTTGCCTCTCTTGCGTTTATGTTCTGTACGTTGTAGCAGCCAATAACCGTGAATAGGCTGTGTGAACGCGGCACAGCGTTGCATGGTGGTGCACTGCGTCCTGGGCGCTTAAAATGGCCAGCTCATATACGAATGCATCGCCTCTTTGCTGATCTACTATCTCTTCTCCGCCATCTCACCTTCCTGTCACTTTAATTCCTTTCGATCATTCTCACTTTACCGCTGAGCCTCCATCATAGCCGCGACTCAGGGTTCTATATGCTAACGCTTCTTCGGCTTTGTATATTTCTTGTCTGCTTTCCATATTATGTCCTGTACCTGTATCTGACCGGCTTCTTCTTGCTCTTGTATTCCGATGGCGAGGAGGACGACGAGAGCCCGAGCTTTTTGGCGATGGGGCACGGGGGAAAGCCCAAATCAAAGTGACATGAAAGCATTCTGCAAGTTACGCAATAAATCCCCTGTAGCATACAACAGGTACAGTCAGCTGATAACAACGCCATAAAAGCGAACGGTTCTACGAGTACACGGCGGCTGCATATGAAGCGATGCATCCTGCCAAACATGCCGTGTGGAGGTCAGCGCGTCTAAAAGCTTATCTCTTATGTCGACCGTATGTTGGTGAGCCGCAGTGAGACGGCAGATATATCACTAAGATACAAAAATAGCTTGGGATGTCCATTGCTCCAACATGTGTACGCGCACGTGTCGCGTCCTATTGTGATTCTCTTGCTTATTCATTTTATCAGTAGACTCTATTCTCCTGTTCATTGCCTCTAATGTACACCTTATTTCTTTTTCTACTTTCTGTTCTATGTTTTCTTCTTCCCTATCTTTCTATTATTTTCTTCTCTTCTTATGCTTACACTCCGCGAGTCCGCCCCTCGCACTTCGGACTGTGTCCTCGCATCTTCCAGCTCAACGGAAACATCATGAGCACGTCACTCGCTGGGGCGGGGCAATAGACCTTCCACAATGTTTATCACCTGTCATCACTGGCCATCACTGGCCGTCACTGGACATCACTAGACATCACGATGGACCTCATGAACATCACTGCCTCTCAAGGCCAGCGGTGACCAGCCAGCATAGATCTGGGCATAAGCTAGTGCGCATGCGCCAATGCGCACAATACAAGGACAAAGGACAAGCAGCCACGCCGGACACACTGGCCCGGCTAACGGCAAGCGATAGACTGTTGGGAATATTCGATCCTGCTTCCAGATATGAAATGTCATCAAATTGTAGGTCTCGCTCTCCTCTTGTTCAAATCTACTTCGACGTATGACGAGCCTACACTATTGGCAATATCGTTGAGTGATGATCGATCTTACTTGTTTGGCATGGTGTTTATCCATTGTTCCGTTTCGTTTCAACCGGGAAGAGTGCATCCGAGCTGGACAGGGCTTGGAAGCGTGGCATGGCATCGATGGTATGGGTAGGTGTAGAGGAGAAGAGGAGGAGGCAAATCGCAAGTAGAAGAAGAAGCCGCCGGCCACAACAGAAGCCGGGGAAGAACACAGATCACCACTCAGGATGACGACAGTGACAGCAGTAGAGTAGCCTAGCCTTTCATCCTTTGTTGGTAGCTTGCTCCAACGGATAGCTCTGTTCCGTGTCAACTTTCGTTTTCAGAAAGGTACCTCTCCGCAAATTTAACTAGTAAAGATACATGCACAGTATAGCGCTGGAATTAAGCTTATTGCTGCGCCGCTGTAGGAACAACCAGGCCCAGCTCCCCAGCTCAGCCCCCTTGCTGCAAATGTTAAAAATAATTATCAATCACCTTGCCCACGCCGGCATGAGACGGCCAATGAGAAGGTCGGGCAACTACAGAGCAAAGCCAAGCCTCACAACGACAGTCAGAGAAGCTTGACTCCGATCCTGCCGGAAATCGCAGATGCGTTCACAGCACCAGTGAGACTGCATCCTGCGTCTATTCTGGGCATTCTCGCGACTCTCTCGATGTACCTTGCTCTTTGAATAACACTAGTCTGCTATTCAAAGACCGTTGTGGCTTGTGCCGGAACGCCCACGAGCCGAGACACGGCATCGGACAAACATTAGCTGGAGCTCTCTAATGTTGTTTATTCTCTTGTTTCTAGAAACAAAACAATGGCAATACTGACAAAGAAAGCAGCTGTCCTGCAGGCGAGGTGGGTTGCACCAGCCTGACGGGCCGTTGGCGCTGGCAAAGGCTCCATCTATTATTATGATTTCTATAATGTATGTTTGGATGTGTATTTGGATGTGGTGAGAATAAGCTCATCGATGACGGTGCTGTCAAGGTCTCTGACAGCTATATAACATCGTTTCCCATCAGTTTGTTTTTGTTTTTGTTTGTTTGATTCATCTCCTCATCACTTCAACCATCCCTTCACCCATCATCTCATCAACATCTCATCATCACCTGACTACTTCATCACCACTCGTCCTCCTACCTCAACTAATACTCCCACCTCAACCCAACTTCACCACATTCAAAATGTTTTACAAGAACATCGTCGCTTCTGCCGCCCTCCTCACCGGCGTGCTGGCTGCTCCCACCCCCTCGGCACTCCCCCAGGGCTTCCCGAACCCCAACGCCACCGAGCTCGAAGCCATTCAAAAGGCTGCTGGCGGCGAGCTCTCCAACGCTCCTCCCCCGGCTTCCGTCAATGCCAGCAGCGTGCCCGTCTTCCAGCTCATCAACTTCAACGAGAACTTCGAGGTTGCCTTTTTCAACTCCCTCGTCTACAACATCACCAACGATGTCCCCGGCTTCCAGATCCCCTGGGGCGGCGAGAAGGCTTCCCTTCTCAACATCCTGACCTCTGTCCTTGCTGTATGTTTCATTCCCGCTCATTTATTCTATCAAAATGGGTGTATACTAACAAAACCAGCAAGAGGAACTTCATGCCCTCAATGCTGGCGGCGTGCTTACACACTTCAACGCCTTTGCGCCGCCGCCCTGTGTCTACAAGTTCCCCACGACCGATCTTGCCAGTGCCATCGCCCTGAGCCAGACCTTTACGTCTCTCGTCCTCGGCACTCTGCAGGATGCCGCCGAGGGCCTTGCCATCAACGGCGACCATGGCCCCGTGCGCACCGTCGCCTCGGTCATCGGTGAGGAGGGCGAGCAGAATGGCTTCTTCCGCAGCCTGCTCAACCGCAAGCCCGCGGAGAAGCCCTTCCTCACCACGTCTGTCGCCACCTTTTTGTTCTCGTCTCTCCAGGACTTTGTCGTGTCGTGCCCCTTTGATCTCAACCAGATCCCCATCCCGCGCCTCCCCACCATCAAGGTCCTCTCCGGCAACAGCGGTAGCGACGTCCAGCCCCAGGATCAGACACTTACCTTCTCTGTCGATCTGACCGGTGTCGAGGCCGCCAAGCCTTACTACGGCAGCCCCGAAGCCGCCAATGCTCTCTTCATCACCTACCTCACCGGCCAGAACCTGCCCGTCAGCAAGCCCATCAACTCCATCGCGTGGTCCGGCGAGGTCATGACCTTCCAGGCGGATTTCCCCTTTGAGGAGTTCACCATGAGCGGCCTCACCGTTGCTGCCCTCACCACCGCCAACAACTACACCGGCCCCGATGATATTGCCGCCTCCACTCTGGCTGCTCCCGCTCTCATCCAGGTCAACGACCCCATCCTGTAAACGGGTCGTTCACAGTCCTACAGTCCTACAACCGGTGGCACGTTCAAATTGGAATATATGCATGGCTATAGTCAGCACGGTTTTGCATAGACAGCAGCGTTGGCTTCGGCTGTTAATATTGCACTTTTCGCATTGGGTACATAACTATTTCTGTTATTCTTTGTATATACTTTTATTTCTTTACTTCCAATTCATAATATCAGGAGCTTGCAATCACTACTTGGACATTGAGTGACTAATATATTGTCTCCATTTCTGACAGAGCTCCCATAATAGTTTCTAGCAGTCAAGGTATTATCATAAATAAGTCAAATTGCAGTAGAACTGTACTTAGTATCTTCAAACTTTCAGGTCCGACAATAAACGAACTTGAACTTTATTAAAATGTAGAGATTTGAAACAATGGAAAGTACAAATGCTTAGACATATTCTGTAGTATGATATGACATTCTTTTTGTGTTCCTGCGTGTAATTGGAACAGCTCCAAGAAGAAAATAAAAATAAACGAATAAATAAAGACAGAGCGATAAAGTTCGAAAGCAAACGGCCTAGCTGTGTAGAGCAGATGGGGTATATATACAAGGCGTGAGGGCCGGGGAAATAAAACAGAAAACAAAAGAAAAACATAGCAAACCATCCAGGCAGCGATCGTCAAACATAAAATCAATAACAAAATAAGAGAGAGGGACAGAAAAGAAGAAAGAAGAAAAGGATTCAGGAGAAGGGGTCATGTATCAGTCGATCGGGCTGTTTGACCGGGCCATGAAGCCGGAAAAGATCTCCTTGCCCTTCCGCTTGCCATTGGATAAGTGGCGGAGCAACGACCCAGCACGAGGGAGCATGTTGGATGCCGGCGAGGGCTGGATGCAGTCGTTGCTTTGGCTGGCACTGTTGTCCAGGACATAAGAGGTAGTGCCCCCAGACACAGCATCTGTAAACTCCATGTCGTCGTAGTGGCCCTGGTACTGTGGATTGTTTCTCGCGTTAGCCCACGTTTGGTCGGCGGTGCTCATAAAGAATTCTTCCTGGTCATAGTTCCCTGCAAGGACATCGGATGGGCTGCAGGCCCTTTCGCTTCTGTCGAGTTCGTCAAAACTCGCATCGCTAGGGTAATATACGAAGTCTCCCGAATGCATCGTCATGATATTGTTATTGTCTTCGATGTCCTCCGGAGGTGGCGGGCCGATGGCAGAGTGACCCGCATAGGTATCGGCGTTGAAGTGAGGTGTCATAAAGGTGCTGGCTATGTCTGTCGCCGTCGCTGCCGACCCATCGCCATCGCCTTCTCGGTTGTTTCCGGACTCGTCGCCTGTTTCGTTGGCAACCGCGAGGTAGCTGATTTTTTCCGTCAGGGTACTGATATCAACGCGACTGGTAATCATCTTCGTCATCCAATACGTGTCCTCTTCGTCACGAGGATCATCGAAGTCGGCCAGGTCGTTACCGCCCTTACGGCCACGCCGGGGCGGTGTCTCGCTCTCCACGGTGGGGACGTCGATTCTTTGAAGTGAAGACCCCTCGCCGGTAGTGCTCCTGAGCATGAACTTAGGGCTATCTGGAGCAAGCCCTGTGTTCATAAGACCCCTGCTCGAGTCCGAGGGACCAGGACCACCGGTGCCTGGCTGCTCGGAGCTAGCTCCAGTGTCCGCGCCTGGACCCGGCGTAGCAGCCGAGGAATAGGGCGTGTTGCTGTTCGCCGTATTGGGGCCCATGCCTGGGGAAAGGGTGTATGCTTCGTGAGCCTCGCGGAGCTCAGTCCAGAGTTTGTCGTCGATTTCAATGTGTTTGATCGTCTCGCCAATGTGGACGTACTTTTCAACACTCGGGTTGGCGTCCCTTAAGGCACGCTTCGCCATGAACAACAGCCGGTGGGCCAGGTGGTATGCCAAATGACGTGCATTTTCCAGAAGTTCGTTGTCGAGGGTCTCCGTCTTGGGAAGCGAGGCCTCGAATCCGAGTGTCTGGTCGAGCAACATGCCGATGATCGTTGTCAGGATGCATGCTCTTCGTGATCCTTGCGGCACAGACTTGAGAATCTTGTTCTTCTCCATGCGGTGTTCAATCACCCGGAACACACGGATCGAGCTGATTGCACGCAACATCAAGAGATAGTTTTCAAACTCCTTGGTGTACCTAAAGGCACTACCCGTATGTCTTTCAAGCACCGCACGGCTCTGGAGAAGAAGGCACGAGTGATATAGAGGTCCAAAGACGAAGTCGTGTTGGAGATTGGGCGTTCTCTGGACTGACAGCTCGTATCCATCCTTGTGTCCGAGCTTCTGCAGAGACACAATCTCCAGCGCAGGCTTCAGGTCGACCTTCCCGACCTGTCTGCTGAGAACAATATCGGCGCGCTCTGCCATCCAGTTTTTTTTCGTTGTAATTGTTGCAACAAGCTGTGCCAGCTCCTCTGGGAGACCTAAACCGAGTGTCAGCGCCGACGCTGCAGTGGTCGGAGAGGGAGGTGGAAGACTTACACTGGACAAAGATGTTCTGGTCGTCAAAACGAGAGTTGAAACACTGTGGCATCGATCCGGTATTTTTCACGGAGTCGAGACAATGAGAGCAAGGCGTGCCATGCTCGCACTAGAGGCCATTATTAGTATCGTGACATCACCATATCAAGGTGGAAAGATGAACACACCTTCTTTCTGCTGAGGTAGCACTGGATGCAAGCACGCTTTGTAGTTTCACGCTTGGGACGTCTGTTCGGTGGCCCTAGCTGCGAGTCTGATTCGCGCCGCTTTGTGCCCGGGACTGCCCTGAAGTTGTTCAAGTGATTGTTCGGCACACCCTTGACAGCGGGACGGGTTGGCGAGCTAAAGAAGGAGGGTGTAGTCGGGTCATCCCCCATGGTGGCACCAGCAACAGACGGTGACGGTAGCGCCGAGTAGAAGAAGTTCTGGCTGTTGTTGGCAGACATTGTAACGTTTGCATAGCTGTTGTCGGATGTGAGCGTGCTGGAGCTCAGACGATGTCTAACCCGGTGCGTGTTGCTTGGGGGCGGCAGCATATTATCTGATGCTGGCATAAGAAGCAGGGCACTTTTCTGGGAGTTGGTGTCGCGGTCGAGCACATTGTTCAAGGCACTTTGCGAGAACGATGGGCTCGGCATCTGCACCTCCGGATCCAAGACCAGTTGAGGGGTAGAAATTGTTGTGAGGCTTCCCGGACTGGGAATCTGAGGCGAGTTGATCGCACCACCCACATTCATTAAATTGTTTTCCATCTTGCTGAAAGCAGCCATGTAGCTCGCCTGAGATAGGCCGGGTGTGTCAGGTGTCTGGGACGGCTGCCTCCTACCTGACGGAAAAAAGGCCAGGGTCGGCATGGCACTGGACCCGGGTGTGCCTGCCCCTCCAGACAGGTAGCCCTGGGGGCTTGGAGTACCAAGGGACCCCGTCTGGTCAGCATTCCAGTTGGTCAGTGGCTGTTGGGGGGGTACGAGCGTCAGCTGTGGCCTCGCAGGCTGTTGGGGGAGCCAGCCAAACATGTAACGGGCTTGATGCGACTGTTCTGGGGTCATCGGCATTTGCGGAAGCCGCCGCTGCTGCTGCTGCTGCTGCTGCTGCTGAAAGCCGGTCTGCTGAGCCAGGGGACTCGGGCTCTGGCTGCTAGACAGACCAGATAATGCAGCCATGTTGTTTGTCTGGTAGGGATACTGATTGAAGGCAAAAGACCCCATGCCTATCATCTGGGAGCCATCATAGGCCGGGCCTAATCTTCCCATCTGATCCGACTCATGACCATCGTAGCCACCCTGGCTGCTCATACTGCTTCCCGGGCGCACACCATACGGAGTAGTCACACCCAAGTCGAGGCCGAGGCCGAGGTTTCCATCCTGGTCGAAGTTCAAGCCGTTCGTAGCTTGGTTGTGCATGCCATTGTAAATCATGGTCGAAACAGTGCCGTGCTCCAGGCCGGTGGCGTAAAAGAGCCGATGCTAGTCAAGATGGTGGTTTCGAAAACGAGCGGAGGCAAGGCGATCGGAGGAAGACTAGAAGGAGGACGTATGAGGGATAGGGAAAGGCGAAATGACGACGCTATTCTCGGGCACGGAGATGGTACTCAATGCCTAGAAGTGAAGTGGTGATATAGAGGCGAAATGGATAGAAGAAAGAAGAATAGATTATCAAAGAAGAAAGAAACCCAAGGCAGTAGAGTAGAAAAAGAAGTTGACAAGACAAACGAGCTGAGGTGTGAGGCGAGAGCAGGTGGACAGGATCGTTTGAAAATCAGCCTTGTTGAGCTTCGCCCGGCGCAGGCGTGCATTAAGTATGCTTCAAGGTGGGATTGACAGGTCAGACAGCTCGACAGCAGCCAGGCGACAACTGCGAACACAGATCGCAGCGCCCACTTTCCCCTCTCGGCATGCCAAGGCACTCTGACTGAAAAGGCGACGGTGCACGTGATTTGAGCCTCCAATATGATGCCGTACGGTGTATTCAGAGCCAATCACTCGATCGTGGTCCGCTGGCTGTGTTTCATGCACTAGGCCTCCGGCGCCTATTTGCAAGTGAGGCAGTGTTGTGGGAGCACGGCCTGCCCAAGATAGGATCGCCTACTTATAGAAGCAGCCGCTCCGGCCAGAATGCAGTAAAGTTGACTTGGGATTAGATCTAGTGCTAACTAGTATAAACATTCAAGTTATAAACCCAGCCAGCCCCATGCCTGGTCTCAACATCAGTCCTACGCAGTCCTACACTGTCCTAGAATCATCAGCTAATCTATCCAAGCCCAACTTGCTATTACCAATGTGTGTGCGCATGTACAAAAGCAACAACATGTTGGGCATCACGATAGATACCCAGATCGACAGTCCTTTTTACGCGTAGATCTGTGTCGCCTAAGATTGGAATACACGTTGGAACGGGAAAGACTGAGAAGTGCGATATCAAGCTCGGCCATCATGAACTTGGGGAACCAACAGGAGAGGCTTAGTGGAAAGTGGGCCGCCAGCGCTCCGCCCCGAAGGATAGGGCCTAGCGTGGTGAAACAAAACGGCGGTGGGAACAGGCGCAGCCCACAAGTGCATCTATGACGGATAAGAAGGCTGAGGGAAAGGATAGGAAAGGAAAGAACGTCGAACGCCAGCAACAAAGATAGAAAGAGGTGTCGTCCGTTCCTTCCCATTACGGCTATGTAGAGAGATGAGACGACAGAAAGACGGCAAGCACGTGGGCTCTGCACGGCGAGTGGGGCCCGTGATTTCCCAGACACGAGGAGAGCACGCGGTGCTGTCCTGTTCAGGAAATGCATTCAGTCCAGAGAAGGAAGGCACGATCAGCTTGACGTCTCGAAACGTTTCCAGTACTTTCAAAGGACCAAGACAAGGCAGATGCAGATGAGATTCACATAAGAAAGCCGTGAAGCTAGTAGAAGCCGCTTGATAAAGCTATCTAGTGGGCCCAACAACTATCAACCGACCATCCGATATGGTGTAATGGTCAACATCCGACGCTCTCACCGTCGAGCTCGGGGTTCGATTCCCCGTATCGGAGCATACGCTATCTATATATTTTTTAGTTTTTTTTTTTGCTTGTCCCTTCTTGATACTCACGAGACTTACATTCAGGTGTTTTTGTTTTTGTTTTGCGTGATTCTTTTTTTGTCTTTCCTTTATTACAAAAAGTTAAATTCTCTTTCATCGCATTTTCATAATTACAATTCTAGGATCGTTCGAGTACTTTATTGTTCAGTTCTTATAATTCTTATAATTTAATCATACGGATATATCAATTAGTATGAGCATAAGGAAAGGGGACACAAGTACAGTACACCTGCGTCTAGACCCTTGCCTCCGTCCATGCAGCCCACCATGCCGCGTGCGCCGAGACATATTCTGTCACCGTGTCAGACAAAGCATGCCGGAAACGATCAATAAGATAAGATACAAACAACAGAAGCTGGACAATGGCGTGCATGTGGTCTTGTGGCCTCTTGACAGTCTCAACTGAGCGCTCCGGCCTCCGCTTCGGCCGGGCAAGTTGTACCGAGTATATTATTTATCATGAAAGAGAATAGTTCCTGAACAATATCGGACACCGACTTTTAATGTACGAAGTAGTATGCAAGAATGCGCTGTAGATCCGTAGATGCAGTCAATGCACCTCGGTTATGCTACGTTGCCGGCCTAGCAAGACCTTGACCGTGTCTGAGTTGAACTTGCAGAGATGTCGAGTGACCCAATCATATCTCGGAAAGGACAAGTCGTCTGTCAGCTTGACACACCTTCCAGGTCGGGCCATATGACCTTCCCCTTTCATCAAGGTGTACCTCGAGTACATACTCTGTACTGGCTTGCGCGACCCGATCCGCAGCCCAGTGTCAATGTCAAGATATTTTAAGATATGCCAACATGTGACGGCTATGGGTGGGAAAGACAGCCCACTCTTCTTGACACGGTATTTCTTACAGCATCTAATTTTGCATCGTAAGTGGACAGGCAGTGAAAGCAAAATAAGTAAGTCACGTCAATTTCGGTCACATTTGGTCGATGCTAGTTGACAGGACCAGCTAAACAAGAAAAACCACATGTCCACAAGCAAGGAGCCGACAAAGCATAGTCACTCACTAGCATGGCGATCGCTCTTCATCGATTCTTTGAACTACGACCTTGACGTGGATATCTGGTTCCGCAAGGCTTGATCAGCGCACCTGACTACCCTTTTCTGCATCCCCCCCATCCTATCTTCTTTATCCAGCCCATGTCGGCCCGCATTGAAGCAAAGGTGGTGACGCCTGTGCCGCGATGATTCGCCCGAATCGGGCTCCGGGCTAATAATTTGTTAGCCTGTCTCGAGCCTGTGTTAATAATGTACCAGACAAAGCGAGACACTTTCACACCATTGATACATTACGAGACGGTACGTCGTACATAACGTATATTTGAATAGAATTACCCCACGCGTCAACAGCTTGATTTACACACATATTGGTCCACGGCCCGGCTGTATAATATCTTATCTTGTTCATAGATGGGACGAGTTCCCTGATTGATATAAGAGCGTGGTGTCCGAGAAACTGTTGCTAGGAAGAGTAGCAATTTCAGAGTTCAATATATTCACATTCCAGTACACCATACATACCTACGGCTGAGCGATCCCAACGTTAACTTTGCGACTACTCAACATCTCCCGTCTTTTCGACTACTCAACATTTCACGTCTATAATCGCAACCAACAAAGATGTTCCGCACATTGGCAGCAGCGGCTCTCCTTGCCATGTACGGCACAGCTCACGGAGCCAATGTCGACAATGTTAATTCAGTCATGATATGTACAAGCAACATCTATGCCGACGGTTAGTCTCGCAGATACCTTTGCTACATTGCTAGCACAGCCATACTAACTCGTTGCAGGCTTCATCTACCGGAGTTCGTCTGGGAGCAGCCTTGGAAGCTTCCCAGCCAAGAAGTCATTCCCTCTTTACAGTATGTGAAAAAAAAGTTCATCGACTTCATAGCATCGCATGTTGCTGACACTTGCAGTGGCCGTCTCAAGCCAATCAGGCACACCCTTGGACCCCGTCATGCCGGCTCAGATGACCAGCACCCACGAGTACAAGGCGCTGGACGAACGCCTCTATATCAATGCATCTACCGGTGCCTATGCTCCCGTTGGCTTTGTATCTGGGGGAAACACGACACTGGGCAAAGGCGAGACGACATGGGGCTTCTACAGCCCGTACGGCATCCTCATGTGGTACAACCTGAGCTCCTTGTCCCAGGCAAAGACAGTGCACATCCAGGGTTTCCAATGGGTCCCCGTCGAGGGGTCCTCGGGCCTGACGCAGCTGTATTGGAACCAGACCCAATACGATCTTGCCGCAGCCCTCGGCAGCAGCTCTGGCATCGACGCTTCCAAGGCCACGTTTGGCAACTGCGGCGGAGATGCTCATCCCAGTGTTTCATTGGCATCATAGTTTGTGATGTTGCGCACATGTACCAACTTAAGATGAGCAGGTTGAAGACCTTGTCCCTGCCATTGTTCATTTATCCCATCCATGTACATGTACTTACTTTAGTTACGTTCTCATGACATTCATATTCCCAACAGTATTAACATGAGTAAAAAGACATGTCACTGAGTCATGAGAGACTCAGGTTGCATACGGGGTAAATAGGCCCAACAGCCGGTATCTGTAAACAAGCACCTGAGATCAGTAAGCATGTGCCTCGCCGAACCTCCCCTTCAATCCAGTCAAGTCCGGCACCTCAGTTGCCCATACGGATACATACCGGGTCATCTATAACCTTCCTTTTCCCGAGCACGCGTGCGGAGGGAGGCACTCTTTTTAATATACCGATCATCACCAGAAGCAAATAATGCGGGACGGCAGAGATACCGTGCATGGTGGAGATGAGGCGGCGGGGCCGGCGGGAAGCTTCCGGCCTCGATCGCCTGTGGTCGAAACACGATGATAAACGTACGCGGCGATTACTATCGATGGAAGACGTGTCCGCCGACTCGATCCGCGCCCTCACTAACATGCGTACTTCTTGTCAGTTAGAAGCCGCGCTTGTAAGTTTTGCACATGTCTGAATATCCGCAAGAAGCTTGGACGATACACATATATGTATGGTAATGTAGGCATAGTGACTTGCCGCCTAGGATACCACTTTCCTAGTGCTAGTATCCAAAGGAGTGCGTTCACGGCCTCCCTTTAGCAGACAATGCATGACCAGCGGCAAAAGACGGCAAGAAAAGCAGGCTTGAGAGTATGGCAGCACGTTGAGTGTCCAGCGTCAACCGGTGCTTGATTTTCCGGCAAAGCGAGCATCTTCCGCACAACTCGGCGCATCTCCGGGGCCGAGGATGAAAGGTTCCGTAACAGTCATGCATACCCGTGTCCGTGTCCCACCTCCACCTCCGTCCCCGCCTTCCGCATCCTGGATCGGATCCTCTGCACGTATATTAGGAGCAGGTGGACGGCTTTGTGCATATGCACGAGAGAGGGAAATCGAGCTGCGCTGTACACGTGAAATGCTATTTTGTATGCAAGATAGTTTAGTAGGAATCGTCATACCTCAAAGAATGCAACGGAGACACGTCGTAAAAGTCAATGACGCGTGTCAATCATAGCCACGCGTGGATGCATGCATGTGCATATGCGGGCAAGCTACAAAGAGATGCATTAGACCGCAAGTGACTACAGATACAAACGCAGGTTCTCGCAAATTGCCTTGATGGATGTTTAGCTACGTTGAGCACCGTACCAACAGAAGTAGAAGACTTTCTTCGGACTCGTTTATTTCTTGTTAGTTTCTGGGACCCAATAACAAAGACGTGGCTTTGACCGAAAAGCATCTGATAGGAGCATGGCTACAGCTAGGGCTCGCCTGACGGGACCAAAGATATTCAAGCCGTTGTGCCGCCGGGAATGTAATTCGACGCCGGCATAAAGACATCGCCGTCCTAATCACTGGTGATAAGTAGGCAGCAGGTAAGATAGGAGTAGGAATAGGCTGTCCGATAAGAATGGACCTTGGCATATCGATACTTGATACTCGACCTGTATCCTCCTTCTCTATCCGAAACCCGGGTGCAATCGAGGGTTGGATAGATATATAACGCGCAAGCGATTCATAACTTACCGGCTAGATCATGTTTTGTTTCTGTTTAGTTTCTTTTTAGTTTCTAGTTTCTGCGACTGTGATTTGGCGACTGGCTGAGCTAGGGCATGGACGCAAATGACAGTAATTAGGATGAAAAAGAAAGCAGAATCCTTCCATGGCTAGGATAGGAAAAAAAGGGAAAAGAGATCAAGGTTACAGGAAAAAGAAAGTAAGCAAGATTGTAAAAAGGAATGTAAAGAGATGACGAAGAAAGAAAATAGAATATAATAAGAAAGAAAGAAGACGAAAGTATCCTTGCCACCTTGCAACCCAACCTCGCCTTTCAGGATCAACAGAAGAAAGCACTGGGATAGATCCAACACGACTGATAGGAGGCAAGGTTGTTCAGCTTGAACCTGACGTCGTGGGGAAGTTGAAATATGAAGATCACCGGAGGGCTTCCGGCGGCGTCGCCAAAGGTTGAAGGAAGGATTGAATAAAAAAAAGCGTGAAATGAGACGTGAGACTGGACTGGCATTGTCCATTGGACTCATTAGTTGTTGTTGGCATCGACATCCGACTGTTGGACCGTGGTCTAGCGGTGAAGACGAGAGAAGAATAAAGAAGAATAAACAAAAGAGCGACGAGCGAGCGAGCGATGACCGCCCCTGAGAAGGGGTGGCCAAGGTGTCATTTTGGCCCCCAATGCCACCAGTGCCTCGCTTCTCTTTACATAGCAAGATATCTTACATATACGATGTGACCGATGCGGGCGATCTGCCAACAGGGTGGCTTGCATCGGGGCATGTAAGATATGGCGTGCAGTGCAGTTGGCTGTTGGATCGTCTCGTCACACACATCATTGCCATACACCACAATACTCTGTACAAATTCAATCACACACATCATCTTGTATTACACGGTTCACACCGTCACACCACCTTGACTTACACGGATGGAGAGACATGGAGCTGAAATGCCAGGGAGGTCTGAATCACTGACTTGCCTGCAGCGAGGACAATTAAGTAGAGCCCTGGCCCGTCCTGACCCGTTCTGGCCAGATTCGACCAGAATTGACCAGATTTGAGAGGATGCATATGAGACCTGATGGGCACCGATGCATGTCTCAACGACAGCGACCCTACGGAGTAGAGCGAAAGACAAGTCTCGTTTTCGTATCCCGTTGCAGCAAGAGCTCGGCTCCATTGCTAGTGTCGTCCACCGTGTCTTGTATTCTCTCAATGTTATCTGCCCTGTTTCATTTATTAATCGTAAGGTGTGTCCTGCTGACCGCTTGAGCCTGTGAAAGACATGGCATGTTTAGGCAGTATTCTAAATGGTATCGATACCTGACCGTTTTGAAAGTACCAGTCATTACCTTTCCCACTCTCCCTTGATCCGCAGAGACATGGCTCGTGCTCGTGGGTGTAGAACACTTGGACGTCTGGGCATACCCGCATGTCTCGAGTAGTCTGTCTCGGCGCAAGCCTTACTTTGCACTCTGAGCTTGTGCGCAGTTCCCCTCTCGTCCCCCGATGCCCATGCCCTCGGCCTTTTTCCATTCGAGAGGGTTATTATTGCTTGGTGTGCGCCTGATTGCTTCTTTTCCGATTATTCTGCATCTAAGCGACATAGTACGGGTAGGATATGTTTTTGGCGAGCGGAAAGCTCCGCTGACGGAGCAATAGGGATGTATAGGAAGTAGGAATGTGTAGGAACAGATAGGAATAAATAGGAGTAGAAATGTAAATATAGGGATATAGGAATATAAGATGCAGATGGATGAGGCAATTGGCCGTCTACAGTCTAAGGCGGATGTTTCAAAGAAGGTCTTCAAGAGGCCAGCGTTAGAAGAGGACAGAAGATGGTGATGGGGGCACTGCGCTGGTATGCAAAGAATAGCTAAACAAATAGGAGGACAGCTCCGTAGATTATAGGATCAAGCGGAGGCGTACGCCGACGGGAGAGGAAGGTGAGTGTCAATTAAACACAAGGGCTGCCAACGTGACCAGGAGTGTTCTGTCAATGGATTTATCTTACAATGTCGACACGCAGAGAGGGCATAACTCCGTGCTCTGACCATTGCTCCGGTGGGAGGCTGCAGAGGGAAGCCGAGGCCGAAGTCCGCCGGGCATTATGCATCTAACGGTGTGCTAACGAACGGTGAGTCGTGAATGGGCGAGACTCTCTAGCTATCTTTCTCTTTCCCTCTCTGCTCTCTTTCCCTCTTTCTGTATTTCTTTCTCTCGTTCTCTAGCTCTAGTTGTTTTTCTACTCCAACTAGGTCGCTACGAGTAAAGTATGTGCAACGGAAGCCATACAAAGCGCTCGTCGTGCATCACGCTAAAATATCGGCAAGTCGAAGTGGAAATATCGGCAGGTAAGCAGAGAAACGAGCGGAAAGGACACGGCAGGCAATACGGAGAAGATAGCAGGGCGCTCTGCCACTATCTGTCGCCACAGCTCGGGCTGAAGGAATCGTTACAAAGCACAACTCGGATTTAAAAGGCAATTATGTTTCCGGGCAGTTTCCCTTCTTGTCGTGTTGATTATTCATGGTAAATTCTGAAGCATTCTGGTTCTGTTCTGCTTTGATTTATTTAGATTATATAATAAGTTTGACTATATTCAACGTTTGTAAGCTTGGTCCGAATAATCAACTCTTTTGCCTTATTGTGTTACTTTGTGTTACCGTAATACGGAGAGATAATGCTGTGCACCGACGAGCTGACATAGCTTACTTTAGGGGAAAATAAACGCCTATCACATTGCCAGCCAGCATGATCCTTCGACTCATCCAGGGCATGATATGCACCCCGTACAGTTCTCGCGGCCACTGATCATCCTGCATTAACCTCGGTGCAAAACCCGGGAGCCTGGATGCCATCGATTGGGGCGCACTCATTCGATTTACGCACATGAGATGTGATTTGCGCTCGTATTATGCAGGGCAGCAGGAGCAGCAACAAGCGAACGACACGTTGTAAGTGTTCGGATTACGGAGTGAGATATCCTCATTATGTGCATGTATCTTAGGATATCTTATATATCATATGCGATGCTATAGGCAGGTAGTATGACAGGAGTTAATACATGTAAGTTAGGAGACCTCTGAACCACTGCTCTGTACGGTTGTCTCGATGGCACCTGTTTGCATGCCCCTGCTGGCCGAAGCTTGCCGGCAAATAGAGGGAGGAAGGACATACTGGATACAGTCGTATCATCAAGCATGCACGGAGACACGCGATGCCACGTCCGACGTACTGTCGCACTGGGCTCTGGAAGGAAATTGGAGGAAACAAAATACGGAGAAGTCGGAGAAGAACGAATAACGAAAGACGACGAGCGGCGCGAGTAAACAAAACAAAACCCATGCAGCAAATTAGAAGACACACGGACGACGGAATAGACCTCCAAATAGGGAACAGCCCCTTTCCCCTAATTAACAACCTATTTTAGAACGAGAAACGGCCAAGGGGGGCCGTTGCGCGCTCGTCTCCGGAGGTCTAGAAGATGTAGGCTGTATATTTAATATCCGTTGGCTTCTTTATTAGCGGTTGCGGCACTGGACTGTTGCACTGTCGACTGTTAAGGCTCGTTCTCGCATCTCTACGTTTATCAACTTGCAAACGCTCGACGCACTCATTATGCATGCAGACACCCCAATCTGGAGCTACTCGTAGTCTCATTCCGCGTTTCCAGGTTGAACCTTGCTCGATGAAGTATCGACTACGGAGTACGTCGTCCATACGAAGTATGTGTGTGTAACTACCCCGTACAGATACAGCTGGCTTCTTCTATCCTACTCCCTATTAACGCCTAGTGGCCTTGACGTTTCTCACAGTGATACGACAAGATACGCGGCTCAACATGAGATGCCTGATTGAGAGGTGTTGAGCAACGACGCTTGTGAGGATGTCGGCCTTGGCTGCCGATGTCCCACTTCTTGTAAATCAATCATCTCCCACTCAGTAAGTAGCAAAACAGTGTACGAGTACTCCATACTGCGAGTCGTATCTTGACCTCGAGAGTTTCAGACTGGACCGAGGCGGACGCGTCTAGGAAGGGAAAGTGGCCGGCAAATTCGGAGTGACGAGGAGGCCAGAATAAGAAAACGAAGGGAATAAAAGGCCCGGATAGAGAGGCCTTGGGGGCGCTGCGAGGGCGTTGAAGTAACGTAGGGTGTGAAGAGAAGGCGAAGGAAATAAAGATAAAAAAGAAAAGAAAAGATCATGCTACAAAAAAGTAAAGAAAATGATTAAAAATCAACCCCCCCAAACCAAACCAGCGACTTTACAATTCAAAATCAAACCAACAAACACATCACATACCTTGCAGGAATCAAGCAAGACATGTCGGTGATGTCTCTCAACCTCGAGATAGCAAGACCTACACGATTTGGAACAGAACAAAAGCAGCAAAAACAAATACTCAAAGAAAATAAAGAAATAAAAAGAGGAAGAAAAAGAAAAGATGCCAAATTGATGAGCATCCGACGGATCAGTGTAGATCCACTCGAACCCACACCCCCTCTCTCCCTTTTCTTTTCTTCTGCCTGGTCAGAGACCCCTACTACCACAGGCAGCTAGGGCGTTCCTTTTGTTCTCTGCGTCTTTAATTATTCCAGAAATTCGGCCACGCCCACTTTTGATTTTTCGTCTTGCTCGATAATAACTCCAGCTCCAGCTAGACATACGAGCTCCCAATCTGCCACCTTGTCCACTGTCCTGACCATACTGAGTACTCTCCGGTCTAGGGAGATCTAGAGGTGGCCAGTGTGTCGTGGAGACGTGGAGGAGCATGGAGCATGAGTAAGATAATACGTCGCACTTGTATCTTAGATGCTTGTTCTTTCTTTTCTTCTTCAATGTCGGCGACCTGCTTGTTTAATGCTGGCCACCTCCTTGCGTCACTCCCACAGTACCTCGGCCAGGCGGGTCTGATAATTCTGCATCCAGTGCATGTTCATGTCGTACTTGTCAAAGTCAACCGTGCCAGCCTGCATGGCTACAATCGGGCTGCAATAGCTTGAAATTAGCTTAAAATAGCTCTCAATAGGTCTGCAATAGGTCTATAATAGGTCTGCAAGCAAACGTTTCACTCTTATGATTCGTACGTCTTCATGTAGGATAATACGTACGCCATATTTACACTTGCTCGGTTCTCCCTGCCTCATGCTCTGCCCACCCGGAATCGTGCCGGGCCTCACGGAATTTCGTCCTCGCCTTGTGATAGATCCCATAGCAATAACCATTAACCAGATCATCAACTACCCGTAGCAAGTATCACCTATCAACTATCATCTGTCTTGCATGCTACAACGTACGGAGTACTGCCCTGTCTCGCTCTCCCTTGATGCTGCTCATTAAACACATCTTCCGTTCAAGCATTCCTTGCACACACATTACAAACATTGGCACATGTCGATGAGTCGAACAAGTCCACGTCGAACGGTCTGCTCCATATATTTCCTCCTTTTGAAAGGCCTTAGCTTCTTAGTCCCATCCCTCCTTGGCTTTCATTCCGCGCCTGTCTCCTTTTCTCGTTTCTTAATTCCCTTTCACTCTTCTCTGCTCTCTGCTCTCTGCTCTCTTCTCTGCTCTCTCGTCCGCTTTCTGCTTTCCCTCTTCCGTCCTCTTCCAGCACGGAGCAGTACTCCATAGCTCGCGTTTTGTCTTTCTCTATTCTCGATTGCGTATGATCGTCTACCCTCCCTCCCGCTCGATTTCTCTTTTCCACGCCCCCCCCCCCCCACCTCCCATCTCGCTTCTTTTTGCTCACACCTCATCCAGGATACTTCCGTACTCTATTTCGTACTATGTGCTCCTCGTACCTAGATACGGAGTAGACCACAGGAGCCTCAGCTCAGCCTTTATTTTCCGTGCCGAAATCCTACTATTCCTCCTTTTGGTCTTTGTTCTTCTTCTTTCGTCTTCCTGCCCGACACCCTCTTCTCTCTTCTTCCGCCCCAAAAGAAAAGAAAGATAACATACTGCAAGCCACAGCTTCGACTAAGCATACAGCCAGAACTCCAACAGCAAAACCAAAACCAACAGAGACAGAAACAGAACAAGCTGCTGGTCTGCTCCATTCTAGACCTCGTCTTGCGGGGACCTGTTCGAGACAGATATGATATGACCATCAACATGGGCTTAAGAGCATAAGACTAAACAGGAAACAGGAAAAAGCAAAACCACACAACCACACAGCACACAACCACACTCCACGCTAGATCTCTATTTTATATATCCCCCCTTCCGTGCTCGTGCTACCTCTAGCCCGTCCAGCTCAATCATATTCCGTATTCCTTAGCTTTGTTGTCCTCTCATCTCTCCCACTCCCAGGGCTGAGCTCTTCCTCATCCAACAGATCGCCAGTCATCCTGGACGACGTCCCATCGCCCTGCCCTGCCCTTCCCGCGGCCCTGGGCTTGATCCACGTTCTCATCACTATCACTCGTCCACAAACCTTTACCACCATACTCCATATTCTTATATCCTTCCTGCGACCTCCTCTCTCGCTCTCGCTCTTGTTCTTCTTGCCACGCCCTCTCTCTTCTCTGCCGCCGAATCGTATACTCTCCACACGATCCGCCTCGCACCCACTACTCACCACCTTACCACCTCACCACCTCACCTCGTTACCTTACTACCGCACTTTCTCACCTCTTCACAGCTCCCACCATGGCCGATCCTGTCCAGCCGGTGGCCATCGTCGGCCTTGGCGGCCGGTTTCCCGGCAAGGCCACTGACCCCCTCAAGCTATGGGAGATGTGCTCCGACGGCGAAGACGCCTGGTCCGAGGTCCCCTCCACAAGATTCAACCACAAAGCATTCTACCACCCGGACCAGTCACGAAACGGAGCCGTACGTCTGTCCGTCCCTGATATCGACTTATAGTCATGCCAATACTAACAGTCCGCAGACTAATGTCAAGGGTGGCTTCTATCTCAAAGATGATGTATCCTATTTCGATGCACCATTCTTCAACATGACAAAGACAGAAGCAGCTGTAAGTCGATCTCTCCAAGAGCCCCAGGAAATCGTAAACAACAGCATAGCTAACATCCCAGTCACTCGACCCACAACAACGATTGCTGCTGGAGTGCAGTTATGAAGCTCTCGAAAACGGTAAGCTGGTTATCCCATGATGCTTTCTCTTGGCTTTCTGTGAACGCAAACGAAAACGGGAACAAAATGTGGCGTCCGCTAACTCCGCTTGCTTGCAGCCGGCATGACTCTGGATGAAATCAACGGCTCGGATATGGGTGTTTTTGTCGGCTCCTTCTGTTTCGATTGGGCCAAGATCACCCTCCGTGACGCAGATGCCATCCCCCTCTACCATGCAACAGGCACCGGCCAGGCCATGCTGGCCAACCGCCTCTCCTACTTTTTCAACCTGCACGGCCCCTCGGTCACTCTTGATACAGCATGCTCGTCCAGTCTCGTTGCCCTGCACCAGGCCTGCCAGGCCCTGCGTGCCGGTGAGTGCGAGACTGCCCTTGTCGCAGGTGTTAACTGCACCTTGTGCCAGGACTCCCTCGCCTCCATGAGCACTATGGGCTTCCTCTCGCCCGAGGGCCGCTCATATACGTATGACAGCAGAGCAACCGGCTACGGCCGTGGTGAAGGTGTTGCGTGTGTTGTCTTGAAGCGCCTTGACCTCGCACTCGAGTCTGGCGATGCTGTCCGCGCCATCGTGCGTAACACCGGCGTCAACCAAGACGGCCGCACGCCTGGCATCACATTCCCCTCCGGCGAAGCACAGGCTGCCCTTATTCGCCGCGTCTACGATCAGGCCGGCCTTGAACTTGCCGACACTTCGTATGTCGAGGCACACGGTACTGGCACACAGGCTGGTGATCCCATCGAGGCGCGCGCTCTCCACAACACATTTGGCGTAAGCCGGCCAAACGATGGCTCAGCGCCACCACTTGTCGTTGGCTGTATCAAGACCAACATCGGCCACTTGGAGGGTGCCAGTGGCGCAGCCGGTCTCATCAAGACAGTTATGATGCTGGAGCGTGAGACAATTCTGCCCAACTGCGATTTCCGCGAAGCCAACGCCAAGATCCCACTCGACGAGTGGCGCCTCGCAGTCCCGACCCAGCTGCAGTCCTGGCGGGCGGCCAGTGGCGGCGCTACCGTCCTGCGGGCATCCGTCAACGGTTTCGGATACGGTGGCACCAACGCACACGTCATTGTCGAGAGTGCGGCAGACTACCTGCGCGAGCGTGGCCTCACCGGCGGCAACTACAAGCTCCACCAAGGCCACACATACAAGACGGCGCAAATAACGACGACATCCACCGCTACCGACAGCGGCAGCAGCAGCAGCTCCAATGAAGAGACAGTCCACACACCCCCACCCTCCATACCCTCCACACCTCACTCTGAAAAGGTCATCCCCGAACCAATCTCTGCCCCAGATGCACAAGAACTGAGCCTCGACACACCCGCCGATGCTACTCCAACGCCCATCCCAGTACCAGCTGACGATCATGGCTCTGCCGTAGAGTCTGATGCCAACCTCAGCCTACCGGTCCCCAAGCTGTTCGTATTGAGTGCACAGGACGAGGCGACCGGCAAGGTACAGATCGCCCAGCTCCAGTCCTACCTCGGCCAGGACGCACACGACCCTACCCTCCGACACAACGCCACCTTCCTCAACGATCTCGCACACACCCTCAACAGCCGCCGCTCTGCACTCCCGTGGAAGGCAGCCGTGCCTGCCACATCAGCCGAGTCTCTTCGGGCTGCGCTATCCCAGACCCGCTTCCATAATGCCTCACGCCCAGCAACTGTCGGCTACGTCTTCACCGGCCAGGGTGCACAGTGGTACGCCATGGGCCGCGAGCTGGCAACCACAAATGCCGTCTTCCGCGCATCGCTTGACCGCAGTGCCGCTATCCTTGCGTCGTCCACGATGAAGGCTGACTGGTCTCTCCACGACGAGCTGCTCAGACGGGACGCCAACACCACTCGCGTCAACGAGCCCGCTGTGAGCCAGTCTCTGTGTACGGTCCTTCAAGTTGCACTCGTCGACATGCTGAGGTCGTGGGGTATCAAGCCTGCTGCTGTTGTCGGTCACTCCAGTGGTGAGATCGGTGCCGCCTATGCCGCCGGCCTACTGAGCCAGGAGGCAGCCGTTGCCGCAGCGTACTTCCGTGTTCCCCTCGACTCGTCTGCAGCCGACTCGTGCCGCGGTGGCATGATGGCTCTTGCTTGCGACGAGGAGACGACACTGAGACTGCTCGACAGCCTCGAGACCGGAAAAGCGACGATTGCTTGCTACAACAGCCCACAGAGTTTCACAGTGTCTGGTGACGACTCCGCCATCGACGAGCTCTCTGCCAAGTGCAAGGAGCAGGGCCTCCGCCACCGTAAGCTGGTTGTTGGCTTTGCCTACCACTCGCACAAGATGACTGCCGCCGCTGCGGGCTACCGCGAACTGCTGCTGGCTAACCGCACCATCGTCGAGGCATTCTCTAAGCCGACTCTCGAGGCTGGCAGTGTCGAGATGTACTCGTCCGTTACTGGTAAGAAGCTCGAGCCAGGTGCCCTCTCGCTCGACTACTGGGTTGACAACTTGGTCAACCCTGTGCGCTTTACCGAGGCGTTGACTGCACTCTGCTATGAGGCGCAGACTGGCCAGACCATCCTCGACCCTAGCTTCACTACACGCAAGCCCCAGGTCGACATCCTCGTCGAGATCGGCCCCCACGCTGCCCTGGCTGGCCCCATCCGCCAGATCCTCCAGTCGCAGGCGCCTCTCACTAAGATCGGCATTCTGGGCATGCTTCGCCGCGGCCAGGACGCTACCGAGACGTCCCAGCTCCTTGCCTGCCAGCTGTTCGAAAAGGGTCTGCCTCTTGACGTCACCACTCTAAATGCCGACTGCCGCACAGAGGACTTGGATTTATCTCTTGTGGCTGCCGCTGTTCCCCTGGTCGACCTGCCGCCCTACCCCTGGAACCACGCCACAGCGTACTGGGCCGAGCCTGTCGAGAGCATCCGATACCGCCAACGTGAGCACGCTCGCCATGACCTGCTGGGTGCTCCCGTGCGGTTTGGTAGTCCCCTGGAGCCCCGCTGGCGGCAATGGATCCGAACTGCCGAGACTCCATGGGTGCGTGATCACCGTGTTCAAGGCCTTGTCGTCTACCCGGCAGCTGGCTACATTTCTATGGCCATCGAGGCTGCTAGACAGAATGCTCTTCACAAGGCAGGCCCTGCCGGTTCTAAGGAGGCTGCTGCTGCCGCCATTGAGATCGACGGCTATGAGCTGCGCGATGTCACTCTTGGCCAAGCCCTGATTGTTCCCGAGGGCTCAGAGGAGGTTGAGGCCATGATTAGCCTCCGGCCTCAGACTGAAAGTGCGATGGATAACTCCACTGTCTGGCACGAGTTCTTTGTATACTCGTGCAGCACTAGCGCTACTACCACAACACCTATGGGTGCTCCTATCACAGACAACTGGTCAGAGCACTGCCGCGGTCGTATCGCTGTGCGGTGGAAGCCCCGAAGCGATGTTGCTGAGACGAGCCTGGTGACTGACACTGCCGGCATCCGGGCTGAGACTGCCCGCCGTGATGCTGCTAACCGCGCCCAAATCATCGACGCTTGCCATACTGATGTCAACCTCGAGGCTCTGTACGACCACTGTACAGCAATCGGCCTGGAATACGGCCCCACGTTTGCCAACCTGGTTGCCGCCAAGTCTGCACCATCCACATCCTCGGCCGACCCCGTCAATCGCATCCTGGGTACCGTCACTATTCCCGATGTGGCTGCCACCATGCCCGCTCACTGCCACAGTCCCATTGTTGTGCATCCGGGTACTCTTGACGCTTGTCTGCACGGTATCATGTCTTTCCGTGACCTGCTTAAGGCTGCCATCATGCCCGTCTTCTTCGAGAACATCTATATTTCTGCTGCCATGGGCGAGGTCGCTGCTGGGGAGAACCTTGGCGTATACCTTGGTGTCCAGCGCAGCGGTTTCCGCAATCTGCAGATTGACTTGACTGCCTATGGCCCCGAGGCCCACAAGCCAGAGCTGGATGCTCGCTCCGAGTCCCTGCCTGCTCCCCTGATTCGCATGGAAGGTCTCCGTATGACCTCGCTGGCCGGTAGCATGCCGTCGGGCTCGGATGGTGACCTGCCACCCAAGACATACTATGAGGCATCGTGGAAGCCCGACCCAGTCTTCTTGTCATCAGAGCATTTTGAAAAGCTGTGTGCGCACCTCGTTCCCGCCGAGGCCGAGAGTGCTGGCCTGCGCCGCTTGGAGCAGTCTGCATACTACATGGCCGACTATGCCGTCTCACAGGTTCCCGAGGAAGCCATTCCCAACCTTACCAACAAGGGCCGTAAGCTGTACAAGTCACTGCTGCGCCTGCGCAACTCTGTGCTAGCTCTGCGCGATGAGAGAGTTGCCCAGCGCGCGGCCGCTGGCCTCACAGACCTCGAAGCGCCCCATGCCGACGACATTCCAACGTGGCCTAACGCCAGCCCCGCGCAGCGTGCTGCTCTTCTTGGTCAGTTGACAGAGACGGGTGCTGAGGGCCGCCTTTTGGCTGCCGTGTCGGCTAGCATGCACGGCATTATCCTGGGCACCGAAGATCCTCTCGAGGTTACTATGAAGAACGATGTGCTGGGCCAGTACTACGCGCACAACCCTCGTATGTTGCGCCAGTATCAACAGGCAGCCGTGTACGCTGATCTTCTGGCCCACAAGAACCCGCACATGCGCATCCTCGAGATCGGTGCTGGTACAGGTGGTGCCACGATTCCTCTGCTGCGTGCACTGGGTGGTGACGCTGACGGCAAGAACACATCCCCTCGCTTGTCGTCATATGATGTGACTGATATCAGCTCTGGTTTCTTCGAGGCATTCCGCGAAAAAGTGCACGCCTGGCAGCACCTCATCAACTTCAAGCGCCTTGACGTTGAGAAGGACCCGTCCCGGCAAGGCTTTACACCCGGCACTTACGATCTAGTCATAGCCGCCAACGTGCTGCATGCAACGCGCAACATTGGAAATACCGTTGCTCATGCCCGCCAGCTTTTGCGCCCTGGTGGCACGCTGATGCTGATCGAGCTCGTCCGTGTGCCGGAGCAAAAGGTTGCAACTGCCGCTGTTGGTAACATGTTCGGTATATTTGACGGTTGGTGGATTGCAGAAGAGGAGCACCGCCAAGACTCGCCCCTTCTTGCAGAGACTCAGTGGGACGCAGTTCTTCGCGAAAATGGATTCTCGGGCTTGGACGCTGCTGTCTGGGAGACACCCGATCTGGCAACGCACCAAGGTACGACCATGATCAGCACCGCCATTTACCAGCCTACCGTCGAGGAGAAGCCCACCGACATCACAGCGGAGGCTTCTGCATCGACAGAAACCATCGTTGAACCGGCAAAGACGGAGATCAAGGCTGAGCAAGCGGCTGTTGCGACGATCCCCGCAAGACTACCACCCGCTGTCCTCGTGACAGATTCCGCCGCCAATAAGACGTGGCTTCAGTCGTTGGCGAAGGCTCTTTCTGTTCTGGACTCTTCTGCTCCGGGGTATCCAATCTACACCAATGACGATGAGCTGCCTCCTATTGCGGCTGGGACGATTTGTGTGTTCTTCCAGTCCGAGGCCAGCACGGTTGGTATCCAGACTCCCGAAAGCATGGAGAAGCTACGTCGCCTGTTCCTGCGTTCGGCTGAGGGCAGCGGCGGCAGTGTCCTCTGGCTGACCACTGGTGCAACTGATGGTGACAATGCGCCTGACTTTGCCCTCGTCCAGGGTCTGCTCCGCACTCTGCGCGTGGAGCTGGGTGGCCGTCTTATCCATCTTGACCTGGACATGGAAATTCCAGTCGATAGCGCGACAGTGTTTGAATCCGTCGTTCGCGTGTTTGAGCGGTCGTTTGCCGCCAAGAACTTGCCCGATGTTGACAACGAAGACCACCGCGCACCCAACACTGAGCCTGAGCTTGAGCTGGCGATTCGTGGTGCTAACAGCACTGTTTATATTCCCCGGTACGATGAGAATCTTGTAGTCGGTAACTACGTCGCCTCGCGCACGGGACGCCGCAACATTGTTCCCGCTTCGCCGGTGCAGCCCGGCCGCCATCTCAAGCTTGAGATTGGCCAGCCTGGTATGCTTGACAGCCTGTACTTTGACGACGACAAAACCGCCACGAGCAACCCTCCTCTGGGTGCCAACCAGGTTGAGATTTCCGTTCGTGCCGCGGGCCTCAATTTCCACGATGTTATGGTGGCTATGGGCCAGATCGAGACGCGTGACCTGGGCCGTGAGTGCGCCGGTGTCATTACACAAATCGGAAGCCAGGTGACTGGCCTCAAGGTTGGCGACCGTGTTGCAGCCCCGGCTGATGGCACGATTGCAACGACGGTTCGCTGTGATGCTTGGCGCGCACAGCGCCTGCCCGACAGCCTGTCTTTCGAGGCTGGTGCATCGCTGCCCATCATTCTCTGCACAGCATTGCACACAATGAACCTGACCAACCTGGCAGAGGGCGAGACAGTACTCATTCATGCCGCATCGGGCGGCCTGGGCCAGGCGCTTATCCAGCTCTGCCAGGAGCGCGGTGCTATCATTTATGCGACGGTCGGCACAGCGGAGAAAAAGCAGTTCCTGGTCGACCAGTACGGCCTCGACCCCTCACATATCTTCAGCAGCCGCGACGACTCGTTTGCGTCGGCTGTTATGCAGGCGACTGACAACGAAGGCGTCGATGTTGTCTTCAACGTTCTCGCATCAGAGCTTCTGCGTGCATCCTGGCGCTGCGTGGCCTCCTTTGGTCGCTTCGTGGAGCTGGGCAAGCGCGACCTGACTCGCAACGGCCGCCTCGATATGGGCCAGTTCACACGCAACGTGACATTTGTTGCGGTTGATCTCGTCGCGCTGATGGCCGAGAAGCCAAAGTACTCGGCCAAGCTCTGGGCGCAGTGCATGGACCTCGTCCGCAAGGGCGTCGCGCGTGCCCCCACCCCGCTCACGAGCTACGGTTATGCCGATGCCCACACGGCCATGCACACCATGCAGGTTGGACGCCATATCGGCAAGCTGGTCCTTGTGCCCGAGTCGCAGCCGATTACCAAGACAACAACCACGAAGAGGCAAACTGTCACCGAGGGCGAAGACGGCACGTCTGTGACAAGTACCACTGTCACCAAGACTGAGGCTGCACCGGGTGCTTACACGCTGGCAACCAGGGTCATGCTCCCTCAAGTGGCACCTGTCACGCTCCGCGCCGATGCCTCTTACCTGCTTATTGGTGGTCTGGGTGGCATTGGCCGTGCACTGTCCGCACGCATGGTCAAGGAACTGGGCGCCCGCTACCTGATCATCCTGACGCGTGGTGGTGTCAACAATGAAGTTGCTGCTGCTTCCGTTGCTGCCCTGCGTGCGAACGGCGCCTCTGTGCTTGTGTGCAACTGTGATGTTGGACGTGAGGAGCAGCTGGCCGCCGCCCTGAAGACGGCCAAGGAGAACGGCTACCCGCCTGTTCGTGGCGCTGTTAATCTGAGTCTGGTGATGGAGAGTGCTTTGTTCCAGGATATGTCAAGCGAGTCGTGGAACAACTCACTGTGGCCCAAGGTTCCTGGTTCGTGGAACCTCCACAATGCACTCTCAGGCAACGAGATTGATTTCTTCATCCTGGTGTCGTCTATGGTCGGTACTATCGGTAACCCGAGTCAGACTGCCTACGGCTCTGCGTCGACGTTCCAGGACGCCTTTGCCAAATGGCGCCGTCGCCGTGGCCTGGCTGGCATGTCGATCGACCTCGGTATGATTGCAGATATTGGCTACGTCGCCGAGCACGGCAGCGTGCAGCAGACACTGCTGTCCCAGGGCTTTGAGGAGATTGACGGACCCGAGTGTCTAGCCATTCTTGAAGCGGCCATGCTCACTCCGGACGAGACTGATCCGAAATGGAAGCCGGCCAACCTGGTCACCGGTCTCGGCCTTGGCCGGTACACGGGCGGCGACCCTACTCGTGCTGTGTACACCGACCCGCGCTTCCGCCTGTGCCGTCGCATGGCCATGACTACCGGCGGCGACGACGATGCGCCTGCAGCCGACGGTGACGCAACTCAATCTATCCGCGAGATGCTGCGCCAGGCCACCTCGCTGGCAGACGTGATCTCCACCCTCGAGACTGCTATCCGCAGCAAGATCACCGCTCTGCTAATGCTACCCGCTGAGGATGAGCTCGATACCCAGAAGCCGCTGAGCCAGTACGGTCTCGACTCGCTGATTGCCGTCGAGCTCCGCAACTGGGTCAACAGCGAGATGGAGGCGACGGTGCCTGTGCTCGAGTTCCTTGGCTCGCGCAACATCCAGTCTCTGAGTGGCTTCATTGCACGCCAGTCACGGCTGGTTCGCAAGGAGCTAGTGAGCGAGTAGGGCGATGACCTTGTGAAGGCGCTCTATGTTTTATGCATACAGTTGCGATATCTTATCTTTTTTCTGTATATTGTTGTTTTTCAAGTATGTTAGCCCATGACGCTATATGTTTTATGTTCTTCTGTTCGTTTGGTATATACCTTATTTTGTATTTTTGAGCGTGCTCTTTACTGTATTAATATTAAGAATGATTACTCACCTAAATGAGCCTTGCTTGCATCTAAATTGATAAGCTTTCCAGTGCAAATACGTTCAAAACACTTTCTAACCGACTTTAACACTAGATTCTAAGATTTACTTCACATCAAAATCCACATCAAATTTCAAAATGCTGCCAAAATATATTATGTAGTCCAAAAAGTCATAAGCTAGCCACCTTTTTGCTTCCTATTTCATTTATAGTTGTCGCTCCATTATGCCAGTGTAGCTTTGAGGGGCAGCTTGCGGCTGCTGGGGCCGACATAGATCGTTTTCGGACAGTCGCTGATGACCCAGTTCTGGGAAGCGGTGTCCCAGTTGCTAAGGTCGCGGCGAGTGAGATTGACCTCGAAAGTGCCAGTCTGGCCAGGGGCCAGGTCACGGAGGCGGTCGAAGCCACGCAGAACCTTGGGCGGGTCACCAGGGCCGCCGAGGGACACGTACAGCTGGGGTACCTCGTCACCAGTCACTGAGCCAGTGTTCTTGACCTGGGCAGTGACGGTGTACAGAACATCATACAGAGCAGAGTTTCCGCCAGGCGCGACCTTGTCGCCGGCAGCATGAAGTGGCTGGGCACAGCCATTGGTAGCATTCTCGGGGAGGTAGGCAGAGTTTGGCTCGCCATAGTAGGGGTCCTGCGAGGCTTCTTTGCCCGATGAGGTTGTGTTGAAGTAAGGGTAGATATACTGCCAGATGTAGGGGAATTTGGCATCGGGGAAGATATAGTCGTTAAGATTTGTTGACGGCTTGGTCTTTGCAATGGTGGGGGCGGTAATGGTCTTTCCGGTAGTGGGTTGGTAGACGGCGGCTCTCTTCTTGGTAACGTGAAGGTTGCTGTACGAGAAAGTAGTGTAGCTCAAGCCGTAGCCAAACTCGTAAGCAAGAGATGTGTTTGCTTGGTCAAAGTGGCGGTAGTCGATAAAGCTGCCCTCGGTAAAATCAACCTGAGGAATATCGCCATTGGGCTTGTACAGAAGATCCGTACCGTAGCTCTCGCGTGAGTTGCCCCAGGTGAAGGGTGTGCGGGCAGCCGGATTGACCTTGCCGTAGAGCACATCCGTAATCGAGTTACCAGACTCCTGGCCAGGAATGCCAGCCCAAAGAATAGCAGTGACGTTGGGGCTGCTGTACCACTTATCTACGATAACAGCGCCAGTAGAGTGGATGACCACAATGGTGTTGTTGCACCAGCTGCTGACTTTCTTAATCAGGTTGTCGCCGTTTCTCCACAGAGTAAGGTTGTTGCGGTCACCCTCGTTGCCGTCAACGCTGATGTAGCCTTCGCCGGAATCAGCGTTCACAAAGACGACGGCGGTGACACCGTCCTGTGAAACTAAAGCTTTGGTAGCATCGAGCTGGTTGTTGGCGAGAATGCTCTGGTAGACAGAACCATCGCTGAGAGCCTTTGCCTGCAGCGCAGCATCAGGGGTGACTAGGTAAGGGAAGTTCGCACTGCCAGAACCCCAAGCCATGCCGAGAGTGCCGTTGTTACAGCCGCGGTCAGAGCATCCGTTGGGGCCTGCAGGATTCGAGCCAGCATCGTCACCGATGACAGCAAGGAAGCGAGGCTTGTTCAATGGCAGGGCCTTGTTGGTGTTCTTCAGCAAGACGGTGCCCTTGGCTGCAATTTCGCGAATGAGAGTGCCGTGGCCGGCGCGGACATCGATGTGCTCGTTGATCTTCTGGTATCCCTTGCCGGCTGCGTAGTGGACAGGGCCGTAGGTGTCTGTGGTCCACGAGGCAAAGTTGGTGGTGACTTGCTCGCCAATCTTGTTGCCGACCTTGAAGAACGCAGCCATGATACGCATGGCCATGTCGTCAATGCGCCACTCGGGCAGTGTGCCGTTGATGACAGACAGGGTCAGATTCGGGCCCCAAAAAGCGAAGCCGCTGTTGAAGCTAGTATCACCAGGCATAGCCATATCGAGGCCAGCGAGCGCACTCGAGACACCAGCGTGCTGTGCGGCCCAGTCGCTCATGACCATGCCCTGGAAGCCAAGCTCGCCCTTCAAGTAGCCGTTGAGCAGCTTGGAGTTCTGGCAGGCGTAAGAGTTGTTGACCTGGTTGTAGGAGCACATGACGGAGCCGACACCGGCACGCACAGCGTCGGCAAAGGGCCACAGGTAGAGCTCGTGCATCGTCTTGTCGTCAATGTTGGAGGAGACGGACTCGGTAATGTTGTACCCATATCCTACAGCCTCGGGGGCCTGGCGAAAGTGCTCTGTGAGGTTAGTGTTTGCCGAGCACAATCGAGTGCTGAGATGTCCAAAACATACCCTGCTCATTGCCAATCAAATGCTTGGCGCACGCAATTACACCGGCATCTTGAATACCACGAATGGTCTCTGCCATGCTGACACCGGTCAGAACCGGGTCGGGAGAGAAACCCTCCCAGTTGCGGCCACCCTCAGGGGCACGGCCAAGCGGGCCAGCAACAGGGCCGAGCTGGACTGTGACACCCTTTCCGCGGTGCTCCTGGCCCATGGCAAGACCGCGTGCGTAGAGGAGCTGGCGATCGAAAGTAGCGGCAACGGTCTGACCAGAGGTAAAGACCGACACGAAGTCTGCGTCACGGACGCCGACAGGCGAGTCCTGCATACACAAGCTCTTGAGGCCTAGACGCGGCACGGCACCCACGTTACCAACACACTGTTCACCCTCCCAGCTAGTTTGTCAGTATTTGGCGAACAGCGCAGACAGAAGAAATCAAAATAAAATAAATAAAACATACCCAACACCAGTGGTCAGGTTGACCTTCTCCATGAGGGTCATCTGGGAAACAAATGCCTTGGCCTGCTCGTAGGCAGACTCCCAGTCCGTGGCCTTGGGGTTCATCCATGGTGAAGGGTAGAAAGGAGGCGACTGGGCAGAGGCAGAGACATCACGCTCTGCAAGCTGAGGGACAGTATTAGCACGGGCATTGCCAGAGAAAACAGCCGCCGTAGCCAGGGCCCAGGTGAGATGGTTCATGTTCAATGACGAACGATCCGTGCAGACAGAAAGAATATCAATGCAAGGGAAGGGGGTATCAATGAGCGTCAACCGTCATTGGTGATCTTTGGGAATGACGACAAGCAATGAGGCGCGAAAGAGGGAAGGGAGAGGAGGGTGGAGTGAGGTAGAGGCAAGAGAGAAGAGAGAGAGAGAGAGAGAGAGAGAGAGAGAGAGAGGTAACAGGAAATCTAAAGAAAGAAAAAAGAAATAAGGATAGGCGACGGGAAGAGGAACAAGGGACACAAACACGCGAGAAAGGCAGATCAGACGGGATATATGTAAAGGCAAAGCAGCGCGAAGACAGGAAGCAGAGCAAAGGAACGTCAGAGGTTGCAATGGGACAGACTGGGACAGACTGGGACATCCGTCGGTAAACAAGCAAGGCCGGCCCATCTCCATAGTATTCAGTCCCATCGTTCTTTCCTTGTCTGAGCGTGTTGTTCTGTACACTCCCCCTTTCTGGTCTGCCCTTTGCTCCTTCCCTCTCCCGCTTTCCTTCTTTCCTTCTGCGTGGTTCACGCGCGCGTGTGTGCGTGCATGGTTGGTGACTTACTTCAGTACTTGGTTGTGTAAATGGGCCCAAAACGGAAAAAAGGGAAAGGATCGGCTCGTGCTCATTTTACTGCGCGCTGGGGTATGGAGTAAAAGTTGGGGTCGGTGTGCAGTCGGTCGTACTTGCCACCGCTGGACCAGCAAAACCAGGCCCAGGGCGGGGGTAGGGGGAAGGAGGGCAGCTGCGAGAAAGAGCGACGGCAGGAGCGACTCCGCAAACTCTACCCCAAACTCTGCGGGCAAAGCCATTGCCGTCACCAGACGGAAGGCGCGACGCAAGAGCAGAGTACAAAGAGTAGAAAGTAGTAAAACGAAGGATGTGCGAAAAGGAAGGAAGGAAGGAAGAAACGGGAGGGAAAGGAAGGAACCTGTCAGGGACAAAGGAACGACCGCGGAACTGTCTGGCTTGGCCTCCTCCCTCTCTTCCTTTTTCTCTTGTCTCTTCCTCTTGTCTCCTTTAATCCCCATCCTCTTCCTCCATCCGCGTCCTTCATCCTCTTGATAGTGTACTTCTTTTGTGTTGGCCAATTCCCCCTCTCACTTCTGCATGGCACCCGACAAGTATAGGCTGCCGGGTGTCATCCGGGAGCACGGTGACGTGGGTGATGTGGGCGGCGACCGGATATGAATGCGAGACGGGCCGTTTTTGCCCTTGGGCGCATTCGGGTTCTTGGTGTTCGTCGAGCAGCTTAGCTCTTTTTGCTTCTGGCGTTGCAGGTCGAGCTCCAGCTCTTGCTGCTTGCGCGCCTGCTCACGTAAGCGCTGCAGCTCAAGCAGCTCCTGGTAGTTTTGCAGCTCAAACTCAAGGTGCTCAACGTTGTGGCCATAGGAGCTGCTGCGGCTGTGGCTGCTGTAATAGTCGCGCTGGTCGTGCTTGTGCTCGTGCGCAAGGGCGAGTGCATATGTTTGTGCATGTCGGGCAGCGATCTGGCCGCTGCCATTGGCCGGCCGGGACCACAGCGAAAAGGATGGCATGGTCGATGTGAATGAGCTGCTGGGAATTGAATTAATTGCAAGATTAATTGCAAAAAGAGACAAAATGAGACAAGCGAGGTACAAAATAAAACCCCGATAGAATAATAACAGAATCCAGTGGTCGAAATGATCGAATACAGCAAATGCACGTAACGAGTCTCGGAGACTGACGAGACTGTGACTGAGACTAAGACAGGAACACTGCGTCTGCGGGCGTCTGCGGGAACCGTTCGGTCTCGCTGCTGTCGGCTATTCGAATCTGTGTCGACTTGTCGATGCGGTGCTTTTGCGTTCTGCTTGATTTGATTTTGGTTCTGGTTCTGGTTTTAGGTGCTGCTGCTTTTCCCTGCTTTTGCGTTTGTGTAGCTGTGCTTTGCTGCTGTGTAATGGCCAACTGGCTGCTCGTTTCAATGCTGGTCGTACCGTGTGCTGTGTTCGCGGGAGTGGTGCGAGAGAGACTTGTTTGGGGCTGTTGGGGGTCTGAGATATGATATTAGAAGCCTTGAAGATTGTTGGGATCTGGAGTTCAGGGCTGATGGGAGACACCCGATTTGAGGTGTAAAGAATGAGATGTGAGATTCAGATGTTGTCGATGCTGACGATCCTGGCAGTTTGATGATGCTTCAAATTGAAGAGGCGACGTGAGAACGGCATAGACATGAACACATTAACATCCAAGACATCTACGGAGGACAGACGTTGAAACAGCGGGCAGCGTATATTTAAAGGGTGCCCTCGACCGGCGGTAGACCGCAGGAATATTATTCCATGATAAATTATAGCCGAGTTTTCACAACATAAATATACAAATAACCCTTTGGGCTGGCATGACACGGACACAAAAAACAAATACAAACTACAGCTACAAAAAGGCGCAATTCGGCAAGCGAGTGGCCTGCAGAGTGGTTGTCGAGTCCCTGCAAGTGGGAGAGTGGAAGAGTGG
This sequence comes from Ophiostoma perfectum, assembly GCA_029298845.1. Taxonomy (NCBI): domain Eukaryota; kingdom Fungi; phylum Ascomycota; class Sordariomycetes; order Ophiostomatales; family Ophiostomataceae; genus Ophiostoma; species Ophiostoma perfectum. The sequence continues at coordinate 11,474 of JANSLV010000008.1, read as the reverse complement.
AAGAGTGGCCGCGGACGTGGATGCGCGGTTGACTAGGACACAACGACAACGGAGCAGGGCGAGGAGATGCAGGTCGAAGATCTGATAATCAGATTGATAAAATGAAAGGGACAGGCCGGATGGGTCGAAACGGCAGACAGCAAAGGTAAAAAGTGCAGAAAGTGCACCAAAGGTGGAAGAAAAGTGGACTGCCGGGACTTGGACAAGGGAGCCAGGATGGTAGCTCGCCGGCACTCGTGCTCAAGAGGGCAGGAGAGGAGCCTTGGGTGGGATGGAAGAGTAAAAACTGTGCACACTATTAACAATGGTATTATACTCCGGGATGTTATGGGTAGTAGGGGATAGTAGGAAAACTCAGGAAGAAACAGAATAGAAAGAATGGAACAGTGACGGAAAAGATGCCAGAGAGATGGTGGGAGACTGACGAGTAGAAGCGAGAGAAGCGAGAGAAGCAAGAGAAGAGAAAGAGAGAGAAGAGGGAGAAGAGGGGGGAGGGGGCCAAAAAGAAGGGAAATGGAAGAAAAAGGAGAAGTGGAAAGAAGAGCCAAGATGCAGATCAAGAACAAGAACTACCGAGGCGTCCTCTGACTAAAACAAACTGCTGCGTATGTACGAGTACTTGCATGCCGTAGCCCCGTGTCTGTGTAGACGCAAAGCCCTCGTTCAGGATGTCAAGACGTCATGAATGAGAGAGCGTATACGTGTAGGAGTGTATGCGTATGAAGTGTAGAGGACCTTTGAACATTACTTCTACAGCACTCCGTAACTACCACCGCAGGTCCTCTGTCGTCAACCACTCCGTGAGAATAATCAGATAATCTGACGACCCTTTTTCCACTTCATCTGGAGTCCCTGTGCCTTCGTCTTCCCTGCCACTCTGAATAATTCTCTTCCCTGCCCTCACTGTCTTGTCGTGGCGGTCGTGTCTTGGTGTCTTGGTGTCTTGTCATGCATTCCTTGCCGATGTAGCCCTCCTTCGCCGGCCTTCACTTGCCTCTTTGGTTTGTAGGGTTGCCTTTGTCTGTTGCTGCCGTACCACTCGCTCTGATTCTACCTCGAGCATATGACGAACATCTCTTAGCTCTCGCGCAAAAGAATCTGATAACTCGGTGGGGCTACCGTTTCACTTGCAAGCAGCGGTAGCGTCAGTCGCCTTCATCAGTATAATGTGTTATTACATATACTTTCATGTCATGTTTGGAAATCTGCTTCTGACTGGTGCGCCGGCTAAGACCGTGTATCGGAGATGCAAATATACGGAGTATTACTACTGAGCCCGGCCTGGGGCTTCATTTGATTTGATCGGTTCCCACGTCTCTTCTGGGGTGCCTTCTTGGCTGCCGTCGTTGCCCTCGGTTGACTTCCTATTCAGTCTTGCTGCTCAAGGATTTCCCTCGTGTACGGCTCATCTTTTTATCTGATTTTATCTTGATCTGTGGATGCTTGAATCTACTCTGATCCTGTCCTGTTTTATCTGATTGACTCGGCTTTACAAGTATAACACAAGTAGAAAATATACCACGGACGCCCACCCAACCCTGCTTCCTCTTGATTTTTCTTGTGGGATCTCGCCATCCTCACCCTTGCTTGATCATCCTTGCTCCCGCGGATTGACGGGCGTACACTGGGACTCTACGGAGTACGTCGTGCGTTCTCATCCGTCTTCGCTGTTCGCTTCATTGCCCTGCTCCCTCTCGTCCCTCTGAGTTGAAAAATCCTCACTGTTCCGTTGCATGCCCGCTTGCCCATTTTCACATCTTCCTATTTTTCTATTTTACTTCTTCTTCTGTTTACTACCGCCGCATCCGCTGATCCTGCTGCCCGAATTACCAACCGATGATTGACTGCTGTGATTCAAGGTTCAGGCTTCGCAATGGCAGAACATGAAATGCAGGGCTCGCGAGTGTGCGTGCTTGACCGAGCTTCAAATGGGTAGTCTGCTATAGCAGAGTGGTTGTGACACATACATGCAAAGACAACTCAACAGGGATGCCAGCAGAATACTCGTAAGAGTAATTTAGAAAGACAACTCACTCAACGAACCCACTGCATCAACCGTCGTCAGAAACGGCCCGATCTGCTGACTCTGTAAGCACTTCCATCTGCTTTTTTTTCTTCTCTATTTTGTTCAGGCATCCACCCGTTGTCTTCTGTTTGGATCTGTGCGTTGTACCGAAGATGTTGTCTCCTTGCAGACCTTGAAGATGTAGGATACTGCGTATAATGGCTCTACTCTAGCATATCAACTGATGCCGAAAGTAAAACATGTCTGCTGTTGGCTTTCCACTGGTCCAGCTGCTGGCACCAGTGAAATGCCGCAGCATTGTCTTGTTATTATGCAGGTTTTATTCCAAAGGTGCCTTTATCCACATAGTCCATATATACATGCACATGTGGGATACGTAGAGATCCGTCCCTGGTTGCAATGCGTCTGGGAAATGTTCTTTCGCCGCAATTTGCCTCCGATATGCGGAACTTTTGTGTTAGGAGGGCACATCGCAGCAAGAGCAGGTGAAAGCAGCCGACATGAGAATGAGAGATGCAGAGGACAGAAACAGCTTGTAGAGACACCGAGACAATACAAGGTGCAAAGAAGCAATTTGCAATCTAGACCGCGAATTTGAATTATAAGAAAGACAATAGTTGAAACACTGGATGGCTAGGCACTCGGCTCGAACTGGCGGCCACGGCTACAAGCGCTGCGGGCTTGACGGCAATTCCTTTGACTCTCCCGGCTCTCGGCTCTGTTCGCCTGCTATCTGCCTCTGGCGATGGCAGACTGTCGATCCAAATTACAGCTCGTGTCTGGAACGGCGGATGCTGGATTTCGAGCTTTCTATTTGTTTTTCTTCTTATTCCCCAGAGCCCGTACTTCCTTCTTCCGCTACTTCCTCCCGCGTACGGAGAATTTCATCGGTCAATATATGTGAATCACGGCGTCCACCAGACGCGCCGTTGTCGCATAATTTCATTGTAAAGAAGAAAACCAAAGCTATAGTTCCATTACCCAAAGCATAAGACTACCTTGTTCTTCACGGGCTCGACTGCCATGACGTCCAAGACAGTCTCGTGCCTGACGGGCCGAACCCAGGCCCAGGTGCCAGGAATCTAGGTCACAGGGAGGCAAAGTACTCCTACAAACAGGCAGACACGCAAGGGATCATGTCTTTCTTGCCTCCTTCCTACTACATCCTCTGGCACCCATCGTGTATTTTTATATAATTACTTAAGACTGTCTAGGCCAAAGCCCTCATCCGCACGATGTCCTTGACTACAGGGCCCCCTTGGTCACTCTAATGTGCACAACTCTGCCTCTTCCTGTCTAATCTATGTCGTCTAGTATGAAGCATAGTTGCTAAGCCCGATAGAGTCCCCTGAAAATGTAGAGCTGCTTCCTCCGCCACCCTTAGGAGTAGGTCCGCGAAAGATCCAGATCCCATTCCTTTGCTTAGTTTACATTTGATCTCATGAATCTGTTTCGGCCGCATTCTTCACTTCCCCTCATTGACCCCGAGTCTCATCCCTCATGACATATTCAAAGATGCATGCCAGCCTCCTCACCCCTCGACTTCACGATCTACCCCTCAGCGGCAAGCCCGTTCCGTATTGTAGCATCTATGTTGCATCTGTAGCAGGTGAATTAAATTACAATAATATCAAATAATAATAATAATAACAGTCAGCAGAATCTGACTTTGGGCATCCCAGCATTGTGAAGAGTTTTACATGCACCCGGCAATGTGACGCTGCTTCCTGTGGCGTTTTCCCGTCAACTGCCGGCAGGTTATTGTTAGTTTATATTACTTACTATGCAGAATGCCGAAGTCCAAAAACCCCTCGTGAGCATTAGCAGAGAAACATAGAGAGGAATGGCCGTGACCACACTGTCAAGTCTACGAGAACACTCTCCCAGTGTAAGGCCACCTGACGCACAAAGTCTGCATTTCTCTTATTACTAGAATATTTTGTTGCGAGTCTGAGTGTCTATTTCCTTGTGATGCGTCTTTGTGTGCATCGCGGGGATCGACACTGCAAATCCTGCTGCCACACACACCAATCTTGTTCCACACACTCGCCTTCACTGCCCACACTTGCCCACACTCGTCCGTCCACAACTCTGCACCCACAGCACCGTCACAAGCTTCCCCAGAATATAACGGGACCGTCTATCCTTGTTTGGGAAGCTCCGAGGTGCATCCAATCGCAGCCAGATATCGCCCCCGAGATGCAGCTGCAGCTGCAGGCCATGATGGCACCATGCTAGCATACGGAGAAGTCGGTGTGTCGTGGCAGACTGCTGGCAAGATATTAAAGTACGAGTACTTTGCTGTAGATGTACGCTTATGGTTATATTCTACATACATGACTGCATGCTTAGTAAGAATTTATATAGGAGTTAATTCTAACAATAATTATACAAGTCCTGTACGATTCTCCCATCAAAGTGCCAGCAAACCTCCATCTAGCAAAGCAACGTTGACTCCGGTGGTCGACTCGGCCGGGCCATCGTCATCCTCCTCTAGGAACTGCACACCTGACCTCACACTTCACCGTCTCCTCCTCTCTCCGCTCCATCTTCCTGTGTTTGCCCGAGTTGACGCCTTGCGGGCCGGGTTGCCGTTGTTCTTCATTGGTCTCCAACTTGCTTCTTTTTTCCTTTTTTTTCTTTTCTTTCTGTATTTCTTTCCTTTCTTCAAGTCCATCCATCAAGGACCCCAGCTCTGTCCTCAAGCATGACTCTCGTCGTTGCATCACGGAGTAAATAAGATGAAATATGAATAATTAATAGAAAAAGAAGGGGAAAAAAAACTTTGGCAATAAAGGGCCAGATTATTAAGCCAAATTATAAAAACAAGGTGAAAAGAAAAGACACAGTGAAGATGACCCGGCGCCTTGACCAGAGAGCTGGGCATACATCTTTGTTAATTCACTGATAGTCATCATTTTTTACATATTACAACTCCGATCCTGATGCAGTTTCCGTAGAACCAGTGCGGCTCCCAATGACTTAATGATCAAATATAGCAATGTCCCAATGTCCCAATGCTCCAAATGATACCCAATGCTTGCCCAATGTTTGCCCATTTGCATCATTGGGATGCCCGTTATTCAAGCTGTTCTTGTTTTGCCGAGACTAAATACTCTAGCAGCTACTCCGCACCTCCATTTCCCCCTGGTTTGCCCCTGGGTTTTCCCTGATTGACAACGCTTGCACCAAGCTTGATTGTATAACTCCAAAACGGTTGTCCGATAAAGGCACACCCGTATAGCACTGTAAAGAGCTACCTCACTCGACAAGTGGTGATATATCATATGACTAGCCATTTGGTGGAAATAAAATAGAACTGTGGTATTTATTGTTCTTTGTGGTGCTGGTGATGGGACAACCCGGCAGTACGGCACCGGGGCGATCGAAGCGATCAGAGGTCAACGGTTCGTGCAGCTGACTGTCATGACTCGAACGATCAGCGATCAGTAGACACCGGGGACAATGTGCCAGCGCACAATCTTCTTAAACTTCACCCAGTCCTCGCCGTACTTGCGCGCGCACTTCTCGCCGTCCCGCATGTCGCGGTGGATCAGGAGAATGGCAAAGTAGAGCACGTAAAAGTACGTAAACACCATACCGAAGCCTTTGGCCGCGCCCGACAGCACAACTTGACCGTCGGCACGCACAAAGACCTGCTCGCCGCTGGCAATGGCAGCCGCCGCACCGGCCGAGTCCGCGGCCAGAATGGCATAGCCCGCGAAACCGGTGGGCAGGCTGTAGGGCCACGCCTGGATCCAGTCGCCCAAGTAGTTGATGTGGCGCGCCAGTCCCCACCAGCCCGACACGATGAGCCGCGAGCCCGTCTTGGTCTCAATGTACTTGAGGTGGGCAACGCGCGGGTCGTTGGGGTTGGTGCGGAACGCGTTCTTCTGGTTGTTGGCCAGGCGAAAGATGGAGAAGCCCGTGAGCAGCAGCGCGCCCATGCCGGCAACACCGACCCAGCCCAGCGACACGGGGTGCGTCGAGAGGTAGCGCGTCTGCGTCGAGTACAGGAACGGCACCCACACGAGGTCGCCAAACGACAGCATCATGCCGAAGCCGTCCGTGGTAATGTCAATGGTTGTCAGGATGGAGGGCTCCATGACCTGGCTGTCCAGCACGTACAGCGCCTGCACGGCCGAGATGAAGACGATGCTGTCGGTGACAAAGCCAAACGTGCGGTACTGCTTAGCAGCAAAGGCAAAGTTGAAGAGCATCCAGCCCAGCATGCCGGGACGCAGCTCCATAAACGACTTGATGTCGAACTCGCCCAGCAGCGGCAGCGTGACGCGCGGGTTCAGCTCGCGGCCGATAAACCAGTCGTACATGGCGTTGCCCGTGTGGCCGCCGGCAGCAAGCTCGCGCAAGTCGCCCGGCTTGCGGTCTGCCGGCTTAGGCACACTGAAGCTCAGCACATAGACGTACGTCGCCAGGGCCATGGAGATCAGGAAGTTGGTCGTCAGCAGCTGCAGGTAGTTGTCGGTCATGAATGTCCACAGCGGGAAGTCGGCGCCCTGGGCCACGGTGCCGGCGAGGGCGATCGCCAGGGTGAACAGCGTCGAGCTGAGCGTGTTGAACTTGTACTTGAGGCGGCCGCCGCTGGACAGCTCGGCACCGTCGCTCACGGCACCGGGCAGCACGCGGAAGAGCACGGCGCTAAAAAGGTAGTATGCGAGCGTCCAGCCGGCAACGCGCCAGCTTGCGAGGCCCCAAATACCCTCGGCAGGCCATCCGACCTCCTGCTTAAGGGTTTCGAGGTCGAGCGTCGAGGGGCTCAGCAGCGACGGAGCCGGGCAGCCAGAGATGTCGTTGCAGGCAAAGGTGAAGAGGTAGAGGAGCACGGGCAGGCCGAAGCTCACGCCGAATGCGCCGATTCTGTTGTCAGTCAGCGGGGGAATGCATAAGCAAGTTCTCCAGGAGAAGAGACGTACGGGCCGCCAAACTCGTAGCCATGCGGCTCTTCTTTGGCCGGCTGCTTTGCCGTCTTCGGTGCCATTGTGTCGTTTTGTATTCGTAGGGAGGGGGGAAGAGTCGAAGATCACGAGTCGAGAGGCGGATGGTGACTGTCAACAAGTGGCCGCGTTGTGGTGAATTGCTGGCTGGCCCCTTTTATGAAGAGAGTCGGCCGATCGCGAAGCTCGAAAAAAATACGCTTGTCGTCACTGGTTCGATTCTCAATGGGCACTGGAGCAGGGCGCGCCAAGACTAACATACCCCGGGACGCTGGGCTTCCGGGACAGCTGATGTTTTTGTTAGTGCTGTTTGGAGAGCTATTAGTGGACTGCAGCAGCTGCAAATAACAGCGCCCCTGATTCCAGTGGGATCGCACTCCTAAATCGGCCTAGCGCCACCGCGGAGCAATTAGCGGGCCCGTCTCCGTACGATATTATGGCGCTGACAGAGCGTGCAGCGTGGTTACACAGCATCTTGTATTCTCCCGCACCCGCTTCCCATATAACGATCGAGAGCAAGACACCGAGATGCCTGATCGTGCAGAGTCCGGGCCAGTGAACGTTTGAATACGAATACGGTATGATGTCGTGGCACTAGGCACCGACGTATGGTGGTGATCTGACCGGACCGGGACGACGGGACCACAAAGCATCTGGCCAGATTGATTACAGTGCGGTTTCTGGTAAGAGGTGTGGAATGGTATTTTAACGCCCAGGAGAGATGGCCCTGTCAATAGTACTCACATGCTGATAAGCAACGCGTGTTGCGGGATGCAGGATGCAGGGCGTATGAGGCTGGGTCGTGGTGTGCAACTCTAACGGTCAAGAGATATCACTACTCGACATAAATGTGGCCGGCATGTCTATGCCAACGATGCTATATGTGGCGTTTGTCTTGTATTCCAGCTCGGGTGGCGGCCGGGGAGATCTGTCGGCAGTCGTTAGCATGAGTATAACACGGTATTGGTGGAAGACAGCTAGCATAAGCAACCGATACAGCTGGCGTATGTAAGCAGGCCCTTTCCGTCATGACTCGACAGACGGGCTAATCAGTCCTGCTCTTCCGGGTAGGTATCGAGCATGGAAACGTTTAATAAGGGCGGAGAATAAAGTATCTCCCCAGAAAGCTTGTAGGTGCGTACATGTCATGCACGTACTGTAGCTAGTGTGGTAGATAAGCTATGTGATGTGAAGCTAAGTTGCGTCCGAATTCACATGATCTTGTCGTTTTTATGCCGAGTAGGCCATCTTGAGCTGTGTTAGTCGATTTGCTGTCTATAAGTGTGAGTGGTGGTTTTCATTCATATAGAAATCGAATTTTGAATTTATATGTTAAATCGCAATCTCACATGAACTTATTAATATAATATTAATAACAAGAAGTAATAACAAAAGCTACATTGGTAATCCAGTAACAAAAACAACGACAACAAAATAATAAATATTATGTATTGAATATTGAATATTGAATAAACCATTTTATTACAGTAAAATACTGCAAAAATGAATAATCATTAATAATGTTCATCTACCTAGACAGAATATCAAATAATTAATGAATCAAAACCTGCTGACGTTGCATTGTCGTCAACAACCACAGTACGAAATATTACCAAGATACAAGATTAGTCACTCAAAAATAGCACATATACACAATCGAAACATTATTAAACAGACACTCAGATGTCCTATCCTGATCTGTGACCTGGCTCTCGTATTGTTTTGCAATCAACACCATCGGATGTCGTTGGACCCACCACCAGAGCCCACAAGATCGAAGTTGATGAAGATATAATGGTAATTTCCATGGCCACTGCAACCAAAAGTACCTTGCTATGATCTTGTATTTAGAACCAAACTTCCTGAACCTACGCAGAAGGGTTGAGAATGACATCAGGTGCTTCGATGGCTCATGCTGGGAGGCCCGATTTCAGCCGCCGAAACAGACATGTAACCTGGAGCCGGCCACGTGAAAGAAACTTCATTCTGGTCCTAAAGCCTCCCGAACACCGATGAGTAGCTCTCACTGCCTTCGCGTGCGCATCAACTCGTCCGCAGTTGGTGGAATAAATGGAGACCCGATCCTACCAGGACACCTCCAGCGGCGAGTCGTCTCGGTCTAAAGAACCCGAGTGTGGGGGCTTGGCTTTTAGCCTTTTCCACGACACTTGATCAACATACAGTCTGGAGTGCTGGAGGGGCTTGGGGAATTCGGAGACAGAGTTGTGTACGATGTACGAGAGAAGAGACTCGGGCCTCACACACTGTTCTTAGTAAGCATCAGCAGCACTCGAACGGCCAGCATCGGCGTTTTGTAAGATGTCCCAACATCACGCAGGAACGCGAAACAATAGCAGTCACACATCGACGACGAGACAGTCGGGCACTGCCCCACCCGAGCTCGTCTTTCTGCGCAAATGATCCCACGGCTGCGAGCCATTTTTACCTTTTCGCGCGCACTGTTATTGCTGTTGGTCTGCTGGAGCTTGCTATTCTCTGCCAGCCGCCCCTCTATTCTCGGATTGGCAGTAGCGGAACCGGAGCCAAGCAGCTCTGACACGGCGGGCAATGGCATCATCGAGACCAGGGGAGTACTAATAACAATGGGAATAACACTTGCGGACGCAGGATTCAAACAAAGGGAAAAAGTCCTATCAGAAGCCGAGTCGCCAGCGGGTCGACAAACAGATATACCGACGTCTCTAGTCTCTGTTGTAAGATAGTCTCACTCTTATATTGAACGCCGTATGTAGTCCGTATCTTACAAAAGGCGGGGGTTGCCTCTTTGGGGAGCGGCCGCCTTTGCCTCGCGATTTGCTGTCCGGATCCCGACCCTTTAAAGCTTCACCCCCCCTCTCTCAGTCCTGACTGTCTGCCTTTACTGTCTTGACAATCTTTTGGTTCTCGTTACAATTGCTCATCGTAGTAACAATATCACCCCTCTCAACATCACAATGCCTTACCCCGAACAGTTCACCGGCTTCCAGGTCAACGGACCCGAGACCTGGACCGAGTTCCACAAGAACGAGTTCCAGCCAAAGCCCTTTGGCGACTACGACGTCGACGTTAAGATCGAGGCCTGCGGTGTCTGCGGCAGCGATGTCCACACCATCAACGGCGGCTGGGGTGCCCAGAACTTCCCCCTCGCTGTCGGCCACGGTAAGCGTCTACGCCACGACACCGCGTCCTACGTACTACGACATGTGTAGGGCCGACACTAACAACTACAGAGATTGTCGGCAAGGCCATTCGTGTCGGCTCCAAGGTCACCCTGATCAAGGAGGGCCAGCGCGTCGGCGTCGGCGCCCAGTCCTACTCCTGCCTCGACTGCCGCCAGTGCAACAACGACAACGAGACCTACTGCCGCAAGCAGCTCGACACGTACGGCGCCAAGTGGCCCGAGACCGGCATCATCTCACAGGGCGGCTACTCTTCCCACGTCCGCACTCACGAGCACTGGGTCTTCCCCATCCCCGAGGGCCTCAACTCTACCGACGCCGCCCCCATGCTGTGCGCCGGCCTGACTGCCTACAGCCCGCTGGTCCGCAACGGCTGCGGCCCCGGCAAGAAGGTGGGCATTGTCGGTATTGGTGGTATTGGCCACTTCGGCGTCCTCTTCGCCAAGGCCCTCGGCGCTGAGGTCTGGGCCATCTCCCGCTCGCACGCCAAGGAGGCCGACGCCCTCAAGATGGGCGCCGACGGCTTCATTGCCACCGGCGACAAGGACTGGGCCGAGCCCCACGTCATGACCTTTGACCTGATTATCAACACCGCCAACTCCTTTGACGGCTTCGACCTGTCCGCATACCTGTCCCTGCTCGACGTCCACGGCCGCTGGGTCAGCGTCGGCCTGCCCGAGGGCGAGGGTATTGAGATCCGCAACCAGGACTTTATGAAGAATGGCTGCCTCATCGGCAGCAGCCACCTGGGTTCGCGCCGCGAGACTCTTGAGATGCTTCAGCTTGCTGCCGACAAGAAGCTCCAGCCATGGATCGAGACTGTGCCCATTGGTGCCGACAACCTGTCGACCACCCTCCAGCGGCTGCACAAGAACGACGTGCACTACCGCTTCTGTCTGACCAACTACGGCGACGAGTTCGGCCAGTAGAGTGTCATTGCCGAGGTGTAAAATAAGAATCCAAAATAATATTCATACAAAACAAATGAAGAAATGAACTTGATGATATGCAAATGACTGAGTATGAGAGAAGAGTGGACGCAACGTAGTAACAAACTTCAAGATCTGTAACTGGCAGAGAACTACTATATATGCGAGAATCGTTTGAGAACCTCTTGGGACAGAGTGTTGGCGCCGTCTCTTCATTCGAGACTGAAGGGGTGTTTGGTGGGCGACCTAGCCTAAACCATTGATGACATAACCGGGGCGATCATTTGAGGCAGGCTAATTTCACAGGTAAAATTTTAATTTCACAGGTACGCTAACCGCATTAAGTAAGGCGTAAAATCCACGTGATCTTCGATCAGATGAAATG